>OZ035882.1:149391784-150591784 GCA_964034835.1 Muscina levida
GACTTTATGATGTGGTTTAATTTATTTTAAATTAAAACAAAGAAGAATCCCCTTTTTAAATAAAATAAGGGTCTGTCGCCGTCTCAATATACAAAATGCAACCAACCACACATTTTAATGGACCAAGCAGATGGAAACGAAAGAATTGTAAACCGCGGATTATCATATAGAAAAAAAATTGGAGGGAGGACTATTTAAAATTTGGCATGATGAATTTTATATACAGAAACGATGTTAAAGAGAGAGAGAGAGAGCGAAGAAAAGAGAAGATAGAGAGGGAGAGAGAGAGCGAGAGAAAAGAGAGAGATAGAGAAAAAAAAAGAGAGAGAGAGGTAGGGTTAAATTGTTATAATAACCCAGCGGTAAAAATACCCATTACGTAATCTCTGATGTCAGCTATATCTATGTTAGTAGCGATCAGCAATGATGATCTCGCTTCTATCCGCTCTCGCTTACAAAGTAAGCGACGATGTCAGTAAGTGTCATATCAGTTGCAATTACTTTATAAGCGAAGTTTTAAGCGATAACACGATTGATTACAAAGTAAGTGACGATGTCAGTAGGTGTCACTTCAATAGCATTCGGAGCATCGGAGTTATAAAGAGTGGATGGTATTTTTTACATTACATACGCATGACATTCTAAGAACTTAGATCATCGCTCACAATGTCTTACTGATGTCATGGATTACTAAATATGTACTTCGTTCCATTTACCGCTGGGAATCTTATGACCATAGGGGCCGGTCTTGGCATGATGGTTAGAACACGCGACTATCATGCGGGAAATCCAAGGTTCGATTGCTGCCTCCAGTCATCTACATTTTCTTTTATCGGCGGCATCCTCAATGACAGCAACTTCGCAGTCGAGTCAATTGGCATGTCTGGTAAATGTTTCTCAAACAGTAATGTTCGTATTTGTCTACAAACAAGTACAAGTATGTGCCCATGCACCATAATTTATGTTGTGTAAAGGGAAATTCAGTTTTTTTTAATTGTTTGATCTTTTGGGAAATTCAAAGGAGTATTGACAAAATTTTTAAAAGAGACATTGTGTAAATTTGAGCCTTTTGTTAAAGTATAATAGGTTCATTTAAAATTTTCTTAAATATTTACACAAATTTATTAAATTATTTAATTAAAGCCGTCTGCACTTATTATAATGACTCTATGGCCACCTATGGTATATTAATTGTTTTAATATACAAACCTTCAGCGAAGCGTTAACAACTACCTGCAAAATTTCACAGTAATCGAATTCCATTGGGGATAGGTCTGTTCTACGAGGTGGCTAGTTAATTTAAATTTTTGGATATCACTTTTTGTCCAAAAGTCTCGCAAGCTGTCCTTAATGAATCGATGGAAGTTGCTGTAACCATCGATATCACTAGCCAACAAGATTTTGGACTGGAGCAACCAAATATCTTTCCTAGGCTATTTAAAGTTATATTATTCCAATCATTATACTCTAGCGCCACCTATGGTATATTAATTGTATTAATATACAAACCTTCATTGAAGCGTAACTAACTACCTGCCAAAGTTTCACAGTAGCTGAAGTCCGTTGGGGATAAGTATGTGTTACGAGGTGGCCAGTTAATTCAACTCCTTTGGATCAAACTTCTTGCCCAAATGTCTCGCGACATTCCTATCTTTCCTAGGCTAATTTGGTGGGCAGAATTCGAATCCGTAATTGGTTTTTCTCTATTACGTCAGGTTTTCGATTCTTTTTTATTAGTTTTTACATAATCATTAGTTGATTTAAAAATCAATGAATTTTTTAAAGTGAATGGCGTTTTTTGAATGTTGTTTGTATTTTGTTTATTCGGTTTCACGTATCAGACTCCAGCAAAAGTTGCCCAGCATGTTTTTGTCCCAATATCCTTGATAATTTCTTTATATTTTCATTAAACCCTGGTGAGCACGCTCCCCTTGTCCGTCGCTCACCGCACCTAGGTTTTGTGAGGAAAAAATTTAAATGCGAATGTAGAAAATGGATTTTGAGTAACATTTTCGTGCACCTAATTCGTGATAATTTTTCAATAATTCAGCAACAATTTGTCCGTAGTTTTCACTCTTATTGTTTCCAAGAAAACTGTCTACGATGCTCTTGAAAGATTTCCAGGTTGCTCAGTATTGCCAGTATGCTAAGTTTTGTAACATATTGTGATATATGATGTTCTTAAAAGTATGACCAATAATGCCTCTTGCCGATATAGTTTCCCATACAGTAAACTTGGGTGAATTATTGGTCTTTTCTCCTTATACTTCTGTACCAATTTTATGATCAATAGAGTGAATTGCGCTTTTTTTATGACATATGTATGTTGTATGCCTTGTGCTCTGATTCATGTCGCCATCGCACCAAATTGCCCTAGACTGGTCTTGCATTTCGTAACCGTTTGGCTCCCCCCGGTGTAGCTGCTCGACGCAGCTATCAATTCAGACATAAACAGACTTCTGTTCCATCCTGCAGAAAAGTTATTGTGAAGACTCTTTTCATATAGGGAAGTTTTAGTGATTATGATCTACCATTAGGGCTACCTATCGTTTGTTAATTATACTTTACCTTCGCCGTTACATAAACAACTACTTGCTAAAGTTTTACCTTAATTTATTGATTGGTGCATTAGCCCATGTAGAACAAACAGACAACAATATTCTTTATTTTTTTAATGTGGTGACTTTAATTTATAAAAAAAAAAAATAGCAAATCTTAAGAAATTTGTATAAGGAAAGTAATTAAACTACAAAAAACTACAGAGCTCTTCATTACTTTAAGGACGTCACATTGGTTTTAGTAACTATGTCGCCATCTATCATCCATTTATTTCACTACTCTAGAAACCATCACCGACACTTTAACGATCCCTTATCCAAGTTTTAACACTATCGTGTTAAAGGTGTAGGAGATTATGGAGAACACACAGACATATTGTTTATATTCACAAAAAATATCAAAATCTAGTAAATAAAATAATTATTTGTTTTCGCCACCTATCGGTCATTTATTCCACTAGTACTCTAGAAACCATCACCGACTTTTAACCGATCACTTGCCAAAGTTTTAACGCTATCGTGTTAAAGTTGTACGAGATTATAAATAACACACAGACATATTGTTTATTTGCACAAAAATATCGAAATCTAGTAAATAAAATAATAATTTGTGGTTAAAAATGCTTCCGCTAAGCAACTACGGGATTTGTAATTTGTTATAAAAATGCAATGCAGTTATTTTTCTTTTTTAAATTCTCAGAAATTTTTCTTTAATAATGTTTTCTTTGAATCAAATTTCCCATCTTGCCCTCTGGATGCCCTTTCCAATTATAACACATTTTTGCCTACATAATCTTGTGTAAACCCTATAATTATTTCATAAAAGTCTCGAAGGAATAATCATTATAAAACTCTGTTAGGGTTGCAATCTACAAAGCCATGACAAAGCCGGGGATGATTTTTATGCCATTTCATGCGCAACAACACAAATAAGGCAAGCGACGACGAGCACGCTTACACATGGGTGACGGCGGATGGCGGCATCATCTACCAGTATAACAGTTAAGCCATGCCATGGTCCGCATCAAGAAGTTAAATTGAGACAATGAACAACAAACCAAACCAAGAAATTCCACTTGTTGCTTTTCAAAGAACACAGCGAGCGCGAGTAAAGAAAAAGATGTCAAGTGTTAATTTCACCAATGTTGTTACAGTTCCTGAGAAACTAAAGGCGACCATAGGACAGATGTTTTTCTTTTTGTCGCATGATTTCCTGGCATGAAAACGACGACCATGGCTATGCGGTCGCCATGAATACATTTGGACGGATACTGAAATCTTATACGAGAAGCAAGCGAACGTGCGGTTTAGCGTGGTTGACATAATTAAGAATAATGTGTGAAATAGTTTTAATGATTATAAGCATTATGGGCTGACGATGAAGACGATAAACTCGTTGATGGGGGAAGGGAGGGGGGAATGCCGATGGAGTTGGCTATACTCGCAACTAATGCTTAACTCCTCAAGAAGATCAACAGTGTGGACGCATTTTCTTTATTGTATGCATATAATAAACGATGTTTTCTTGCGTTTCCCCTCTTGTTAAAAAGGAAGGGGAATTTGAAACCTTAAAAAGGTCACTGAACTGTGTGAAAGTCACACGCGCCTGCAATTTATTGTTGAAGTTTTAATTTAAATGTAAACGAAGATGGATTTATATTAATTGCCGTTGGGGAGGGGTGACAATAAAACTCTCAAGATCTCAAATGTTGATGTAATAAATATTAAATAAAAGTGTTTGTCTTATATCGTCAATTGAAGGAAAAAGTTGCCGATATGTTTGTATGTAGGGGGGAACTATTTAGATGTGGCGTTAATGACACTCATATGCCGAAACTGTCTCTAGTAGATAACATTTGGTTTTGCGGGTGTTGGACAATAAAAGACATAAGTTGTAAATATTGTTGCCTGTTTTAAAAATTGTAGATAATTTTGTATTTAATTAGAATTAATATTACTTAAAGTTTCTATTCATCTTTAAAGCTAAATTGTAAGATTTAAAAAAAAGAATTATAAAAATCGGTTCATTATTTATTGAGTTTATCCGAGACAAACTTCTTCATATAAACAATTTTATAAATAGAGAAGAGATAAATAAGTAACTTTGCTCCGCTTTAGATTAAAAAAACTAGATTCAATGATTCATTCTTTTTGTCTGCTGTAACTCGGCTTGCCTCCCTTTACATGACATGAATCAATCGTTCAGATTCTAATACACTTTACATTCTCAATGTAAATTTGTCTCCACGCCAGTTTACTTCCCACTTTTTTGTTTTTGCCGCCGACACTAATCATTTTTCTTATGAATTATGAATCATACGCATACCTTGAACCTCTTAGCTTTTTCTAAACAAATTCCACATACAGTCAGAGAGAGAGAGAGAGAGAGAGCCCCTACACAAGATTCTTAAATCCATATTGCAAATTATTGCCTTATTTGTCTCATTGTTTATTATTATGTAGATATTTTACATTTCCTATTCTGCAATGATAATAATAATTTCTAGTTTTATACTTCAAATCATTTGTAATGCAAACAAATGGCGATAATTTGCTATAATTTTATTATGGCAACCATCGACGTCGCTTGGCAGCTACGACGGCTCGTATAGCAATCATCATCGTCATAATTAAAGTCGGAAGTTCATGTAACCAACCACACCGATGCTTCAACAAGCTCATATACTAAAGGTACTAATAAACCCATGGACAGTCAGACAGACAGACAGACATCTTCTTCCTCATACCTCAATTACAAACCTAACTAACCAAACCGCCGCCCGTCAGTCCCTTGGCCGCAAACTCTCAATCACTAAAAGTTTTTGCTTATACCCCTCCCTCCGTTACTTCGCCTGTCTATTATACCCCTCTAGTAATTCAGTAATTCTCATATAGAACCATCAAATCATTTTTATTTAGCGATTACAGCAAATAATACTAAAAGGTCGGGATCGTCATTGGTCTGGTTTAAATGCTACGACAAGTACAACAACCACAACAACAACAATTCACTCCTAGACGAAGGGAACAACAAGTCACAAAAAAACAACAACAACACCACTCTACAAAGCAAAATATATAAATCGTTTTTTAAAATATTTAAACGGCTATGACTACTGACTGTTGCCGCTGTTGTTGCTGTTGTTGTGGTAACCCCTAACGTCCATCCCCCTTTGGTTGGATTACGAAGCTTTTCCCTTTGTTATTATTACTATTACTAAGTATTTACTGGCGTTATTGTTGTTGTTTATGTTGTTGTTGCTGTTACCTCGGTCGCTATCAAAACCTCAGTCAGTTAGTCAGGGGCAATGTAAAAATGTGTAACGACGACGACGACGATAAGGAACAGTCTTGTTGTCGTTCTGATGAGAGAGAGGGGATATTTTGCAATATAGAACAAAAACAGTGGTTAGGAGGAATGGATGTAATGTGGGAAAATATTGCTTATAAGGATATGATAGAGACCAAGGAGAATTTTTTAAATGGGAAATTGAAAATAAAAACAGACTAAAAAAAATTTGTACAAAAAGTACTTTTTGGTACTAAAAGTAAGTTTTTGGTATTAAAATTAACTTTTTGGTACAAAAAGTAATTTTTGGTACTAAAAGTATTTTTGGTACTAAAATTAACTTTTTGTACTAAAAGTAACATTTATGTACTAAAAGTAATTTTATGCATTAAAAATTATAATAAAATTATATTATACTAAAAATACGCTTATGGTAATAAAAACAATAACATAAAAAATAAAAGTACTTTTTCGTACTGAAAGTTACTTTTTGTACTGAAATAACGTTTTGGTGGTTAAAGTAATTTTATGCATTAAACATTATTTTTTGTACTAAAAGTATTTTTGTACTAAAGTAAGTTTTCGTACTAAAAATGTGTGTGTTGTCTTTAAAGTACTTTAAAAGGTACTAAAAATACGTTTATGATAATAAAAACAAAAAAATAATTTGTTGTACTCAAATACTTTTTTGTACTAAAAGTAACTTTTTGTACTAAAATAACCTTTTGGTGGTAAAAGTAATTTTATGAACTATAAATTATTTTTTGTACTAAAAGTATTTTTTGTACTAAAATGCATTTTATGTCTAAAGTAATTTTATAGGTACTAAAATACGTTTATAGCAATAAAAGTGCTTTTCATTGTAGGAAATAAACTTTTTACGGTACTAAAAGTACTATTAATGCCACTAAAAATGATTGATGATACCATAAGTACATAAATACTTTTTATGTTACGAAAATTTATTCCTATGGTTTTAAAATTACTTTTTATACCACATAAGGTACTTTTTATTGTGTTAAAAGTACTTTTTATGGTAGTAAATGCACTTTTTTCGTTACTAAATTTTTTAGTCCCTTTATGGTACTGAAAGTACTTTTTATTGTACTAAAAGTACTTTTTATTGTACTAAAAGTACTTTTTATTGTACTAAAAGTACTTTTTATTGTACTAAAAGTACTTTTTATTGTACTAAAAGTACTTTTTATTGTACTAAAAGTACTTTTTATTGTACTAAAAGTACTTTTTATTGTACTAAAAGTACTTTTTATTGTACTAAAAGTACTTTTTATTGTACTAAAAGTACTTTTTATTGTACTAAAAGTACTTTTTATTGTACTAAAAGTACTTTTTATTTTACTAAAAGTCGTTTTTATTGTACACGGTTCCTTATTGCATAATATGGTAATTAAAGTACTTTACATTGTAGCGAAAACCTTTACGGTATTAAAGTGCAATTTATGCTACTTAAAAATGTTTTTACTGTGCTAAAAGTACTTTTTATGGTACGAAAATTTATTCTAAAATTACTTTTTATTCTTCATAAAGTATTTTTTAAGGAACTAAATGTGCTTTTTATGGTACTAAAAATACATTTTATGGTACTAAATGTACTTTTTATGTTACTAATATTTTATAGTACTTTAATGGTACTGAAAGTACTTTTTATGTTACTAAATTAACTTTTTATCGAAACAAAACTCCTTATAATTGGATTAAAAGTACTAAAAGTACTATTAATGCTACTAAAAATTATTTTTATGGTAGTGAAAGTACTTTTTATGGCCCGACCAATTTATTTCTATGGTTCTAAAATTACTTTTTATGCTACATAAAGTATTTATTTCAGGTACTAAAAGTGCTTTTTATGGTACTAAAAGTACTTTTTATTGTTTTAAAAGTACTTTTTATGGTACTAAATGTACTTTTTATGTTACTTAAATCTTATAGTACTTTTATGGTACAGAAAGTACTGTTATGGTACTAAAAGTACTTTTTATTATACTAAAGGTAATGTTTAGAGTACTCAAAAAAGTACTTTTTACGGTTCTTAAGTACATAATATGGTAATAAAAGTACTTTTCATTGTAACAAAAAACCTTTACGGTATTATAGTACTAAAAACTATTTTTACTGTACTGAAAGTACTTTTTATGGTACGAAACTTTATTTCTTTGGTTCTAAAAATACTTTTTAAGTAATTTTATGGTACTAAAACACCTTTTTATGGTTCCAAAAGTATATAAGGTACTTTTATGCTATTAATAGTACTTTTAATGATACTAAATTACAGTATTTTCAAAATATTTAAGATACTTTTAATGGTACTAAATTCTCTTTTTTTAGAACTTAATGTACTTTTTATAGTGCTAGAAGTACTTTTTATCATAGTAAATGTACTATTAATGATACATAATATACTTCTTTTGCACTGAAAGTACATTTCTTGGTACTAAAAGTACTTTTTATCGTTCGGATATTAAATTGTATGGTACTAAAAATACCTTACGTGGCACTTAAGTACTTTTAATGGTATAAAAGTACATTTAGTGTTACTGAATTAAATCGTTGAGTAATTAAATGTACATTTTACGAATCAAAATTACTAACTTGGTACTTTTATATTACTAAAAGTACTTTGTGAAATTACGAATTGTTTTATTAAAAGCCTTTTTTATGTTACTAAAGGCACTTTTAATGGTACTAAAAGTACGTTTTATGGTACTAAAATTATTTTTCTGTTATTAATAGTACTAAAAGTACTTTTTATGATACCATAAGTATTTTTTATTGTACTTCAACTTTTTTTATTGTAGTAAAGTACTTTTTATGGCATTCAAAGTACTCTTTATAGTACTTTATGTACTTTTTGTAGTATGTTAAAGTACTTTTTATTGTATTTTTGTTAATAATCAGATAAAATTTTAAAGCACTATAATTACTTTTAATGGTAAATACAGTTCTTCTGTATCCTTGTACTAAATGTTCCTTAATATAACTACTAAAAGTATAATTACTAAAAGTTCCTTTAATTTGTGATACTCAGAGTATCTCTTAAGCTTTTCACCAGCCCACTGTGCATACTAGCGTACTAGCGCTGCAAATAGCTTTGAGGTTAAATATTCGTCTTTCGCCGCGCTCTTTGCCATCCTTAGCTTTTAACACTGAAAATTAAACCAAACTATTCACAATTTATACTCGAAACCACAGCTAAATTAGACAAAGTGTGAGAAGGGGAATGAGCAGGAGTTGCAGCGTTGTGGCGGCAGGAGTTCATTGAGTAAGAGAAGTTTGTATAAATGAATAGAAAGTTTTAGGAGGGAGGAGTGGGTACACCCCCCCTCTCAATAACAAACAATTTCTCCAGAACTATGCAGCAGGAAACTGAAACTTTCTCCCGCCACCTCTCCGGGTCTATAGTTGTAGAGTGTTAGTGGGGGAAAACAACACTTGGTGCCACTAACAAATTGCGCTGTTGCTGCAAAGGTTATTGACTTTTCACGGTTAAGCAGTCATGTGAAAAATCTAGGGTGAGGTGGCTGTTGCTGTTGCTGTGATGATGACGATGATAATAGTCATCAGCGTAATCGTGGTCGCTGTCGCAACCGCGGTCTTGGTCGTGGCCCTGGTCTCTTTTGCATAGCCAACTTCTGGTATTGTAACCACTTCATTTTCCACCACTTGATGGATGACCTTTGTAAGAATTTGAAAAGGCTTGAAGGTTGTTGTCGCCAATGTTTTGTGTTGTGCACGAATGCCAGCGACAAGAAATGATCTTGAATTTGTTTATATTTATATTCCGCTTTATTCTTACTCGCATTGTTGTTGTTTTCGTTTTTCGTTGTTTTTTTTTCGAAACCTTGATCCAGAGGAAGTTACTCAGCCGCTATAAAAGATTAATTATTATAATATTGAAGATTAATTAATTACTATATAATAATAAATTTTGTTGTTTTGCGTTCCGTTACAGATTAAAAACCTTACAAATTTAGCCGATACTTGTCAGAGTATTGGCAAAAGTGATACCACAGCCGGTGGCAGCAGCGCCAGTTGCTATTCCAGTCCCTCCAAGCTAAGTGGTGTCGCCGCTGCCAGTGATTACAATTATTACCACAACTCGCTGCAGCAGCATCAGCAACAACAACAGGGGTTGTCATCCTCACCCGGAGTAGCTGGTGTCAAGCTACGCAAATTCTCTGATCGCTGTCTGACGACATCTTCCGGCGGCGAAGGTGCTCGCTCGCATTCGTATCGCATCTCAATGGCGAATCTGGAGGAAACACAAGAGTCCGAACTTGATGTCATTTTGGGGGAGCTGAGCCTGCTGGAGGCTCAAATAGCAGCGGGGGATTTTCTGCCGGCCGCTGGGGCGCCAGGAGGTATGTGTACACCCTCATCAACACGCACACATTCACGCACAAATTCTACAATATCAGGTGCCACCTCGATATCGGGATCGTCCGAGGCGGGCAGTAGCAGTACTACACACTCACTATGTTCCTCATCGGGTATATCGGAAAACGGTAGCCACGCCAGCCACAATCCTTCCTTGCAATCAACAAACAATGGTCCTACAACAACACAACTACGCGAGCCACGCACCGAATCGCCCGACAATGATTCGGCCTTCAGTGACACGGTCTCGCTGCTGTCCAGCGAGTCCTCCGCTTCATCCGGGATGAGTTCAGCCCTACAGCACAAGCGGTTAATGCAGCAACAACAACAGCAACCCATACTGCCGCTATCGGCCAACACGACAAAGGCAGCCAAAATACAATTGGCCCTGCACAAGCTGGAAACGGCACCCATTAGGCGGCTGTTTGTGAAAGCCTTCACGGCGGACGGTGCGTCAAAGTCACTGTTGGTCGATGAGCGTATGACGTGCGGGCATGTGACACGTTTATTGGCCGACAAGAATCATGTACAAATGCAGCCGAATTGGGCACTGGTAGAAAATTTAGGCGATTTACAAATGGGTAAGAGCAGTGAGATATAAACAATGAGAGAGTGAGAGAGAGAAAGAGGAGTAAATAATTGTTGAAGAACAACATTCCATAACATTTAATTGAAATTAAACTATATTCGTCAGTATAAGAATTCGTTGTAATATCATATTGCAGTTTAAAAAGTTTAGTCTAGTGAAGTCTAGTCTAGCCTAGTCTCGGCAACTAACCTATTAGAATTTAGTACAGACCCAATTTAGTTTGGTTTGTTACTCTGTTTATAGCAATCTTATTTCATGTGGGATACAAATAGCAAATACTCTTCCTTAATCAAGAGGATACTACTAAACAAATTGGTTTTAGTAAAGTTTCAAACCCCGTTCGGTTTAGTCCTTTGACTGTACATTTGTACAGTCCTTCTAACGGCCAATTAGAATCTTAAAATCTAATTAGAACAAGGATATCCCAAATTCTAGTTAGTAAGTTGGCATCCTCGTAGATGTTTTAATTAAAATCAAAACAATATTCAATTATTTTTTTTTTTTAAGTACTATGGTACCAAAAGTACTTTATTTTGGTACTGCAATAACTTTTTATGATGTAAAAGGTACTTTTTATGGTACTAGTGTACCCTTTGTGGTACTTAAAGTACGTTACATGGTACTAAAAGTACTTTTTATAGTACTTAAAGTACTTCCATGGTACTAAAAATACTTTTTATGGCACTAAAAGTACATTTTTGTGGCTTTAAAAGTTCTATTTATAGCACTAACAGTACATTTTATGGCTCTAAAATTACTTTTTATGATACTAAAAGCTATTTTTATGGTACTTAAAGTAATTTTTATGTTGCTAAATGACCTTGTTATGGTACTAAAACTACTTCTTATGGTACATTAAGTACTTCTTATTATAATGAAAATACTTTTTATGGAACTACAAATACTTTTAAAGGTACTGAAAGTAATTATTATGGTACTTAAAGTACATAAAAGCATTTTATGGCGCTAAAAGTATTTCTAGTTGTACTAAGAGTACTTTTCATGGTAGAAAAAGTACTTTTTATGGTACTTAAAGTATTTGTTAGGGTACCTAAAGTTCTTTTTAAGACAGTAAAAGTAATTTTTATCATGCAGGAAGAACTTTCTTGGTACTTTTTATGATACTAAAAGTACCTTTTAAAGTACTGAATATACATTTTATGGTTCTAAACGTACTTTTTAAAGTACTGAATATGCATTTTATGGTAACTGAAAGTACTTTTTGTGTTACTAAAAGTACATTTTGCAGTACAAAAATACTTTATATGATATTTAAAGTATTCCTTAAAATACTGAATTAATCTTTTTGGTTCTGAAAGTACTTTTTATGGTACTTGAATTACTTTTTGTATGGCAAAAAGTTATTTTTTATGGTACTTAAATTTATTTGTATGGCACTAAAAAGTTCTTATAACAGTACTAAAAGTCCTTTTTTGGTACTAAAAGCCCCTTTTAAAACATATTCTCAATGTTTTCTTAATCGCTTTAATCAGTTAGTGTTCTCTATTTTCTGAGTAAATTCCATTTCACTTCTATTTCAATTGCTCTTTATCTCTCACCTTCTCTTGCCCCTTTTGAACTTTCTCATTATTTTCTTTTTCACTATTCCTTTGCAGAACGTCTATTCGAAGATCATGAACTGTTGGTGGATAATCTTATGACCTGGAATTCAGATGCTGGCAATCGTGTACTCTTTCAACAACGCTCAGACAAAATATCCCTCTTCATACGCCCCGAGCTTTATTTGCCCGGTCCGCAAATGGCTCCGGGCAGTCAACATGATGAGCATACCCGTTCGATGTTGCTGGAGGAATTCTTTGAAACTAATACGGAAATTCAGGTCGATGGTCCCTTGTACATGAAGGCCGACTCGAAGAAAGGCTGGAAACGCTATCATTTTGTTTTGCGTTCTTCTGGGCTGTACTATTTCCCCAAAGAGAAAACTAAAAATACTCGAGATTTGCTGTGTCTGACATTGTTCAATGGCTACAATGTCTATCGTGGTCTGGGCTGGCGCAAAAAGTGGAAGGCTCCCTCGGACTATACGTTCGGCTTTAAGTCGGCGGTGGATTCGAGTTTGGGCAAAACTTGTCGCACATTAAAAATGCTGTGCGCTGAGGATTTGGAAACAATGGAAAAGTGGCTGACCGCTATTAGGGTGGCCAAATACGGCAAACAGTTGTGGGAGAACCACAAGGGCCTGATGGAGGAACTGATGATGGGCGCTGATGGCATTTCACAGAGTAGCTTTGCTGTCTCCATGCGCAGCGAGTCGATCAGTAGTATTTCCTCGGCAGTGCCTTCACAATGCGGCAGTGTCTCCTCGGCTATCTCCAGCATGTCGACTTCCTCCAGCGGTGGACGTGTTTCGCGGGCATCTTCCTCTTCCTCAAGTGGTTGTTTATCAGATGATAATAATGGTTTTGATTCGGAATTTACTACGGGCACTATTAAACGCAAACCCTCAATGAAACCTAACCTGCCGCTGACCACCATGACGCGACAGTTGAAGGAAGTGGGCGAAATAACTCAGGCAGACAATGAAGAGTCGAATACCTCGCCAGAACATAGTGGTACCCTGACCAGACGTCACAGTAGGCGCAAATCGCAAGAATCCAATGGCAGTGGCACCCTGAAGAGACGGCCTGCTGGCGTCGCAGCAGCCGCAGTAATTATGACTGGTCTGACAATGAGGGGCTCGGCGGAAAGCATGAATGCCAACAACTCGTCGGGATCGTCGAATTCGACACCCACTCCGACGCCCAGCATATGTGCGAAGCCCCTGGTGAGTTCTTCGGCATACGACAGCCAGCTGCCCCCTCCCCCTCCATCGGTGTTGAACAATGTTGGTTCAGATGCCATGAGCTCGTCAACGTTGTCGTTGGACTCTCTGCCACCACCACCACCGCCGGCGGCCTTAAACGAGGTCGAACAAGACGTATATGGCTCCATGATGTCATTGGTTTCATTGCCACCTCCACCACCGCCCGAAGAAGTGGCACCGCCATCGCCACCCACACCTACCAACAGTTTTCCACCGGCGTGCAAGTCCCTACCACCAGCGGTTCCAGCCAAACCGATGAAACCCGCTGTTAAGGTAGCACCACCTTATAAAAATCCTCCGGACTATAAGGGTAATCCCATCAGCAGCCAAGTCATCAACTCTCACCCTCCACCACCCACACAAAAGAAGGTGTCCTTCGCCGATTCGCCCGTGTTGTTGAGAAGAAAAATGCATTCGCCTGAACCGAGACACCAAGAGCCATTCTATGCTCCTGGACCACTGCCACCACCACGAAATGATCTCACCAGACTGTCGAATTGTTCATCGACCATCTCCTCGGTGTCCCAGCAAGATTACGGCTCGCCGAAACGGCTGCAGGAGTCCACCTCGAATCCTCCTCGCGACTTCCTAAAAGATCTGCAGAGAGTGATGCGCAAAAAGTGGCAAGTGGCCCAAAAGTGCAAACAGGAACCGGCCACCACGCCCCATGAAGTCTTGGGTTTCCGTGACTTTTCCTCTGAAGAACTGTTGGCGCACAATCTGAACTCGAATTCGCACTACTATCGGGAAACTGCCAATGTCAGCAACTGGGTACAGGAACACTATGGCGCCGGAGGTCCCTGCGAACCACCTCCATTGAATGAATACGCCCTGTACGAGAATATCCACACAAACTCCAACAATGCCATCATGGTGGAGCCACAACAGTTTGCCCCACCGCCACCTCCGCCTCAGCAAGCCGCCGCCAATGTCCTCAATGCACCAGCGAATTTGGCCAACAATACGGCGGCGGCTAAGCGTAACAAGCGACCACCACCACCGCCGCCAAAACGAAGTGATTCCACACATCTAACGCATCGTGTTTAGTGTTTTCTGGTAACGTGCTTTCGAGCACGAGGATTTTGGCAAAAATAACTAGCAAACTCTGGAGAAGAAGATGAAGGAGAACAGCAAAACAAAACAAACAAACCAACCAAAATTTTGGCAAACCGCAAAACAAAACAAACAAACCAACCAAAATTTTGGCAAACCGCAAAACCCAAAAGTCTCGAAAAATTTCGAATTATATTCTAAAGCGAAAGTACATTACAGTTTAAGAATTTTAGAAAAAGTGCTTTTAAAGTTTTAAATTATTGATGATTATAATGATGATGATGTGGAATATGTAAACACACACACATGCATGCGTTTAAATATATACATATATACATACATACATACATACATATAAGTTAAGTTCCTTTTATAGATTTTGAATTGTAACATTGAAATGGGTATATTAATTAGTATTGAGAAACAAACCCATTGGAAGCATTTTTTTTTAATGTAAATTTATGTTTTAAGCAAAAGAAACACTGTTGTGCGTATGTATGCAAATGAATTGCGTTAAATAAGAAGTACTGCCTCGAAGTATGCAATAAATATGTAATTTGAATAAGTTTACACAATAAGTCTACACATTGGGAAGATAAGAAGGAGGGAATGCAGGATATGAAATTATCTATACACACACTACAAAAGAAAACTAATTGGGATGTAAATGGCAGTTGCATGAGTCAAATTCTTGATGGAAGTCAAATTGACGATTTTTTTATATGCTTGGAATGGTTTTCGAACTGAATCCACATATTCAGTAGAGGGGATGAAATAGTTACTTTTTTTTAAAAGAAGTTATCGAACTTTAGAAATGTATACAAGAAAGGGCAAGACATTTAAATGAGTTTACCAGACTATGGGACTATGGATCACTGTGTTATTCGGGACATATTGGAATCCATCGACTTCTGAGATTCTTCTGCAAATTTTTAAAACATTTGATAGCTATATGATAAAATTCTTCCACACTGCCTTTTTCTTCTCTATTTGTTATAATAGCTGATTGCAATAAGAAATAAGAAATGCACACTTTTGGACAAGGGTTTCATTTAAAGCTGAGTTTCTAAATAGCGGAAAAAGTCGTCTACTATCCCATCATGTCAACGACAATGTCTTAACATAAGGGCTTCTATCATAACCCAACAAATTTGACTGAGAATGCTGACCAAAAAAGGAGCAAGACGCAATTATTAATTGAATATTAGTTTTTTTTTTAGAAAGATTATTAGTTTTAAAAGTAAAATCTGCATCATATCGTTTCGGACTGATTTCCATCACATACACCATATTAAAAGTCAAAGGTGACCGGCTACCATATGAAAAGTTGTTTATATTATGTATATGAAGGAATAGACAGAGTGGAAACAAACTGTAGGATATAATAAAATTTGTTAGGAAAGAAAGAGCCCATACCTAGTAGGGCAAAAATACTAGTTCGAAACTTCACCGCCTGGACAATGGAGGTTAACCTAAATTTAGGCGTCGTAGTCGATGTCGTCCAAATACCGACTGTGAACCACCCAAAAATTTTGGCGATCACCTTTGACAGCCTTTTTACCTCCTCAGCTCACGCCACTGCAATTACGCACAAACTGCAGCACTTGTGGAATATACAAAGAAACCTTGTTGACTACCTACAAAACAATTGGCCGGTCAGTGTGGTCTCCTTCGCTGAGTGATACCCAGTGGAGAAATATTAAAAGCTGCCACAATGCCACCCTAAGGACTGTAACGGGGTGCATGCAGATAACCTCAGAACATCATCTTTATAAGGAAACGAAGGTGCTTCCAGTCAGGGAACATAATGCCATGTTGATAAAACAGTTCCTCCTAGGATGTCATCCCAACAGTTGGATTTCCCCCCAGGGCATGTCAGGAAGGACCTTCAAGTATACGAGGATAACATACGCAACTTTGTGCAAGGTCCCTTGCATCGCACCTCGTATTCAGTAGCTTTGAACGAATTTCATAGAGATGCCATCAATTCCGCGGTTTCAGGTTACTGCATGAATTTATTTCTTGTAGGTCGCCCACCCCCAGTAGCTGAAACAGAGGAAAGCCTGGCACGGAAGACAAGAGTAGTACAAGAGTGGCACAACTAATAACGGGATGGAGCAACAGGCTCAATGCCTACTGGTTGCGCAAAGACCGTGCCATCCCTAATGTATGCCCAGCATGTGGTCATGTGGTCCCCACGATACCCGCCACATTTTCACCTTAGCCCAGACCCCCGGATTAAAAATTTGTAAATTTTGTATAGTCTAAGTTGTAACAACAACTTCTCCTTTCATACACAAACAAAAGTCTCATTTTACACATGTTCTAGGATTGGTTGTTGTAACAGCTAGAGGAAGTTTCTGGGGTGATCTGTCGTCACAGTTGTTGGTAACGACTTGAAACAATTTGAAGGAATAATTTTAGTTTTTGTAAGGAGCCTTGACTGTTTAATGGCGTTCAGAATGAAAGTGTCGAGTACCAATGATTGGAAACAAATTCCCTCATTGGAAAAAGGATTTCGGAGAGAAACAGTTCCGTCTTATTTTAAGGGGCCATGTGAGAAAATTGGAAGAAAAAACTTAATTCCTTTAAAATACTTAAGAATCATTTGTGGTTGTAGTAAGGATTCCGGTCTTCTTTATTTGGAGCGAAAATATGGGTTTCATTGACACATCCAATTAATCCAGGAAATCCTGTTTTGTTTAAAAAATCTAGTTTAGCTTCTGATTTTTCATTTTCAGCTATTTCAGTTATTGCATCCATTGTGAACAAATGACCTCTCTAATTCATACAGTGTTTCAGCCGGAATCTTGCAACTACTGGCTGCACATACACTTAGGTGGACAGAACCTTGTCTTAAGGACCTCAGTAGTGCTGACAACTTAATGTTGACTGCAACAGATGTCCTGAGTTCACTTTTTATTATAGGAACTATTTCTTCCAGCACGTAATTCTCTAATCTAAAAATAAAAAAGTTGGGAGGCTGGCCTACAGTTAACCACATATTAGGGTTTTAACAATTATGTACGTACTTCTTATCTGGCAAGTTTAAGATATCGGATTTTGTCTGAGTATTTTCCTTTGCATTATAATATTATTCTTGCTTTCCTCGGACAAAAAAATATTTTTTCATGAAACACAATAAATATTAAAATAAATCAGCTGATGGACAAATGTTACATCAGCTGTTGTCATTTCTCTCATGTTATCGATTACCAGTCCACGTCGTCTCATGGTAGTGCAGACATGTCTGATAATGTAGGCCCAGATTCGACAGACTTTTGTGTCAATAAAAAATTTCAAAATAAAAATAGTAAAAATTGTTAAATTCATTAAAATATACGAATAAAAACCAAATAAACAAGTATTTTAAGAAATTTACATTAAAAAAGTGTTGTGCTAACTTTTTGTAAAAAAAAATACAAATACATATATGGCATGTTCCGGTACACCGTTCATGTTGACTGCTGATGAAAAATGAAAGTTCTACAGATACGTCTGAAGTGTAAAGGAGAAGACAGATGTTAAGAGGAATTTTTTTGGTTGCCAGACAAGTCTGCCAGTGTAAAGGGCCCTTTACTTTCATGTTTTTGATTCCATATAGAATTTAAATCACTAGATTTTGAAAAGATATTTCTTTGAGAAGGGTAATTTGCAAAAAATGTTAAAGGGTTGAAATATATATAAAGTAATATTTAATAAATACCTGAATACCAAAATAATAAAAAAATACATTTATTATTTAATAAGATGTGGCAAAAAATTGTATCTACCTTGAAGGAAAGTATTTCCTTTTGAAGGCTTGGGCAATGCTTTGCCGGGTCCATATAAAGAGGATTTAAATGGGTTTTTTAGAAAAGTTCAGGAAAATAAACGTATTCTCATGTTTTGGATTGCGAATCACAGTAAGCTGTGACGAATAAAGTAACACCCCCTATTATGTAAGTCGTAGTCAAGTCGAGTTAGTCAAGTTTTTCCAATATGACATCGCTAATGTCGTTTGTGTGACTGAAATACGAGTGTCCGTGCTCCTATCATATTCTTCTTCATCAAATGATGAAAAATTCTCAACACTTAACACTTATGTTAATTATTACTTATTTTATTCAAATTAAAAAAAAAACATTCTAATGTTGTCGAAAGTCGACTACGACATATGTAATAAGGGGGAATATTTAATAATTTCTATATAAATTGATAAATTTCTGTATAACAAAAATAAATTTATGAATTATGCTGAATTTTTCTGCAATATACAAAAATTTTTTTTTTTAAAGGAGTGATCGGTCTTATCGATACTAAGTCCATGGGCGAAATAGCCACATTCGTTTTGAATCGTTAGTGCTATAAATTATAAATTTGGCTTTAAGTTTAAAAAATATTTGCATATATGAAGCAAAGTAATGGATGAAATCATCTCCTTACATATTTTATGAAGTTCCTGATATAAATATGACCGCAAAACTACGTTCGTATACCAGATTTCGATTTGAATTGAATGCGGTAATTCGGCCCCTGGTTTTCGGCTTTGTTTTAGTGATACCAACATATACCTTGTGGCATTCGTCGTCCTAGTCCCCGTCACATTTAATACTATACACAAGAATGGATTTATTCTCGTTGGGTATTTAGGACTTTGTGTTACTAAATGTTTTTATACATCGTGTTATCCGAATTGTATGTCATATTATACTCGTCTTTGTAATAAACATAGGAATTTTAAAAATGTTCTAAAAAAACAAGGACAATACTTCACTAGAACAAGTACTGGGTGACCTTTCTTTGTTGAGTTTCTTATGGTAGCAATTGTTGATTTAGGCAGTATTTTTAATAGGTATTTTTTTTATTAATATACAATATTTGGTTTTATAAAATTTGTGTGTTTTTTTAAGGCTTTAATAGTTTAAAACTTTACTTAGCACTTTTTCTACAGACATCTAATGAACGAATTTTTTTTTCCGATATAATGCAATATTTTGGTGTTACAATTTAATTTCAAATTTACAATTGTTTGCTAAAGATAACAAAAAATGTACATGAACATCATACAAAAAAAACAAAAAAATATTAAACATAACTATTGATGAGAGTTATATATAAAGTATAAACAAAAAACTGAGAGTTATATAACACATTAACAACAAACTGGAAGTTATGTGTATATGAAATATTCAAATTAACTGAGAGTTATATTAAATAACTAAGTTGTAATATCAATATAGTTGTGTATTAATAACTAACTGATAGATATATAATAAATAACTCCAGAGTTATGTGAGACAAATTATCAAATTGATGGAATCTTAAAACCTGCCAATGAATTACAAACTAATTACAAGACTTTTTATTGCAAAAGTTCAAAAATGAGACGCATTTAGCTTAAACACACACAGACACATACACATAAATACAATTTTTTCTATTATTTATTGGTATGGTTACTACAGAGTAGAATGAATGTAGAGAAGAGGTATTGTTCCATATAAAGCCATAACAAATTATATAAAACAGCATTTACGTTTTTTTCTTTTGTATTTTGTAATTCTAAACTTAAAACTAATGGAAACGTCGAGAGAAAACAGAAGAAGAAGAAAAACAAAACAATATACAAAACTTTAGTAGGCATACAATGCTTTTTTTTATAAACAAAACAATTAAAATAAATAACTTTAAATAATAAATATTTAAAATGAAATTATACTAGTAATAGCCTAAAGCAAATAATACAAAATTTATAAACTAAATAAAATATTTTATATATATATATGAAAATTAACAAAAAACAAATAAATTAAAGAAATTATAAAGCTAACAAAAGAAAATTATTACAAGATATTAAAAACATAAGGAGAAAAATTAAAAATAATAAAATCTCTAGGCTGATTTTATGCTTTAATGCTTATCAGGCTAACAACTGTTACAAAGCTCCTTACTTTTAATGTAAAGCGAAATTCAAATTGAATGCTATGCTCTATGTAAACCATAATTGGCCACCCCACTTTTAGACTCTAAACCTTTTGTACTTACTTTGGAGCTATGATCAGATAAAACACAAAAAAAACGAAGAAAAAAATTGCAAAATTTAACACAATAAGTTGCTAACAACCTGTTTTAGTTTCTACGTTTTTTGTCCATACAACTGAAACATATTAAGTTTGCTATTTCTTAACAATGAGGTGTTCCTAAAAATCAAAATAATTTCTCAACAATTTAAGTTTACACACACACTTACTACAATAATAACTCCTAAACATATGCTATAATTAACTAATAACCCTTAAAACTCCCTAAAAGTATGCTTTCTATACTAATTTCTTAAAGTGGTTGGTGAGGCCAGACTACTTTAAGCCGCCCTCCTGTCTTTTTTTCAATTGAATTTATGTAAAATATTGTAAAATACTGGAAATTGACAAGACAAACAAACAAAACGTTAAATATAAGTCGCCTGTCGGCGATTATGAAACCGCCTCAACCAAGGTAATTGATTGTAATTATTATTAAGTGCCATAGGCCCCATAAACCCCTTAACTTCCTTACAAACTTAAACAAAAAACTCCTCAAATGTTTAACACCTCTCCCCACCCCCTGCCCTAAAAAAAACCCCTAATACTTAAACTAAACCTAAATAATTTAACTATATAAGCTTATACATACTTTTTAGGAATAAGCCAAGAAAGAAACAACAAAAAATTAACTAATTACTTTTCTTAACCATAATGAAAATACATACAAATTATCTTCTCTTCAGCTCTTTTAAATCAAAACTTTTATACAATTTTCTCCCTATATAGTTTTTGTTTTAAAATTGTTTTTATAATCTAAAAAGAAAAAAGTAAAACAAAAACAAAAAAACGCCAGAGAGTATATAAAAATGCCACATTTTATATACATACTTTTGCTTAGTATTTATATATACATACATTTATATATATATATATGAAATGAAACAAACAAACTGAAAAACAATTCACTAAATATAAATATTAATTAATTTTCTTTATAATTTTTTAAAGGAAATTTCCAAATCTTTAACAAACAAAAAATACGAAAAAAAAAACAAAATATTTTTATTTAAAATAAAAATACCCCTGAAAAACAAAACAAACTATTGGTTGATTCATTCATTTCACAATTGGCTTGCTATTAGACATTTACAATTGCTTAGAGATTCTTTTGTCATACATCATTGTTACCTATACCTCCTCGAAATCATAAATGCACTATGTATTTGTTTCCCGGAATTTGAAATCATTCTGTCATTCAAGAAAAAAAAAAATAGTAAAATGCACAAATTGTCATCAAAATTTTCAAATCATGCTGCCATTACAAAATTCTAAATACTGAGGAACTTAAATTTATGTTGTCATCTACACTCACGGGGATTTAATGGCTTGAGGTGGATTTAAGAAGAAGCGATTCCAATTCAGCTTTCCTTAAAATTTAACTCATATTTAGGTTTAACTTTTATTTTTTATCACTTTTAATCACCTTGTGTAGACCTTATATTTTATACATTCACCGACCCTAAAAGTATGCAGCGGATGTGGCAGGAACACATTTTGGTATGATGCTTCTAGCATTAGTAATCCTCATAGCAGTATTTTCAGAAGATAACTGTTAAATTACATGTAGAGCATGCGACTATCATGCGGCAGACTAGGGTATGATATATGTTCTTGTCATCTACATTTGTTTTCCCGCGGCCGTCTTCATGTTGTTGACAGCAGCTTCGCAGTGTTGTTGTTGTAACAGCATAGAAACTTTACTTAAAAACTTAATTTCCCTTTGCACCCCATGAATGAGGTATGGGATAGCTTCTCGCGTTGTTGTGAATTAACACGCTTTCTATTTTTAGATTCACAACTAACGGCACCTACTTGTTTATGCGAACGTCACTGTTGGAGAAGCTCTTACTAGACACGACGATTGAATCGACTAGCATAGACTATTCAAAAATTTTAATCCACGGGTTCTTCTTCAATGTCCAGTCCCAAAAATTGGGCTACATCCACTGGAGTGGTCCATAAATCCAATGGGCTAAGTGGAGTAGGGTGGGCTGGGCAAGTGAAGATGTGGCAGGTATCGTGGGGACCCTAAATACACGCTGGGCATATATTGGGGACGGCACGGTCAATGCGGGACCATAGATTGAGCCTGTTGCTCCATCTCGATCTAAGTTGTGCCTGGGCCACTCTTGTTTTCCGTGGCAGGCTTATCTCTGTTTCGGCCACAGGAGGCGGGCGACCTTCAAGAACGCCATTTATGCGGTTACTTGAAGCCGCGATATAGGTGGCGTCTCAATGAATGTCATTCAAAGCTGCAGCATACGAGGATCGATTCAAGGGATCCTGTATGTAGTTGTGTAAATTATCCTCGTATACTCGAAAGTCCTTCCTGACATGCCTCGGGGGAGCATTCAACTGTGTGATGTTAAAGTTGGGATGACTCCTCCGATGACATTGTGTTCCTTGACTGGGGAGGACCTTTGTTTCCTCATGTAAATGGTGTTCAGAGGTTATCTGCATGCAGCCCGTTACAGTCCTCAGGGCAGCATTTTGGCTGCTTTGAATATTTCTCCACTAGATATCACTCAGCGAAGGAGACAGACTACACTGGAGCGGCATAGTATCCACAGAACAGCCAATAGTTTTGTAGGTAGCCAACAAGGTTTCTTTGTCCTTTCCCCAAGTGCTGCCGGCTAGACCTTGTTCCTACTTCGCAATTTGTGCGTAATTGCAGTGGCGTGAGCTGAGGAGGTAAACAGGTAAACCCCCAACATTTTTGGGTAGTGTCAAGTGTCGCAGTAGTGTCGACTCAATTGGTGTGCCGAGTAAAAGCTTCTCAAATATCTGATGTTTGGATTCACCTATAAAAAGAGAAGCGTGTTAATTCACAGAAATGTGGGAAGCTCTCCCATATTTTATTCATGGGATGTAATGGAAAATTAAGTAAGTATCGCAGTATGCAGCGGGATGAGTATCCCCCACTTAACTACAGAGTTCGGGCCCGCATAAAGTGCATTAAAACCCCCTCTTGAAACATACGTTAATGTTGCTTGTGGTGAAGAGCAACACCTAGGTCTCTGGAGGACAATACTTTGGTCTCCGACTTGAGCTTCAGTTCCACACCTTATATCTACTTATTCTATTTTCAGGGGTTTTAACCCTTGAAACATAGATCATGGTCTGGCGTAACAACTTTGTAAGGCAGTTTACATTATGTCACATATCACAGATCACTGCGGAAGATTTTGAAAAATACTGGCCAAATGTCTACTCAAACAATGACCTCAAAATCAATCACAACAAAAAAAAAAAATAGCCCAAAAGGAATTGAAATTGGATTGACAAATATCCTGAGAAGACCGAATAGTGACATAGAACACAGGGCTATCAAATGGAACTCACAGGGAAGCAGACGGAGGGTGAGGCCCGCCAACACGAGGAGAGGGCAAGTGGACTCCGAAGCACGATTGGCAGGGACAAAATGGAAAAACTTTGTTATGGCGTGGCCTTCGATAGCTCGCTAGTGGAAGCGACGTAGATTAGCAATCCAAAGGTGTCGGGTTCGATTCCCGGCCGGGGCACTGGCCAAACCAGCTAGCGCCATCTTTGGAGAAATTTGGCGGTTACAACTCACAACAACAACACATAACAATCCTTTGACATAAACTTTGTTATCTACAAAGGAACGTAACAGAGTTGCCAACAATGAACCTATTATAATCGCATTACATGTGGCAATATACAGCCGACTACATAGAACGGACTGCTAGAAGCGTACTTGGGTACTCTCAGCAGGCTCAAGAAGATGTTTGGTACGATGATGAATGTCACAATGCCACGAGAAAGGCGGATGATGCATACCGGACGAAACTGCAGCCAATGGCAACGAGAGTTGTTCGTGAACGGCACAGGGAGAAGAGACTAGAGGCAACTCGTCTTTTTAGATGGAAAAAGAAGGAGCTGAAGAAGAGGCAGGATAAGTGCACTGAGTTGCTCCGAAGTAGAGGGAAAGCCCGAAAATTCTACAAGAGAGTTAAGGCGAGAATGCTTGCAAAAGGATATATATATACCGGGATAACGTTCTATACATATGGAGAGAACATTTCAGCAATCTACTGGGTACGGACATAACTCCAGAAGACCCCGCTCCAATCCATGACGATGGTATTAACAGTCCACCTCCGAGACAGAGCGAGATACGTGTGGCAATATCCCGCCTTATGAATAATAAAGCGGCTGAAGTCCTGCTGAATTGTTTAGGTTAGGTGGGGAGGAGCTGTTTAGGAGCATTCATCAGCTCATGGAGAACATCTGGCTAGAGGAGAGAATGCCCGGCGATTAGAGTCTAATTCTGTCTTGTCCTATATAAAAGGAAGAAGAACTTATCGAGTGTAAGAACTAACGTGGTATAAGCCTATTACCAATTTCGTACAAGGTCCCTTCGAGCCTATTGTGTGAAAGTCTAAAGCCAATTGTAGAAAAACTAATAGGACCTTGTCAGTGCGACTTTAGACCTGGTAAATCTTCAACGGATCAAATATTCACCTTTCGACAAATCCTGAAAAAAAAACTCCTGAAAAGCTGATCGACTTTTAACAACCCCTTTGTCGACTACAAAGCTATCTTCGACTCTCCGATAAGGAGTAAGTTATATGAAGCCATGTCTGAGTTTGGTATACCTGCAAAGCTAATTCGACTTTGCAGATGTACCTTGGAAAATACCAAATCCTCGGTTAAGATTGGTAAGGATCACACTGAACCATTCAACATGGAAAGAGGTCACAGGCAGAGTGAAAGCTTGTCCTGTACACTATTTAATATAGTTATGGAGAAGGTGATGAGAAAGGCTGGTGTCAACAGCCACATGCCACTAGCCTATGCCGATGATATTGACTTTATTGGCCGATATTTGCGGAATGTTACTGCAGTTTTCTCGTCAATAAAAAAGGAGTTAGCAAAAATGAATTTAATGGTCAACGAGGACAAAACGAAAATATTGATTTTGACGAACAAAGAGTCCTCTCGATGGGGACACATCGTCAACGTGAAAAATTATTGTTGTGAGGTGGTAGATGAGTTTACCTACCTCGGATCTTCCGTTAATAAGAAAAATAATGTCAGTCAAAATATCAAGCGGAGAATAGTGGCAGCTCTTCAGTGACACCACCTTATCTCGGGATACTAAGAACAGCTGTAGCAGGTGTATATTTTACCCGTTCTTTTGTATACCGGCGAATCATGGGTGCTTTCGACAACGAACATACAAAATCTGGGATTATTCGAGAGAAAAGTAAGTCGAAAAATATATAGACCTATCTGTGCCATGAACCATGTATGAGCTTTACCACGACATCGACGTAGCTAAAAGAGTCAGAATCCAACGACTACGATGGCTGGGACATGTTGCCACAATAGATGTAAATGATCCAGCGAGAAAGATGTTTCAAGGCGAACCTGAAGGACAGCGCAGAGCAGGGAGACCCAAACTTCGATGGAAGGACCAAGAGGTTGGCGACGTGCCATCATCTGGTAGGACTAACTGGAGAACACACGCCACAGACCGAAGTGTGGGGTATCCTTAACACTTCAGGCCTCTAATTTAAGAACCACTTTCGCCACTTAAGTAACTTTTTGCACTGTGGTCCTGGCTTCCTGTGTATGAACCAGGGTTCGATTCCTGTCGCAGTCATTAACATTTCTTTTATCGGGGCTCCCTCGTTGTTGTCGACAGTGACTACGCCCTATAGGTCTAGTAAAAGCTTCTAAAATTGCTGACGTTCGCATTTGTCTATAATCAGTAAGTGCCGTTGTGTGTGTCTATTCACAATAACGAGTGAAGCTATCCCCTATTACAGGCTACCTATCCATATCTACTCATATCCCCTCAACAACATAAGCGAGATAGCCTAATTAGAAAACATGTAGGAATAAAGCAAAGACAAACACTACAAAATTATAGCAAAGTCATATTGAATTATAGAAAGATGGATAGGAAATCAAAATGCACTGATTTGACAGTAGCTAGGAGATATGAGTGGATAGCGTGTAAATCAGCCTTTACCTTAATGGTAGATAAAGGCTAATTGAGTTAAGTTTATTCACCAAGAATTGCAGAACTTTTCACAAATCACCTGCCAAAAAACAACCAAGGACCACATATGGATGATGTTAGTATTAAATAATAAAATCCCGATTAATATACTTTTATAATAAATAAACAGTTTTATTCTAATTTTTCTATTTTTTTTTGTTAACGTTTAAAAAGTGAAAAGACTTTTGGTCCACTCTTTTCTCTATATAAAAGGATGGAGTAAAATCACAAAGCTTCCTTTTAGAATATTTTCCTTACTGCAGTGACATCACAAAATTTTCTATTTACATAATTTTTGCCTAATTTTTTTTAATTTTGGCCGAAAAAAAATACTTTTTGCCTTTTATAACAACATTTAACGTTTTCACAAATTCATTTCATATCTTTGAGAAGACAGCAGTAACATTTTATATTTTACTTTGATATTATAGAAAAATTTTCTAAACAAAATTTATATTTCGGTAATATTTTAAATATATTTTTATTATGTGATATTATTTAAAATTTTTTATTTTTTTTTGGATTTCATTTATTTTTTTAATTTTATTATTTTTTAATTTATATTATTTTCTTAATATATTTTTTTTTTTTTTTTGTATTTCAAATTCAAATAACCAATTAAATTAAAAAATGTTCTTACACAAAAACAAAATGAACGAAGTTTATTGTCATAACGCCTTAAAGTATGCTTAATATTTAACAAACAAAAGAAAACACACACATTTTCAGCCATACACATAGACTAGAATTTATACATATTTACATAAATAGTATATACAGATTTCTGAATAAATGTATTTGATATTTGATAAATGTCTATTGTAAAATGTTTAAATTAATTTAAAATAACAAATCAATTCAAGACAACAGATTTATTAGAAAACAAAATCTCATTATTGTATCAATAAATGAGACAGAAAACTGAATGAAAGGTAATATGAAATTTAAATCTAAACAAAACGCCTATAAGTAGACTTTAACGTTAAGCGAGAGCGAGAGAGTTATAAAGAAAGATTAGGAGCCAGAGTAAACGTCAGTATATTAAAGCCAAAATAATGGAAACGGTTACAAATTGTTGGTTATAAAACAGCTAAACATATATAAAATTTATGGAATTAAATGGAATTTTTGTATCATTTTGGTTTTTTCTTTTGTGTTTTTCTCAAACAGGTCTATATCCTACAACTTATGCAATAAATATTTGATAATTAAATGCTAAAATTTAAAACAATACCAATATACAAACAAACAAACAAACAAAACACTCATAAAAGACTTAAAACTGGGGATCGAAAAACCTAAATGTTATACAAATAATTAAAAGGCCACTAACCAACAACCAAATTTAAGAAAAGAAAACAACCATAACAAAACCAAAAAAAAAAACTTAAATGCAAATACTTTACAACTACATAACGAAGTGAAACCACAACTTTTTGATGACAGATTTTTACAATTTACACTGGAAAAAGAAAATTACTTAAATATTAGTACTAACAAACTAAGCAAATAGAGTGAACAGAATGATATAAAGACCATACACTTACAGAGAGACACATTAAACTCCTAAAACTATGCTACATAGAAAAGACAGCAGTGAAGTGATTTATAACATACTCCACACACACACACACAGTAACCAGTTGCCACAGTAAAGACAAGAAAATACATTAATGTTGTAGAATTTAGTGCAAACAAAACGCGCCACAAAACACGGGCCACCCTAATAAAATGCTAAAACGAGTAACGATCTCAACTCATGACTCATGGTCAAGAGTTTTTTTTTGATAAGGACATTTTTTGTACTCCATATAAATT
This sequence comes from Muscina levida, assembly GCA_964034835.1. Taxonomy (NCBI): domain Eukaryota; kingdom Metazoa; phylum Arthropoda; class Insecta; order Diptera; family Muscidae; genus Muscina; species Muscina levida. The sequence goes on from OZ035882.1 coordinate 149,420,407, forward strand.
TTTTCCCAAAAACAATTTTTCGCTAATAATCATAAATATAAGTAAGAGAAAAAAAAACAACAAACAAACAAATAGTAAATCAAGTTGTCAGTTTTTTCTTTTTCCTTTCTTTATATGTATTTGTAATTTGTACAATTCCAAGTATTCCGTTTTTGTAATTTTTTGATACCATATAAAAGAGAATAAACTTAAATGAACAAATAAAACAAACAAAAAAAAAAAAAAAAACGAAACGAATTTCATTTTTAATAAAAAGAATATAAGAAAAAAATTAAAAAATGTGCAAAAAATTGTGAAATGTTTAATGATGTGTTTAAACGTAAGGTAAGTGGGAATGTATGCATTAAAATATAAGAAAACTGAAAAAATTGTAAAACGATGACGTTGTTTTCTATAGGTGTCAGTTATTAAACGTGGCCGTACTGCCATTAGCTTTGACAAAGTTTAATAACAAAGTTAGAGATTCATTAAATTAAACGGAGGTATCCTTGACACAAATTTATAATGAAACAATATAGAAAAATTTGTATTATGACATAACCCTCTATTTTTTATTAAGATTTTATAAAAAGTTAATACTTACTTACTTACTTAGCTGGTACTTTTATGCAATCCGAGTGGATTTTATACCGCACGTAGAAAAATATTATAAGCGCCTCGATGCTTCTGCATTTCTTCTCCAGTTAGTCACACCGAGTTATGTAAGGTTCTTAGTAACCTGGTCTTTTCAACGTAGTTTTGGTCGCCCTCTTCTGCGCCGTCCATCGAGTTCATTGTCGAAGACTTTTCGAACTGGAGCATTTTCGTTCATGCGTACAACATGACCTAGCCAACGCAACCGTTGCACCTTTATGCGTTTGACCACGTCAATGTCAGTGTACAGCTCGTACAGTTAGGCTTGCCAGGTGGTCGGGAATAGGCGGGATTTTCCCGACTTCTCGCGAAAATCCCGAGTCCCGAGTATTGAAGCAATTCAGGGGAAAATTCCGACTTTTTAATATTTACTATCTATACTTAAAATAATCAAAGAAAAAACATATGAAATAAGGTACAAAAAATTACTTTTCTCATATGAACTAGTTGTGTTCACTTAACATTTTTCCATTTCCATGGGTATTAATCTCTTTCCCATCCCTAAAAATTGTCTATCATCTGATTTTACCACAGCTGTTCATAACATTACGACTTTCAAGAAATGTAAATTTTGGACAAATTGCAGCATTTATTCTAAAAGACTCACTATTGACTTGTGAGAAATTCCCAAAGTTCTACAAATATCAGATGTAGTAGACAATGACATGTTGTACCGTGACTACTGCAGTCTTCGAGCTGTTTATGAAGAATTGCCCAAATGTATACTAAATGACAAATATGGTCACATTTTTTACCAAATGCGGCAATAAACATCACTTGGATTTGTTTAAATTGATCTCATTTATATTTTCTTTACCGGAAAGTAACGCTTATTTCTTATTGTAGTATATACACGAAAGATAGAAACCGAATGTCTTTTGATCTGTCTTTTGATAAAGGCTGAACTAATCATAAGATTGAATATTGAGAAAAGCTGTCAGGAATTCCAGTCATTTTTAACAACTAATAATATTTCTTAATAAAAAATGTCAAAAACCAATATAATATGATCTTTACATTTGTCCCGACAAATTCCGCTTTTTAGTCTCGGTTTTCCCGACTTTTCGAATTCGGTGCCTGGCAACCCTACGTACAGCTCATGATTCATACGACGCCGATACTCTCCGTTAACGATGATGGGCCCATATATTTTACGGAGTATTTTTCTCTCGAATACCGCCAGAACCGATTGATCCGCTTGTGTCATAACTCAGGATTCTGAGCCATACATTAATACAGGTAGAACCAGTATCTGGTATAGCTGGAGTTTTGTTCGTCGAGAGAGGGCTCTGTCATTGAATCGCTTGCTTAGTCCGTAGTAGCATTTATTTGCAAGCAGGATTCTTCTCCGGATTTCTAGGCTGACATTATTTTCTTTGTTGATGGCGGAGCTTAGGTAGACAAAATTACCTACCACCTCGAAATTATAGTTGTCAACGTTCACGCAGTTTCCCAAACGAGTAGATTCTTTGTTCGTTTAACTTCGTTTTGTCCTCGTTCACCGTTAGGCCCATTTTCGCTGATTCCTTCTGTATACCTGAGAAGGCTGCAGTCACATCCCGCAGTTTTCGACCGATGATGTCTACGTCATCAGCGTACGCAAGTAGCATGTGGCTTTTGTTGAATATATTGCCACTCGTGTTTACTGCAGCTTTTCTCATTATCATCTCCATTACAATGTTGAAGAGATCGCACTATAGGCCGTCGCCTTGCTTTTGGCCTTGTCTGGTATAGAATGGCTCCGTGAGGTCCTTGCCAATCTTCACTGAAGACTTCGTGTCAGTCAGCGTCATTCCGCAAAGACGTACAAGCTTCGCTGGAATACCAAACTCAGCCGTATCGGGCTGTCGAAGGCAGCTTTATAGTCGACAAAAAGATGGTACGTGTCGATCTGTTTCTCTTGGGTCTTTTCCAGGATTTGCCGAAGTGTGAAAATCTGGTCAGTTGTTGATTTTCCAGGTCTAAAGCCACACTGATAAGGCCCGATTAGGTTGGATAACACTGGCTTTAGTCTCTCAGATAGCACACTCGACAGGACCTTATATGCGATGGGTAAAAGGCTGATACCGCGGTAGTTGGAGCACACACTTGGATCACCTTTTTTCAGCACAGGACATAATACGCTTACATTCCAATCGTCGGGCATGCACTCATTAAGCCAAACCGTGCGCAGGAGTTGGTACATGCTCGTTATCAGCTCCTCGTCACCGGACTTGAAGAGCTCTGCGGGCAGACCGTCGGCACCGGCTGCTTTGTTGTTTTTCAGCCGCGATATTGCTCTTCTTACCTCGGCTTGACTTGGTGGTGGGCAATCTAAGCCGTCGTCGACAATTGGCGTGATAACTTCACGTGCGCTGTCTTCTGGAACCAGCAGTTGCTGGAAGTGTTCTCTCCATATGTGCAGCACACTTTGCGTATCCGTGACCAGATTTACATCACTGTCCTTACAGGTGGGGAGGCCATTACCGTATCCATTTGCTCTTACTTTCTGGTAAAATTTGCGGGCCTCACCTCTATCCCTGTATCTCTCTATATCCTCGTTCTCCCGTTCCTTCATCTGACGTTTTTTTCGCCTAAATAGCTGTTTCGGCCATTTTGTTTTCTCCTTATGCCGTTCCCTAACAGCACGGGTTACAATTGGCTGTAGCGTTGCCCTATAAGCAGCATCCTGTTCCTCAGACGCTATGCGACATTCTTCATCGTACCAGGAGTCGTCTGAGCGCCGCTTTTCATATCCTAGCACGGTTGTTGCGGCGGTTGCCATGGAATGCGCAATATGCTGCCACTGTGTATCGGGAACGTCAGAAATAGAGGCGTTGTGTCGTAAATGTTGGGAGAGCTGGTTACAAAGTTAATAACTGTTATAAATCGTGGTTGTACTTTAGTTGGCTTAAAAAGAAATCGATTTAAGGAATAGTGTACATTCAGAAATAGGTTTTCTTATCATAATAGCAACAAATATTCAAAGGCCTACAAATAATTGAAATTTACTCAGACATGTCGGTTATAAAACGTGGTCGTACATTCATCTGCTTGATATGCTATAAGATAAATAGTATGTATGCATGTAAACGATAACACTTTATAGAGCGTAAAGTGGCTCCATCTTCGGCTAAGATTAACTCAATTTTATCCGGCTCAGTTATGTCAGTTATAAAACGTGGTCGTACATCTTTCTGCTTGACCTTGTGTAAGATAAATGACAGGGATTGTATAAACTATTAAACATTGCAGCGTGTAAAGTGGATACTTCTTCATCAAAGGTAAACTAAACATAATCCGGCTCTGCACCTAATCCACCAGTTATGTCGTGGTCGTACATCCATCTGTTTCACATGCTATAAGATAAATGACAGGGATTATATAAACGATTAAACGGTGCAGCGTGTAAAGTGGATACTTCTTCGGCCAAGGTAAATTCAATCTAATGCGGCTCTGCATCTATTCCACCAGTTATGTCAGTTAGTAAACGTGGTCGCACATCCATCTGCTTGACATGACAATGATTGCAAAAACCATTAAACGTTGCAGCGTGTAAAGTGTCTCCCTCTTCGGCTAAGTTAAATTTAATCTTATCCGGCTCCGTACCTATTCCACCAGTTATGTCGTGGTCGTACATGCATCTGCTTGACATTCTGTAAAATAAATGACAGGGATTGTAGAAACGATTAAACGTTGCATGGTGTAACGTGAATACTGGATACGGTTACGGTTAACTCAATCTGGTACGGCTCTGGCCATACTCCACCAGTTATGTCGTGGTCGTACATCCATTTGCTTGACATGCTGTATGTTGAATGACAGGGATTGTACAAACGATTAAACGTTCCTGCGAGTGGTCAATGTTGTCGATTTACTGAAGATCTAGAACTATTTCAATGCCTGGTAATGGTTCGGCAAATGAATTTCTGGCTTAAGGTTTCATGTTCAGATTTTAGATTTGTAGAACAATTTCGTATATCGAGTTCGTGCAGTAGACTAAGGGTAGCAGTAAAAGCTCGGGTTTTTAAACAGATTTGAACTCCTGACTTAGACAACTGGTTCTGAAATCGGGTTTTTAACATAAGCTACGGTTGGACAAACAGGTTCGGCTAAGAAGTTTGTAGAACATGTTTGGAATTCTCTTACAGGCTCGATTACAAGGTTTGCTTGATACATTTAGTCTCTTTTATGTAACGTATGATTGAAACACCTGTGGGATACTGACTACAGAAGTACCTCTGGGGTATAAAAGCCCGAAATCTCTGAGGGATACAAATTACGGAAATCTCTATGGGGTACAGTCGACCGAAGTCACTGTGTAATAGAGGCGACCGCAGTTTGTTGTGTGCAATGCTTCAAATCCAACAGTTTGTTGAAATATGCAAAGGCTACTTCGAATTATGTCACCTTATGATGTCTGTCATTTTTATGTACTTCTTATGCTTTATTCCGAACACACCTGTATTCAGATAATGATACGAGTCTAAAAAAATTGTTGAACTAGGCACTGGCTACCTCGGTGCAACAAGTCTAGTTTCTAAACAATTCTTTAACTTCTCCTAATCTTAAGCGAATTTCAGCTGCTGCCAGGTAATAATCCAAGTCTTTTAGTATGTCGACGGATTTCAAACGCCTAGCAGACCTATTCCAACGGACACTCTTACTCCTCTCACCTTTCACTTAACAGCTAATATTCTGCTGGTTCGAGAAAGGCGCTTCGTGAAATCTTTCAAAAATCACTTACAAATTTGCACAGACGAAGTCACTGTGGGGTATAGAAGACCGAAGGCCCTAAGGGACACTCTGAGGGATACAAATTATGTAAATCTCTGTGGGGTACACTCGACCGAAGTCATTGCGGAAACGGGCGACAGAAGTCGCTGTGGAATACAGGCGACCGATATCACTGTGGTTTAAAGGCGAGGGAAATTCCTGTGGTATACATACAACATAAATCTCTGTGGAGTATAGCCGAAGCTCCTGTGGGGTATAGACGACATAAATCGCTGTGGGGTACAGACAGCCGAGGTTCCTGTGGGATATAAACGACCGAATATCCTGTGGGGCGCAGACGATTACAGCTTTGATGGTAACAGACAACCGAAGTCACTGAGATGCTAGAAATCCCGGTGGTGTACCGATAACCGAAGTTTCTGCGGAATCACTGTGGGGTATGGACGACCGAAGTCCCTGTGGGATATACACGACCGAAGACCCTGTGGGACGCTGACGATTACAGTTCTGATGGTTACAGACAACCGAAGTCACTGAGATGCTAGAAATGCCGGTGGTGTACAGATAACCGAAGTTTCTGCGGAATACAGGCGATCGAAATCACTGTGGGGTACGGACGACCGAAGTCTCTAAGGGATACTCTGATGGATACAAATCATGGAAATCTTTGTGGGGTACAGTCGACCGAAGTCACTGTGGTTTAAAAGCGACCGAAAGTTCCTGTGGTATACATACGTTATAAATCGCTGTGGGATACAGACAGTCGAAGTTCCTGTGGGGGTCGACCAAAGTTTGTTGGGTACAGACAATTGAAATTTCGCAGGGATACAGACGGCAGAAGACACTGTGGAGTACAGATGCTAGAAATCCCCGTACTATACAGTTGACCGAAGTTTCTGTGGAATACAGGCGATAGAAATCAATGTGGTTTAAAGGCGAGGGAAATTCCTGTGGTATACAGACAACATAAATCTCTGTGGGATATAGCCGAAGCTCCTGTGGGGTATAGACGACATAAATCGCTGTGGGGTACAGACAGCCGTAGTTCCTGTGGGATATAAACGACCGAAGACCCTGTGGGGCGCAGACGACCAAAGTTCTGTGGGTACAGACAACCGAAGTTTCGGAGGGGTACAGTCGAAAGAAGACACTTTGCATTACACAAGCACAGAAATCCCCGTGGTGTACTGTTGACCGAAGATTCTGTAAAATACAGGCGATAGAAGTCATTGTGGGGAAAGGACGACCGAAGTCCCTGATACAGACCACAGAGGACTGAAGTTTTTGTAGTGGGGCAAAGACGACAAAAATCTATAACGCGGGTTTTATTTTAGGCTGAGGTAGTCTCAGCCGCCTCCAGGGTCTTCGCAAGAACCCTCAAACCCTTACGAAATAAAACAGTGGATTTTCCCTGACTAGGGCAAGATGTTATATATTTATATCCTTATTTCATAATCCACAAAATTTAAATAGAACGAAACACTCCTGATCCTTAAGCTTAAGTGCAATCACTGGTCTGATATCCTTAAGATGTTTGATGGCGGGTATTGATGTCTGAGAATTTTGCTTGCGGTGCCTGGGGTTGTTGTCCTTTGTACGGAGAATCGGTCCTTAAACGATTGGCGGTAATTCGGTGACGGGAAGCAGGATGGGCTGGATGCGGCGGTATTTCGAGTGGCGTAGGACGTCGAGGACTCGCAGGTAAATTCGGTAGGACCTTCTGGTGAAATTTGCTAAGGTCCTGGAACAGAAGAGTAAGAACAACTATTAATAGACCCTGGCCTTACAAGTACGAGGACTCGTTGTGCAGTCTTGGCGTCCCTCGTACAGACTCGTAGGTCCGATTGTACAGGCTCGTAGGTCAGATTGTACAGGCTCGTAGCCCGGTTGTTATCCGATTGTAAAGGTGTACAGCCCGGCTGTACAGGCCTTAAGTCTGATTGTACAGGCCTTTAACCTGGTTGAACAGGCTCGTGACCCGATCATACAGACTTATTATCCGATTGAACAGACTCAAGGTCCAATCGTACGGGCGGAGGTTGTTCAGACTTGTTTTTCGTTTAACAAAGATGCTTGACTAAGTACAATCCCATAGGATTAAGGAGGTCAGATAACACTCTTTGACTTGGTGACAGTCCATACAAATCGTTGACGATTTTTTCATAAAGTGTCGCATAAATCATGCACTATCAGATGACCGACATTGTCGCTCATATTGTCATTGATGATTAAGTAAACGAACAAGACTTCTGATCGTTCGTTAACGACATAAACGACAATATTTGTGCAGCATCGTCAAAGACCATTTAGGTGATCGAGGTAAATTTTTTGGTAATTTATATAAATCAAAAATTGTCGTTTTATTTCCGCAATTGAAACTTTTAAATTTTTTTTGTAAATTTCTTAAAAATCACTACTTTTCTGGTCAATAGCTTTCAATGTTCCATGTAACGAAGTTTTGGTTGTCCCACCCAGCGTCGTCTAAGTGACTTCAATTGAGTTAATAGTCAAAAACTTTTTGTGCTGGAGGATTTTCATCCGTTGACATAACATGTCCCAGAAACCACATTCGGACTTGCTTGACAACTTCGATATCGTTGTATAGCTCACGTTTCTTAAGAGCACTCTCCGTTAACGATGATAGGTACAAATACTTTACGGAGAATTATTCTCTCAAAGACTTCCAGAACAGATTCATCCCAGATTCTTCGCTGTTAGACAAGACCGGTAGGATTAGTGCAGGGTACAGTTCGATTTTTCTTGTCGTAACTTGACTTTTTATCAACAGACTTACTACTGCCGCCTGCTATTCAATCCTTAAAAAGACATCTCGCAGTACTCGCTCAATGATGTCTACATCATCGGCATACTAGAGCAGCATATGACTTTATTAAAAATATTCCCTCTTATTACGTATGTCGCGGTCGACTTTCGACAACATTCGATTGTTTGTTTATTTCAATAAAATTAGTAATTAATTAACAAAAATGATTAGTGTTGAGAATTTTTTATCGTCTAATGAGGTAGAATATGATAGGAGCAAGGACAGTTGTATTTCAGTCTCAAAAACGACATCAGCGATGCCATATTTGAAAAACGACAAAGATTCGACGTGACTACGACATACATAATAAGGGGGATAACCAGTCGCCTTTGCTGCAACTTTCCTCATAATCATCTCCAATCCGAGGTGACAGAGATCACATGACAGTCTATCGTCTTTCCTTTCCACTTTATTTCCCAAACAGTTTTCATGTCAAGGTCAGCGCAGTGGTCATTGTACTTAGTTGCGTCCTTGCTTCAAAGACATTTCTATACATTTTTTAATTTTATATTTAAAAAATCTAAACAATTATATTTCAAAATTTGTCTGATAACATTTTCTTTAAATTTTAATTTGTTTTTTAACTTATATCTAAATAATTTTACATTGCGAAAAATCTCTATAATTAATTAAGGAGTTTTTGTAAGCAACTGTACTTTATTCGTCTGTTACGTCCTATCTTTCCATGTTTAATTACCACTTTTTCGCTAACCATTCATGTTCTCCACTTTCTTGGCACTCAAGCATTTTGGTTTCGTCCTTTTTTTGTGTTTTATTTTTGTTTTTTTTTCTTGTTGAAAGGACAAGTGCGTTTGTGTTTTTCTTAACGCCAGATGAAAAACAAAAAAGCGAAAAAGGAGTAAAATCTAAAAACCATTAAAAATTATGTTAAAAAACAACACATAGAAATATAATACCGCCAACGCGGGCCTGAAACAACAACACCTACAACAAAGGAGCAGCATACGAACAACGAACAACATTCGCTGGTATATTCAAAAGCCTGAGCGACCACCACCAAAAACCGGTGCTGCTAGTCGCCACCGCCATCAGTGGAAAGTATTTCACCAAATGTAAAGTACTGTTACACAGCGCTGTTGTTGTTATTTCACTTGATTTTAATGAAAAATCCAACATCTTTGGCCGTATTGGCAAAGAAATTTTGCATCCCCAAAAAATACACAAACGTTTTGTTTTTGAATATTTGTAATAAAACAACAAAAAAAATACACCGTTGTTTTTTTGTAAATCCTTCTCCAACCAACTCTTTCCTTGGCGTTGGCATTGTTTGGCCACCCAACCGACTCATACATATTCATTGACCGTTATTAACAGCAATGAAATGTTTGTTATTTTTTGCTTTACACTTTTGGCTCTGTACCATTTCTTGCATATCCTTGGGCGGGTTAGGTCGATGATTTTTTGGTGTAAAGTCTGTGCAAATTTGTGAGTGATTTTTGAAAGGTTTCACGTGGCGCCTTTCTCGAACCAGCAGAATATTAGCCGTTAGGTGGGGAGGTGAGAGGAGTAAGGGTATGCTTTGGTATAGGTCTGCTAGGCGTTTGAAATTAGTCGACAAACTAAAATACTTGGATCATTACCTAGCAGCAGCTGAAATTCGCTTAAGATTAGACGATGTTAAGGAATTGTCTAGAAAACTAGACTAATTGCAATGCTGCCTAACACCGTAGTAGCCACTGCCTAGTTCAACACATTGTTTAGTATTGTATCATTATCAGGATACAGCTGAGGTACGATCGGGTTTAAGTATATGGACAACATAGAAACAATGACAGACAGCATAAGGTGACATAGCCCGAAGTACCCACAGCTTATGTCAACAAACTCATGGACTTGGGAGCATTGCTTGGATACACAGAAGTTACCAAATACTGGAATGCCATATGCCGCGAAGTTGCAAGTTCCTCGAAGTAGGAGGACACTTAAGGTGCATCCTTCAGGAAATAAAGGATTCAGACGGTTTAGTTTCACGTCGGCAAGAAACATGGTAGTAAGTGGAACCAAACCCCCGCACAAACATATCCACAAGGCAACTGTGATCATTAATGAGCAGAAGACAAGAATACATATTGATGACGTGGTAATAGATAAAAGTCCTGGCTCAAGCATCAATGACAAGGGTGTGATACGTAGTGCTATTACAGAATCGGATCTCCGCATAGTTGCTACCAAGGTACGAACGAGATTAGAAAGCGCCACAAAATTCTTGAAACCCAACGCAAAGGAAGCTATACATCACAAAGCTGCATACCACCGAGATAGCCAATGCCAACTCCAACCAACTTCCGCAATTACTGCGATCAAACGTCCCTAATTCTAATGTTCCCGACACACAGTGACAGCATATCGTTAATTCCATGACCACTGCCGCAAAAGACCGTACTGGGTTATGAAAAACCCACGCTCAGACAATCCTTGGTAAAAAAACTGCAGCCAATGGTAACGCTTGCGGTGACGGAACAATATAATGAGAAGAGGAGGAAGACGAAACGCCTTTTCAGGCGGAAAAAGCATCTGGGGATGAACAGACAGAGCCAGGATATCGAAATGTTCGGGGGTTACAGGTAAAGCCCGAAAGTTCTATTAAAAGTTTAATTGCAAAGGTTTTGGAACATGGATCCCCATCTGTAAGTTCAGAGATTGAAATCTGGTCATGGAAACTCAAAGTGTGCTGCAAATTTGGAGGGAATACTGTGTTCGCTCCCGAAGGCAGAATATTTAACGAAACCACGCGAAGCATCGACTACGGAGTAGATTGTCCCCCACGACGATAAACGATTCAAAATCAATACCGCTGTCTAGGTGCCGATGGAATGCAAGTAGCGTACTATAAGGTTAGCGGCAATAACTGGTAACGTACCAGCTATTAAACACGATTGGATTATGGGAATCTTAGTGTTCTATGTCCTGTACTTAAGAAAGGCGATCCAAGTGTGTGCAGCAACTATCGCGGTATCAGACTTTTACCCATCGCATACAAGGTCCGACCTAGTGTGTTATGTGGAAGACTAAAGCCTGTCCTAGCGAACCTTATTAGATTGGACCTCAGTGTGGCTTTAGATCAGTTAAATGCACGACCGACCAGATATTCAAACTACAACAAATTCTGGAGAAGACCCAAAGAATGCAGATCGACAATTACCATCTGTTTATCGATTATAAAGCTGTATTCGACAGTACTTTGCGACAGAAACTATTAGATGCTATGGCTGAGTTTAGTATCCTTGAGAAGTTAATACGACTTTGCGTGATGGAACTGACCGACACGATGGCTTCAGTGAAAATAGGCAAAAATCTGACAGAGTCGTTTTCTACGAGGCTGTAGACAAGGCAATAGTATGTCGTGCAATCTCTTTAACATCATAATGGAGATGATCATGCGGAAGGTTGCAATAAACACGACTGGTACCATCTTTATTAAAAGTTACATGCTGCTCGCGTATGTCCAGGAAATAGTATCATTGGCCGAGGACCGTAGGATGTTACTGCGGCCTTTTCAAGCATTGAGAAACAGTCTGCAGAAAAGGGTCTGGCAATAAATAAGGACAAGATCAAGCTTTTTATTTCAATGAACAAGGAGTATTCGTTTGTGACGCTGCTTGAACGTTGGCATCTGTAGCCTAGAGATGGTAGGATTTTTGTCTACCTATCGAGAGACAAGTTTTCATCGCAAACCGCTGCTACTATGCGCTCAGCAAGTGGTCTAATGAAAAAGCCCTCTCTCGACGAACAAAGGCCCAACTCCAACAGACACTGGTCCTACTTTTCTTCCTCTACAGTGCAGAATCCAAGGTAATGAAACAAGCGTATCAATCAATTCGGGGGTCCTTCGTGACCTATTATCGCTAACGGCGAGCATAATCATCAAATGAATCATGAGCTGTATGAGCTGGATAACGACATCGACGTAGTCAAGCAAGTTCAATTAGGCCGAATGCTCTAATTCGGAATGAAAATGCGCCAGCTCAAAAAGTCAAGAGAGCCGACCAACGCTTCGTTGGATTGTTTAGATAAACTTGGTGTGACGAACTTTTTCTTTCTTTCTTCTTTTGCTTTCATCTTTTTCTTTCTTTTTTTTCTACTGAAATGTTGTTACTTTAAATATCAAAAAACATAGTTTTCAAAGGAAACTAAAATTAAAAGAAAGCCTATATTGAGGATATTTATAATTCTAAAAATAAAGCATAATTTCAGGCGGTGTTTATATTCAGCATATTCAAATATATTGAAAAATATTTTACGATAAACCGAAAATCACTGCGAGGTAAACTGAAATATGCCTACAGCTACAAATTTGGGGTTTGGTTTCTCCTTAAATATTTAAAAAAAATGTTTAACAGTTACCAAAAAAGCCTACTTTTAGGCACTGTTTGTATAATTTTCCATAACAAAACTTCTATTTGCTTAATTTTCTTACTACCAATTAAAAAGTGTCATACTTTAGTTACTGGCCGAAAAGTAAGGCTCATTAATAAGCAAAGTTAAAACTTTCTAATACTTGCTTGCCTTCGCCTCCGCCACCAACTCTAACACTGCTTTTCTAACAACATTTTTCTTTGACAAAAAATCCCTTTTTCTACTTATTTCATTAGAATTTTTAATGGGTTTTATTTGTATTTTGTGTAATTTCCTTTTTTTCCACTTTTGTGTATGGATTTTTTCGCGTTCTCCCCCTCCGCCTACAACCCTATTCATTTGTTGTGTGCCTCCCACCACAGCGCGCCGATTGATGTATATTGAAAAGTACTTTATAGCTTGGATTTCTTTTCTTGTGAGTAGTATTTTTGTTCTGTTTTGTTGGTGTTGTTGTTGTTGGCAAAAGTCCTTTTTGGAATATTTCCATTAATTAGACAATGGTCCTTCATTTGGTGTTGCCTGATATTTTTTTTCTGCTGGCTTTTTACATGAAGATGAAGGGTTAGAAACCCCAAAGTATGGCGTTTCGTTGTTTCTTCCTCAAAAACTCCTGCAAAAGGGGTAAAAATCTAAATTTTAAAATATTTCGTGCATAGAATTGAAAGTTGAAATTGCGCGTTTGTGTGGCAGTGTCCTTTCGCAATGGTAGGGGGTGGGGGTGTAAATATTAAAAAGGAATACATTAAAAAGTCCACTGTATTTTGGTGGATTTCTAGGCAAAAATGAAGGGGCTGTTTTGGTTGGCACTTGTCCCTTTTTTGTTCGGGCTGGTCGATGGCAGCGGTGGTGGTGGTGGTGCTGGCTTTGGCGGCCATGATGCTTGGAAGCATAATTATTATCTTTACAATTGAGTAAACAGATTTATCATTAATTGTGACAGTTTATTTCGCTAAAATGCTTAAGGTTAAATTACAGGGCATTAGTGAAAGTAAACTGTGGTCCATGGATGATGATGATGGTGGTGGTGGTGGTGGAGAAGCTTTACCTCTTTTTTGTGTGTTTTGAAATTGTTTCCAAAGTTTTTAAGCGTTATTTGTGAAATTTTTTGAAAATTAACTCCTTAAAATAGGTTTTAATTAATTAGAAATCGGCAGCGCCTGTAGGTAGGCAAATGTTCTTTATAATTAAGCAAATAGAAGAGAGGGGGCAGCGGGGATTTGTGAAAATCCTTAACTACTTGCAGAATTTAGTGTTGCGTAAAAAAGTTTTGAATATGTTGTAGCAAATTTTTGTGAAATTTGAAAAATTTAAAATGTCCTCAATTTATGTGGACTGACAACACTTGTAGTAAGGCTTGACAACACTTGTAGTAAGGCATATATTTAACTATTGTGGGAGTTAACTGTGGTCTGATGGTGGTGTTGGAGAAGGTTTGCCCCTTTCTGAGTGTGTTCTTAAATTGTTTCAAAAGTTCTTAAGCATTGTTTGTGAATTTTTTTGAAAATTAACTCCTTAAAATAAGCTTTAATTAATTAGAAATCGGCAGCGCCCGTAGGTAGGCAAGTGTTCTTTCTAATTGTGTTCTTTCTAATCTAAATACACAGAAGAGAGAGAGCAGCAGGGATTTGTAAACAAATTTTACAGCTTCAAGAAAATATCCTTAATTTATAATGAATCGACTTCTTCTATAGTAAAACAAATATGTCAACTATCAGGGAGGAGTGATTTGCATTTGGTCGCTTTATAAAACTGATAAGTTTTGTAAATTATTCACATAAAAAATTTAGTTATGCTTTAACTAACGAGAAAATGTCAACGCCTATAGGTAGGCAGATCTTATAAAAAATTAAGATAAAGTAACATTAATTTGAAAGTAAGGCAGTGTAAAAAGTAATCCTTAAACTTTATTCTAATTTCAGCTCGGTTGTAATAGCGGGGACACACAGACGGACCTTTCGCTTAGTGGATAAAAGCTTTCACCAACTTAAAATTTCAGCTCGATGGCTCTTAATGTATAGCGGGGACAGGGAGGTGGGAGTAGTTTTTGTACGATCTTACTCACCTTAAAACTTACCCCCCGCTTAGAGCATAGAAGCTTGCATACCAAATTTCAGCTCAGTTTTAATCGCGGAGACACACAGACGGACACCCCTGACGGACACCCACAAGGGAAATTTGTATGTGCCATTAGAATAGTTTTTGTCCGATCTTGAGCGTCCTAGAGCTTAACCTCTGATTAGAAGTTAGAATCATGCATACCAAATTTCAGCTCAATTGCTCTTAACCTACTCTTATATTTGTAATAACGGGGACAGACAGACGGACACACCCAAAAAGGGGGAGTTTGTATGAGGTGTGGGGGTAGTTTTTATCCGATCTTGCTAATCTTAGAAATTAACATCCATTTAAAGTATAAATGCTTGCATTCCAAATTTCAGCTCGATGGGTCTTAAACTACGGCTGTAATCCGGGTGACAGACCTAGGGATACCCAAAAGGGGTAATTTTTATGGGTGGTGAAAGTTGTATTTGTCTCATCTTGTTCAGCTTAGAACTTAGCCTCCGCTTAGAGGGTAGAAGGTTGCATACCAAACTTCAGCTCGATAGCTCTTAAATTACGGCTGTATTAGCGGGGACAGATAGACGGCCACCCCCCCAAAAAGGAAATTTGCACGAGAGATGGGAGCAGTTTTTGTCCGATCTTGCTTATCGTAGAACTTAACCTCAGCTTAGAGGATATAATCTTACATAACAAATTTTAGCTCGATAGCTCTTAAACTACGGGTGTAATCGGGGGAATGACCTAGGGACACCCTGAAAGGGACAATTTGTATTGGAAGTGGGAGTAGTTTTTTCAGGTCTTGCTTCTCTTAGAGGTTGGAAGCATGCATACCAAATTTCGGTTCGATAGCTCTTAAATTACGGCTGTAATAGAGGAGACAGACGAACACCCCATAAAGGGTAGTTTGTTTAGGAGGTGAGAGTAGTCTTCGTCCTATTTGGCTCATCTTAGAACTTAACCTCCGCTTACAGGATGGAAGCTTGCATACCAATTTTCAACTCGATAGCTCTGTTATTACGACTGTAGTAGCGGGTACAGACAGACGGACACCCCCCCAAAAAAGGGGGATTTAAATGAGAGGAGGGAGTAGGCATATTAATACGCCCTAATATATACTCCGGAACCTGTAAATTTTGGATTCGTCAAATTATGTGTTATACTTTATTAAATACCGGGTATCTCCACTTAAACCCCTTAGAGGTATGCTACAGTTTTTGGACCGTATTTTATTTTATATTTATTGCATACAATTTCTATCTATTATGTAACTTTTTAATGTTATTTTATTTATATTATTTAATTAATTTTTTTAATTTTTTTTTTCAATTTTCTCCAAAAAAACTACGTCAATTTCTTTCACTTTCTTGTCCATTATCTATACAAAATCTCTGCACCACATACACACACACTTGAAATATTATTAACACCACAGTGAGTCACCTTAAAATATACTCCGCCACCTGTAAATTATAGACTCCTCAAAATATGTTTTATAGTTTATTGAATACTGTTTATCCCCACTCAAAATCCCTCAAAGGTATGCTACGGTTTTTGAATGCATAACGGCAACCTAAGTAAAAGTGGGTTTTAAAATGTAAATCACCTTATAAAACATTTTCGTTTCATGCTCAAAAGCAAAAGATGGGATGTTGGCCGTGGTCTACGGTTGACAAGATAAGGGGGGATTTTATGGACCTCGAGCTCATATGTGTGAATGAGTGTGTGTGTGCATGTGTGTGACTTATATGGTGTCTGTGTATTATATTGTGCTAACAATGTCATATTCTTATAAGTTGTTGCTTTTAACTTTTGCTTTCTGGGGCTCATCCTGCTTTACCTAAGGATAACAATTCCCTTCATTTCCCTTTCACTGTTCTGGCCAAACAGGAACTCCGATAGTAGGGTGGGGAGGACGAGGACTTCAATCAACCATCTCAGGCATATTTTAAATGTGATTTGATAATATTTAAAAATCACTCTCTTTCCCCCCTGTTCCAAGTTATCCACTTTGGCGATTGCCAATGTTGATGCCAGCACCAAGCGCTAAAGCTAAAATCTATTGATTTTAAAATTCCTCATCCCTTACCGGGGACGCGGGTGCTTATAGCCATCATACTCGTCTGCAGAGCTATAGGTAAAAGGCAAATGTTGTCCATGCATAATACCCGTAAAGCATGTGCGTACACGCATGTGGGCCCAAGAAGTTTCATTTGTTATTTGAACGGGAACGGATGTCCTGGAGAGCAGTTGTATGGAGTGAGGTGCAAGGCGGAGGGGGAAGGGGCGATGCGAACACTTTAGTTAGGACATTGTGTGGGCAATTCAAACATGTTCGCCAAAAAGGACTTACATGGCCAAATGTATGCACACACACATATACGCACGAATGTTTGTCTTTATAAGCCTGTTTTTAAGTGTAGTTTATGTGCTTGTGTGTGTGAGGATAGGTGTGTGTATGTTCACATAAGAGTATAAGTGCGTATGAAATATTTTAAACTTATAATAAGTTTGTGTAGTTGTGCCCGGAAAACATGCATGTGTGTGTGTGCATGCTTAGGAGTTAACGTTCATTGAAAAATATGCAAAGGTACCAACAGCGGGCAACGGGATAGTAGCTGGCAGCACAGCCAAAGAAAAAAGAACTGTTCAAAAAGACTTTAAGACGTAAAAGTTGACAAATATTACTAGTAGAGGAAAAAACATCAGCAAATATATCTTAGATCATGATTTTGTTATATGAGATGCAAAACTGATATACAATTCTGCATTTGTGTTTGTGTGTTGGTTATAGACTCATAATTCGTTCATTCAATAGTGACACAATTTTAGACGATTATTCCTTAGATATCAGAGAAGGTTTTACGTATAAGTATAATATTGTCTGTGTGTTGGATAGAGACTCATAAGCCGTCCATTTGATAGCAATCTAATTTTGGATGATTATACCTTAGATATCGGCAAAGTATTCTGTTCTCACTTGGTGCAGGTTTTATTGTTGTATAGGTTATATTGTCGAGAAGAAGACTGGTGAAAGTCATGTACCTTTCGCTTTTTATGGTTAATTGTGTTTTAATTGATTGAGAAGACTGTAGTAGTAAGTATAAATTAATTGCTGATTCCCTTGGAAAAATACCATTGAAATCCATAACGTTATGGTACTTTGTAAGGAAAATTTTCTGAAGTTCTATTAATTTAAATTTTTAATTTCTTAATTTTAGTATTAAATTTCTGCCGTTGCAGTTCTCCTGCTCAATGTTTGAGAAGGCTGCAGTAACTTAGTAATAATAAAGTGTTGTAAACTTTGTGGCTAGTTAACTGTAAAATCTGCTAATTATCTTAATCTTTTCTTATTCCTTGTTAATAATGGAGAAAATTGCAGTAACAGCCCATGATATTTTACATATGGGGTAAGAGAAAGGTAAAATAACTCAGTATAAAAATGGGGTTTACCCTTTACTACGTGCACTTGATGGAACTTTGTAAGGAAACATTTTCTTAATTTCTATTAAGTTAAATTTGTAACTTTTTTAGTTGCCATTCTTCTTCTCAATGTTTGAGAAGACTGCAGTAACTAAGTAATAATACAATATTTGTATTTGTATTAGCGGGACCGGACCGGCCGTGGCATAGTGGTTAGAACACGCGACTGCCATGCGGGAGATCGCAGGATCAAACCTGGCTCCAGTCATCTTAAAAAAAAATTGTTCTTTCATTGTCGGCTCCCCTCGAATGTTGTTGACAGCAACTTCGCAGTAAAAGTGTCGAGTCAATCGGTGTGTCTAGTAAGAGCTTCTCAAACAGTGAAGTGTGTACAGTGTTTATCGCATTCGTCGATAAACAAGTAGGTGCCGTTAGTTGTGAATCTAAAAATAGAAAGCGTGTTAATTCACAACAACGCGAGAAGCTATCCCATACCTCATTCATGGGGTGCAAAGGGAAATAAAGTAAGTAGGTATAAGCGGAGCAGTGTTGTAAATTTTGTGGCTAGTTTACGGTAAAATCTGTTGATCATCTTCATCTTATCTTATTCCTTGCATATTCCTTGAAAATTGCAGTATCAGCATATTGCTAAATAGGGTATGAGAAAGATAAGATAACTCGGGTTATATGTGGATTTTTATACCCTTGACTACGTGCACTCACGTACAGAAGGTTATATATTTAATGTGTTTTTCCATTTGTAACGCCCATAAGGAGGCGTTGCAGGGCTGACAGTATACATACATATAAATGATCAGGGTCGAATTCTGAGTCCGTCCGTCTGTCCCCGTGACTACAAGCCGTAATTTAAGATCAGTCAAGCTATAATTTGGTATATGAGCTTTTATCCTGTAAGCGGGAGCTAAGTTCTATGATGAGTAAGATCGGACACAAACTTCTCCCACCTCCCATACTAACTTCCCCTTTTTGAAGATCTGTCTCTGCTATAACAGTTGTAGTTTAAAAGCTATCGAGCTGAATTTTGGTGTGCAATGTTTGATACTCTAAGCATTGGGTAATTCTAATTTTAGTATTAAATTTCTGCCGTTGCAGTTCTCCTGCTCAATGTTTGAGAAGGCTGCAGTAACTTAGTAATAATAAAGTGTTGTAAACTTTGTGGCTAGTTAACTGTAAAATCTGCTAATTATCTTAATCTTTTCTTATTCCTTGTTAATAATGGAGAAAATTGCAGTAACAGCCCATGATATTTTACATATGGGGTAAGAGAAAGGTAAAATAACTCAGTATAAAAATGGGGTTTACCCTTTACTACGTGCACTTGATGGAACTTTGTAAGGAAACATTTTCTTAATTTCTATTAAGTTAAATTTGTAACTTTTTTAGTTGCCATTCTTCTTCTCAATGTTTGAGAAGACTGCAGTAACTAAGTAATAATACAATATTTGTATTTGTATTAGCGGGACCGGACCGGCCGTGGCATAGTGGTTAGAACACGCGACTGCCATGCGGGAGATCGCAGGATCAAACCTGGCTCCAGTCATCTTAAAAAAAAATTGTTCTTTCATTGTCGGCTCCCCTCGAATGTTGTTGACAGCAACTTCGCAGTAAAAGTGTCGAGTCAATCGGTGTGTCTAGTAAGAGCTTCTCAAACAGTGAAGTGTGTACAGTGTTTATCGCATTCGTCGATAAACAAGTAGGTGCCGTTAGTTGTGAATCTAAAAATAGAAAGCGTGTTAATTCACAACAACGCGAGAAGCTATCCCATACCTCATTCATGGGGTGCAAAGGGAAATAAAGTAAGTAGGTATAAGCGGAGCAGTGTTGTAAATTTTGTGGCTAGTTTACGGTAAAATCTGTTGATCATCTTCATCTTATCTTATTCCTTGCATATTCCTTGAAAATTGCAGTATCAGCATATTGCTAAATAGGGTATGAGAAAGATAAGATAACTCGGGTTATATGTGGATTTTTATACCCTTGACTACGTGCACTCACGTACAGAAGGTTATATATTTAATGTGTTTTTCCATTTGTAACGCCCATAAGGAGGCGTTGCAGGGCTGACAGTATACATACATATAAATGATCAGGGTCGAATTCTGAGTCCGTCCGTCTGTCCCCGTGACTACAAGCCGTAATTTAAGATCAGTCAAGCTATAATTTGGTATATGAGCTTTTATCCTGTAAGCGGGAGCTAAGTTCTATGATGAGTAAGATCGGACACAAACTTCTCCCACCTCCCATACTAACTTCCCCTTTTTGAAGATCTGTCTCTGCTATAACAGTTGTAGTTTAAAAGCTATCGAGCTGAATTTTGGTGTGCAATGTTTGATACTCTAAGCATTGGGTAATTCTAAGATCAGCAAGGTCGTACACAAACTACTCCTTTCATACAAACTCCCTATTTTTGGGTGGCGTCCGTCTGTCTGTCCCTGCGATTATATACGTAGTTTAAGAGCTTCTAAGCTGAGTTTAAGTTCTAAGACGAGCAAGATCGGACATATACTATTTCCACCTCTTGTTCAAACTCCCCATTTTTATCGGTGTCCGTCCGTCTGTCCCCGCGATTACAGCCGAGCTAAAATTTGATATGCCAGCTTCTATCCTCTAAGCAAATGTTAAGTTCTAAGATTATCAAAATCGGAAAAAACTACTTCCACCTCCTATTTAAACTCACCATTTTTGGGTGACTGTTTGGTACTGACAAAAAATGGATGTGACTGGCTAAAAGTAAGGATATAAAATTTAAAAATTTTATAGATAGTTGTAGAGCAAATTACTAGTTTTATCACAATTTTTACAAATGGTAAAATTTTTTATTTATATTATATTTTCCTATTTTCATTTGGTAAGTTTAATTTCGTTATCACGACATTTTATTATCTGCTTTTCTCATAAGACTCATGAAGACTTTACTATAATCAAAGCTTTTGCTTTCGCCACCAAGTTTTTGCTGACAAATATTTCAACAGAAAATATTTTCCAGCAAATATTCTTAATATATATTTTTTATATTTTATAATTATTTTTACAATTTTATTCTCGCAGAAAATACTCTTAATTTTTTATATTTTCTTGTTGAAAATTAAACAATTGGAACCCCTTAAAATATACTTATTATCTTGTTATTTAAGGACTCCCTAGAATATGCTTTATAATTAATGCGATACGGGATGACTCCACTTATATCTCATTAAAGTATGCTACGGTTTGTTAAATGCACAACGGCAGCATATTAACAATACAACAATCGAAAATTAAACACACTACCACATAAGCATTGACACAAATTTTTATAAAAAATGCCATGTTGAGCTATACTTGCTACCACTTCAAAACCATAGCCTACAATATATTTAAGATAGGAGAATTTATTCTACCGTCAATTAAGTCGCTATCGTCTATACTAAAAGCTTTCTAAAAACCATTTTTGTTCTTTAAAAATCTTTTTTTATTGGTTTACTTCTAATCTCTTACCAAGTTTTTTTTTTTCATAAAATCTACTTTTCGTCTCTCTATTGTACTCACATTTTTCTTTGACTGTCCAGCCGGCCATTCACATATCCTATATCCTATGAAAACGTACTCACAAATTCTCATCTAATATTGTATTAAAAGCGCTCTAATGTATGCTACAATTTACTTTATTGTACACTGGGGTTGTTGTATGAACTATACAAAAATACGACGAGTACAACAACAACACCAGCAGAAACAGCAGCAGCATCGTAATCATTGGCTCCGACAATGGCCGACATAAAGGAAGTAAGAAATCTGTTAAAAGTCCCAATACACGCGCCACACACATGCAAAATCAAAAACATATAGAAACAACGGACCAAGAGCATCATACATACATATATACAGTCACCTATACACAGATATGAAATATGACTTTATACATACTCTCAGCAACACACACAAGCGCATAGGTAAAAAGAACATTTTTGAAAAATTCAAAATAGTTTTATATATCACATGACGTGTTTTTGGATAAAATGAAAAATTGTACCTGTATGAGTGTATGTGTGAGCATTACTAAAATGTAAGTATACACCTACGTATCCTTATCACTCGTGAGTGAGTGAGTGTGCATGGTGTAATTTTACATACTGCTAACGTTTATATGCCGCCACTTATGTCCGTCCTTCTTTGTGTTTGGTTACAAAGGTACAATGTTGCTTGAGCATGATGTGGGGCATGATGTCCGTGTGTGTTTATGTTTGTGTCTGGCAACTAATTAAGTTCAGTATTTTGTTAAATTATTTTAAATGTATGAGCTCTTCCTCCACCGCCCCGCACATCCTTGTCCTGGCGAGTGTCCTGTTTATCACTTAAGATAAAGTTTTCTTTGGTAATATTCTTTTTCATATTTAGAAATTGTAGACTCATTTAAAATTTATGGGTTTATTGTTGCGCTTCATGTACTACATACTTATATGCTAGTGATATCCTTTTTATGTTTCTGAAAAAAAAAACTGGAAAAGTAAATCACTTCTATGAAGTTTTGCTCTAGTCAAAGTTGCCAAAAAAGAAAACTGGGTTAATATGTTGATAAGTGTAAATAAAGTTTTATTTGGGTATAAAGGCAAAAAGGACATTTCAAGCAAAAATATTATATGTATTTTAAATGGAAATTGAAAATGTGAATAACTTTATTAAAGATCAATTTACTAGTAGTCTTAGCACTCCCAAAAGTATGCAATATAATTTAAATGTTGCTATTTGGATTAAGAAAAAAGAATTTTATAGTATATAGTAGTATAATTTTATTTGATTAAAAAGGGAAAAAGGACAATTGTAACAAAAATATTACATGTATTTGAAATGGAAGTTGAAAATGTCAATAACTTTGTTTTATATCAATCTACTCTTAGACTTAGCACTCCCAAAAGTATGCAATATAATTTAAATGTTGCTAATTGGAATGGGGAAAAGAATTTAATATTAATAAAGACTTAAATTATTAAGCAATCTATACATTATCTTCTACCGAAGAACACAGAAGAACAAAAATACACAAATTGTTATAGAAGAGTCCTTCGGAAAAAAAAGCTATCAATGTGAACTTATTTCTATAGAAACATTTCATTAGATCTACCATGACTTCCGTCGAGAAATAAGTTAGTTATCAATGTGTTTTAAATATTCCGAAACATATTGTACTTATTACATCTACTATGCTGTCCTTATTCAGAATAAAATTTATATACCATCAATATTAGATACCAATATGTTCTAATTCATCATTAGTCCCCTTAAATTTTCCCTCAATCTATTGTACTAACTCTGTTACATTCATTTCAAAAAATCTTATTTTTTAATAAATATTGATTTAAGATTTCTCCTCCCCCGCCTCCCCCTACTCGTTACTTTCCAAACGTACTTAAAGGATCTGTTTTTCTCTCCTTTCGTTAGACCATAAAAAGGGGTTGCGTTTAATGAGATTCTAACTTAATTTACTTTATATTCTCTGTGCGCTTTCATCTACGAGAATTTCTTGTAGTCTTTTTTTATCATCATCTCAAAACGAAAAAAAATGCGAAAAATTGGGGAGAAAAAAAAACAAACAAACTGAAAAAAAATTGATGCCAAACCTCCCCCCTTTGTTATCAATGAATTGTCAGTGAAATGAAAGGAAGTAAATAAAGTTGGGCAGGGGGTAAGACATAGCAAGTCCAGCGTAAAAAAAAGTTCTGTTTGGAAAGGGGTAACACAAGCATTGGCAGATAACAAACAGCATCTCGGCCAGCGAAATGCTTTACATTCGCCCCTTCCCCCTATGGTGCAGAAGAAAACGCGTTTGTAGTGCAAAGACACAGAAAATGGACATAAGGCCAGCGGATGTGGATCTGGGACGAGGGTGGGGATAAAAAGTTTATGAAATATCAACTTAGATAAAAATATAAAAATATAAAAATATAAAAATAAAAAAATATAAAAACATAAAAATATAGCAACATAAAAAATTAAAAATATAACAATATAAAAATATAAAATGTTAAAAATATAAAAATATGAAATAGAACCTCCGGTGCGGACGATATTATACTCTTCGAACTTCAACGGTTCTTGGAATAATATTGCCGTAGCTGAAAACTATCTTTAACGGTTGTATTAAACTGTCCTTTAAAGATAGTTTTCATAAAGATAGCTGAAAACTATCTTTAACGGTTGTATTAAACTGTCCTTTCTACCAATAATATGGACAACGTGTAACGTGGCGCCAGTCGTCCGTACATACATTCACCTACATACACAATTCTTTCTCTAAACAACCTTGATTTGACTTTCAACGTCGCCAACAAACCAATCCTGCATACATAGTTTCAATTACTTCAAGCGCAACAAAGGCCAAATGGCAGCAACTCCAACCACGCGATCGGCCACCTACAACCTTCATTTGTCCTTGAATACTGATAATTCTGCAATACAATCGATCGCACGACCGCCACAAACGACGCGTTCGGCAATGCACGCAACTGCTACCAACGACACATTCGGCAATCAACACAAACGGCGAATGAGCGCAACGACCAACATCCAACCTAACACATTAAGGAAACGACATCACAAGGGAATGTGTTATTCAATGCTGTATGATGTGATGTAATTCTCATTACATCGAGAGCTTCACTTACTTAAATGATTAAACGTTTTGCTAGATAGGTCGTCGGTTGCTACCGCAGCGAAGTTTATTGCTAAGTTGCTTTGTAGCCGATCTCCCCTGCCCTTCTCAGGGCAATCATTTATCGAAAGAAATATTGTTTTGTTTAATAGGACTTCGGTCTGTTGAACCAACCTTTTTGGTTAAACCCAAATTTTATTGGTTAATTCGGACTTCGGTCTGTTGAATCGGTCTTCGGTCTGTTAAACTGGACTTCGGTCTGTTAAGTCGGACTTCGGTCTGTTAAATCGGGCTTGGATCTGTTGAATCGGACTTCGGTCTGTTATATCGGACTTCGGTCTGTTATATCGAACTTCGGTCTGTTGAATCCAACTCCGTTTGGTTATACCGACTCGTCGATTGCACAGATTTCGGTCTGGTACACCAAAATACTCTTCGTTCCTGTAGCATTGTATATAAATTAGTACCGTGGCATACTATTGATACTAACTATCCGTCGGGTACGACTATTAGTTCGGTCGCGAATTCGGAATCGATATAACTATGAGTTACAGGAGTCGATCTACTGAAGAACGCGAGTCATCAACACGATCCTGAGTTGCGGATATCAATCTGCCTACGATGAAAGCCGAAGCTTCGATATATTCCCGAATTGTTGAAGTTAACCTGAATACCCGACAAAACCCGAATCACCAAAACGCCCACGTATTGCTGATATTAAAGACAAACCCGAATCATCAAGATGCCCCATTATTGCTGATATGAACCTGAATTATCAACAAAACCCGAATCACCAATAAAATTCTGAATTGTTGACATTTACCCAAACCACCGACGAACCCGAGGCATCAATCATCGCTTGCTGATACTAAACTTAAACCTCGACAAAACCCGAATCACCAAGTTGAACACGTACTGTTGGTATTAATCGTAACCACCGACCAATCAGAATCATCAATACTCTGCAAAGTTACTGGTACGTGCCTGAATCATCGAAAGTACCCGAATTACCACGTTCCTGAATACCGAAAGAATCCTGACCTATCTGACCTCTACAGTTTTGGGAGTATAGTGTAAAGTTCTCCATCACCTCAATTCGACCAATTCATAAAATTCTCGATTATCTTATATACTAAAAGTATACTAAAAGTTATCGATCATCTAAAATCAGCCTGGGTACGAATTACCGGACAAGACAACAACGCTATCACTGAATCCGAATCTGAATTGTTTTCGTATCTAAATACTTTATCCAGTAGATTATTAGAAGTTTGAATTACACCTTCAATAAACAATACTGTTATTTTGCCCTAGTCGGTAAAGTTTTGTGGGTCCTTATGGCGACCCTGGCTACGACTGGTCTTACCTCAGTCGACGAGAAAACCACATTACAAACGGCTAAGGGGACCTTCAGTCCAATGGAAGGAAAACCACCGCACACCAATGCGAAAGACTTTAGACCAAAAAGTCTTACATATTTCCTTTTGAAAACTCTCGAGAGGATCTTAGACAATGTCATCAAGAACTCATTCGACCCAAAATTCAAATCGAGTGCTCAATACGTGTACACAAAAGGACATCAACACAAACCACACTCCAAGCACTATTGTATCACATAGCGAAATCAAATAGATAGACATAGATAGAAAATAATTTTCTCTATTAGCTTATATGGATATAAAATGAGCCTTAAACTATATCGAACCCCAGAGTTCAAAAGTTTACAGACCAACTTACACATTAGCAAACTCATTTGCAATATTTTACTGAAGAGATCAATTATGTGAAAGCTTAAAAATTACACCCTCACTAGAATTGTAACAAGAGATACCCAACAAAGAGGGGTTGGAGACGAAAGGGTGCACGGTTATAGCGTATGCGGAAGACATAGCACTCTCCGTCTCGGGGAAGAGTCTACCATACCACGAACGGAAGATGCAGGACTACATTAAAATCCTAGGGGACTGTTGCGCCAGCGATGAACTTAAAACAAGCCCTGATAAAACAGAATTAGTATTCAGTCGAAAACAGAAATCTCTCACTATATCCTACATTTATCTGGGCAATAAATAACTTAATTTCTTTGAAACTGCATACTACCTAGGTCTCATCTTGGACAGGAAGCTAAACTGGAGACAAAACATATAAAGCAGATCCATAGGCACCCCATATTCTCGCGAGGCCGGCAATTATCTTTTTATTACACAGGCACGAACGGCAATTCACATGTTTTCCCAAAAATTTGTTTGATTCAAAACAGTCAGTCACTGTTTGAGTGTTATGAAAGCAACGAAACACACACAACATGTATTTTAATATCTTATGTGAGATTAAAGCGGTGATAGGCATCCCAAAGCCTCGGGGTGTCAGCAATAATCGATTTTTTTTCACACAGACACTATCAGCAATTCACATCTTAGTGTTATGAAAACAACACAACACATGCTTGTTTCGCATTCAACACATAGTCAGACACAAGTACAGACAGAGAAACTATGTTCAACGATTGTCTCCCTACAACATTTTTACCGTGTCCAATTCGTCAGCGCTGACGTGCGTTAGGCAAATGCCTACCACTGGATAACAGCTTTAGAAGTTTGCTTTTGGCGATGAAGCTTCTTTTGTCTTTAAAAGTACAAATTTCGAAAAATCCATTCGTAACGCACAACTATTTTGTAAGTTGAATGGGAACTTAAATTTTTGTGATTGTATCTTTAGCCGTTTTTGTCTCTTTTTGGCCCCTAAAGTTAAAATTTCGAAAAAAGAATACCTTTGTATTACACAACCCGATAACCAATACTCCAATTGTTGTGATTGTAGCTTTGGCCTTTTGGCCAAGGCGAAGGTACCATTTTTGTCCCTTTTTACGATGTTTTAATTATAATGTCATATTTTTATTTTATTTTTCCATAAAATTTCCTTAGCCCACCTCGTTAATGCTTATGTACGGTTTTTTTTGGCAAAAAAAAAATACAAAGCCTGTATTTCTATAAAACAAAAATTTCCTACGCGCGTGTTTTATATTCCGCAAATAAGCAAGACTTTTTTTGCTTTGCTTTGCCTTAACATCAGCTGCAGGTATTACATAAGAAGCTGGGGGAGGTTTAAAAGTTTACTCACTCCATAAGTCGGGCCAAGGAAATCCTATTTCTACTCCTTTGCCACCCACCCTTTGCCAAGCAATTGGTTAATGTGAATGGACACAACTGTGTTTTCGAAATATTCCAGTTTACAAGTTGACCATCATCAGCATATATAACAACAGCAGCAGCAACAACAATAAGCAGCATTAAAACGACATTGGCAGCAAGACAAAGGAAGCATCCTCCAGCCTGAGAGAACAAGACACAAGGAGTTGATGTGTTTTTTGGCCAAAAAAAAAAGGGTTACGAAATTATAACGAATATAAAAAAGCGAAGCAACTTTCACTCTTTGCCTTTGCTAAACCCCTTGGTCGCATGTCCTGTCGTTTTGAAAATGCGTGTGCAAGTGTGTGCCAGTGTGTGTGTGTTTGTTAGCTGAGCTGTGGGATGGCCAGGATGATAAGCATACTTTATCTTGGGCACACGTTGGCAAGGCCTACACGAGCACACACAAGGACAAGCACGAGCAGCAGGAGGACCAGAACAATAACGATGGCGATTTGCTTCGTTATTCGCCGTTTTTTTTTTCAGTAGAATTTGTTGGCCATGAATTTAGAACGAACGTCCTGCTAAATTATTGTTATTTTCATCTGTTTTTGTTGTTGCTGTTGTCATCGTTGTTTTGTTGTAGCTGTTGTTGTTTCGGACGTCTCTACGCATAATAATGAAAATATCATAACCCTGCAGAAGAAGGTAGAGGCATTGACGCCTAATGAGTGGTGCTATACTAGAAAAAAGGCCAGTAGTCGCAACAGATACGATTGTTAGACGGGTGGCAAGTACTGGTAGAGTAGTCGCAAATGCAGAACTAGTTTTTTGAACTTGCCCGGTAGAAACATTGACGCCTAACGAGTGGTGATATACTGGAATAAAAGCCAGTAGTCGCAACGGATACGCTTTATAGACGTGTGGCAAGTACTGGTAGAGTAGTCGCAAATGCTGAAATAGCGAGTAGTGATTTTCATATGACAGCCCAATGTTAAAATCGTCACTTGAAAGCATTAACGGGGAAATGAAGAGCGACTAGTCGGTATCGCTTTGGGGCTAGTGGAAGAGTACTTCTGCAGCACTACTTTCTTCTGAAGGGAAAAAATGTAAACACAAATAAACTTACGCACTGGCATATATAGATATTCACACACACACACTTATACACTTGGTTATATGCATATGTACTCTTTCTTTTATATAAAAATGAATTCTGGCAACACTTTTGTATTTTTTTTGGTGATAGTACGACTTTTTTTTCATTGCAAGTTATGAAGCAGCAGCAAAGGAAATAGAAAATTATGAAACAAATATTTCGCCAAAAAAATAAGTAAAGTAAAATAACAAAGAAATATATGTATAGAAAAAGTTTTTTTTGGAATAAAACAAAATTGAAGAACAAATTTATGTACAACAATATATAGTTTTATCATAAATCCTTTGGGAGGTAAGTGTCGTTGTTGAAAATTATGAGAGGATCAATATTCATAAGGATAACAACAACTTTGTTAGGTTCTTATATAATATAGAAATAATTAAGGCATGTACTTTTTTAGATAGTAAAACAAAATATTTAACTTCTGCTACCCTAGACATGAAACAAATGTTTGGTAAGAAAATAAATTTAATACAAAAATTTTAAGCGAATCATATAAAGTAGGTGCCGTCTGTTCTGATTCCTAAAAAAGAAAGCGTGTTAATTCAAATAAAGCGAGAAGCTATCCCTTACCACATTCATGGGGTGTAAAGGGAAATTAAATTATTTTTTAGTTGTTTTACTGCTTTGCTAAATTTCTGACAAATAAATGCAGGGAGAGATTTCATAAAAATAATCCTTATGTAAGCAACTTAGCAGGAACTTGCCACAATCACAATAAGCCCTAATGTATGCAATAGTGAAGTAATTTTCTCAAATTCAGTTATCTTTAATTCTCAATAATATACGAGAGTCATTCCCGCAGAATCACTTTGTAATACAACCAGATTAGTAGGAGAAAATAATAAAGCACTTCCGAATATGTACTTTGAATGGACTTTAAACCTTTTTTTATAAAAGTTATCGGACAATGATTTGGACTATGTTAATTTTATGTCATACTGTTAAAAATTACATTCGATGCATATAATAAGTGCAATAAATACGTTTTACCACAATTAAATTAGTATAGTACCAATATACTAGAAAAAACTTTTAGTATACGAAAAAGTACTTTCAGTATTCTTTTATGGTACAAGAAAGTAATTTCATTTTACAAGAAATTACTTTTATTGTGCCTCACTACTATTTTGCACCACAAAGTACTTTTTTGTACCCAAACTTACATCTATTGCGGTAAAGTACTTTTTTTACCTATACGCAGTGATGGTATACAAAATTGGTCCAAAATCGTCAATTTTGGGTTTTGAAATCGTCAAAATCGTCAAAACCTGATTTTAAAATCGTCAAAAAATCTTTACACGATAATTTACTCATTTTACCCTGTACGTAACAAACTAATGCAAAAAGAACAATAAAATACATTTTTTAAACGTTTTATATAAAATACATTAACAATTAATTTAAATAAAATAAATCATTGAATAAAATATCATAAAAAAAAACAAACAAAAACTGAAAAAAAAAACATAAAAATAATCAAAAAAAAAAGTGAGAGGTTACATATTAATATATTTTTACGAGCTGGCCCGGCAGACTTCGTCCTGCCTCCAAGTTATTGTAAAAAATGTTAAGTACAGTAGAAAACCAATAACGATTGGTTAATTACTTTGACCTCTGAAATATTTTAGTTTAAAGGGCGAGATTTTTCCGGACAAAATTTTTACTTTATATACCTAAAAGATTATTATTTATTATTGTTAGAATTGGTAAAATGGATCAGCAGTGTCGTCCATGATTTGATGAAAACTTACTTATTGATAGGCATATATTCTAAAACCACATTTTTAAGCCGATTGACTGACATATAATTCTCTGCGTTGGTGTACTAGGTGTTTGGTCTGAGCCATGATAGCACTTTGCCCCTTTTTGGGTTAATTTTCAAAAATCCCTTCATTTGACTCAACACCCCTATAAACCATTTTCGGGTCAGTCCCCTAAAGTTTGATATGCGAAAACCCACTTTGTGAACCTCTTTAATTTTATACGAAGTACGCCAATACAAATGTTTGACATTCTACCTTAAGCCGTTTTGTGGTCTGGGTGACCATCTATTCCACCACCAACTTTCACTGACATTTTGGTACAAATCGGTTCAACCGTTTTCGCAATTAGTGACATCAAAATGTACATCCATTTTTATATAAAGACTTCTGAATAATTTTGAATAATTTTGTTTATATGTAATGTTATCACTGGTGACTAAACGGCATTCCAAAAATTAAGTGTATCATAATCCAAACACCGGCAACTAAATAAAAACATACATCCAACATTTTCTCATGTCCAAAACTACATTTTAAGTTTGAGTAAAATCGGACAATCGGTATAAATTTTCGAAATAATTCAACTCCAGCCAACTCAACAGCGGGTCGTTGTTGGCCGATTCTCAGACCTACTCGATATGCTCACACAATTTCATGAGGATCGTTCAAGCCGTTTCAGAGGAGTTCAATCACGCACCCCGTGACACGAGAATTTTATATATTAGATATAATTTGTATTACATTGTGCTATTACCTTTCTAGTTTTCTCAGTCTTAAAAACTTATTAATAAAAATAATTTTACATTTTAGGCAGATGTTCTGGACTGTTCTGGACCATTTATTAATACATACGTGTCAAAAATTATTGTTGCCTTTGCCACTTTCATTTTGTGCTGATTAGATTGGGGTTACCAAGCGTAAAGTTGTAATTTGTAAAAATCGTCATTTAAAGGGTAAAAATCGTCAAATCGTCATTTCTGTTTTTTTGGACAAAAAATCGTCAAAATGACGATAAATCGTCAAATATACCATCACTGCCTATACGTACTTTTGTTCTTCAAAAAGTACTTTTTTTTAACCAAAATATACCTTACTTAAATTACATTTATTTTCTGTACCGAAAAGTAATATTATTTTACAAAAAATTACTTTTAATGTACTACAAAGTAATTTAATTGTACCAACAGGTACTTTTATTGCACAAAAAGTACTTTTAGGCTACCAAAAAGAATTTTCAGTGTACGATAATGAACTTTAATTGCACCGCAAAGTACCTTTTTACAAAAAAACATACATTTATTGTACCAAAGAACTTTTTATTTACCGACATGTACTCTTTTCTCCAAAAAGAAGATTGGTTGAACCAACATATACTTTACTAAAAGTACTTTTACTGTAACAAAAAGTACTTTTTGTTTAAAGTACTTTTATCTACCGAAAAGTAACATTATTTTACGAAAAAATACTTTAAATGTACCTCAAGTTAATTTAATGGTACTAAAATGTACTTTTATTGAATCGGAAAGTACTTTCAGTGTACCAAAAAGTACTTACAGTGTATCGCAAAATTATTTTAATGTACCACAAAGTACTTTTATTGTTTCACAAAAGTACATTAATTGTACCAAAAGTACATTAATTTTACCAAAAAGTACTTTAATTGTATCTAAACTTACTTCTGTTTCTCAAGAAGTACATTTGTTATACCAAAATATGTTTTGCTGAGATTGCTTGTATTGTACCAAAGAGTACTTTCTATGTAACAAAAATAATATTGAGTGTGCCAAAAAGTACATTTATTATAACACAAAGTACTTTTAATGTAACAAAACGTACTTTTATTTTACCAAAAAGTACTTTTAATGTACCTGAACGTACTTGTACAAAAGAATTTTTGCTATACCAAAATATGCTTTACATAAAGTACTTTTATTGTACCAAAAAGTACATTTATTCTACGAAAAAGTACTTTAAGTGTACCACAAAGTAGTTTAATTTCTTTCATGTACTTTAAAAGCTTCGCTTTGTAATCTTACGTTAAAAAAACCATTATTGTACCAAAAATTACATACATTTTAATAAAAGTACCTTTAGTGTACCAAAAAGTACATTTGTATAACCAAAATTAACTTTACAGATAGTACTTTACTTGTAATTAAGTGTAATTTAAGAGTACCAAAAAGTAATTTTCTTGTAAGAAAAAGTACTTTTACTGTACCGAAAGAAGTATTTACATTGAACAAAAATGTACTTTTTTGCACAAAAATGTATTTGTATAGTACCTCAAAGTACTTATATTATACCAAAAAGTACTTTTACTGTACGGAAATATGTTTTTTTTTTGTACCAAAATGTACTTGTTTGTACCAATATGAATGTGTATGGTATGTACCTCCAATTACTTTTGTTGTACCAACTATTTCATTTATTTTACCAAGAAGTATTTCTATTTTGCCTTAACGTACTTTTGTTTTCCAAAAAGTACTTTTGCTTAACCAAACTACGCTTTACTTACATTACTTTTGTTGTACCAAAAGTACTTTTTTAGTAACAAAAAGTGCTTGCATTGTGCCGAAAAGTATTGTTACTGTACCAAATAGTATATCTTTGCACCAAAGAGTACTTTTACTGTTTTAAAACCAACAGTGCCTCATTTATTTTACCAAAATGTACTATTATTGTACCTAAACATTGTTTATGTTTTCTAAACAATACTTTTCATTTTACCATAATATGCTTTACTTTTAGTACTGTCATTGTGCCAAAAAGTACTTTTTTTACCTTATTCTACGAAAAGGTACTTTTAGTGTACCACAAAGTAATTTTATTTTACCAAAAGCACTTTTATTGTACTTATGTTTTAACAACTGGTCGAAGAACCAAAAAGTACTTTTTTTAATTGCAACAAAAAGTATTTATTTTGTACCAAAAACTACATTATTCTATAAAAAAAAGTATTGGACCAAAATGTACTATTATTGTACCTAAACATTGTTTATGTTTTCTAAAAAATACTTTTCATTTTACCATAATATGCTTTATTTTAAGCACTGTCATTGTGCCAAAAAGTACTTTTTTTACCTTATTCTACGAAAAGGTACTTTTAGTGTACCACAAAGTACTTTTATTTTACCAAAAGCACTTTTATTGTACTTATGTTTTAACAACTGGTCGAAGATCCAAAAAGTACTTTTTTTTAATTGCAACAAAAAGTATTTCTTTTGTACCAAAAACTACATTATTCTATAAAAAAAGTTTTGGACCAAAATTTCTTAACTGTAATAAAATATACATTAATTTGACCTAAAACACTTTAATTGTATCATATTTGTACTAAAATGTACTTTTATTGCACCATTTAATAAGAATTGAATGTTTGAGTAACATAGTAAGATATTTTCTCTTGGACTTTCTTTTATCCAACAACATTTGTTGTTTTAGTGTTTTAAATTTAATTTAAATTATTTCAAAAAAAATTTCAAATTGTAAAAACTTGTCTATCAAAATTTGCCATTAAATAAAAATACAAAATTTTATTAAATCTATAGATATATCCCCATATACATTTAAATGTCTTTTAGTGAACTCTCAACACATTCTCTTTCATTTTCTATAGCCTGGTTAGTTAAGAGTCCTTTATTTTTTCTCGTTTTTTTTTCTGGTCAACTTTCTACCGTTTTTACATTTGGTCAGTCAGTCTTTATATCAAAACTAGACAAATATTTCATAACAATCCTGGCTGAAAATGTATGTATGTATATAAAGATACATAAAATTGTTTTCGTATATAAGATTTTTAAGGTATTGGTATTAAAAAAAAGAAGAAAAAGCACAACTTTTGAAGGGGTTATCTTGTTATTGAATTTGTTGCTTTATTTTTTCTGTTTTTTTCCTATTCGTTTCGACCAAATATTCATCACAAAATGGAATGCACAAATTAAAAACAAACAATCACAATTAATGAAAACTTGTAGCATAGAAACATGTAGTCTTCTGACAACTTTGTGAAGCATACTTTAAGGCTGAGGAAAAAAACAAATAAATCAAAATTACTAACTCAAACTGATCAGCAATAAGGGACTAAACAAATATATGGAAATAACAATACAATGGTTAAGAAGGAAAAACTTTTTCTCCAGGAAAATGATGATTTTGTTCATGCCGCTAATTGACCACCACTTTGTTTGAAATTTAAAACATAGCTCCTAAAAATAGGCTACAGATAGTCGACAACATTACAAACCCTGTGGTATGCTATTATTTTGTGATTATCGCTTTTAAGTTTAAAATTATAGCTTAATTTGTGTAAAAGAAAATATAAATTTAAAATAAACGAGACACTGTGGTTAATGTCGAAATGACGTCATACGCCTAACCTGCTGTCAACATAGTACATTTCACACTCTTGAATAAAAACCTATTGACAATAATAAATTATTGCCAATAGAATTGCTCTTAAACCGAACTATGGCAATATCAAATTTAAAATAAAAAAAAAATTTGAAAAAATATATGTATAACCAAAATTTTGCTTACATCAAAATATAATTGTATTGTATTGTTTTCATTTCTCTTGCAATTTTTTGAGCATCTCTCCTTCTCAACAGATATTCTTGTAACATCCCATAGACATCATAGTCCATCTAAGTATTTGCTACTTTCACCAAATTTCAACCCCTTTTTGTTTTGATTGCAACACATTTTCATCACTTTTTGCCTCATAAAATTGCGATTTTTATCGTATTTCTGGCAAAAAAAAAAGCACAACAAAAACAAAAACATTCATTACATTCAAATTGTTATGATTGCGTTTCGAAATGGGGTAGAAATGCCATCAGAAAAAAGGGTTGTTTTTTGGGGGAAAATTACACGAATTTGGTGTTGGAAAATTTGTGTGACAAAAAATATAATCGATTCAGTAAAGACTATATCATAAATTACACTAGTCAGCAACATTTTGTAAGGATTATGCTAACTGACAAAAACAGGCAGCTGGCTGGCATTACATAGTGGTCTAGTTGGAAAACAATTGAATGTTTTAGATGTAAAAAAAATACTGTGGTTTTTGTTACATTGAAACGAAAGATTAAAATGGAAAATAATACTTAATGGGTAAGACAATCTGTTACATCACAAACTTCCTGTTAAGTGGGAAAAAATAACAGCTGTAACTTTAAAAGCTATACTTTTAGAACTACATCCACTTCATCTTTGGAAACGTCGCTGAAAGGCTAATCTAATATCATCGATTCTTCACCCGACCTTAAAAACTTGACTGTATCATTTGTGGAAGATTGTTAACAACAAACTGGATTTTAGCGATACATGGATATATTAGAAAATGAAATCAGAACAATAATATTTAGTCATTATTAGCTTACACGGCTCGCATCGTTCCACCCGTACTTACAATGAATCTTTTTAAGAAATTAAGCAATACAGGTTAAGTGCAAACATTATTAGATTAGTTTGTATTTCGTATTGCAAAACAAAAATGGACTGGTACTCCCTGTAATTCTATAGGGAGCCTGTCCAACTACGATTAATGCTTTAGTCGTTTGGTCCGGTGATGGTTCCACTTTTATCCCTTTTAGAACTTTTTACATCTTAAAGTATTTCCCATAAACCTATTTGTTGGCTCTTTAGTTCTAAAGAGAGCAATTCTATATACAATTTCGTGACTCTTCCTTTAAGCGTTTGGTCTGGGCGATTGTATCAGTATTATCCCTTTTTGGCCTTTTTTGCCCTCAAAAGGGGAACAACCACCCCAAATTTCATTGTCCTATCTACAGCTGTTACAACTGTTGTATTCATTCAATCACCAAGCAATTTCAAATATATAAATTAAGAATATTTGTATTACAAACGATCCATTAATATGATCCACATAACGATTTGTTCAAAAGAGGCGTGGTACCGCCCATTTTCCAGCGAGATGTAATCCTCCTTGTATCATTAACATATGTATCAAATCTCTTCATCTTCATACCTTTAATGGCTCGTGATACGGTATGACCTATTGAAATTTAGATTTGTGTGGGCGGCGCCACGCCCTTTTGTTTATGATTCCATGAAGCCTAAGAAAGAAGAACTACGGACGGACAGTCTACTCAGTGAAAATTTTATTGCAATACGTCCATTAATGACCTATTCAACAATTTTACAAAGAGGCGTGGCACCGCCCATTTGCCAGCTAGATGTAATCCTCCTTTTCCAGTAACATATGAGCAAATCTCTTCTTTATACCTCTAATGGTTCGTTAGAAATGACCGATTGATAATTCGGTGGGCGGTGCCACGCCCCATTTTCTAACTATCTTGTCATGTTGCCTACGATAGAGGCCCTGCGGACATTACCACACAGTAAAAATTTCATTGCAATCAGTCCATTAATATGACCGATACAACGATTTTAAAAAGAGGCGTGGCACCGCCCATTTTCCAGCGAAATGTAATCCTATTTGTACCATTAATATATGTAACAAATCTTATCTTATACCTCTAAAGATTCATCAGATATGATGAATTGATATTACTGTTTGTGTGGGCGGTGCCACGCCCCTTTGTCTAATTAAGTTTTCATGTAGCCTACGATAAAGGCCCTATGGACAGTACCACACTGTGAAAATTTCATTGCAATCGGTTTATTTATGACCGATACAACGATTTTTCAAAAGAGGCGTGATGCCGCCTACTTTCCAGCGAGACGTAATCCTACTTGTACCATTAACTTTTGAGCAAATCTCATAATCTCCATACCTTTAATAGCTCGTGATATGGTATGACCTATTGAAATTAAGATTTGTGTGGGCGGCGCCACGCCCTTTTTGTTTATGTTTCCATGTAGCCTATGATAGAAGCCCTACGGACATTATCACACAGTGAAAATTTCATTCCATAAATATGACCGATACAACGATTTTATAAGGGGGCGTGGCACCGCCTATTTCTCAGCGACACGTAATCCTCCTTGTACCAGTAACATATGTAACAAATCTTATCATCTTTATACCTCTAAAGGTTCGTCAGAAATTACCGATTGATATTTCGGTTTGTGTAGGCGGTGCCACGCCCGATTTTCTAACTATGTTGTCATGTAGCCTATGATAGAGGCCCAATGGATATAACCACGCATTGAAAATTTCATTGCAATAAGTTCAATTATTTGGTCCATATAACGATTTTTTAAAAAAGGGGCGTGGCATCGCCCTCTTTCCACAAAAAAGTATTTGTTCTTGTACGACCAATATAGGTACCCACTAAATCTCGACTTCGGACCTATAATGGTTTATGAAATTCAGTCACTGCAAATTTCGAGTTGTAGTGGGTCACGCTTTTTTTATCCCCGTGCAGTCCGAATTTCAAAAAAAAATCTTCTTAGTGCGCCCCTACGTCATTATAGGAACCTACATTTAAAAGTTCAAGGTTCCAGTTTTAGCCGTAGGGGCTGAGGAGTGATCAGTCCCCAAGACAAAGCCCCGCTCACATTTCGTAGCTTCAATATGGGGGGGTGGGGGGCGTTCTTTTGTAAGTCCTTCCTCTCTCAATCTGTGCATGACAACGGTTTAATGAATGACTTTCAATTACATGTTGAAGTGAATTAAAATCTTAAGCAAGTGTTTGTAATTACAGGCCCTTATCGGTATTATTACGCCACTCCCCTACCACCTTACCTCTCCCCTACCAACTTACCTCCCCCCCCAAGAAACTTTTCAAAACTGTCGCAGGGAAGAGTAAGCGGACAACAAGAAGAATTTTTAATTATAATAAATATCTACAAAATGAAATCTACGACGCTAAGTAAAAAGAGATGTAGGCTGCGCCAAAAAGATTTAAAGCACTCATTGACCCCCTAACCCCTCCAAAAAGTAATAATGACTGTTTGAAAAGTACTTGTAGAAAATCCCAGCAGCAAAAAATGGGGCTTTGCATGCCTTCTTCCAGGCCTGCAAAGGCAGTCAGAAGCCCTTCCCTTCAAATGCAGTCTTCATTTCAAATTAACATAGGGTGTCATAGGCAGGCAAGGCCTGCACATTCCCTTTCTCATCGAAGGCGTTTCAGTAGGCATGCCTAGTATGTCCTGCTTGGAGTCCTTATAACAAGGGCCTTCTATGAGGCATTGCTACTGCAGACCAGCTTGCAGGCCTGCAAAAGAGCATTTATAGAAGGGCTTAAATAAAAAAAAACATATGCGAATTATTTCCATATTAAATGATTTCCTACTTTTTATAAATTTTTAATACAATATTTATTACAATTTACAATTACAATTTTTTTTTTAAACTCCAGCAGCGGGAATCGAACTCGCGACCTTAGTACTCATAGTTGGGCATGCTACCTACTCGGCTATCACGTGATAAAGTTGTTGTACGATAAATAACATACATGTGATTTTCATAAACAACAGCATCTGTCTTACCTTCCCTTAAGAGGCCTGCCAACAGGCCTAATCGGAGAAGTGACAAGTGCATGGCTATGAACGTCAATTCTGCCTTCTACTAATAGGACTGTCAACAGGCCTGTTTAAGGCAAGAAAGTTTGCATGCCCTTTGTGCAAATCTATGGTATTTTGTGGGGTACACAGTAGGGCTGCTCACAGGCCAGTTTTTAGAAGGGAAAGAGGCATGTCTGCGGGATCTTTTCTCACCCTAGTAAGAGGCCTCATATCAGGTCTCATTTGAGAAGCGAAATGTGCATGGGTATGGAATTTTTTGTTAGGCTTAGTGAAGGACTTATTATAGCCTGTATACATGCCTGGAAAAGGAAGGCGTATTTGAATGTCAACAAACTGCCTTTGAAGGCATGTTTGCAGGCATATTTTTACAATGCCTCGTCTTTTCCGCTG
The DNA here is from genome assembly GCA_964034835.1 of Muscina levida. NCBI lineage: Eukaryota > Metazoa > Arthropoda > Insecta > Diptera > Muscidae > Muscina > Muscina levida. The sequence goes on from OZ035882.1 coordinate 149,459,984, forward strand.
CTGGGATGACAAAAGCCCACACAAATTGTCAAGAAAATTCAAACGAAAAAGAGGGAATAAATTGTAAAAAATTCTAAATGATTTATCCCCATCCTCGGGTGGGGGTAGGGGAGCTAAATAATGCAAATGTTAAGCATAAAGGGTTGGTCGTCGTAGGCACAAACCAGGGCAAAGAGGTATTAATGAAAATTGACATTTATATAAATTAAAAATGATGAAGAAAATCGGTATATAATGTAAAGAATATGACAAGAAAGTAAAATTAAGCAAAAAACGAAGAAACAGTATAAAAGACAAGGGGTGGAGGGGTTATATAACGCCACGCTAAGCAACAAACTCAGAATGGGTTTACAGATAACAGCACGAACAACACCAATAAATGTTGGTTATAATAAAGAGAATTGAATATTGAACACGAAGACGATTTCCATCTAACACCATCAACAACAAAACACACACATACAAACATGCAATTGTTTTTTGCGTTAAGACGGCCTAAAAGTATGCTGCGATAATTGCAGCATCTACCAATAGACAGGGGATGCTGGCTGACAATTGTATAGAGAGTTTCATTTTTTTTCTCTGGCTATTCTTTGAATAAAACTTACATTGACATTTATGGGTCCAATCTATTCAGCCATCTATTCATCTAGGCAACCATTCATCCATCCATGATGGTCCAGTGCTAAGCATTTTTTTTTATCACTCATACACGCTTACAATTTTTCTCACAATTTTCCCTTTGCAATTTTCTCGGTTATTGAGTGAAACAACCACCACCCCTTTTATATGAGTGTTGGCTATAGTTGTGTTGTATGTTCCAGTTTGCTTTTTTGCAGGATTTTCCCTCAATTTGTGCTGCTGCTGCTCCTGTTGGTCGGTTTTGTGTCTTATTTGTGTGTGCGTTTTTTTTGTGTTGTGTTTTAAATTAGAACCTGAGGCATATGACCAGCGTGTCTTGAATTTTTAAGTTCTCATTCATTTTATTTGGTAGTGTTTTTCGTTGTTGTTGCAAAAAAATAGAAATTAGGAAAAGAAGGGTGACTGTGCAGCAGTTTCGTTTCACTGCTGTGTTATCATTGACTTTGACAGTTTCATTTCAAGTGAACCTAACTAGAACGCATTATTTTGAACTGCCAACAGCATACAGAGAAGTCGAGAGTGAGTGCTGTTGTAGTATATAGCAGGTAATGGACTCATGTACAAATTGTAGGTATTTTTTCAATATTTTGTGTACTTTTTTTTAAAAGTGAAATATACTCAGAGAAAAAAGGGGTTAAAGTAAAAATTATGAAAAATGTTATACGTTTTAGAAAAATTGTTTGATTTTATTAAATTTATGAATGCGCAATCTCTAGTGCATTAGATGTACTATAACACAACTGTTACAACTGTTGTACAAAGTTAGTCACCAAGCAATTTCAAATATATAAATAATAAAATTTGTATGACAATCGATCTGTTATTATGACCCACATAACGATTTTTTTGGTGACACCGCCTATTTCTCAGCGAGACGTAATCCTCCTTGTACCAGTAACATATGTAGCAAATTTCATAATCTTCATCGCTTTAATGGCCCGTGATATGTTATGACTTATTGCAATTTAGATTTGTGTGGGCGGCGCCACCCCTTTTGTTTATGTTTCCATGTAGCCTATGATAGAAGCCCTACGGTCGTTAAAGTAAAATTTATGAAAAATGCTTTAGCAATAAGAAAAATTGTTTGTTTTCAGTAAATTTATGAATGCGCCATCTATAGTGCATTAGTTTACCTATATGTTGGTAAACATATGCCATAGTTTTGCTTTGATCGGTTGAACACTATAGAAATATATAAGAAACACACAGACACACTTTGATTTGCATTTATTTAAAATATAAATTTTCTAGATATGCGATGATATATATTAAAGCGCTGGTTATACAAGACAGAAGGACATGGCTCAATTCCTGCAATGAATGTGGTATTAAGGTACTAAGAACCCAACTCGTATTTTTTGTATCCTTTCATCCAATGGCGAAACTCGCCGTCGACACAGATAGGTCCATATATTGTTCGGAGTACTTTTCTCTCGAATACTCCCAGGTTTTGTATGTCAGATGTCGTAAGCATCCATCGAGAGGACTCTTTGTTCGTCGAATTCTTTGTTGTGATCTCGTTGACTGCTTAACGCATTTTTGCTGACTCCTTTTCTAGCGATGAGAAAACTGCAGTAACATCCCGCAGATTTCGGCCAATTACGTCTACATCATCGGCATAGGCTTGTAGCATGTGGCTCTTGTGAAATATACTGCCAGACATGTTGACACCAGCCTTTCTCATCACCTTCTATATAAATTTATTAAATAGTGTACAGAACAAGCTATCGCTCTGCCTGAGACCTTTTTCCGTTTTGAATGGTTCACAGTGATCCTTAAAATTCTTAATCAAGGATTTGGTGTTTTCCAAGGTACATCTGCAAAGTCGAATAAGTTTTGCAGGAATACCAAACTCAGACAGAGCCTAATGTAACCTATTCCTTATCGGAAAGTTAAAAGCAGTAGTCGACAAAGAGGTGGTAGGAGTCGATATACTTTTCATGAGTTTTTTTCTGCAGGAATTGTCGTTAAGTGAATATTTAATCCGTCGTAGATTTACCAGATCCAATTAGTTTTTCTACAATTGCCTTTAGACGTTCATACAATATGCTCGAAAGGACCTTGTACGACCTTTACATTAACTACGATCTCCTTTTTTGTATATGCCACATAACAGACTGAGACTTCTATCTAATCCGGGAATGCTCTCCTCTACCCAGATATTCTCCATGAGCTGATGAATGCTCCTAAACAGCTCCTTCCCAACTGCCTTCAACATTTCAGCAGGGAGACCTTCGGCTCCAGCCGCTTTGTTATTTTTAAGGCGGTATATTGCCACATTTGGGACCGGCCGTGGCATAGTGGTTAGAACACGCGACTACCATGCGGGAGATCGCAGGTTCAAACCTGGCTCCAGTTATCTTAAAAAAAAAAAAAAATTAAATTTTCTTTCATTGTCGGCTCCCCTCGAATGTTGTTGACAGCAACTTCGCAGTATTAAGCGTCGATTCAATCGTCGTGTCTAGTAAGAGCTTCTCAAACAGTGACGTTCGCATTCGTCGTTAAACAAGTAGGTGCCGTTAGTTGTGAATCTAAAAATAGAAAGCATGTTAATTCACAACAACGCGAGAAGCTATCCCATACCTTATTCATGGGGTGCAAAGGGAAATTAAGTAAGTAAGTATATTGCCACATTTATCTCACTCCGGCTCTGAGGTGGACAGTTAGTACCATCGTCATGTATTGGAGCAGGGTTTTCTGGAGTGGTGTTCGTATCTAGAAGATATCTGAAATGTTCTCTCCATTTCTTCAGAACGTTATCCGGTCCCGTCACTAGCTGGCCATCGCTTTCCTACGCATTCTTGCCTTAACTCTCTGGTAGAATTTTTGGGCTTCCCCTCTACTTCGGAGCTATTCTAAGTACTCATTCTGTCTGTTCTTCAGCTCTTTCTTTTTCCGTCTAAAAAGACGAGTTGCCTCTCGTCTTTTCTTCCTGTGCTTTTCACGAACAGCTCGCGTTACCATTGGCTACAGTTTCGCCCCGTATGCATCATCCGTCTCTCTCGTCGCATTGCGACATTCATTATCGTGCCAGGCATCTTCTTGAGTCGGCTTTGAGTACCCAAGTACTCTTCCCTCAGATCTTTCTAAGGAGTCGGCTATGTATTGTCACTGCGAGGTAATATTATGAGGGGTTAAAGCATTCCGTAGCAGTTGAGTTAGGTGGTTGGAGTAGGCGTTCGCTCCTCTGTGGTCCGCAGTTTATCGATGTCCAACTTTCGTTGTACCTGGTTACGTACTTTTTTCGTCATGCTTAGCCTTGTGCGTACCTTAACTGCGAACGCCCAGAATGCGTGCCTTCCATCGACTACCACGTGCCCTCTCTGATTCTTCGTCAATTGATCTGGAGATAACCATGTTGCCATATGAATATTTCTATGGTCATATCTAGTCTGATGCCATTGTTCAACGTTTCGGTATGCAGACTGAATTTTCCGATGGTAGGCTCAAAGGCGGTCTTCCTGCCTATTTTAGCATTAAAATCGTCTAGTACAATTTTGATAACAATGCTTGGGCTACGGTCATATACATTTTAAAAGTAGAACTTGTCTTTGTCTTCATCGCTTTTCTCTTCTCGTCTCTCCTAGCATAGGCACATACTCGTATAAGTGTTATGTAGAAAAACTTTGTCTTGACTCTTGCGGTGGCTATTCGTTCACACACCGGGTTGAACCGTGAGACCTGGTGTCGCAATCTCATGCCAACCACAAATCCACATTCAAACTCGTGCTTGTCAGTATGGCCACTATAGTAGTTGTCGCACGTCTTCATGCCCAAGGCCCCGTGTCCCGTCCACCGGATTCCCTGTAAAGCGGTTATGTCAGCCTTGATTTCTTCGAGGACTTCCCCCAGTTGGATGGAGGCACCTGGATCATGTATCCACGAAACATGGTCCTTAACTCGTTTGCGGTGGTCGCAACATTTTGGGTGGTCCATTTGTTCCATTTTCTTACTTCTTTTCATTGCAATAGTTTAATAGGTATGACAAAATAGTACGCTTTATAAACGATAGATGGCTTGTTGTACATAATTGTCAATATATAAGATATACGTATGAGTAACAATATATTAGATATACGTATGAGTTACGTAGCGTACACGCTGCAAAACCTTTGGATACGTATGATTTATGTAGAAGTGAAGTAAGGGTGTAAACGAGTGGTTATTATGGGTAAGATCGCTAATTAAGTTTTAAAGAGATCTATAACCTACTTTATTTGTTTGTATTCCCTGCGCAAGATATGGATATTTGTGTCAAACATTAAATATCTAAACTCAGCGAAAAGTATCTGCTGCTTTATTGAGATGCAAAACGTCAGTTGGAAATTTTCTGTCTTGACTTTTTGCAATTATAGTTAAAATGAATATAGTTTGCTCTAAGCAGCAGTAAATTGCCATTGTTTTTTTCATTTTTTGCAAATTGTGACCTTTTTTTCATTTCACTTTTCTTCTCGAGTGTAATGCATATGACCAAGTTATGTGGCATAAACTATGCTCAAAAACCTTCTTACCTATATATTATAATGTATTATGTATGCGTATATATGTATGAGTAAGTATGATTACACTTACATATTTATTGATATGAATGTTTACCGTCTTTACATAACATGTTTTAATACATATGTATAAACGTATGTATGTATGTACTTTGTTATATATAGGTTATTTGTTCTATAAACTTTTTCTTCTAAGGTTTTCCATCTAAAAGGGTTAAAAATTTATCTTGAGAAATTTCAGTTTTTGTTTTGCTCACATTCTCTGATAAAAGCACAGCAAAAAAAAACAAAACACCATCAAAGAAGATGTTGTTTGGTCCAATATTTGGTATGTTTGTTTGGGATATTTTCCTTGGACCTCATACTGCCACGAAAGCCTAAGCGTTTGTTTCCATTTGGTTTGGTTTTTTTTTCTCGTTTTGGATGAAGTTTTAATAACACAAAGCACTTCGAATTTGAAGTTTTCCTCCAGAGACATTTCAACTAAATAGACCACTGGGTCAGGAGGAGGCAAAGGATTGAAGAAGAAAAAGAAAAAAAACAGGAAAAACAAAATCGTCATTGTAAGTCATGATTGACGGCTGTTGCCAGATAAAGACGCCAAGAAAAAAGGATATACCACGAAAAAAAAACCAAAAAGAAAAAGAGATCAAATTACCTGCAATATAAAAGGAAATGGTTTTTAAAGTTAAATAATCAATTAAAAATATAATGGAGTTGTACGCGAAAAGGGGGTAGAGTCTTTAGTAAATGAAGAGAAATGTAATTGACAGTTTGTATAAAGACATTGGAAAGTTATGATGAATCAATCAAGTTAGAAAACGTAATAAGATTGGAGGGAACCTTGGGAGGTACTAGCAATTAATATTGATATATTTATGACTTGTAAATAATTATGAAATACAACCAAAATTGTTGTCTATAATATACCCAAAGAGAGAGAGAGAGAGGGTAAGAGAGTCTAATCTATATTATACTAAAAATATAATTATACTACAATGTATTTGAAATTTCGATTATGATTTAAATAAAGAACAGATTTTATTAGCAATGATTGCTAAAAACTTTCGCATACGAAAAAAAATACTTTATGGTAAAAAATTTACTTTTTCGTACAATATACAAAGTACTTTTTGGGTACGAAAAATTTACATTATTGAAGAAAAATAATTTTTGGTACAATAAAAGTACTTTCGGGGTTATGGAAAGTACTTTTTATGTTCGAAAAAAGGCCCTTACAGTAAATTTCCTTTTGATACAGTAAAAGTACTTTTTGGGAAAAATACTTTTCGCGTACGAAAAAAGGTACTTTATGAATAAAAATTACTTTTTGTTACAATAAGCAAAGTTCTGTTTTGGTACAACAAAATTAAAGAAAGGTAAAATAATATTTTTTGTTATAAAAATAGTACTTTGTGGTTACGGGAAAGTACTTTTTAGGTACGAAAAAATTACTTTACCACTAAAAAAATACTTTTTAATATAAGAAAAGTATTTTACAACAAAAAAGTACTATTTAGTACGAAAGAAGGTCTTTATGGTAAAAATTTTATTTTTTGTGGACGAAAAAATATTTTTTATGAACGTTAAAAGTACTTTCTAAGCACGAGAAAAATTGTCTTTACTTTAAAAAATTAAAATTTTTTTTAATAACTTTTAGTACAACAAAAGTAAGTTCTTAAAAAAATACTTTTTGGTACCAAAAAAGTCCTATATAGCTAAAACAAGTACTTTTAAATACACTGAATATAGTATTTGGGTACGAAAAAAATTTCTTTATGATAAAAAGTACTTTTTGTGTACGAAAATATGTACTTTATGGTAACAGATTTAATTTTTGAAAAAAAAAACAAATTTGGTTCTATAAAAGTACTTTGTGGGTAGTGTGAGGTACTTTTTATGTAGGTAAGAAGGCAGTAAAAAAATACCTTTTGAATCATTAGAGATACATTTATGGCTCGAATAAAGTACATACTTAATTGTAAAGAAAATTACTTTTTGGTACAGTAGTACTTTTTGGGTACGAAAAAATTTACTTTATGGCACGAAAATAGTATTTTTTGGAAACAAAAAAGGATTTTATGGTAAAAAACTTACTTTTCGGTATAAAAAAAGTATGTACTTTTTAAAAAAATATTTTTTCTTTTAAAAAGTACTTTTTGTTACATTAAAAGTACTTTTTGGGTACGAAAAAAGTTCTTTGTAATAAAAAATAGTCTTTGGTACACAAAAAGCACTGAAGGTTAGAAACAGTACTTTTTAGAAACGAAAAAATGTTTTTAGGTTAAAAAGTACTTTTTGATACATTAAAGGTACTTTTTGGGTACGAAAAAAGTACTTCATAGGAAAAAATTACTTTTTGGTGCAATGAAAGTTTGTTTTGGGTACGAAAAAAGTACTCTATGGTAAAGAAATTTACTTTTGGGTTCAGTAAAAGTACTGTTTGGGTTCGAATAAATTTACATTAAGGTACATAACAGGCCTTTATGGTAGAAAACTAAATAAGAGTATTTATTTTTTATAAAAATATACTTTTTCGGTAAGAAAAGGGTATTTTGTAGTAAAAAGTACTTTTTGCTGCATTTAAAGTACTTTCTGAGTACGAATAAAGTACTTTATGGTGAAAAATAGTTTTTTTTTTGTTCATTTCGTGGGTTCGAAAAAGTCCTGTTTAGAAGCGAAAAAAGTTAAAAAGTACTTTTTGATTACTTTTTGGTACTATTAAAGTACTTTTTGGGTACGAAAAAATTTACTTCACTGTTCGAAAATAGTACCTTTTGGAAACAAAAAAAGTACTTTTTGGTAAAAAAAAACATACTTTTTAGTTTAATAAAAGGATGTACTTTTTAAGAAAATATACTTTTTCGGTAAGAAGAAAAGTATTTTGTAAAAGTTCTTTTAAATACATTAAAAGTATTTTTTGGGTATGAAAAAGGAACTTTGTAGTAAAAAATATTTTATTTTTTTTATTTAAATTTGTTTTATTTTTGGTACAATAAAAGTACTTTGTGGGTATCGAAAAATAATTTATGGGTACAAAAAAAGGATCTTACCGTAAAAAAATACTTTTTGATACATTAAAGGTTCTTTTTAGTACAATAAAAGTATTTTCTGTGTACGAAAAAGTACTTTTTAGGTACGAAAATAGTACTCTTTGGGAACGAAAAAGTACTTTATGGCAAAGGAAACTTACTTCTTGATACAATACATACATTTTTAAAATAAAATATTTTTGGGGTACAAAAAAAGTACTCTTTTTGGGTACGAAAAAGTACTTTATGGTAAAAAGCATACTTTATGATACAATAAAAGTACTTTGTGGGTACGAAAAAGTACTTTTCAGTTACGAAAATAATACTTTTTAGAAACGAAGAAAGAATTTTAAGGCAAGGAAAACGTACTTCTTGTTACAATCCATACTTTTTAAATAATTACTTTTTGGGTACAAAAAAATACTTTCCAGTAAAAACAAGTAATTTTTGGGTACGAAAAAGTACTTCATGGTAAAAATCAGTATTTTCTAGAACTGTAAAAGTACTTTTAGAGTTTTAAAAAAAGTACTTTATGGTAGAGATAAGTTCTTTTTGATACTTTTAAAAGATTTTTTTTGAGTATGAAGAAAGTACTTTATGGTCAAAACAAGTACTTTTTGATACTTTTAAAGTACTTAAATATGGAACGAAAATATGGTAAAAAAAACTTACTTTTGGGTGCAATAAAAGTACTTTTGTTTACGAAAAAAGTGCATGTTGTTAAAGTAGTACTTTTTGGGTATGAAAAAACTACTTATAGGTTATGAAGAAAAGTAATTTTCGGTACAATTAATAAAATTACTTTTTGATAAACTTTTAGTACTTTTTGGTATACACAAAAATTCTATTTGGTAACGGTATTATTGACATAACCTTTGCGGAATATGAACAAAGATCGTTTTTGCATTACATTACAGCGAGTTTTGTAGTTGTTGTAACAACTGAAGGAAGTAGCTGGGGTGATAATTCTTTATACCGATTTTACATTTATCAGCACTCGATCGGGCATATAATCCGATTACTATACGATCATTGTTGGCAACTCTGTTTCGTTCCTTTGTAGGTAATAAGGTTTGTGTCATGTATTGTAAGGTGATGTTGTTGTGAGTTTTAACCGCCAAACTCCACCAAAGATGGCGGTTGCTGGTTTTGTTGATTTATTTTTAAGATGTTGATAAATCTTTTAGTTTTGTCCTTGGTCCTTGCGAAATCTGTTTTTTTTTGTAGTGGAAGCATCTAGGATACGTTTTGTTGGCTGGAGAACTAGAAAGTATTTGATAGGTAATTTTTCATCGATGTTGATTTGACCAGTGCCTCTGCCGGAAATCGAACCCGGCACCTTGGGATTGCTAATCTACGTCGCTTCCACTGAGCTTTCGAAGGCCACAACAGCGAGACTTGGGGTATGTCAGCATAGTGTCCGCTATTTCATAACCAGACCGATAACCTGTGCTTGACTTCATTTTTTCATTATATTGTTTACGACATACACTTTTCGTTCCCTAAGTGCTACAGGGAGTTCATCAGACAAACACGAAACCGTATATCGTCGGTATTCTTCAAGAAGGTTCAATTCCACTTAGGACTTAATGGACTTAATGATGCAAAAGTCTATGTCTAGTCTAAATCCAAAGTCTTTTTAAAGTAGTTTTCTAAAATCATCAATAACTGAAAAAAACAAAATGTGGAATTGAGAACCGACGGATACCGACGATATATTCATGCAGCGCACACGTGATGTATATAGAGATTATCATACATCTATGACTTTTAGGACACTTTTGCATCATTAAGTCAAGTTTACAAAAAATTGGACTTAAGAACTCTTTTCAGGAGACCGAAGATATATTCATGCAGCGCTCTAATGATATACATATAGATTATCTGATACATACATCTAGATTAGAGTGTAAACTAGATGTATATATGAGAAGTCTTGTAATTTGATCGCTAGTAGCAGTCGTTGTACTTCGCTCAGTCTATTTGTTCTTCTCTTGAAAAGGTTTTAAGTAAATTTACGCTCTATACTTTGAAAGTTACAGTGCTTTGAAAATGAGACCAAAAGGACTAATACAAGTTGATAATATGGTATTTTTGTCTTTAAACAATAGTAAAATTTTCTGTGCAACACAATTGCAGAGCATTTGAATGTTTAAAAGTCCTGTTTTAAGGTACTTTTCTAACCTTCCTCGGAATAAGGAAATAAAGCATACCTAAGTAGTCAACATAGAGGTTTAATAATGTTCCACCAAAAAAATTCTCTCTAAATTTTAATGGCGACGATGTCCTATGGAAAATGTTCTTAACAATAAGAAACTCAGATTGATTTTAGGACATGTTTCAAACACTATGTGAGTTCAAACTTTAAACTTCACCAGACCTTAAAAAAGTTAAATCTAGCTGTCTGTTTCCTTGGGTATCTGTTATCCCAGAATTTTTATAAACATACGCATCTAAGGCCTTCATTCTACAAAGGAATAATACACCACGCAAAAAATCCTTGCACTGTGTTACATATTTACTGTGTTGCTTATTGTTTTTTGTTTCCTTTAAAAATATTATTATAAATTTTGTATCACATATTTAAAATAAATACTGTACATACCATTACTTTTTAAAAAGCAATTTAAATTTTTGATTATCCTATCAATACCTCTCTCCCTCCCTCTATCTCCCTCTGATGACCATTGCTGGTTTCCTCAACACCAGCCAAGCTTCTTTTCAAGTATTGTCAAAACACTTGGATATTGAGTACATTTTTACAGTTTTTTTTAAAAGAATATTTATTTACTTTAATTTTAATTGAAAAATAACGAATTTTATACAAAACGAAAGCAATGAAAATAGATACAAAACCTAAACATATAAGAAAGATGTAACTCTTTACTCCAGGCTTTTTCCATAAGGGTTGTAAAGAAAACAAAAATTTGTTAAAAAAAAGTGTTCTTTGTCCATTGCCAAAACAAAAAAACGAAAGCACACAATAACATAGAATTCGCAGAAACACCCTTGAAAAGAAATTTTACATAGAAAGTTTACTTTGCCTCAATAAGACAACAAAGTTGACCAGTGGATGCTCGCACACACACACACACTTACAAAACAATAAAAGTGTATGTGTAACACCAACGCACACACACTCATTCAAACTTAGTTGCAGGAAAAGAAAGTGAAAGGCTTAAAAGAATGCTATGCGTGTATACGTCGAAAACGCTCGGTCAACATTTTACTCCCTCTTGTCCATATCTCACAATTCTAACACAATAGCCAGCACCCATAGCTCGTCCTTCCGGTATATGCCTTGCTCCTCCTTAATACTTATTGCCCCCCTTTGCCCCCCCGCTTCAACTCCCTTGCTTTGTGGGTAATCTTAACAACTTTTTATAACATTTTGTTTTTTTTTTTTGTATTTATTTTGTTTCTCTTTTGGCTTTGCTTTAGCAATTTGTGCCTTAACATGGTCATGTTTTGCACAATGAAAGACGAAAGTGCCGAAGAAGAATTTGAAAAAAGTTAGAAAATGTGGGATAAAAAACGCAAAAAAGGGTTGCAAGGACGCTGAGAAAAAACATCATCAACAACACACAAGTTTACATTTTTCAAATGGACCAAGGAAAAGCAGCATCATTAATTCGCCAACACACATATACACATAGGCACACGACAGGACACCCCAACGCAAACACTCGCAATAGTGATCAATGCACAAACACACACACTCTCTTCTGCAATGTGTTTGGCTATTGTTGTTGATGATGGTGTATAAGGGGGGTGGTATGAGAAGGTAAGAAAGAGAACAATGTTTATGATAGCGAAAGCGAATAAATTACACAAGTACTAAATTTTTACATTTAGTATTAATAGCACAAGCAAATATATATTATAGCAATAGTATTAACTTGGTTATTTACAATTTATAAAATTTAGTACTAAGTTTGAATTTAGGTATTAACAGTAGCTATAATAATACGGTAATAGCATGGACCGCGACTTGATGGTTTGAACACGTGACTATCATGCGTGTGACTAGGGCTCGATTCCTGTCTCTGTTTGTGTCGGTCAGGCATTTACATTTTTTTCATTGATAGCAAATTCACAGTATAAGTCTAGCAAAGACTTCTCAAACAGCTGATGTTCGGCTAAGTTTAAAATAATTAAGTTCAGTACTAAAAATTTAAATTAGTTTAGCACTAAAAATTATTTTTTTAATAAATCAATTAATGTCACTGAGCTAATAAAAGCAACGCACATATCAGTGGAAAATTTTAAAATTTTGTACTAAAATCATAGAAGAAGCAATATTAAGTATTCAACAGAAATTTCAAGTGGTAAAAGATTTTTTTTGCATATTGATATTAGTAAAAGTGGAAAAGTAAAAGTATTTTTTAATTAATTGAGTACTAAAATTAAATTTCGTTGTTAAAAGTAAATACAAATCGTTATCTTAAGGAGATTGTGGTTATTTCTTAGCTGGTAAAAGCAAAAAATGGAAATCTGTGAAAAAAAATTTTTTTTATTAAATTTAGTACTACACTTAAGTATTAATGTTAAGAATAACTGTTCAACAATAGTAGTACTAAAAATATATATTGAGTTTTTGGAAAAGTTATTTTAAAATTAGTATCTTAAAATTTGGTACTAAAATTGAACAATTATTGTTAACAGTACTAAAAGGCAGATTTTAAGATTTAACCCTTTTTTTTAAGTAGATATAAGTAAAACACGAAATCTGTAGCTTAATTGTCCAAAAACTATTAAAAAGCAGTAGTATTAAAATAAACATTGGAAAAAAGTTCTAAAATTAATTTAGTTAGTACAAAACATGCTTTAGAAAGTCACATATTAAATTCGTTGGTGTAGATCCTTAAAATTTAGTACTAAATTTAAAATTTGTACTAAAATTGCAAGTGGTCAGTTTGACAATGCACTTTTGTGATCAGTTAGAGTACTAAAACTTATTTTGAAAAACACTGATTTAAATATAATCGATGGTATAGATCCTTAAAATTAAGGACTACATTTAGTACTATAATTGCAAGTGGTTAACTAACCACTAGCCAATATATTTTTAAAATCAGTTTTAGTACTAAACATATTTTTGAAAGTCACCAATTAAAATCTAATCATTTAGTACTAAAATTGCAAGGGGTTAGTTTGCCAATGTATTTTTAAGATAAGTTTTAGTACTAAACATGTTTTAGAAAGTCACATATTAACACAATTTTTATAAGTCCATAAGGCCCTATGCTCCACCAGGAGTGAAAGGAATTTATAGGAAAACAAATAAGTCCAACATTTGATAATAAAAACGAAAACTTTTTTTTATAAATAATATATTTTCAAAATTTTTAAACAAATTTTGAAATAAATCAGAACAACATAATTTTCTAAAAAAAAATAAAATATTACTTTAGTATATTTAAACATTCTATGAATTTACGTGCCTTCTTTTTCAAGACTCACAGCATACGACCCATTTCCAGACCTGCCCTTGTCACCCCTCGTCTTCTAATGATTTCTTGTGTTATACCTTAAGCTCCTAAGTGTGGCTATGCTCGTGTGTCGGTGCCAAGCATCGCAATTGTGTGGTGTGCAAGTGTGTGAACGAACGTTCGCATCGCATCGTGTTCATCTGTGTGTAAGACGAAAGTGCGTTCGTTCGTACGCTTGTGTGTTCTATCCGTGTGGATGGCAGTAGACTTTTAAATTGGCTTCGTTTTGTTGCTGATGGTCGATGGACGTTCTGTGCTTAGCCCTCTCCCTGTGGGTGGCTGACTGAGTGAGTGGGTGGATGGGTGGGTAGCGCAGTGTGCTTGCGTGTGAGTGCCATCATCTCACTTTGTTCAACCCGTTCGCTGTGAAGGTCCTTGGTACTCCTGCCACCACTACAACGCTTTCATGTGTTTGATTTACTTTGTTACGCAAAAATTGTGTGTGTTCGTAACTCTTCCCTCCCCTGTCCACACGCGCTCAGGCTTCACTTGTTTTGTGTGTTAACAACTGATGTTGCACACAAATACCAGGATAAAAGTAACTTTTTGTGTTGCTGTCCACTTTCGCTTGTTGGTGTTGGTGTGCTGGAAAGGAGTCGCACAATTTAAGCGATTTCCCCCGAAAAAGGGTTCAATTCAAAGCATGTTTTGTATTTCTGTTTTTTTTTTTCGTGTGCCAGCCACCACTTTCATTGAAAAAAAAAAAATAAAAAACGAAGCGAATTAAAAGTAAAAGCAGCGTTGCAAGTGAAAGTTGTAGCGGTGGCAATGAGGGGGTGGTGTTGGTTGGTGGTGGGGGAGCATGTATAGACGGATGGGTTGTTGTTTGGCGGTGTTCCTTGATTGTTGTTGCTTAATATTATCCTTTATTTTTTTTGCTGGCAAGTGTGTACATTGTCCTGTGATGAGTGACAATGGCAAATGTTGTCCGTCCGTCCGTTAATGTCATTGATGTTGTCGTTGTTATTGTCTTTTGTACAATATTTAATTTATATTGTATTTCTTTTGACAACTCTCTGTTTTTAACATTCTGTACATTTCGAAAAAGTTGTTTTTTAATTGAATTTTTTATTGAAAATGTTTTGTTTTTTCTTTTTGGAAAGGTCGGGCGAATGGACGGACGGACGGACATGAAAAGGGACCCAATTTTAAAACAAATTTATGTTTAACAATCAAACAAACAATAAAGTCCCCTAAAATCACTAATTGAAATGTTAGGTACTCTTTGGCCACCGCCCTCACACATCTCAAACAATTGTTGTGCAAAGTTTACCCCTTCACTTCCCTTTCCACAAGACTTGGATGAAAGCGCACAGATTTTAATTAGATGGTAAACTTAACAAAGAGCATATTTTGGGGTTTTAAGTTGTTTTTTTTATTAAGAAACAACAACAATAATAATACTAATAAAAATTATAGTTAGCACAATAAAATATAGAAATTTTATTTTTTCTAATAGAATATCTAAATCTTATAATTTCTTTATAGTTGTTAAAAGAATATTTCTGTTGTTTAGGGTATCAATAAATTATTAAATAAAAAAATTAAAAAAATCATTAATATATCTTTAACTACTAAAAAATAACACTGTTAAAAATGTTGAATTAATACAATTGTGATGTTGGTAACATATCCTAGGAAATAGCAAGAATATTAAGGCTGAACAACTAGAATGACTTTAGTTCGAACTCAACTCCATATAAACAACAAATAAAACATTGATATGCTGACTTTCAACGTGGTCGTAGAGACATTGCAGATGCAGGATGCGAGGTAACACCAAAAAACATTGAAAAAACTAATTTTGAATTATCGAAAAGAGCAGTGCAATGAGTTAGCTGACATCGTAAAAAACGTGTTGCAATTATGTTGCATGAGCATTTCTTCATGAGATACTCTGTCGCTGCCGTATTTGCGCACATTGTCATAAGTCAACGAAAACATTGCTAAAATTAAATTTATAGGAGTTCGAATTGCATTTGCATTCAGATTTGTCTTCCAGCGACAATTGTCTATTAGCAAAGCTAACAAAAAATACTTGCCGATAAGAAATTTCCCTCGAATGAATATTTTATTAGTATCGATTGATTTCTTTTTTAAAGCGATGGACATTATGTCGATGAATAAGGCCAATCTGAAATGAAAAAAAAGTGTTTTCTTTGTTAGTCCGGGACTTTTCAGCCCATGTATTATATTGCCATGTGGTTAGCATAGCACTAAAACAGGGAAATTTAACTAAATTTAGCAAAAATTGCACAGACACAAAAGACTCTTTTTTGTTTTAAGCTTGAGATCAGACCATGACCATTTTATGTGTTTTTAGGGTCACTGTAAATAACCTAAAAAACCCCTAAATTTGAGGTCGAATTTTGATGTTTTTTGATTCTATGTCAAAACCTGATGTGATAGTATGAAATAGACTGCAGATTCGGTTTCTGCTTTTTACATAACTTCAAAAAACATCAAAATCGGACCCCCAAAGTTTGGTTTTTTCTTGAGGTTATGCCAAAAACCAGACGTGATGGGGTAAAAATAGACTTCAGATTTGGTCTCTGCAACAAAACATAAAGTGGTTATAGTCAGAACAAAAGGTCAGAACAAAATTTTTTTTTAGAAGCGTAAAGTAAGCTTAGTCTGATCTCAAGCTCAGAATATCAATTATGGTATTGTGGGATGGTGCCAAAAAGTTATTTTATTTCACCACGAATAACTTTTACTATACCACAAAGTACTTTTATTATAAGATTTTTGGGGTACACTCTCTCACACTCTTTTTGGTACTTTTATTGTATTTTAAAGTACTTTAAAATAACTAAAAGTATTTACGTTTTTGTTAAAAAATTATTAGCAATAAGTACTTTTATTGTAGCAAACATGTGTGTTCACAGTAATAAGAATTACTATTGTTGAACTAAAAATTGTGTTAAGTGTACTGAGAAGTACTTTTATTTTACCGAAATTTACTCTTATTGTTAAAAAAGTACTTTATTGTACCAAATATTACTTTAAATTTACTAAAAAGTATTGTATTAAAATAGTTTTTAATGTAGTTAAAAGTCCTTTTATTGTTAATAAGTAATTTTTATACCGACAAATTCTTTTGTTGTACCAAAAAGTACTTTTGTTGCACTTAAAGTTGTTTTTAGTGTACCTTAAAGTATTTGAGTTGTATAGGAAAGTACTGTTTTTGTTTCAAAAAGTACTTTTATAGTACCAAATTAACTTTTAATTTACTAAATAGTACAGAAATTGTACTAGAAAGTACTGACATTGTACTTAAAAGTACTTTTATTGTACTAAAAAGTAAATTTATTTTAATGTACTAAAAAATACTTTTGTTGTGCTAAAAATTGTTTTAAGAGTACTAACTAGTAATTTTATTGCACCAAAAGGTACTTTTATTGTTTTAAAAAGTACTTTTATTGTTTTAAAAAGTACTTTCATTGTACCAAAAATTACTTTAAGCTAACTAAAAAGTACTCATTTTATATAAAAAAGTACTTTTTAGTACCAACAACTTTCATCGTTTCAAAAAGTACTTTTAGTGTACTTTCATTGTACTAAAAATTACTTATATAATTTTAAAACGTAATTTTTTTTACCAAAAAATATTTTTATTGTACTAAAAAGTTTTTTAATTGTACTGATAAGTATTTTTGTTGTTCTAAAAATAATTTTCAGCGTGCGAAAATGTCCTTCTGTTGTACCAAAAAGTATTTGTGTAATTCCAAAATGTACTATCATTGTACCAAAAAGTACTGTCATTGTATCTAAAATTCTTATTATATTACTAAAAAGTACGAATATTGTATTAATAATATTGTACTAGAAAGTACTTTTATTGTACCGAAAACTACTTTCATATACCAGAAAGCACTAGTATACTAGAGTATATTTGTTGTATCAAAAGGTACTTTTATTATATCAGAAAGAACTTTTATTTCTCCAAAAATTAATTTTAGTGTACGAAAAAGTACTTATGTCTTACCAAAAAGTAGTTTTATTGTACCAACAAGTTCATTTATTGTACTAACAAGTAATATAATATCCAAAAAGTACTTTCATGTACTAAAAGCTACTTTTATAATATAGAAAGTTAAATTTTTGTACCTAAAAGTATTTTCATTGTCCTAAAAAGCCGCCGTAAACTACTTACATAAACACTTGTTTTATTGAACCAAAAGGACAAAAATATTCTTTAAGTTAGGTTAAGTTAATTTGACAGGTCCTGTTGTGATATCATTAAAATTCTTGCACCAGTTATTCCAACACTATTTGGTCAACGTTGCTCTTTAGCTTTTTTAAGCTCTGATAAAGGAGTGGATGTTACGCAGCCCGCATACTGATAGAAAGGTGTTGTCCATAAGTGTCCGATGACCAAACTTTGCAGGTTTGCAGGTTTTACAAAAATTGCTTTTAAAAACATCTAGGATACTTGTATTTCCCAGATGGTATCTTGGCAGGTTCAACGCAAATCGTGTCCTCTGTTCATCCATAGTAGGGATTATCTATTTGGTCGCTGTTTCCCCCTTGTAAGAGGAACATCAATGTAATTATAGGCATAATATCGGAATGACCATGACTATCACCTTAAAACCTATCTATATATATAAAATGGAATGTGTGTTTGTTTATTTATTTGTTTGTTTGTACCTTATAGGAGACCAAACCTCTGGACCGATCTTCCTGAAATTTTCACAGCATTCAACTGGGACTCTGGCATGACTTATAGGGTACTTTTTTTTCGACCATGCCCATTTTTTTAAAATAATATGCAATAGCGAAGCATTGCCGGGCCCACTAGTTACTTTATAAAATTTACATTAATTCTAATTTATAAAAATTCCAATTGATTGTCATAAACTTAACTTTAAAGGATCGGATTAGCTATACCTTTTATACACTATATCGCTATAGCCGCTCTTCGCACTTTAAATATTTTATTCGAGAAACTATTTCCGCAATGTTGGCAATACACCACCAAAATTTCATCATAATCGTACAAATAGTTTAGAAGATTATATAGAACAAACAGAACAGTTTTATATGTAGATTTATGAATACAGAATATTAAAAATAAACTCATATACTTTGATACGAAACTGGTTTAAAAAGATGTATAACATTAAAAAAGAAATATTTTTTTAAATTGGGTTCGTTCATTTACCAAAAAGTGAAAATTGTTTTACACCGTTCATATTGATTTACATGTTCTCTTTTGTAATACCTCCCAATTATTTGAATACATTTTTATTAAATTTATTACAATGTAGGGTTTGACTTCAAGAAATGGTTAATTTCCTATTGGTTTTAATAATATTTTCGTTTGTTTTTATACAATGAGGTCAACATTTTATTTTACTGTTCACAAAAATATAGATTTTTTTGAGGAAAGCATAATTATTTAAATTAATTTCCGTAAATGTACCACAAAGTTTTTCACTACCTTCCAATATAACATTAATATGTGCTCATAAACCAAAACTTAATTGGTGGCTTAAGTTAAATGTTGATCATTTACATCTAGACATACATACACATGACAGCTGTCGCCATACTCATTCTCCCTGCCAATTTTACTAATCCTTTTTCCTCTCAACCACTGCCGCATTAAATAATATCAAATACTAGTTTCATACAAAGATTTTTGTCAACAATTAAGTTTTATGTTTTATTTTACAAAACTACTACTGACAATTATCCCTTTTCTTGCAGGACGTTCAGCCCTCTCTCCTACTCCTTTGACAGTCAAATAAATGGATACATTGTTTAAAGTTTAATTGCTGCAATAATATAACTTGTTATTGTTTGAAGAGCTGCTGTCAAGTCTTTGAATTTGTCAGAAATGAACCCAGTAAAGTTTGTAGGTATGTGTTGGCATTGGCATGCTATGCAACAATTGATGAGTTATTTAATGCCTATTGGTAGGCAATGGTTTTATCTTAAAAAAGAGGGTTTTAAAAGGTAATTATTCAAAAAAATGAATATACGATATGATATTCTTGTCATAGGATAGCTTTAGACACCCATACCTCCAGTTCTCCAAATTCACATTTGGTTATAATATGCATTTATGATGTTTGTTTTAAATTAAATGAAAATAAAGGATAGTTCAAATTTGTGCAAGAATTTCAATCGTAACACAACAAGACCTTTTACTACAACCCAAGTGAGCTGCCAAATTAACTTAACATATTTTTGCCCTTTTGATTTAAAAATAACAACTGTTTGTGTAATTAAAGTAATTTTCGGCACAAAAAAAGTACTTTTTGCACAATAATAGTACTTTTTGGAAAAACACGTACTTTTCGGTACAATTTAATACCTTTTTAGAACAATAAAAATACTTTTTGTTACAAAAATTTAACTTTTTGGATAAAGTAGTTTTTAGTACATGAAAGTTCTTTTTGGATATAATACTTTTTGGTACAATAAAACTAGTTTTTGTTATAACATAAGTACTTTATCGTACATTGAATATAATTGTTAGAATAAAAAAGTTCTTTCTAAAACAATAAAAGTTACTTTTGATTCAATAATTACACTTTCTGGTACAAAAGTGCTTGTTGGTATAATGAAAATAGTTTTTGGTACAATAAAAGTACTTTTTATTACAATATTATTGCTTTATAATACAACATTCGTCCTTCTTAGGAATTTAATAACAATTTTTGGCACAATGAAAGTACATTTTGGGACAATAAAAAAACATTTTTAGAACAACAAAAATACTTATCGGTACAATTAAAGAACCTTTAAGTACAATAAAAATATTTGTTGGTACAAAAAATTACGTTTTGGAATTATACAAGGACTTTTTAGTACAATGAATGTACACTAAAAGTACTTTTTGAAACAATAAGAGTTTTTGGTACCAAAAAGTACTTTTTTTAATATAATATGAGTACTTTTTAGCAAGTCAAAAGTAATTTTAGGTACAATAATAATACTTTTTAAAACAATAAAAGTACTTTTTAGTGCAATAAAATGACTATTTAGTACTCGTAAAACAATTTTTAGCGCAACGAAAGTACTTTTAGTACATTAAAATAAATTTATTAGGCAATTAAAGTACTTTGTAGTAAATTAAAAGTAAATTTGGTACTATAAAAGTAAAATGAAAGTACTTTTCGATACAATACAAGTACTTTAAGGTACACTTAAAACAACTTTTAGTGCAACAAACTCTTAAAACAATGTTTAGCACAACGAAAGTACTTTTTAGTACATTGAAATATATTTATGGTGTAATAAAAGTACTTTTTAGTACAATGGAAGTACTTTTCAGTAAATTTGGATAAAAATACAATAAAAGTACATTTTGCGATACAATACATTACTTTAAGGTACACTAAAAACAATTTTTAGTACAACAATAGTACCTTTCGGTGTAACAAAAGTATTTTTTAGCATAAAAAAGTACTTATTAGCTGTTAAATTAGTTTTAAGTTAGTTAAAAGTAAATTTTGGTAAAATAAACTTTTAATTTTAAAAACAATAAAAGAACTTTTTGGTGCAAAAAATTACTATTTAGTACTCTTAAAACAATTTTTAGCACAACAAAAGTCTTTTTTGGTGCATTTAAATAAATTAATGGTGCAATAATAGTTATTTTTAGTACAAGGGCAGTACATTTTAGTAAACTTAAAGTAAATTTGAATAAAAGTACAATAAAAGTACTTTTCGATACAATACAAGTGCTTTAAGGTACACTAAAAACTACTTTTAGTACAACAAAAGTTCTTTTTGGTGTAAAAAAGTACTTATTAACAATAAAAGTACTTTTAAGTACACTAAAAACTATTTTTAGTACAATATAAGTACTTTTTAGTGAATTTAAAGTAATATTTGGTATAAAAGTATATAAAAATGTATAAAAAAGTACTTATTAACAAAAAAAAGAACGTTTACATACACTAATAACTACTTTTAGTACAATAAAAGTACTACTTAGTAAATTAAAAATAATATTTGATACAATAAAAGTACTTTTTGTAACAATAAAGGTACATTTTGAAACAATAAAAGTACCTCTTAGTACACCTAAAACTATTTTTAGTACGATATAAGTACTTTTTAGTAAATTTAAAGTGATATTTGTTATAAAAGTATATAAAAAGGTATAAAAAAGTACTTATTAACAAAAAAAGTACTTTTAAGCACACTAAAAACTATTTTTTAGTACAATATAAGTACTTTTTAGTAAATTTAATGTAATAGGTGGTACAATAAAAGTACTTTTTGTAACAATAAAAGTACATTTCGATATAATAAAAGTACTGTTAAGTACACTAAAAACTATTTTTAGTACAATATAAGTACTTTTTTTTCGTAAATTTAAAGTAATGTTTGGTTTAAAAGTATAAAAAAGATATAAAAAATACTTCTTAACAATAAAGTACCTTTAAATACACTAAAAACTGTTTTTAGTACAATATAATAACTTTTCAGTATATTAAGAGTAATATTTGGTACAAAAAAGTACTTTTTGTAACAATAAAAGTACATTTCGATACAATATAAGTACTTTCTAGTACACTTAACACAATTTTTAAGTATGCTGGTATTACTTTGTCCATACCTTTTTCCTCCATGTACATTTGATTATCATTTGTATTTAACATATGATCTAAATTTAAAATTCAATGAAACTAAAGCTTAGTTTTAGGCGCTCATACTGCCAACTTAGAATCGTAATATTAGTTTTGCCAAGACAACCCCTCGCACTAATCACAATTACTTACTACCGCTTACTTTACAGTTGACAAGGAAAACTTTAAGTTAACAAAATTTTAAATTTCAAAATTAATAAGATTATTTTCGGCATTGTTAACACATAATTTTGTTAAAATTTTTTGCTATTGTATGATTTTGAACTGGGTTTATTTTGTAGCAGTTACAATAAAATTGTTGTACTACGTGGCGTATGATTAACGTGGAATATTAATTATGATAATCATATGCCACCTTATAGTATTTATGTTATGTCAAACAAAAGAGTCTAAAACGTGACAAATTCCCCTATAAGATACTTACTAACTTCATATCGATATTTAATTATTATGGCATGTAACTTGACAAAACGAATGATGCAGAACTTCTTCTTCTTGGGATTACTTTCACGTGCAGTTCCCAGAATTGAGTCCCAAAATCATGTGTTGTACTGTGTAAGTTTTTTAAGTAAATTGAGGCTATATTCTAATTTTATAATATTATATAATAAATAAATAGAACCTCATATTTTCAAAAAACAGCTTCAAAATTATATGATGCAGATTTTGAAATATAAACAGATTTGCCTAAAAATTAAAGTGCAATTATGTTCAACAATAAAACTTCTCTTGTTTGAAACCCTTCCCTCAAAGTATGCTGGTGTTACTTTGCCCATACCTCTTTCCTCCATGCACATTTGATTATCATTTGTATTTATGACGTACATTTAAAAATTTAATGAAACTATAGCATAGTTTTAGGTGCTCATACCAGCATCTTAAAATTGTTATAGTAGTTTTGCACTCACAATTACTTACTACCGCTTACATTACAGTTGACAACAAAAGCCGTTAAGAATATTTGTACACGACGACGACGACAAAGACCACACGATTTAAATGTGAAGTATACTTTGCGAAGTTTGAGTTGAAACCGATAAAGTGTTACGAGTTGCCTCGATATTTGTTATGCATCCCAACAACCCGCTGTGCGACATTAACAAACTTTTCGCCAGCAATCCTTTACAATCAGTTCTGTGTCTGTGTATTTAGCAAATAAAACTTATGTACGACCACGTTTGTTTGCTTGCAACTGAAAGAAAAAAAAACACAAAATGAATGAGAAACAGGGCAACATCATCATCGTTATTATTTGTTTGCATATTTTTGGGGGGGGGACGCTCATTGATTTCGCCGTTCAGTTTCATGTGTCCATTGAATGTGTGTAAGGAATCTAGGGACACTTTCTAATTTCTTTTGTGGAATATAAATATTGTCTATATGTGATAACCGATGATGGTGATCATAGGCAAACGCCATCATCATCATCATTATCATCAACAACAACATCATGATCATGATGTAAGCGTTGTTTGTCTTTTGTGCTATATCTGCATACTCTGCATACCCCCTTGTGAACAGGTCCTTACGGCGTTTTTCTTACACACACACACTCACTTTCACACAGTCACATATTTCTATCTAAATGTTCATCTATCTAACAAAATTCAGTGCAATATATTTTACAGAAAGGACACTAATGGCGTTGCCATCAATGCTGCTGTTGTTGTTTGTTTGTTTTTGTGAGTGTGTTGGGGGCGGGGGTGGCAAAGGGGGAAAGAGTGTTACAAACGTCCAATACTCGCTTACACATATGCAAATTTTCGTTAAGAACATCATTCTCACCAGGCAGGCCATGGTGCACGAAGGCAAGATGAATGAGGGGGGTGGTGGTGGGCTGGCTGATATTTTGGGTGGTTTATTTTGGTCCAAACGACATTAATGGTCATGAGTTAGCATATGTGTGTTCGTGTGCTGCTCACATACATGCACATAGTTGCTGTAAGTATGTATGTTTGTATTTAGATTGTGTACAGTGGCAGTGTGTTGTTTAGTTGAGCGTGCAAGTGTGTGTGCTGTTACTTTCATTGCCTTTAGCTGGACTCTTACTTTCCAACTTGTGTACGCATATGTGTGTGTGTATGTGTGTAAATGCTTATGGCCAAAGACTTTTAACTAACTGTATTGTTGTTTAAGTTGGCTGTGTGAAAGTGTGTATGTGTGTGTGTTTGTAAATTTATGCATGTGCCTTATACATGTTTGTGTTATTTAGTGTCCTTATAGAGTTTTAAGTCTATGCTAAAGTAAGTGTGGGTGTGTGTGTATTGATGTTAGTTATGCAAAATACTTTACAAATCGCAAAAGGGTTGCCTACTATTGAAATTTGATATGAACGATATGGTGTGTACGGTAAAAATATGTACATTTTTCAATAAATCTATTTTCTATAGAAAATTTAAGTTCCAAAACCAGTTTTTTGGCACAGTCAGGAGTCTAATAGCCAAAGTTGTTTGAAAATATTTTTTTTAAATATATCCTTCCATCCTTTAAGCCTTATTAAAAAATGTTCTTCGCTGTCCAGCTAAAAAGTTTAATCCTTCTTAGCCATAAGTCTCCCCCCCTCCGGCTAAACTGAAAATCTTCTTAACTCCCTAATTGCTGGCAACATATCTCCAAGGAGCAACATAATAATCCTCAAGACATGGTTACCCTCCTCTAGTCCTCTAGTCTAAATAGGATTGTGGTGTTGCTGTTCCGTGTGTCGATATCAAACCAGATAGTTTACCTATAACTAAAACTTTAAAATGAGGTCCCCAGGGGGACAGCAGCAGCAGCAGCAGCAGCAGCAGCAACAACAACAAAAAGAAGCAGGCGGCAGACAAACAAGCACACACACAGAGTCAGAGAAGAAATGTGCAAATCAAGGGCAACAGGAACGACAGCCACTGTTGTATGAAGAATTGTAAGGATGGCAAGCACCAGGACTTTGGTCGTTGGACCGCATGAGATGTGTGTTGGGTGGGGAGAGAATAACTAGTCAGCAAAATTACATGTTACATCTACACATATGCATATACGCATACAGCCGTATGTTACACTCTGATGGGCAGTGGTGTCCTAGCCAGCGTTGTGCGGCAGCAGCAGCAGCAGCTTCTTTACATTTTGTAAGCCGGAAACTACCACCTAAAAATTTTCAATGTTACCATAGTAATTTCCCAAACGTGGAACAAAAGGAAACCACATACGGCAAACGAACCGTATACTTGACGGACGTACAAGCTGATTGTATGGCCACACGACGTCTGGCACAGAAAGCCGCTAACGACTATATGCCAATGTGTTTGTGTGTGTGTGTAAGTGGACACACACGTACACTTTGCAAATTTTACAATTTTATGAAAATTTCGCCTTTTCCCAGTATTGGGAAGTTTGGCAACATGGCCAAATATAAACGAACGCCAACGGAAGAGAATTTTTAAAAGAAGCTTTAAAGGACCTCTCACACACACACACACTTAGAAACGTGTGTATAAAAGCCCGTCATTGAATGGTCAAGCATTTCATTCAATAAAGAACCAGGTCTTGCACAGCAGCCAACAACTTAAGAACTGGAGGGCTGCAATCAACAGCAGCGGCCGGCAGTTGTAGACAAACTCTGTTAGATTGGCAAAGGCAGAATATTTGGCCAAACACGCGTGTGTGTGTAAGTTATTTATGTTACATGCGCACTGCTTACACATACAAACAAACACACATTAAGATTCAAATTTTTAAGCCCTTTTCGTATTTAAAATATGCAAAGAAGCTTCAGCTCCAGCAAAGTAATAATGGGCTAAGGGTCAAATGCTGGATGGGGGGAGAGAGTGAGAAGACCCCACCAACCAGCACACAGAACACAGAGGAACAGGAGCAAGCAATATGACAACCCGGTTAGCAAGTGGACGTGCGTTTGTTCTCATAAAATCATACAACAGCCACTGGATGGATGGATGGATGGTTGAAATTCATCTAACAATGAATTGGGCAAAAACTACACATACTCCCCGGTCCATTTCTAAGTAGTTAGCTCTAAGACCATGAAACATGAAGGCAGGGAAGGTGGAGTCGTACACCATCATATAAGGACATAGGCCGCACACATCTATATGTATGTGTGTGTTAGGCCTTTATAAGCTCTAACAGAAATTAATTTATTTAAATTTTAGCAGCATGAGTAAATATTTGGATGAGTGGGGGAAGAGAATGCTCTTGGGGTTGGGGAGGCTAAGAATGACTTAGGCCGGGGGGAAGGTTTAATATTACACATTTGAACATGGTACAACATTTTAGACTTTTCATTAACCAAAAGGCATCGTAAAGAGATCAAATACTAATAATAACCATGCAGAGCGCGTTTTCACAGACAGCAAGGCTGCAAGCTTTTCTGAAAATAATCCCCTACTTACACTATAGTCCTTTGACTCGCCTATGGGGAATGTAACGACATTTTCAGCAAGATAAGGTATAGAACGTTGTTTATAGGAAAGTAGATTTATATCAGTTTCTGCATTGAAAAGTTGCAGCCCTGGCTGCCGGGCAAGTTTTCGACTATACAAAAGTTAATGCAAGGAATTATAGTCTATAGAAAAGTTAATGCAAGGCAAGCTTTCGTTTATAAAAAAGTTAATGCATGGAAAGTTTTCGTCTATAGAAAATTTAATGCAAGGCAAGTTTTATTCTGTAGAAAAGTTGTTGCCAGGCAAGTTTTTGTCTATAGAAAAGTTAATGCAAGTTAAGTTTTTTTCTATAGAAAAGTTAATGCAAGGTAAGTTTTCGTTTATAAAAAAATTAATGCCAGGCAAGTTTTCGTCTAGAGAAAAGTTGTAGCCAAGCAAGTTTTCGTCTATAGAAAAGTTGCTGTTAGGCACATTTTCGTCTTTAGAAAAGTTGCTGCCCACGCAAGTTTTCGTCTATAGAAAAGTTAATGCAAGGCAATTTTGCTGCCAGGCAAGTTTTCGTCTATAGAAAAGTTGCTGCCATACAAGTTTCCGTTGCAACCAAGCAAGTTTTCGTCCATAGAAAAGTTGCTGTTAGCTAAATTTTCGTCTTTAGAAATGTTGCTGCCCAGGCATGTTTTCGTCTATAGAAATGTAAATACAAGGTAAGTTTTCGTCTATAGAAAAGTTAATGCAAGGTAAGCTTTCGTCTATAGAAAAGTTAATGCAAGGTAAGTTTTCGTTTATAGAAAAGTTGCAGCCCAGGCAAGTTTTCGTCTATAGAAAAGGTGCTGCGAAGCAAGTTTTTGTCTGAAGAAAAGTTAATGCAAGGCAATTTTGCTGCCAGGCAAGTTTTCGTCTATAGAAAAGTTGCTGCCAGGCAAGTTGCTGTCAGACAAGGTAAATTTTTGTATAGAAAAGATTGTGCTTATCAAGTTTTTGTATAAAGAAAGTTAATGCAAGTTAAGTCATTATATAATAGAGTTTGTGTCATAAATGTTTTCAGATGAAATATATGCTTTAAAGAAAAGTTGGTGGAAGCAAAAAAAAATTTGATGCAAGAAAAGTTTTTGTATAGAAAAGTTGGTGCAAGTTTAGTCTTCATATAAATAAGATGAAGCAAAGCTAGTTTTAATACAGAAAAGTTGATGCAATTTAAACTTGCATATAGAAAAATCAATGTATGGAAAGTTTGTGGTATGCACTTTTCATAAAGAAAAATTGAAGCAAGTCAAAATTTTCTGCAGAAAAGTTTGTGGTATGCAAGTTCTCTTATACGACATGTCAGTGGTATTGCAAGTTTTCATATAAAAAAGTTGAAGAAAGTAAAATTTTTCTGTAGAAAAGTTTGTGGCCAGTTATCTTATATGAAAAGTCGGTGGTATTGCAAGTTTTCATATAAAAAAGTTGAAACAAGTCAAATTTTTCTGTAGAAAAGTTTTTGGTATGCAAGTTCTCTTATATGAAAAGTCGGTTGTATTGAAGTTTTCATATAGAAAAGCTGAAACAAGTCAAATTTTTCTGTAGAAAAGTTTGTGCAAGTAAAACTTTCATATAGAAAAGTTGATGTTATGGAACTTATCATATACAAAAGTTGAAACAAGTCAAATTTTTCTGTAGAAAAGTTTTTTGTATGCAAGTTCTCTTATGTGAAAAGTCGGTGGTAAGCAAGTTTTTGTACTGAAAAGTTTGTAGTAAGCACTATTTCTTACATTATATGTTGGTTATAGGGAATTTTCCTTGTACGTTGATGCATGCAAAATATTTGTACAGAAAAGTTTCTGCAAGTTAAGTCCTCATATAGATAAGATGATTCAAGACAAGTTTCAGTTGAGAAAAATTAATGCAAGTTAAACTGTCATATAGAAAAGTTAATAGATCGCAAGTTTTCGTATAGAAAATGTGAAGCAAGTCATATTTTTCTGTAGAAAAGTTTGTAGTAGACAAGTTCTCATATGTGAAATGTTGGTTGTATGGAAGTATTTGTACTGAAAAGTTTGTAGTAAGCACATTTTCTTACATTTTATGTTGGTTATAGGAAATTTTCCTTGTACGTTGATGCAAGAAAACTTTTTGTACAGAAAAGTTTCGTCAAGTTAAGTCCTTATATAGATAAGATGATTCAAGACAAGTTTCAGTTTAGAAATGTTGGTGGAAGTAAAACTTTCATAGTGAAAAGTTGACGGAAGAAAAGATTTCATATAGAAAATTTGAAGCGTCATTTTTTTTGTAAAAAAGTTTGTGGTATACAAGTTCCCTTATATGAAATGGCGCATGTATGGAAGTATTTGTACTGAAAAGTTTGTAGTAAGCACTTTTTCTTACATTTTAGGTTGGTTATAGGGAATTTTCCTTGTGCGAAAATAAGTTGGTAAGCAAGTTTCCGTCTTTTTTTGTTGCAAGTTCAGTCTTTGTATAGATAAGATGATGCAAGTCAAGTTTCAATACAGAAAACTTGATGCAAGTTAAACTTTTATATAGAAAAGTTGATGGTAGACAAGTTTTCATGTAAAAAAGTTGAAGCAAGTCAAATTTTTCTGTAGAAAAGTTTGTGATATGCAAGTTTTCTTATATGAAAACTCAGTGGTATGGAAGTTTTTGTTCTAAAAAGTTTGTAGTAGGCACGTTTTCGTATTTGATATGTAGGTTTTTTTCTTGTACGTTGATGCAAGGAAACATTATGTGCAGAAAATTTCTGCATGTTAAATCTTCATATAGATAAGATGATGCAAGGCAAGTTTCAATACAGAAAATTTGATGCAAGTTAAACATTCGTATAAAAAATTTGAAGCAAGTCATGGTTTTCTGTAGAAAGTTAGTGGAATGCAAGTTCTCTTATATGAAAAGTCAGTGGTATGCAAGTTTTTGTACTGAAAAGTTTGTAGTAGGCATGTTTACGTATATGATATGTCGGCTACAAAAATTTTCTTTGTACGAAAATGTTGTTCATAAAAAGCAAGTTTTCGTATGTAGAAGGTTATTGGTAGGCAAGTTATCGTATAGAGTTTTGCAAATTTTCATATGAATAGTCGATTCAATATGAAAATTTGGTTGTATAGCTATCTCAGAAGTCGACCTTGACGGTATTTATTCGCACCATAAACGATAACTTTAGTTAGTGAAACATTTAGTACATTCGACCGCCAAATCATTGCCACCACACAATTTTTCGAAATTCATATTAAATTAAAAATTTTTGATGTTTCAGCAATAAGTAAATAAGTGCGTACATTCACATGTATGTGTGTGTGCAGATGTATTTCCTAGTACAGGCACATGTGCGCACACACACACATACACATATGGCAATTTGTTTCTATGTGTATTGTAATCATCATAGACTTTGTATCTTGAAATTTGAAAATGGTTACTCTTGATTACATGTGTGGAAATTTACATATAGCAAATCCTGTTTGAAAGAAGCGGAGGCGGAGGCCAGTCCATTCGTCCCATGCCCACATTGAAGTGGATGGGGTCGAAGTAGTGGCTGTGGCGGTGGTGGTAGTGGTGCAGGCGGTATTCATTTAATGATTGAAGCCCCACACAGCTTTAGAATTCATTCTCGGTTAGTTGGACCAAAACGTGAAATGTTATTTAAATATTAATACTAATAATGTTGCGGAGATGTGGTGGCTTTGGTCGACTGGAATGACGACGTCGAAAACGACGACGACTGATGGCTGATAACTGCCTCTAAGGATAAAGCCATGAATGTGTATGCCCGTCAATGGTGTGGAGGGGGCAGGTGGACGGGTGGGCAAAGGATATGTTGTAATATCTTATGCGTCCACATGTCTAATTGTTGGTGGAATTGCTGATTAATAGACAAAGTGAAAGTGAAAGGCAGATTTGAATTTTTGAAAATTTCACACACAAGTACAGTTGGTCACAAAAGTTCGGTGGAGGGGGTACAACAAAAACATATTAGAAATTCCGCACACGCTGGGGGTGGAGAAGGGGATTTGGGTTTTCAGATATGTTATTTGACATTTGTTAATTGATGAAAGTCTAAGGAAAAATTTTCTGTTTGATGTTAAATAATGGGCGAGGGACAAGGATGCTAATGTGGTTCGTTAATCAATGATTGACATTAAAGGAGGATACAACAAGAGTAGAGATACTGTGATTGAGCAAGCAAGAAATGAATGAAGAAGTTGAAATGTTGAATTTTGGTAGGCAAAGTTGTTGGAGAGCAAAATTTATAAAAAGGATAGGGAACTGGCGGAGCAGGACAGGGATTTTATAAAGAAATGTTAATATACTCTGAGAGGAGTAAAAGAAAATATATTGAAAGAATATTTTGTATGAATATGTAGAAATTCTAACAGAAAATTTTGTATAAAAGAAATTACTTGGCATAACATTAGCAGCTGCAAACTTTCTATACAATATAAGTCTGGTAGCAGACTTCATATGAGAAATCATGTTTGTTATAAAACTTGCATATAATATTTTACTAGAATCTTACTGTTAAAGACAAATCGAAACTAAATATTTTCTATAAAAACATTTCCTACCGCCTACTTTCCTAGTTGCCTCCAACAATATTTCCCAAAAACAAATATTTATCGGATCTCTTTGAAAACTTCCCGGATGTATAAAGGATTTGTTTTAAAACTCACAACTACTTTCGTCAAATTATACGTGTGTTAAAAAAAATAACTTTTCCCACCAAACACATATAAAAATCCACCCAGGGTCCTGTTCGTCTCAACTCTTAGTCAATCCTTCTTACAGGACATTACAAAAAACAACACATATGTGCACCTCCAGCCGAGACATGCTGTCATAATTCAATATACAAAAATAATTTGTGACAAAAATACGAATGCAGAAACAAAAAATAATGACAATAACTACGGATTATGGCCAAAGAAAAACAACAAGAACAAAAAAACAATAGATTTTTCCACAAGAAAACAGCAGATGTGAAACATTCGACGAGAGTGTCTTCTATAAATTCCTATAGATCTAAAGATGCCATCCAGCTAGTCATCTTGCAAACCACCCTACTGAGATGCAAAACAACAATAACAATAGTAGTCAAAAGATGAAAGTATTATAGCAGTGACACGATGACCCCGTAAATGCAGTAGAGGCAGCAAATGTAATTGCATTTGCTTGGTTGCATATGTCACTTATTTTAATGACTACCATAGAATTCAAAGAAATATTATATGCAATGTGAACAACTGAGAAAAATTATGCACTTAAGGATGGAGGATGTGAGAACTCATATCAATGTAAGCAAATTGCATTTCTGTTAAGTCTGATGGCACTTGCGTATAGCAATTTTAATGGCGGAGAATATGATTGATAGTAATTTTCATAATGGGAACTGGTAGAGCTATGTTGCTATACAAAAAGTTGTACAACAATTATTGTTTATACGGAAAGTAGTCCGACATCTATTTTTTGAATGAAAACTTACATGACTTTCACGACAACAGGTTTTCTGTATAAATACTTGTCTGACAGCAACTTTTCTTTAAGAAACCTAGTGTAACAGCAAGTTTTGTTCATCAACCTATGTCTGAAAGCATCATTTCTATACAAGAATTGGTCTAGTTTTAAATTTACCTTGCAAAAGCATTTATGTATGAAAACTTGCTCGGCAGACACTTTCTATACTGGCAACTTTTTTCTATAAACATTTGTCTGCCAACAAATTTTCTATACGAAAACTGGCATAGCAACAATTTTTACAGAAAAACTTGAAATTTTTTCAAGCAAAATGTTGCCGTATAGCAGATATTTTATACGAAAAACTGTCATCTAGCTAAGTTACTTTACGATAACTTCCCATTAGCTATTGCTGCAATAAATTCTGACGCATCATTGATTTTTCTATACAAACAAACTTGTATTGCAACTACTTTTCTCTAAAAATTCTTGACTACCAGACGTACTTTACTGCATAAAAACTTGCACGGCGAAAACTTTTCGACATGATAATTTCTCTTACAACAATTCTCTTAGTACTTTTTCATACCAATTTTTTTTTATCACAACTTTTCTTCAAGCTACTTGCAACAACTTTTTCATAACAAAATTTCACTGGCAGCCACATTTCTATGCAAAGAATGTTTCCACATAAATATTTTCCATTCATTATTTCTACAAAAACGACTTGCACAACAAAAACTAGCAACAATTAATTTAACCTTTTATACCCATACCACTCCGCTTACTTCAGAAATCGATTAATAATATCAATACACCCATCTCGATCGTGCCCAAATTCTTTATTTCGAAAAGCTATGGCAGAATAAAGTTCTGTAGAAAATAACTGAAAGTCTAGCCACGCCCCATCTAATACCTCTTATACCCTTCTGGCATCGCCCACTTTAGTGCTTAATTTGTATATAGTAAAGCTAAAGCAGGATAAAGATTTGGAGAACAAATCTGAAAGTCTAGCCACGCCTCTGCTGGTACTTCAAATGTACCACTCCGCTCACTTTAGAAAGTAATTATAACAATATACTAGAAAATTTTATGTTTTACTGAGGGTAAGGGTATATGTAAGTCGGTTTTCCCGGCTGAAACTTTCTTACTGGAATGCAAAATTTCACCATTTTTCTATGCAAACACTTTTTCCAAATAAATAGTTATCATTCACTATTTCTACTAAAAAGGACTTGGACAACAAAAACTTTCTTTACGCAAAAAACTTTCCGTGTAACAACTTTTGCATAACAAAAATTTACCAAACAAAGCAATTTCTCTTATATTGCACGGTGTAAAAAGGGAAATTCTTATCAACAATTGTTTCTTCTTTGCCATACTAAAATATTTTTGCCACAACTTTTCTCTCAAATGCTTGCAACAACTTTTCTATAGCGAAATGTAGCATCACAGCAACATTCCTATACAAACAACTTTACCACGAGAACAAAATCTTTATACACAAAAAACTTGCCTTGCAACAACTTTTCTATAACAAAGACTGACTACCAAAGCAAGTTTCCTACACAAAGACATGCACGGAAGAAACTTTCCGATATAAAAATTTCACTTGCAACTTTTTTTTCGGCTCCTTACTAAGACTTTTCTGCAGCAACTTTTCCATCCAAATACTGACAATAAGTTTTTCAAAGCCAAACTTGACTTAAGCTACGCACAGACGGTTGCCAGATCTTACAATATTGCCCGAAAAATTTGCAGAAAATGTCCAACAACCGTGTGCACTTTAAATTTTGTATGGCAACGTTTGCAGAAAAATCATTGTAAAACAACAATATTGCCAGACATCCGATAATCGTCTGAACCGCAAAATGTTGCCACCTTCAAATTTTTGTAAGATAATTGCAAAGACATTTAATTTGCAGATGTGCGAAGTTTATGCATCTGCAAATTTCACCATTTGCCATTATATGGCAACACTGTCCATGTCAGTACATTGCCAGTACATTAGCAGATTTGATAAAATTGCTATTTCTGGCAACCGTCTGTGCTTAGCTTTACAACCACTTTTCTATACAAACATTTGCCAATAGTTGCCATAAAAAACTTACACTGCTCCATGAAAAAGATCGACTACCAAAAGCAACTTGTGCCTAAAATTGCACGGAGGAAAATGAGAATTTCTCTTGCAATAAATTGTTATACCATTACAAACTAAAAATTTCCTCCCACAACTTTTCTATCCAGAAACTTGCAACAACTTTCATAAAGAAAAATTGGCATAACAACAAGATACAAATATTTGTCATTCACTATTTCTACAGATAAAAAACATCCACAACAATATCTTTATATACAAAAAAACATGCCTTGCAACAACTTTTCTATAACAAAGACTGAATACCAAAGCAAGTTTCCTTTACAAAACCTTACACTGCAGTAACTTTCCGACATGAGAATCTCTCTTTCAATATTTTTTTACTTTTCTATAATCAATCTTTTCTGGCACAACATTTCTTGCAACAACTTGCAACAACTTTTAAATAGCAATGTCTAACAACCACCAACTTTTCTGTACAAACAACTTCTTTTTACGATTTCTTTGTTGATAACAACATTTACAAACAAATATTTACGCAGTTTTTCTATAGAAAAACTAGCATAGTAACAATTTTTATACAAAAACATAAAACTTTTTTTAAGAAAAATACAATATATAAATGGTATTAGAATAGTTGAAAGCAAGTGTTCGAGATAGCTAAATTCGTTAAGGCGATGTCACTCATGAGTATTCTAACCATAGAAGTATAGCATATGGTGGAGGTGCCCTGAGCGGCCTTGGAATTTTCCAACTTTTCAAATTATAAATACCATAAACATTTTCTGATTAAGACAGCTGAAGGAATGAAGTTAAATAATGTCTAGAATTGTTTGCCCTTTTAGCCTTCAAAAAGTTGTCTTATAAAAAATCTTGTAACATATCAATGTATTCATACAGTTTGCTGGAGTTTGGAGTTTGCTATACGAAACAACAAACTTTCTATAACGAAAACTTCTAAATAGAAACTTATCTATGCCACCATCTTTCGGACAGTAACAGTTTCATAAGAACACTTGCCAGACTGCAGCTATCGTATACGAGAACCTGCCAGATAGCCAATTTTCCATACACAAACTAGTATGACAGTCAATATTGCTCATAAGGCCACTTAACCATAAGAAAGTATAACAGATTGTTATTTTCCTATACAATAACTTGCCTCACAGCCATTTTTCTTTATACAAATTTGCTGACAGCGAAATTTCAGTACTGGACTGACCTCAACTTACCTTTACAAGAACTTTAGAGATAGGAACATATCGACAAGATAACTTCCATGATAACAACTATTCTAACCGACTTGTTGATCGCCAGCAGTCTCCAGACTTTCATGAAAATACTGGAGTACTAGTTAGTGTACCTCAAATTTCCGTTACGATAACTTTCCAGATAGCAACTTGTTGACTAGAAAACTTCCCTGACAGCAACTATTTTATCCGACAAACTGATCGGCAGTCACTTTCCTAAACGGAAACTTTCCCAATGGCTTTCCAAGTGACATTTTTTCGCTGCGCCGACCCCATCAGTTATGTGTAATTTTTCGAATTTTTTATTGTATTTTTATACCATCACCCTTAGGGATGAGGCTATATATCATTTGATACGAAAAAAAGTGTATCGCATTACAGGAGACGAGTTAGACCCCCAGTATCTTAAGGCCAAATTCGTTTCAGGATTTTTTAAGACGATTGAGCTATGTCCGTCTGTCTGGCTGGCTGGATGGCTGGTCAGCAGTATAACTCGAGTAATCCTAAACGGATCGGTATGAAAATTTACCAGTATCAATATTTTTCAAAACGAACTTATGGGATTGTAAATGGGCTGAATAGCCCCACCCCTTCTGGTACCTCCAATACAAAATTACCTATTTTTGGAATATTAATATTTCTTCCATATCTTTCAAACGGACAACCGGAGGACGTGTGAATTTGGTCAGTTTATTTATCTTGCAAAAGTAGACAAACCCTAAGAAAACTGAAACCTTTGCCCCACCCATTATGGTACCTCCCATACAAATGACCGAATTGACCCTCATACTTTTACATACATATCTTTTTTGTTAGTAAACTGAATTCACTAAAATTTTGCGTGTGATGTTCGCTTATGAAAAGTTAAATTAGGAATGAATATGGACTATATCGGTTCACGCCTTCTGGTACCTCCCATACAAAATTACCTATTTTTGGAAAATTAATATTTCTCCCATAACTTCCCAACGGACACTTGGGGGGTAATGAATATTCGTCGATACATTTTTGTCATGATAGGAGGCGAAACCTCAGAGACCCTAACTATTTGACACACCCCTTCTGTTACCTCCCATACAAATGACCGAACCCACCCCCATAGTGTCACATACATATCTTTTTTGTAAATAAAGTGAATTCACTCAAATTTTGCGTATGATGTTCGCTTGTGAAAATTAGACTCAGGAATTAACATGGACTATATCGGTTTACGCCTGGTACCTCCCATACAAAATTACCTATTTTTTGAAAATCATATTTCTCCCATAACTTCCAAACGGACACTTGGGGGGTAATGAAAATTGGTCGGTAAATTTATCTTCTGATAGAAGGCAAAACCTCAGAAAACCTAACTATTTGACACACCCCTGTTGATACCTCCCATACAAATGACCGAACCCACCCCCATAGTCTCACATACATATCTTTTTTTGTAAGTACACTGAATTCAGTAAAATTTTGCGTAAGGTGTACGGTTATGAAGATTTTAATCAGAAATGAATATGGACTATATCGGATAACCCCTTCTGGTACATCCCATACAAAATGACTTTGTTTGGAAAATTAATATTTCTCCTATAACTTCTAAACCGGCACCTGGGAGGATAATCAAATTTGGTCAGTTAATTTTTCTTGTAATAGGAAGCAAAGCCTCAGCAACCAAACTATTTGGCACACCCCTTCTGGTAACTCCTATATAAATATATGGGATATTTCCCCTTTTACATACGAAAAAAGTCAGACACGTTGTGCTGCCCCTAATTGTACCTTGTGTACAAATAGGAAAAATTTTGTATGTTTTTGCTCTACATGCAGACAAAAAATAATACATAAGTAATTTTATTTTAAAAATCTATTAATTTCAATAACTCAAGACTTAAACAATATCTTATATTGGGTGATGGTATTTATCAGTCAGTTTACCTGACTGAAATTTCTGTACTGGTTTAAAGCTCTTTTGCTTGTCGATTGAGCCTTTAATGCGTTTCACGGTATCTTGATTGGTTTGGAAGTTATTAATATCGGTAGTGTGTATAATATATAAGAAATGTTCCAAAATAAGTAAGTTTTTTGGATTTCCTTAAAAGTAATTGAAAAAACATGACTGTTTTGGTCGATGATTTGTTATTTTCTTAAAAATACTTGAGTACCAGTCACTTTTTGAAATGGAACATTGCTCGGTTGCTACTTCCTATAAAAAACTTGTCTGGCAGCAACTTTTGTATACCAAACATAGCCCAATTGCATGACACAATTATTTACTATTTGTTTATAGAAAGTATTGTCAGATAGTAATAAATATAAATTCTAAAATGTATATATGACTTTCTTTTTTAGGAGGGCAGACTTAATTTCTGCAAACCAACTTAATGTCTGCAAACAAAATTAACATACAAACTTTCTTAATAAAAACTTGTCAACACCAAAACTTGTCTAACAGCCACTTTCTTAAAAACCAATAGCCTGGCATTAACATACCTATGCAAGACTTTGACTGATAGTTACTTTGCTATACAAGACATGGAATGACAGTATTTTTTGCTTTGAAACCACTTTAGCTTAAGAAAATATTCCAGAGGGACCTTTTCTATGCAATAAAACTTGCCTTACAGATACTTTTATATATAAAAATAAGACTGACAGCGATTTTTTTTAAACTAGACTGCCTTTTGAGATAGGAACGAACTAATCAACATTGGAACTTCCCTAACAGCAACTATTCTATCTGACAACTTAAGTGGCAACAACTTTCCTATACGAATACTTCCCCAGGTGCAACATTTCTTATTAACACAATAATACTTGAGTACCAGTCAATGTTTTTGCAACAATCACACAAATTTGGCAAGTGCATTACATAAATAACATTGTTGGCATTTCTTATTTATAGACGATATAAAATCACACCACGATCATTGTATAACACTAGAAACTAAGCAAATATTTTCCATAGAAAATGTGGTTCCGATCTTGTCAGGCTTTTTCAAACAAAAGTCACAGCTATTGTACTTTTGACCTAAATTTCTAAAACAACGTGAAAGGGAAAACCCAATCTTCGTCCCTAATGCATTTTTTCCCCTCAGTAGTCCTGCAATAAATAAAGTTAATATTTAATAATAACACAACGCGAGTAAGATGCATTTCCACCAGGGTCGACGACCATAAGTGATAAACCAACAAAAGGAAAGCTAAAGATTATAAAAATTCTATAAAGAATATAATGAAACACCCTCCTAAGGTATAGAGACAAAACAAACCACAATTGAAACAAAAAGGATTTGGGTTTTATATTCAAAATGATCGAAACGAAAAAAAGGACGATGGTATTTCAACCCAAAAAAGGCGCAAAAATTAAAGGAAATTCTAATGCCAAGGAAAATGGCATAACAATAGACAATAGACGAAAACTGAAAAGAATGCCTAAAGAAAATTAGAACAACAACATGTTGCATGGCATTGCAATAAATTGCACATGTCCTGTATTTAAAACAATGCCACACAAATATGACCAACACTCACGCATGAGAAAACAATATGGCAAGAATTATAAAGAATGAGTAAATTCCCAATCTCTCTTTTTCCAT
Organism: Muscina levida; assembly: GCA_964034835.1. Taxonomy (NCBI): domain Eukaryota; kingdom Metazoa; phylum Arthropoda; class Insecta; order Diptera; family Muscidae; genus Muscina; species Muscina levida. The sequence goes on from OZ035882.1 coordinate 149,499,011, forward strand.
CGCCATCGCCATTGCCATTAGCAATAAGCCCAACGCACTCACTCAGTCAGTCTGTCTGTCTGTCGCTGTAATTATAGTTATTACTCTTGGCAACAAACACCCAAACAAATGTTGGAAATTTTCAAATTTTAGCGCGAAAATGCATCTGCAGGATAAAGGACATAGCAAACACAACGATACCTAAGCTAAACAAATATGTACATATGTTTGTTTGTTCGTATATATATGCAACCACTTTGCTTCAGTATATATAATAGATCAATACATTCCTCAGCATGTAGCAGCCATCATCAATAGCATGCCGGGATATTTGTCTAAATATCCGTCTGTATGCTATGTCCTGTCTGTTGGTTCGTCTGCTCACAGCAGGGGTTGTTTTTTTCAAATTTGTGAGTGGCAGGATATCAAGGATATCTAGGAAAATTTTGTAGTGGAGTGCAGTTTTTAAGTGATTTTTTTTACACAGCTTTAATTGTAATGCTGTAGCCATAGTTGCATTTCTATTCAAGCGTATCGAATAATAAACTGCAGTTAGAGAGCTATGGGCTAGAAACTCTTGCAGGCGTGATAATGAAGTTGGTCACCCTTTGTACTTCGATATAAATTTCACATATCTCTTACTAACATAATTGTGTCATGCAATTGGGCTATGTTTGGTATACAAAAGTTGCTGCCAGACAAGTATTTTTTATAGGAAGTTGTAACAAAGCAAGGTTTTGTATAGAGAACTTTCGGTTATGCAAGTTCCAGCATATACAAGTTGTTGGTGTTCTTTTTAAAAGAGTGACTAATACTCAAGTATTTTTATGAAAATAACAAATATTGCCTTTGGGAAAGTTTTAGCTTAGGAAAGTTGCTGGTGATCAATTTGTTGGATAGAATAATTGCTGTCAAAGAACTTTCGATCATGAAGGTGCCGGCATATACAATTTGCTGTTATTCTAGTATTGACTAATACTCAAGTATTTTTATGAATATAAGAAATGTTGCCTTTGGGAAAGTTTTAGTTAAGGAAAGTTACTGGTGATCAATTTGTCGGTTAGAATAATTGCTGTCAGAAAACATTCGATCATGAAAGTGCCAGAATATACAATTTGCTGTTATTCTAGTGTTCTTTCTAAAAAGTGACTAATACTCAAGTATTTTTATGAAAATAACAAAAATTTTGCCTTTGGGAAAGTTTTAGTTAATGAAAGTTGCTGCCGTTCAAGATATGGGATAGAATAATTGCTGTCTGGCAAGTTTTTTAGGCAACAAGTTGCTATATGGAAGCAAAGGGATGTAAGTGGCAAAAAGTTGATTCGGGATATTCGACATCAATATTTTAAATTGCAGTACAAATGCAGGTATTAATTGGTCTGTTTAACGGCTTGGTATCACCACTGGTAATAATAATTGATCTCATTTCATGCTAATAAACAGAGATGTCAAGGAACACAAGTGCACAGTTATTTAAATTTTTGTCAATTTGTCACATGCACTCCCTCAAATGTTGCCGTGGGGAAAGTTTCCTCGTAGGGAGATTGCTGCCGATCAAGATGTCGGTTAGAATTGTTGTCACCAATGAAGTTTTCTTGTCAATATGCTCCAATCTCTTGTTACGGTAAGTTGAGGTCTGTCGAGTACAGAAAATTCGCTGGCGTCAAATTTGTATGTGAAAAAGTTGATGTCAGGCAAGTTATTGTATAGAGAATTAACAATCTGTTATATTTTCCTATGGCTAAGTGGTTTCAAAGCAACAATTACTGATATTATAGTTTTTTTTATAGAAAAATTAGCTATCTGGCAATCGTTTTTGGGGAAATGTAACTGTCCGAAAGGTAGTGGTATAAAAAGGTTTCTGTTAAGAAAGTTTTTGCTATGAAAAGTTTGATGTTTTTTAAGAACGAAGCTTAAAATTTTATGGTTTTGTGTAAAAATTGTTACTAAGGTAGTTTTTGTAAAGAAAAATTGTTGTCAGACTTATATTTGTTTAAAAAAATGGTTACAAAGCAAGTGTTCGTAGAAAGAGTTGATTTTTACGAAAATCCGGTTTTTGTCAAGTTTTGCTATATGAATGTTGTTGGAAGTTTTTGAATAGAAAAGTTAAGGCAGAATATAGCAATTGCTGATGGGAAGTTATCGTATAGTTACTTTAGTAGGTGAAAATTTTTTGTATAAAAAAAACACTCTATAATACACGTCTTGCTTACAAAATGTTGCATGTTTTTGTATTGAAAATTGTTTTTGTATAGAAAATGTGTTATCAGTTGTCCCAGGATAATGTTTAAAGAGCAAAGTCTCGGTTGTGCAAGTTTTTGTGTAGAAAAGTCCCTTTGGCAGTCAAGCTTTGTTATGAAAAAATTGTTGAAAGGTAAGTTTGTTTGTGTAGAAAATTTGTTGCCATGCAAATATTGTTTTACTGCAAATTCTCAAATAGCAAACTTTAATATGTGACAAGTTTTTTTATGTGACAATTTTTTATTCAAAACAGTAAGAAAGTTTTAGTCTCAGTTGTTGCAAGTTTTAGGATAAAAAAAGTTGTCCCAGGTTAATTCTCGAATAGGAAACTTTAACATCCCAGCAAAATATTTTGTTGCAAAGAAACAATTACAGAAAAGCTTTTACTGATAAGTAACAAGTTACACTTTCGGTTGCACAATATATTATTTTTGTTTGAAATTGTCCCAAAACCAACATGTTCTTCGGAACCTGTTATGAAATGTATTGCTCCATAACTAAATAACATATGCTGTTTTTTGAAATTTAATTGGTCTTCAATTGGGTACTAAGTCGAAATATATTTTAACTCCAATTTTTGCGATTTTCTTAATTAATACCCTCTAAAAAGCACTTATTTCGAATACGATGGATGTAAAGTTTCATTAACGGGCAAATAGAATCTTTTATTTGTGTAATCTCTACACAAATAATAATGGTCAGGTCTAGTCACAGCAAAAAAAAATAAGTTTTATTCATTTTCCGTTCTACGGAATCTGTGGTGCAACATGTTGTACATAATCGGTTATATGGAACCAGAAACAGAATAGAAGGTCGATTAAAAAAGAAACGATTCTAGTATCAATACCATTCGCAACAAGTTCTGAAAAATTTTCCTGGGATGTGACAAGTTTTTTTATGTGACAATTTTGTATTCAAAATGTTGCAAGTTTTTTGTGTGGCATATTTTTGCTATGCCAGTTTTATGATAAAGTTTTACGACTGTCGTGCGGTCACTGAATCATCTACATTTTCTTTCATCTGCGGCCACCTAGATGTTGTCGACAGCAACTAGCCAGTAAAAGCTTATCAAACATCTGACGTTCAGATTCGTCTATATTACGTTTTATATGTAGAATAATCCGAAAGTTGTGTGAGTCTTAAAATTTAAGCGTGATAATTGACAAAATACTCAAAAACCAGAAGGGGTGTGATTCAAAATATCGGTTTTCTGAGGATTTGTCTACTTATACAAAGTAATTGAACTGACCAATTTCAAATATCCTCCTGTTAGCAGTTTTGGAAATTATTGATGAAATATTCATATTCCACAAATAGGTAATTTTGTATAGGAGGTACCAGAAAGAATCGCCCAATATAGTTTTATTCTGGAGTCAAATAATAGACGTGCTATATCTTATATATAAAAATGAATTGCTGTGCAGTTGTCTCGCTAAAACTCAAAAACGGCTGAACCGATTTGCAAAATTTTTTTTTTGTTTTGTTCGCTATAGCTTCCGGATGGTTTAAAAGGTTTTATTTTTTCCAAAAGTGGGCGGCGCCACGCCCCTTTTTCCAAATATCGCTCAGACGGCTTTTCTAATAGACCGATTGATACAAAAATTTTACCATGAGGTACTGTTGACCTGTAGATAGTTCTGACTACATTTGGTTGTAATTGGATAAAGGGGCGTGGCACCGCCCATACAACTTGAAAATTAAAAAGGGCATATTTCATGAACTATCAGAGGTATGAAGATGAGATTTGGTATATATGTTGTTCGTACAGTTAGAATTACAGCCAGGGTGCAAGTGGGCGGTGCCACGCCCTCTTTTCAAAAATCGCTCTAACGGCTTTTCTAATAGACCGATTGATACGAAAATTTTACCAAGTGGTACTGTTGACCTGTTGATAGTCCCTGGCTATATTTGGTTGTGATTGGATAAATGGGCGTGGCACCGCCCATACAACTTGAAAATAAAAAGGGCTATATCTCATGAACTATCAGAGGTATGAAGATGAGATTTTGTATATATGTTGTTGGGGAAGTATTAATTACAGCCAGGATGGAAGTGGGCGGTGCCACGCCCCCTTTTCAAAAATCGCTCTAACGGCTTTTCTAATAGATCAATTGATACAAAAAATTTACCATGATGTACTGTTGGCCTGTAGATAGTTCCTGACTACATTTGGTTGTAATTGGATAAAGGGGCGTGGCACCGCCCGGACAACTTGAAATTTGAAAGGGCTATATTTTATAAACTATCTGAGGTATGAAGATGATATTTGGCATATATGTTGTTGGAGCAGTATTAATTACTGCCAGGGAGGAAGAAGGCGGTGCCACACCACTTTTTCAAAAATCGCTCTGACGGCTTTTCTAATTGACTGATTTATAAGATAAGATGACCTGTTGTAAGTCACTGGCTGTACTTAGTTGTGATTGGATAAAGGAGCGTGGCACCGTCCATACAACTTTAAAGTAAAAAAGACTATATCTCATGAACTATCAGTGGTATGAAGATGTGATTTGTTACATATGTTGTTGTTGCTGTATGAATTAGAGTAATGGTGGAAGTGGGCTGTTCCACACCCCTTTTAAAACAAACAGTAATAACTGTAAAAATTCCACAGAACATTGCTGTTCGCCTAGAGATATGAGCAGTAAAATGGACCAATTTTTTTATTCGCAAAAATCGTAACCAAAATTGGAATCTACGATGAATTGTAAGAAAATTTCACCAAAAAACTTTGTGTCTAAAATCAATTCCTAGCTCGCGCTGGAAAGCATAAATATTTCTGTTAGAGATTTTTTTTTTTGTTTTTAAGTGAGGACAATTCGAAAACTGCAGATATTTATTTTTCGAGACCTTCTGCGTAAAACTAACTTCCCAGCAAACTAAATGAGATATTACAGAACCAAATCTATGTATTGGTTAAAACGTTATGGCCTCTGAGAGTTGGCATACGCAAATTAAGTTTTTAAAAATCATTTTTCAGAATATTGGGCGGGATCCCAATAAAAAAAAATCAAAAATATACTATTATTTTCGTCTTGGTCTCCAAACATCGGAATGGTAGGTAAAAATTAGAGCCGGGCCCATAGGTCTGAAGTAAGTGAAATATTGCTCATTGCTAAAAAAATATCTCTACCTGAAATCTTCATGCTCCTCAGCGCGGACTATGGATTGATTTTAGACATATAGTTTCTTAGTGAAATTTTCTAAGAATTCTTCGTACTGATTTACGATTAACTTTTTGGCGCGAACTAATTTATTCGTTCTAATGATCAGGCTATTTCGAACTAAATAAGTTAAAAGTGCCGACGCGTTGCCCACGCACTTCAATAGTTAACTTTTTAACTGTATTAAATAATGGTCCGTACACCAGGTAGTTGAGGATGCGCAGACTAAAATAGTGATTTTTTTAATTTACTTTACAGGTATGTGTTTTTCAATTACTTTTCAGAAGAGCGAATCGGTATTAAATCATATAGATAGAAAAATTAAGCAATATTCATTGTAGTTATACTACAATGGTTAAATTTGTATAGTATATCAGAGGTAACAATAGCATACAATTGTAAATAACCTATGCATGGGGTATTTTACTTGACATATAGAACTTCTGATAGGTATAAGTGTAAATCTAGCTGTCATACTAATGAAGTGTGATATACTTTCTTTTAGTATACTTTGCAAAATCACCATGCAAAAACTAAACAAGAACAACGTTTACAAATTTTTTTGTAAATTTATTTTCAAAATGCACGTTCTGTTCGCCAAACTTATGGAGCCCTTTGTGAAGTTGAGGGTGCATATAATGATCCACCTGAGCAGCTAATAGAAGCCATCGACGCTGTAGACGTTAGTGTGACAGGGGACTCGAATTTATCGAACCGACGTCTTTCTCAGCAACTCGGTCTCTGGAAATGCTGAGGAAATATCTTAGCCTGCATTCATATAAAACCCAACTGGTAGAAGAACTAGAGCCAGTGGACGATCAATTGATTTTTTTTATTTATCACGTCATTGCACATTATTTGATGGAGAAATGGTTCCAACACGACGGTGCCATACAGCGCGTGAGACCATCACTTTGTTAAGCCGAACGTTGTTGACCGAATTATCTCCAAAAATGGTAATACGAGTTCAATACTAAAATTTTATTCCGGATTACTCTTGATCGGTGTGAGAAAAACACATGACAAAAGAGGTTTTTATGGCTAAAGTCATGAAGCTTCAAACGGAATTTTCATTTGCGGTTAATAGGAGCAGGCATACCAAAAATGTTTTTTTATGACCAAAGATATAGTTAGTATACAGATGGCTCCCGCTACTACGGATCAAAATAAATAATTTTGATCTTTAGAGGAATGTCTGTTTCCGATTTGTGGAAGAAGTGGTTTTTCGTCCTACATACAGAAACAACTTAATCTACATGTCGGCACTATAGATATGACATTGCTGATGAACTTTTTATTAGCATTTACAACTATAAATCTTAATTAGTTAACTTAATTGTTAAGGAGTTATTTTAAATAAGTTACATAAGAAAATAAACTAAATATATTATTGTAGAGCTTAAGTACCGTTTTTAAAGTACTTTGTAGACCTAAATGTGAAATATATTACAAGTTAATATGCAATAGCGAAGCATTGCCGGGCCCACTAGTCTTACATAAAATGTGACTGAATTCAGTGTACTTACAAAAAAGATATATATGTAAAACTATGAGGGTCAATTCGGTCATTATATGATGTCCGTTGGGAAGTTTTTGGAAAAATATTTTTTTCTAAAAAAATAGGTAATTTTGTATGGGATGAACCAGAAGGCGGTAAGACTATACTGCCCATTTACAATTCCATTAGTTCATTTTAGAAAATATTTTATATACAAAAACTAGCTTTACAACATTTTGGTATATACAAAAACTGCCTTGACCACAATGTATTCAGTAGTTGGACTAACAAATTAGAGTGTTAAATGTAAGCAACTTAAAACTTTCAATTTACCCTATGGGAACTAAGATGAGTTCAACATTTTTCTAAAAATAATTTCAGGACCGTTTATTTGTTATGAGAAATGTTGCTCAGTTGTAAATTTTGTATACGTATGTTACTGGTTAGTTAGTTATCTAATGTGAATAATTCTTACTAAATTTAATTTTATTTTAGACTTTGTGTCGTCATAAACGATATGGTAGTAAAACCTGTATCCATTGCATTGTAAGGCATGAAAAAGTAAAATTTAATCTGATTTTCTATACAAAAAGTGTATGAAAGCAACTTTCAAACATACTTTGCCTATATGTGATATACGACAATTTATGTATGCTTTAAGTTTGTAAGATTTTCTAACATATAATGAAGTAGTAAAGTTGCAACTTTTTCTTATAGCCAAAGACAGTTTAGAAATCTTTTGATAATGACTCATTTTAAAATTGCTTTAGGCCAAACATTCCAAAGTAATTTTCCGCCCGTAAAAAAAACCAACATCATAGACTGATGACTCATTGGCCAACATTCACCAAAAAAAAACGTTGATACTGATCTCAGTCATCGAGGTATAACAACGATTATTTCGTATTTGTTTTTTACAACTCTGGTAGTAAGAGTTGAATGATCTCGTAAGAGTTAAGGTAATTTATTTGAAAATGTTGTTGGTACGAATATAATTGTCATGTATTTGCTTATGTTGATGTAGTTGGTGTTGTTGTTGTTGCTGGTGCTCTTGTTGATGTTATTTCCTTTGACAATTGCCACAGCAAAAGTACTTAACATTTATTTTGGAACGTTTGACAGATCGTACGTCACTAGACTGTGACAGGCGAGTTGAACAAAAAAAAGTGTATTTAATTATGGAAATATGTCAACAATGTATGTCTGTCTGAGAGAGGTACAGAGTTAAAAGCCAGATTTCCATACAGTTTGGCAGTAGATGATGGTTATTGTCATAATGAATTGTCAAAAAAAAATCTGAAGAGAGGGAGAGAGAGAGAGTTGAATCATGAAGAAGACTAAAAGGAATACAATAAAGTATAAAGCCAAAAATTTTACAAAAGTACCTCTAAAGAACCAAGTTCTGATAATCTTAATATTTTTGAAAAATCTGTATCAAAACTCTAAGTAAATTAATCTTTACATCACTATGGATTTTAAAATTCTTGTACCACAAACTTGACGACTTATGTTTCTTATAAAATAAGGTAAAGTTGTTTTAAAACTTAAATTAGAATTTCTTTCGCTGTTGATGGGTTATTATGTTATCATGTGTCATAGTGTCTGGTGTGGGCCTATAAGCGTTGTCTTGGCATTTGTATACCCCCTTCTACCTTTTGAAGTTATTATTTTTTGCCTTGTTTTTTTTTTATTTTATATTTTTTTTGTTTATTATTATTTTCGAAACAATTAATTATGATGGCGGCTAGTCTGTCCTTATACACAAAATGTGACGCCGGTTTATTAACAACAACAACAACATTAACAGCCAAAAAATATCATCATAAAGTCTACCAACACCAACTCCAATCACACCAACAAAGTTGCAAAATCCAAAACGAAACCATCATTAAAAAAAAGAACAACACAATAAAAAAAATAATCATAAAACAAAACAAACAAACCGACAACAGTCAGTGTAAAGGTTAACAACAGCAGTGAAAAACGTCAACGTCGAACATCAACGTCCATGGCGTGGCCCCTCCACTTTCACGGCGTGTAGTTGTAATCGTGACTTCGCTGCAACACATGTGTATGCATGTATGTATGTCGTGCTTATCCGTATGTAAAAAGGGAGTTGCGTTTTCACTATTGTCGGGGTAGTGGGAGTATCAGAATGGTTTAATGCCGTGATTGAAGTCGTATCGAGGATGGCCATATAGTTGACAGTAAAAATTTAAATGAATTATGTCATTTTGTATGGGAGGTACCAGGAGGTGTCTCCCTATATAGTCCACATACATTCCGAAATCAAATTTCAATAGGCGTACATTATCTTACGTAAAATATGACTGAATTCAGTATTGGGTAAAAAAGTTACTTTTGTAGAACCATGACGGTCAATTTGGTCATTTGTATGTTAGGAAGGTACCAAAAAGGGGTGTGGCAAATGTTTCGGTCTTATGACGATTTTTTTACTATTACAAAATAATTAAACTGACCAAATTCCAGTATGCTCCTGTTGTCCGTAGGGAAATTATTGGAGAAATATTATTTTTTTTCTAAAATGGGTCATTTTGTATGGGAGTTACCAGAGGTGGTTGCCCGTTACAGACCATATTCATTGTTGAGTCAATGTTTTATAAGTGTTCAACTTACACAAAATATGATATAGTTCAGCATACTTACAAAAAATATACGTATGTAAAACTATGAATTGTCAATTCGGTCATTTGTATGGGAGGGAGGAACCAAAAGGGGTGTGGCCAATGTTTCGTTTTTTTTGAGGATTTGTCTACTATTACAAGATAATTAAACTGACCAAATTTAACAATCATCCAGTTGTCCGTTCTGAATGTTATGGGAGAAATATTTTTTTTTGCCAAAAATAAGTCATTTTGGTAGTCTATCCACGCCCATTCTTGTACCTCCCATACAAATGTACCACTCAGCCCACTTTAGACATCGATAACTATTATTAATACATCCAACGCTATCGTATCCAAATTCTGTATTCTGTAAAGCTAAAGCAGAATAACGTTTTGGGGAAAAGTCTGGAAGTCTAGCCACGCCCCTTCTGGTACCTCCCATACAAATGTAGAAATCGAGTAATAATTTCAATACACCCAACGAGATTGCGCCCAAATTCTGTATTTAATAAAGCTAAAGCAGAATAAATTTTTGCAGAAAAAAAGTGGGAGTCTAGCCACTCTCCTTCCCATACAAAAGTACCACCCCGACCCATATATAAATCTTGTAATAATATCAATATACTAGAAAATTTTATATTTTACTGAGAGTGAGGGTATATGTAAGTCGAGTTTCCCGACTGAAACTTTCTTAATGGTTTTCGTATTAAATGATATATGCCGCATCCCTATGGGTGGGGGTATAATGATCAGCGTCGAATTCTGTGTCGATTTAATGATGTCCGTCCGTCCGTCCGCATGTCCTTCTGTCCCCGCGATTCCAGCCGTAGTTTAAGAAATATATAGGTGAAATTTAGTATACAAATCTCTATTTAATTTTAAGTTCTAAGATGAGCAAAATCGGCCACAAACTACTACCACTTCCCATACAAATTGCCCCATTTTGGGGATGTCCGTCTATCAGTCTCCTAGATTACAGTCGTAGTTTAATAGCTATCGAGCTAAAATTTGGTGTGCGAGCTTCTATTCTCTAAGCAGAGTTAAGTTCTAAGATGAGCAAGATTGGACAAAAACTACTCGCACTACCCAATTTTGGGGGTATCAGTCTGTCTGTCTACGCGTTTGCAGTCGTAATTTAAGAGCAAGATTCTATATTCCAAGCGGAGCAAGATCGATCGAAACAAGTCCCACCTCCCATATAAGCTGCCCCTTTTTGGAGACTGTCCCTGCGATTACAACCGCAGTATTATGTGCTGAAATTTGGTGTGAGCTTGTATCCTCTAAGCGGAGGTGAAGTTCTAAGATAGGCAAGATCTTTCAAACTCTACTACCACCTTCCATACAAACTGTCCCTATTGAGGGAGTCTGACACTACAGATACAGTCGTAGTTTAAGAACAAATTCGGTATGCCAACTTATGTTTTCTAAGCGGAGGTCAAGTTCTAAGATGAGAAAGACCGGTTGAACTCTACTCCCACCTCCCATACAAACTGCCCTTTTTGGGGGTATTTGTCAGTCAGTCCCCGCCATCACATCCGTAGTTCAAGAGCTGTTGATTTGAAAATATGGTGTTTAAGCTTTTTTAGAATCATAAAGATATGAGCCAGAATTTGTATGTGTGTTAGTGGCCGTGGCATAGTGTTTAGAACACGCGACTACCATGCGGGAGATCACAGGTTCAACTCCTGGCTCCAGTCATCTTAAAAGAAAAAAATTAATAAATTTTTCTTTCATTGTCGGCGCCCCTCGAATGTTGTCGACAGCAACTTCGCAGTATTAGTGTCGAGTCAATCGGCGTGTCTAGTAAGAGCCTCTCAAACAGTGACGTTTGCATTCGTCGATAAACAAGTAAATGCCGTTAGTTGTGAATCTAAAAATAGAAAGCGTGTTAATTCACAACAACGCGAGAAGCTATCCCATACCTCATTCATGGGGTGTAAAGGGAAATTAAGTAAGTTACATATAAGCTCATATACTATACATGCAATTGTAGTGGCTTATATATAAGGCACTTCGTACCTTGGAAATCTAAGAAGGTTTCTAGACTAGATATGTTATTGACCTATTTATTATTATGACCCACATGGAATTTACAAGCATACAAAATCGTTGATGGTTCTGCGAATATGATGTATGTATAATTTGTATGTTTGTTGTGTATAAGCTCATATTCTATATATGCGATTGTAGTGAATATTTGGCATTTTGTACCTTGAAAGTCTAAGAAGGTTTCTATATCAGTTATGTTATTGACCCATTTATTTATATGACCCAGTAGGAATTTATAAGCATACAAAATCGATGATAGTTCTGGGAAATTGATGAACCTCAATATGTATATGTGTTACATATAAGCTTTTAAACTATACCTGCGACTTCCGTGCCTTGGAAGTCTAAGAAGGTTTCTAGACTACATATGCTATTGACCCATTTATTTGTATGACCCAGTAGGAATTTAAAAGCATACAAAATCGATTATGTATTTGCGAAATTTATGAGCCAGAATTTGTATGTGTGTTGCGTATAAGCACATATTCTATATAAGCGATTGTAGTGAAAATTTGGTAGCTTGTACCTTGAAAGTCTTAGAAGGTTTATAGGCTAGTTATGCTATTGTTTAAAGTAAGAACCGTTAGTCAGTTAAATAATACAAGTCCACCTCTTCGTTGCTTCGTTTCTCTCATTAAGATGTATTACAGCTTACTAACAGTAAAGCGATATTTACAATCCAAAACGTAATTTAACTTGCTTACTGCTTAACAAACTTTATATATTAGTAAAAAGCACGGCTGTTTCTGATTCAGCTTACTCTTTTCTTCGGAAAATAGTCATACAGCTTTCAATGCTTCATTACCCTGAATTTGGATAATATAATGCCTTAAACACCTTTTTCTTTATTGTATGAAACTAATCTCAGTGAGATAACGTTTTCAAAACAAAATGTATTAAACCCAGTTGAACTTATGCTACTTACAATAATGATTCAGAGTTTTGTGTATTTTAATAGTTGGTGCAAAAAAATCCATTTCCAATTTGTCTCCAGACAAAATATCTAAAATGATTGTTTGTATATAATTTTTAATTTAATAAGCTATTGTGATTATTTTAATATAAAATAAAGTTTAATTTCTTCACATATGACAAGTTGCTCAAGCAAAGCCGTAGATGACAAGTTTCTTCACCTTTAAGAATTTTAATTATTTTTTTTTTGTATACACTTTGGTGTTTGCAAGACAACACCTTCTAACATACGAAGCATTTCACTTTCTTTTTTCGGACCATAGCTTATTTTATGACTTTTGTCATTAAAAATCAATTAGTTTTTCAAATCCACTCGAATACATTGTCTAAGATTTATGATTCTGCCACACCACCTTTGGCTGGTTACAACAGCTGCAGGAACAACTGAGCTAGAGGAGGGAATTAACAAACAAAAATTCCTTTTTATGATGTTGTCACCCATAACAGACAGTTTACACCACCAACAACTAAAGATTTTCAAAATTTCCATAACATAGTTTTTAAAAATTCTACCTGTCAGTCTATGGTGGTGGTGTTGTTGTAAAACAATTAAACTATCTCGCGCCGCGTCCAATGTATGTAGTTTTATGACCCTTTCACTCTCGACAACAACAGCGGGGTGTGGGAGTATTAGTTGGGTTTTAGGTAGAAACCGAAAGTAATTAAACTTTATGTGGGTCATTAAGTAAAGACCGAACACTTACTTGGAACACTCTGCACATATGGGATGTAATTAAATTGTTTGCCAAATTTCATAAGAATTTATGCAAATCTCTAGAGTTAGAAAGATTGAGAAATGCAATTTATCTCGCTCGTTACTGGTGTGACTGACTCACACCAGAGAATTTGGCCCGTGGGGTGCACAAGAGTCAAGAGGACTTTTTGTTGTGTGTGTGTCATTTTAAAGAATTAGTCATAAAAGTTCCTTTAAGCGTTTTGTTATTGTCGAGCAACCTAAACCTAACAACAACTTCATATGTTGACAACATTTGAGGGCAACTTAGTAAAGCAGCAGCAACAACATTACAATACCTAAACATCACACAGAAACAGGATATGAAATTAAAGAAAACATTTTTCTGCTGTGAGAGTATTTGAGAAAAGAGTAAAGCAGCAGGCTTAAGAGGGCACAACTGGCTAGAGTTTAGAGCAGTGGTCGGCAAAAAGAGATATGAATTTAGAGCTTTTTGTTACATAGAGATAAATTAGTCATAATTTTTTTTATTTATATGTAATTGAAATAAAACTAATTCGTAATAAATTTAAGGCAATATTGAGAGTTTTGTTGTCAGTCATGTTGTGGACGTGTGAAAACACGATTATCATTAGCCCACTATGGGTGCCGAAAGTTTTATAGTATAGTTGTAGCTTAAAAAGAAATTCTTAAATAAAATCACATTTCCTCTTAATTTATGTATGTATTTATAGATTTTCATCATATAGATATGTATATTTATATAGATTCTATGCTCATGTAAAATCTCTTGTTTGAAAATAATCTATTTTTTATGTCACATAGAAATTAATTAAATTTTAAAAGCTAAAAACTGTATGTGTGTTTCATATAATCTTTTAAACTAATCATGCGATTATAATGAATTTTTGTTAGATGTTACCTTAATAGCTTACAAAGGTTTCTAGAGTAGTTAAGCAACATATTTAAGGTTTTAAGGGCAACTTGTTTTTATATTTCATTAGTCAACTCCTTTTAATATAAACACAAAAATGCAGAGTATGTTGTAATAAAAGTCAGCAGGTACAATTTTATTTAAGTTTTTGTCATGTGTGCCATTGCACTAGTTGAATTATCCAATTCCAGCGAATTTTTGATAAAATTTCTGTATTGTTGTTAAGATAAGCGAAATTTTGTGTGCAAGAATTTGTACGTGTGTTATGTTCAAACTCTTATAATATACATCGGATTGTGATGAAAATTTGGAAATTAGTACTTTGGCAGTGTAGAAAGGTTTCTAGAATAGTTGTGTTACTGTTGAAGCGCAAGCCATTTAATTAAATGAATTCACTTCAATGTCAACTAAATGTTGCAATGCCAGCATTTACAATATCAATTCAAGTTCTCGTGATATTAGGCATTGTATTGGTTCAAGAATTCAAACTAAAATCAATAATTTTAGTTACTTCTGATTTTCATAAAATTTTTTAATGATTTTTAGATTTGCCAAATTTATGAGCAAGAATTTGTATGTGTGTTGTGTATAAGCTCTTGTACTATACATATGATTGTCATGAAATTTTGGCAATTCTTACTTTGGGAGTCTAGCAAGGTTTCTAAGCTAGTTATTCTAATGTTTTAGGTATAAAGCCTAAGTCAGTTTAATAAATTAACTCACTTCAATGTTAACTAAAAGTTGTGTAGTACATAGTGGTTCATGTTAGCATTTACAATATTAATTTAAGTTCTCATGATTTCAGTCATTGCATTGGTCCAATAGTTCAATTGCAAATCAATAATTTTAATTATTTCTGATTTTCGTAAAATTTTTGTTATGATTTTTAGATCAGCGAAACTTTGTGAGAAAGAATTTGTATGTGTGTTACCTACAAGCTCTTATACTATACATACGATTGTCATGAAAATTTAGCAAGTTTTACTTAAGGGGATTACCTATGTTTCTAATGTAGTTATGCTAATGTTTTAGGTATGAAGCCTAAGTCAGTTAATAGAATGAACTCACTTCAATGTCAAATAAAATTTGTAGAGTTATAATTGGTGAATGCTAGCATTACCAATAATAATTTCAGATTTTATAATGTTTGATTATTTCTGATTGTCGTAAAATTGTTGTAATGATTTTTAGATTAGCGAAATTTATGAGCAAGAATTGGTATGTGTGTTGTGTATAAGCTCTTATACTATACATCTGAGTGTCATGAAATTTTGGCAATTCATACTTTGGGAGTCTACCAAGGTTTCTAAACTAGTTATGCTAATGTTTAAGTATGAAGCCAAAGTCAGATAATTAAATGAACTCACTTCAATGCCAACTAAAATTGGCAGGGCACAAATTGGTGAATGCAAGAATTTACAATATCAATTTTAGTTCTCAGAATGTCAATACAATGCATTGGTTCAATAATCAATAGCAAATCAATAATATTAATTTTTTTCTGATTTTCATAAATTTTGTAATGCTTTTTATATTAGCGAAATTTTGTTAGCAATAATTTGTATGTGTGTTACATATAAGCTCTTACACTATACATACGATTGTCATGAAAATTTAGCAATTTTTACTTAAGGGGATTACCTATGTTTCTAATGTAGTTATGCTAATGTTTCAGGACTGAAGTCTAAGTCAGTTTTATACATTAATTTACTTCAATGCAAACTAAAATTTGCAGAGTACAAAGTGCTTAATGCCAGAATTTACAATATTAATTTAAGTTCTCGTGATGTCAGCCATTGCATTGATTCAATAATAATAAATTGCTAATCAATAATTTTGATAATATCTGATTTTTATAAAATTTTTGTAATGCTTTTTGTATTAGCGAAATTTTGTGAGCAAGAATTTGTATGTGTGTTACTTATAAGCTTTTATACTATACATACGATTGTCATGAAAATTTGGCATTTCGTACTTAAACAGTCTAGAAAGGTTTCTAGACTAGTTATGTAAATACTTTAGGTATGAAGCCTAAGTCTGTTAATTAAATGAACTCACTTCAATGTCAATTAAAATTTGCAGAGCACAAATTGGTGAATACCAGCACTAACAATATTTATTTAAGTTCTCATGATGTCAGTCATTGCATTGATTTAATAATTCAATTGCAAAAACATTTTTTGATGATTTCTAATTTTAATAATTTTTTTGTAAGGAATTTTAAATTATCAGAGATTTTGAGCAAGAATTTGTATGTGTGTAACTTATAAGCTTCTACACTATACATGCGATTGCGATAAAAATTTGGCAATTTGTACTTTGGTGATGTAGAAAGGTTTCTAGACAAATTTTATTACTATTATAAAGTACGGAGTGGTGAAAGCCAGAATTTCAGATATTAATTTAAGTCCTCGTGATGTCTGCCATTGCATTAGTTCAATAATAGAATTAAAGTTAATTTTTGATAAATTAGTTCAATAGTCCAATTGCAACAAAATGTTTAATATTGATTTACTTAAATTTTTTTGTAATGATTTTTAGATTATCAAAAATTATGAACAAGAATTTGTATGTGTGTTACGTATAAGCTTCTAAACTTTCTATGTGATTGCGATAAAAAAATTTTAATTCGCACATAGGGAGAGTCTAGCAAGGATTCTACACTAAGTATGTTATTGTCCAAGGTATGAAGCGCAAGGCAGTTAAGTAATTTTTTAATGATTAATACTGATTTTCTTTAATTTTCTCTAATGATTTTTAGATTAGCGAATTTTTGTGTGCAACGATTTGTATGTGTGTTATATATAAGCTTCAATACTATCCATGCGATTGCGATACAAATTTGCTAATTCGTACTTTAGGAGTCTAGCAAAGTTTCTACACTAATTATGTTATTGTCCAAGGTATGAAGCTCAAGGCAGTATGTAATTTTGTATACACTTAAATGAAAACTAAAAATATCGTTATACGAAATAGCAAATGTCAGCTTGTAAGGTGTAATTGAATTTTTCCTTTCGTATCGGTATATTTTTTTGTTTAATATCTAATGATAACGCAGTTTTGAAAAATTTTCGTAAAGGGTCTGAAATTATTTTATGAAAAGTGAACTTTATGAATCAGAAGTTGTCTGTGTGTTACATATAGGCTCTTATACAGTCCACACGATTGTGATGAAAATTTGGCAATTCGTAACTTATAAGACTAGCAAGGTGACAAGTGGTGGCTTGAACTCCATAGATGGTTTTAAAATATAGAAATTTATGATGTTACGTATGTCCTTTTAAAATGTACATCAGATTGTGATGAAAATTTGGCAGTTTGAGCTTTGGTAGTAGAGGAAGGTCAAGAAAGTCAATCGTATAAACGGTGTATTGCGGGGTAAGAAATTGTAGATGCCAGCATGTTAAATGTTATTTAATTTCTCCTATAATGTTAGACATTATTAAACGGTCTGCAATGATTTTTAGAACAGTGAACTTTAAGGGTCAGAAATTGTCTGTATGTTACCTATAGGCTCATATACTCATATGCCAGTCTATACTTTGGATGATTACAAAGGTTTCTAGTGCAGCCCGGTACTCCTTAAGAATATTTCAATTTATGTTCTTACAAATTGTATGTGTGTGTATAGAAGCTTTCAAGTAAAACTCCAATACTACACATTCGATTGTAATGAAAATGTAACAGATTATTGTAAAGGAGTTTGCTAAGGTTTTTGGCTCTGTTGTTGTCTGTCACCTTAATTTTTATGCCATTTTCATATGCATATCTAATTTTCGCCTACACTTAGAACTTTCTATATTTGAAACCCGGTTTCTTACTCATTCCTATGGTGTCTCAGTTGGCTTTGTGCAGACCCAAGCAAAAAAATACCCCAACAAAAACAAAAAACTGAAACAAATGCAAAGCAGTGCTGTTCAAAAATTTACATTTTCTAAAACGGATACCCAAAAGCGACTAACTGACTGACTGACTCTACTCGTGACAACGACGACGACCATGATGATGATGTCGATGTTGATGGTGTCCAACTCCAAGCAGAGCCCAGACTCAGTCGCAGACTCACACACAAGCACACATGTGAAGAGCATGACGCACATGTGTCCGCCGCACTTTGTACGTATGGACGGACGGACGTATGAGGCTGCGGTTGGTGTCTGCCTCTCAAATTGTGTTCTCTGTGTTTTGTTTTATTTCCATTTTTTGTTTGGTTTTTTTTCTACATACATACATATTTTATTTTTCATTCGTTTTTTATTGTTTTATTATCAATCTGTTCTGTTTGTTGCTATCAATTGTTATGGTTGTTGCTGGTGTTGTTGTTGTTGTTGCTGCTGTTGTAGCCGGTCGCTTGTTCGTTCGTGGCTATTGTTTTATTCAGTGAGCACGGTGACTGACTGACTCCGCTCGCCCCTGTGGCGGCCGCCCATAATGTTTGGGGAATTGTCTCGTGAGTTGTCAAACAAGCGGCGGCTTCAACAACATCAAGTACTACAACAACAGCAACAACAAAATACGCAATAATTTTGCTATTAGATTTTAATGTTTTTATGGGTCTTTTTTATTTTGGGTTATAGGAATTGTTAAGGGGAGGTAAAGTTACCGTAGGTTTATTACAAGAAAAATTAACTTTTATGTAAAAATTGGCTGGAAAATAAATTCTAGTAAAATTGCCTTTAGTTGGACAAATTTGGCTAACTTGTGAGTCTGGCCTTAGGTGTATAGTGAGAAAACGCGTCCTTCATACAAGAGAGCTGAGTTCGATCCCTGTCGCAGCCATAAACATTTCTCTAATCGGCGGTCGTCTCAATATTGTTGACAGCAACTTCTGAGTAGTCAAGGCAATCGGTAGTCTGGTAAAAACTTTTAAAAAATTTGAGGAAATTTAGTATCTAGAATTTGTATGTATGTTACGAATAAGCTTCTATACTATCCCAGCGATTTTGATAGAAATTGGGCAGTGTGTATATTGGAAGCCTAGGAAGGTTTCTACATTATTTTTTGTTTCATACAGTTTTATGTTTCAAAAGCACGTTATTTAATTAAAGCCCTCGCCCTCTTTTCAACTTTAACTGACAATCTGAGATTACGAGTCAGCATGTTGGAATGTTAGTTCTCGTTATATATGTCATTACGTTGGTTGAATAAGGCAATTGCTGCAAAATTTTGATAAAATTCTATGCAGATTTTAAGGTTAGCCAAATTTTGTGAACAAGAATTTGTATGTGTGTTACATATAAGCCAATATATTATTCAAGCGATTGTGATAAAAATTCGTGGAAGATCGTATCTTGCGAGTCTATGAAGGTTTCTAGACCACCTATGTTACTGTTGAAGGAATGCAACGAACGCCAGTTAATTTAATTGCATTAACTCCTTACTACAAATGCTACAAATGTCGGCATAAAACATATAATTTATATTCTCGTCATGTGTAATATTCTCTTTGAATAATTTTAAACAATTTTTCACTTTTTTTGGCATAAGATCTTCAAATCACATAATTTGTGATAAAATTCTCAAATGTTTTTTAGAAAAACGAAATTTTCAGTGAGCAAGCAGTTGTATGTGTGTTACTTATAAGCTTCCATACTATCTATGCGATTGAAATAAAAAAACTTGCAGTTCATTCTTGGCGAGGTTCTAAAGGTTTCTGGACTAGTTTTGTAAATGTTTAAGGTAAAGAAGCCAATATCAGTTAAATAAATTATCTCACTATAATGTTAACTAAAAAATACGTTGAACGAAATTGTGGAAATTTTGGCATGCAAATTTTCAAATTCTTGTCATGTGTAAAATTTACTTGGAACATTTTTTAGATTATCTTGAATAAGTTTCCTTCTTTTGTGAAGTTTTTCAAGCGAAAGATCATTAAACCAAATTATCCAAAAAAACATGGACCATGACAGTGTTGAACAGTATGCAATCGAAATTGTTGATACACAACTGTCTATAGCACTAATTTCAATAGTGAGTTAGGTGCGTGTTTCTTATATTTGACAGAATTGGGAATGTATTTGGCATATTCTAGAAATAGTGTTGAATTCTTAGCAATGAATTATGAATTTTTAAAAATCATTCGCGGGCCGCTTATTGGACAGGGCTGTTCTATAGCATTAAGGTATGATTTAAAGTCTATGTTATATAATAAAGATTTATACAGCAAACATTTGTTAAACCAAATTCGATTAAAATTTGTAAAAGGGTTTCGGAATACGAATGTATGATTATGTTCTTACATTCGCCAATAACTCCCTCAACATTCCCTGAGTATTCTATAACCAAATTCCCTTAAATTTGCTGTACATATAAGGAAATGGTGTAACGTAAACTAATTCTTCTTCTTACGAAGCAATAATAACAATTGCTTTAATTAAAAACCCATTCTCAAACTCAAATTAAAAACTAAGACAGCATCAGCGGCAACATTAATTGAGTTCCCTCTCTCTATGTAAAGGGTATTTCAATAAGGTCTGCTGACCTGCTGAAAAACTAGCTGTGTGTAAGATATTATGGAAATCATTCATATTTATTACAAAATTTCATATAAAACATTAGTTGTGGTCAATAGTCCATGACCTAATAGTCAAATAGTCCATGACCTCTGCTCCAGAATACCGGCTAAATATGATAGTTGGCCTTAAGACTTAAGACTTCTTTGTTTTGAATTTAATATAAAGGCTAGTCCAAGAGCTTAGGCCTCGTGACCATCCATGCGGTTTGGATCGCTAAATGAACCGAAGATCACTTGGCTAAAGATGAGCACTTTACGAAAAGTCATCTTTGGCTAGACACCCAGTTTTTACACCAAAACTTTATCCTGCTGTAGCTTTACTAAATACAGATTATGGGCACGATCACGTTGGCCGAATTGATATTATTACTCGATTTCAAAAGTGGGCGGAATGGTACATTTGTATGGGAGGTACCAGAAGGGTCGTGGCTAGACTACCAGTTATTTCCCCAAAGCTTTATCCTGTAATAACTTTTCTAAATACGGAATTTAGGCACGATCGCTATCGGTGTATTGGTATTACTTCTCGCTTTCTAATGAATGGAATGGTACATTTGTATGGGAGGTACCAGAAGGGACATGGCTAGACTTCCAATTATTTCCCCAATTCTTTGTCCTATTTGAGGTTTAGAAATACTTAATTTGGACGAAATCCCGTTCGGTGTATTGATATTATTTCTCCACCTCTAAAGTGGGCGGAATGTTACATTTGTATGGGAGGTTCCGGAACGATCGTTTGGTGTTTTGATATTATTACTTGATTCCTAAGGTGGGCGGAATGGTACATTTATATGAGAGGTACCAGAAGGGGCGTGGCCATGTAGCCCATTTTCAATATCGTAAGTAGTTTAGGGGAAACATTAACCAGTGCAAAGTTTCAAAACAACGTTTCGAAAGTTATCGTGCGTACCCGTCGGACAGACAGACAGACAGACGGACATGGCTCAAACGACTTAAAAATTATGTCGTAGGAC
Organism: Muscina levida; assembly: GCA_964034835.1. Classification (NCBI taxonomy): domain Eukaryota; kingdom Metazoa; phylum Arthropoda; class Insecta; order Diptera; family Muscidae; genus Muscina; species Muscina levida. The sequence goes on from OZ035882.1 coordinate 149,520,657, forward strand.
CCAAAACAACCGCAGGGTCTTAAAAAATACACCATTGGATTCGTCTCGAAAATATATTTTATTTCTTTATATACAAAGTAAACACTTCAAATTAGAAGAAAGAAACAAAAATTTTGTCCATGTGATAATTTATTGTTATGCTGTAACAACTCAAAGTTCACATGTTTTAAAAAAAATAGCAAATACAGAATGTCGATTATTATTTGCAATTTTTTTTTAATTTGACTCCGGATTCGAAATCAGCTACCCGAATAACCCAATAGGCAAAATATCACGTAAATTTAAATATTTTTGAAAAAAAAAATTCCCGCCATTTTGTTTATTCAAAATTTGACTCCGGATTCGAAATCAGCGACCCCAAAAACCCCCTTAGGCACAATTTCAGTTAAATGCAAGCATTTTTCTTAAAATGTTTTCCATTCTGAATCCGCCATTTTTTTTTTAATTTTGGCTCCAGATTCGAAGTCAGTGACCCCAAAAACCTCCATAGGCGCAATATCGGTTAAATTTCAAATTTTTTCATATCGAATATTATATCATAACTTGGCATGATAATAAATGATCAGAAACGGATGACAAATGTCAAATTTGGAAGACTCTACAAAATATCAACAACATCGACGCGGCCTGTTTAAAACACCCTTTGAGTACTACACTCTTATGCAGAACATTGATTAAATCCAACATTCTCTTGGTCTATCTCGCTCTCTCTCTTGCTCTCCTTCACTCTGACACTTGGCTTAGGCGACTACAATTCACTAATTACTATGTATGTATGTATGAGTGTTGTTGTAGACTCTGGCGATGTATAGCAATGCGCGCGTTACTAACAACAAAATTTTGTCTGATGATGATGATGATGCTGTTGTTGTAGGTATCACAATGTTAATAGCAACAACAACATTACTTTATTTAGCCGTACTCTCTGCCCTGAGAGCAATTGATGAGTTAAAGTAATTAAATGAGCAGAGAGTAACTGAGAAATTCAGTTGTAGTCACTATATACATTTTAAATGTATGGCTTACAACAGCAACAACAACTTTAAATTGCTCATTATGTACATGTTCATTATTTAGTTGTTGTCCATCATTATGATGTTGTACCTATTATTTATTACTTATTTTGTTTTCTATTTACTGCAATTTGAGTGAGTGATATTCCTCGTACACGCTCAGCTGTAGATAGAGCGTAAGACATCCTGCACTGAGAGTAAAATTAACTACTAGAGCGCTGTACTCACATCATCATCATCACTGCAATGAGAGTCATACACACACACACAACTACTACCTCACATTTTTCCATTGATAATGATGCCTGTTTGTTGTTGTTTGTGTACGTACGTTGGCGTTGCTGATAAATGTTGCTGATGTTGCTGGTATATGAGTTTTTGTTGTTTGTTTACTTTTTTTCTTCTCTCATTATGGGCTACGTTCTACGTGTTCGCTAGTGGTGTTCGTTGAGTTTTGTGTTTATTGGCGCGCATCTATTGTAACATTTCGCACATCATCATCGTCATCATCATCATCGTCGTCGTCGTCGTTGTTGTCGTCGGCGTGGTATACTACATCGGCAACGCCATCGGCATCCGCATCATTGGCTTCGTCGTCGTCGCCATTGCCTTCGTCGCTGTCGTTGTTGCCGTCGTGTTTCTTCTTTCCCTTTTGTTCGTGCCTTGCAGGGCGTAAGTGTGCGGCCTGAGTAAGTGAGCGTGTGTGTGTTGTATGTTTGAGAGAGCGTGTGTACGTGCATGTATGTGTGCAAAGTGAGTCTGGCTGTTGGCTTTGTGCTTAGGTTGGACGGTCACTTGAACAGGACATACAATTTAGAATTAGACAGCGCGTGTTACAGAGCGGTTGATATTAAGACGAAGAAGCCCTCTTCTTTTTTACAACATTTTTAGTTTTTCCTTTTTAAACCAAAAAATCACACTTTCGGCATAAAATTTTTGGCTTAAATAAAAGAAAAATACAAACAAAAACCCTCAATTTTTGGACATTTTAAAACAAACAAAGAAAAATTTTGATTTATAAATTTTATAATTTTCATTAAAAAAAAAAACAAAGAAATGCAAACATTTTAAGTTACCTTTTTAGTTTGAAAACAAAAAGTGCAAAAACAAAAACATCAAAATTCAAAATTTGTTACAATTTTAAGTTACATTCATTTATAACTTTTTTGGTTGAAATTTTTATTTAACAACAACAAACAAAAACAAGAATTAAAAACAAACCAAAACGCGCGCGTTCAAAACGTTAAAACAATTTAACAAAAATGTGACAATTTTAACAAAGAAATGGTAAATTTTTAACACAACCCAGTGATTTGTATAAACAAAAACTAAAAACAAACTATAACGATTGGCAATAGCAAAAAAAAAAAACAAAAAGCAAACGCTATCAGTGATAACTATCAAAAAACACAAGAGAGCCTATAACGTATGATCACCTTAAACAACTCAGTGATCTATTGCAAATAAACCACACAGATATAGAGAGAGAGAGAGAGACCAACAACCGTAGCATTCTACACTGTGAAAAATACAATTAACAACTTTAATCTAAACTCTACCAGTGCATTATAAGGCTTTTATCTCTTGCCCAGTCCACAACAGTGCAATGCAGTTCATTAAATCGCAAACTATGGATATTATTTGAAAAACCCGCAAAATATATTTTTGAACTTTGCCCCATTTTTATTTATGGTTTATTTTATTACTTGTTTTGTGTCTCTGATGTGATTTCATCGTGTGTCCTTGTGTTTGTGTGTATCTATGTGCAAATATCATCTACAATAGCTTTGCTAATGTTATACTCTAAAATCCTTGTATTCGAAAGCAAAAAAATGGCCTCCTAAACCAGTTTTTCTTCTTCATCTTTTGCGTTTAGATACGACCGTAACCAAAAAGATTCAGCAAGATCTACCCCCAAAAAAATACATAACGAAACGAAACTCACTCACTCACACACACATACACGCAAAACAAAGAACCCAAAACATAACGCTCGATCATTCAGCCGCTTGTCGCCTCGTCGCGCCGTCGTTCGTTCATTCCTATACAACATCAACAACTGATCGCTTGTGTTACTACTCGCCAGTGAATTCAGTTGTTGTACAACCGTCAGCCACCGAATGTCGTCTCATCGTTAAACATTATCTATGTAGCAACTTATGGCCAATTTAGCCACGGAAATGCCGCCGTTGCACACAGCGGAAGCCCTGGCCGGGGTTCAGCAGTCGGCCAACTCCTCACAACCGCCGCCATCTCAAGGAGTTGGATCGGGAGGTGTTGGCGGCTGCAATAGCGGCAGTGTGGGAATTATAGATTCTTCCCAAACATCGGATAACGACGCGGGTACAACACAAACCCAAAATTCATCAGCGGCCACAAACAACACCATATCGGCTGCCGCCGATTCAAGTGATAATCAACCAGCCACACCTCAACCCCACTTAAGCAACGGCAATGATCACCAACAACAGCCAACAACACCCCAATCCCATCATCCTTATGCAAATCATCACATCTACGCGTCGACTCAACAGCCTACGACTACCTCAGCCTCATCATCGCAGATGAATCAAATGTATCCCCACAACATTTACTCCTCCTCGAATATGGATATGCAGCAGCAACATCAGCAGTCACAAAATCCTGCGTATCCTTCCTACTTGAACTCATACGAACAATTCTACCAACAACAGCAGCAGCAACACTCTACCCAAAATCCTCAAATGGACTACATAAACTCCAATTCGAATCCTGGTATGTATAGCTCGTCATCGGATTACAAACAGCAGTCGGGGGTGCGTTATCATCCATACCTACATACACCGACCTCGGGTCTAGCCGCCTCGTCTGCACAAAGTTCCAATTCGAATAATGCGCTAGACGCTGTCAATTCGCAGTCAGCTCCGGTCGTCTCGTCGGCCAGCTCTAGCGTCATGAGTCCCCGTGTTGTCAGCTCGACTAGTCCTTCCTCGTCCAGCAATCAAATGCAGATGAGCGGCAGCGCTAGCAGTATAGGCAGCATGAGCGCCGGTAACCCCAGTTCGCCCACTAGTGGCGGTACGCCACAATGCAAAAAATGCGGCATTATGTGCACCAATGAATCAGAGTTGCAAGAACATATAGCCAATGTGCATGGGGCTTCGCCATACGCCAGTAGCGGCTATGCGAGTTCTCCATATGTTAAGGAAGAAATGCAGCAACAAACTCCCCCCTCACAAAACCAACAGCATCAGCAGCAGCAACAACAACCAGCCCCCGCTGCCGGCGGCAATCCGGGAGAAATTCTCGACTTGGATTCCCAAAAAATGTTGTATCCTCCCGGACAAGGCGTTATGTCCGGCATGATGCATTCATCTGTGGGTGGTGTTACCGATCCTCTGCAATCGATGCACAGCATGCAACAGCGAGCCGGCATGGCTTCGTGGGACCAACAATCGACGGAAGGTTTGCCGCCGTACTTGCAAAGTGCCAACGAGACCAAAAATATGCCCAATCAATCGCCGTACTACCAATCACCGAAACAATCACCATATCATGTTTCCAATAGTACGACCGTCATCAAGTCAGAATTCCCGATCATCAAGAGTGAATATCCGGTTGATACCCAGCAGTACATGGGCGACAAATCATTTGACCCGACGGCTCCAGTGTCACAACAAATGATGCCGCCGGCAGTATCCTCCAGCCCGGCCGAATTTCCCTCCACCACCACGGGAGGACCACAGGACGGGCAGCAGACAGGCAATCAGCAATTCCGAGCGGGAAATTTCGAACCTCCCACTTCAAGCTCGGCACTCCCGACTAATGTCGGAACCAAGGCGGCCAATTGGAAATCGAATGAGGCTCGCAGACCTAAGACCTACAATTGCACGGCTTGTAACAAATGGTTCACCAGTTCTGGACATCTCAAGCGTCATTATAACACAACGCTTCACAAAAATGCCGTCAAGTCCAGTGGCCAGCCCGATCCGGCCACTTTACCGATTTCGGCCCATCACCATCCTGCTAGGGAAGGTACTACTGGCAAAGTCAGCCGAAGAGGAGCTGCGGCGGCAGCAGCAGCAGCTGCCAATGCAGCAGTTCAGCAGCAGCAACAGCAGCCTCCGAATCCCGTTCAGCCGCCAGAACCGCCCAACAGTCCGCCTGACTATGGCGGGCCCCAGACGGCAGCTGGTGGTCTGACGCCGATGTCGCACTACGCTGCCACTCCCTCTCCCAACAGCATGTTCCAGCAGCAGCAGCAACAGCAGCAGTATTCGCATAACCAGTACATGCCACAATCCACGACAACCGCTTCACCACAGCACGCTTCCACAATGCCTGGCGTCCAACAGCCCAGCGCACTCCATCAACAAACCGTTATGAACGGTCACCCAAACGCGTTAGCAGGCCCCTACGTCCCCACAACTCGACAACAAACGCCATCAATGCCGTCCTCCCAAATGAGGGGCCTGCTGAACACAACAATAACGCTTATAGCAAAGAACGACCACATGGAGGCGGCAATGGAGGATCCGGAGCTTCAGGCCCGCGATCTGGAAGAGGAGGAGCAACTGGAGCGGGACATGGAGCTGGAGCAGCAGCAACAGCTAGCGACGGAGGTATATGTGAAGGAGGAGTTGGAGCACAGCACGCACTCAGCAACGGACGAGGAACAGGCAGCAATGGAGGAGCAGGAAGTGCCGGATCACAATGCGGCACTCCCCCACATGCAGCCACTGCATCAACTGCACTATCAGCTGGAGCCGCAGCAGGCGCACATGGAGCGTCTCTATCACAGCACCACGCCCAGCAGCACCCACAGCAGCATGCCGGTCCACTCACCACTTATTATCTCCCACCAGCAATACCAGGAGCAACTGCAGCTGGAGCAGCAACAAATGGCGGACCAGGTCACCTATACCCTCACGCCAACCCCGCCGCCGCCGCAGCAGCTGCAGCTTCATCACAATATAATGGAGCATTACACCAACATACATTTGGGTATCAACACGCAGCAGCACAGCAATATGCTGCAGCTGCAGCAGCAGCTCATCACCACGGAGCCGCAGCAGCTGCCGCCGGGTACTACCATCCTCACCACCAGTATGGCCAGTATGCTACCGCCCAGCCACCTCATGCAGCAGCAGCCGCCGCTTACGGAGCTGCTGCCGCTACACAGTACTCAGTTGCAGCAGCAGCAGCCGCTGGCCACAACCAGTACCAGTACCCAGCACATGCTGCCGTCGCTCATCACCACCAACAACATCACCAGCATCCCGTCATTCCACCAGCTGCAACAGCCGGTCTCGGTACTGCAACCGTTGGACAACATAACGATATTGCAGCCGCCCACTATTATTGGTAATTCTAGTGACGACCAACTGCCACCCATCAAGAAGCTGTCCACAAAAAAGCCCATCAACATAGACGTCTTCGGCAACGTATTGCCGGAACGCGACGAAGAGCAGCTCCTACAAAGTTCCGACGGTAACCTAGTACAGCTGACTAAACCGGATTCCCCGATTGAAGCCACGACTCTGTACACACAGACATACAACTCTTACATTGCTTTACATTCCCCGCAAGAGGGTGACTTGCCTCCGATTTCTCACCTTTACACCCATGAAGAGGCCGCAAATTTAGCTGTAGTTCCGCCCTCAGCCTACTCACCTCCCAGCACCGACACAATTGATCACAATGATTATATGAACAACACGTACAATACCGCCGAACATCAAGATATAATTATGCAGGAAACCAATCTGGAGCCAGAGCCAGAGCGTGCACCCGTCGTACAGCAAGTCAAGCCAGCTACCACACCAGCCACGAAGCGCAAGCGAAACCCCAGCAGCTCCAGTTCCGTGGGGGCCAACAGCACCATGCTGCCGAGTGGCCGCATCAAGTGCTTGCCCTGCAACAAGGAGTTTACCAAGATCTGCTACCTGACGCAGCACAACAAAAGTTTTCATTCCGGTGAGTACCCCTACCGGTGCCAAAAGTGCGGCAAACGCTATCAGTCCGAAAATGTTTTCAACATCCATTTAGCTAAGCATAAAACTACCGACAAGGCTCACAAATGTGATCAATGTCCAAAGCAGTTTCACCATAAGACCGATCTCCGGCGTCACATCGAAGCCATCCACACCGGTAACAAACAGCATTCCTGCGATATCTGCGAGAAGAGTTTTTGCCGCAAAGATCATTTGCGCAAACATCTCGAGACGCACAATAGGCCTCGCGTGGTGGCCAAAAAGACCAAAGCCGCTGCCAATCGCAGCATAGTAGCCGCGTTAGCAAAAGCCGGAACCAAAATTACCGCCCGAAAGCCTCTAGAAACTATACAATCGTCATCTTTAGAAAATATTCAAACTTCCTCGTCGGAAGCAACCCAAACGTTGTTCACACCCCCCTCACCACCAGCTGTAGCGCCAGGTCAAGTGACCAACGTCATTTATTTGACAATGACAAAACCATTTACCGTCAATAGTGCCACTACCAATTCGCCGCCAGAAAAGCCGTTAAACGATGATGTTGCCGCTGATGATGAGGAGTTGCTAGAAGATGAGCTGCAAGATTATGATCCACACGAGTTGGATGAAGATGAATACATCAGCATCCAACGGTATGGTGAGAAATTGCAGGAGCTCGAGCAACATCATCAGCAGCAGCAGCAGCATCAACATATGTTGCAACAAAATCTGGTGGATACGGAAAACTTTGTTGGATTAGGCAAGCAAAGTTATCAGATAGTAGAGCAAGAAATACCGTTGTATTGAGGTGAGGATGCGACCGACCGACCGATAGTCGATTGCGCCAGTTGTTGGTTGTGATTATAAAGAAAATAATAAATAGATAATTGGATATTGCTGAGGCAAAAAAAAATCCAAAACGCCAACACCAAATGATTTAATTATGCATTCCGTGTCTTTTGAAGGGAAAATAGAGAAAGAGAAAGGAAAGTTCTTACAGAGGAAGAGCAATAGATAGAGAAAGAGGAAGGGAGGGGGATAGCAATTATCTCCCCATATAAAGAGAGCTGGGGAGAGCGTCAGTCTACAATTGTTGTCAAACTAATGAAATTTTCTTAGAATCTCATTAACATTTCTTAAGGATTGCTCAGGGTCTTTAAACTATATATGATATACAATTTTTGTACTTAAAACTGTTTTAAGGAATAGTTTTAACTACAAAAATGTAAAAACAAGAAAGAAAAAAACAATAATTGAAATATAAACTATAAGCTTAACGGAAAATTTTCTTAGCTTGGCGACAATTGCTGATTCTTTCAACGAAATTTATAGAAATTTTCAAAATTTTGTTAAAAAGCCTTGTCAAATCTCTTTCTCTTATTTAGATTTGTAAAGAATTGAGTTGTTAGTAATTTATGTTTTACTTATAACATCAAACAAGACAATGCCTATATTGCATCAGCACAAATTTTAATTAAAAACTTGTGAATTTATAGAAAACCGAATGAACTAAAACTAAATAGTGATACCAAATCATGTTTAAGATAAAACAATTTCAGGGAGTTTTAGTCTTATACCTTATATACATTATTTTTTTTATTTGTACTCATTTTTATTTTTAATTAAGTATTATTTTTATTTTTACAATAGAATTTATATAATTACAAATTTTTCGTTTGCCTTCCTGTGTCATATAATTTTAAATTTTTCCTGTTTGTTAACAATTTAAAAACTTTCGTAATTCCACTAGACTTAAATGCATAATTAACTAATTACAAAAAAAATTATTATTTTATACGCCTTACGCAACAACAATAAAATAAAATACTCTTAAAATACTCTTTCCAACAATACCTCATTTACAAGAGAAAAACATGCAAATTAAAAAAAAAATTGTTGTTAGTATTATTACAAAAAAAAAAACAAAAACAAAAAAAAAATCGAAGAAACTGTAACATTACCATTTAAGATATTTTTCTAAAGTTCTATGAACTTTTTATATGATTTACTTTTATTTTCTAATTTTCATTTGTATCGTGTACTTTTTTATTCACTTAAGCTAAACATTTATATTTTAATTATCTTTTGTGTATAAATTACCATTTTTAGTTTTATTTTTATTTTTGTACTTTTTATTTTTATTATTGTATTATTTTAATAATGTTTAAGTTCTTGTAGTGTCTTACTAAATTTTATAAGTACGCGTACGAAATGAAAATTAAAAAAAAAGCAAAAGAAATCTGAAAAAGAAAATAAATTATTATTTTGTTTTAAAACAAAGATTGCAATTATGATTTGTGTGTGTGTTTTATTTAATTTGGAATTATTATTTTCAGCTTTTCACTTTTTTTTCTGTTGGGTTTTAATTTTTAAAAGATTTTTGTTAATTTTCTGGTAGTATGTTGTTTTTATTTGTAGTCAATTCCTTGAAAAAAATATTGTTTTTCAATATGATGGTACGTACTTAGATCCTCATTGGTGTATCCTACGATTACGCTTAAACTGAGTTCATCACTTGTTACAGTAAGACCAGGTTTTTATAAGTCCTGTAACTGTTGACTGGTGTTTCGTGAAATGTTCTCTCATAAAGATGACCTAAACCTGTAAGCTTGCTTATAAAAGATATTCACAAATACTTGCTTCTTACAAAATATCTTTAAAATCGAGTTATAAAATTTGGACTTTCGACTTAATATTTTTAAATTTTAAACAACCAAGTTGACGAACTTTAGAGCGCAGCCCAGTAGCCCCCTCAACTACTAGGTATCCAAAAAGTTTCACAGCGACTGAAAAACACTTCAGTTTTAACTGTGTAAAATTGCATCGATATATTCACATAATACATAAACATTTCCAACTAAAACGATTTTCAACTACTTTGAGGTAGTGTATAGCTGTCATTGCCAACTTGTTGTCAATTAAATCGCATTTAAACTGCAGTTAACTACTTGTATTATATTACAAACCGTCTTTAATATCTAGTCAACAATTTAGCAAAGTTTTATCGCTTTTGAATGTAGGCTGTGAAAGCCTATGTACAACACACAGACGCTTTTTTGTGGAATTTGATATATTTTTTTTAACTTTCGACTGCAAATGCCGATGTAGAAATAGGTATATTCTTCAAAGAGTTTTAAGTACATACGTTATTACTTCAGTTTTATTATCTAAATTCAAAATATCTCTGAAATCGCTTGATAAAATTTGCACTTTCGGCGAAAATTTTAAATTTTTACCTATCCGTGGTGACTTAGATTAGAGGGCAGCCCAGTAGCCCCCTCAATTACTAGGCATCCCAAAAGTTTCACAGTAACTTGAAAATAACTTAGCTTAAACTATGAGAAATTTCATTAATATGTTCAGAATAAACATAAATATTTCCAGCTAAAACGATTTCCAACTACTTTGAGGTAGTGTATAGCAACCATTACCGTCGTGTTATCAATTAAATCGCATTCCAACTGCAGTAAACTAAATCTATTATATTATAAACCGCCTGTAATATCTAGTCAACAATTTAGCAAAGTTTTATCGCTTTTAAATGTAGGCTGTGAAAGCCTATGAATGACACACAGACTCTTTTTGTGGATTTTAATATAAAAATTGTTTTTTTTTTAACTTTCGACTGCAAATGCCGATGTAGAAATAGGTATATTCTTCAAAGAGATTTAAGTACATACGTTATTACTTCAGTTTTATTATCTAAATGCAAAATATCTCTGAAATCGCTTGATAAAATTTGCACTTTCGGCGAAAATTTTAAATTTTTACCTATCCTTGGTGACTTAGATTAGAGGGCAGCCCAGTAGCCCCCTCAATTACTAGGCATCCCAAAAGTTTCACAGTAACTTGAAAATATCTTAGCTTAAACTATGAGAAATTTCGTTGATATGTTCAGAATAAACATAAACATTTCCAGCTAAAACGATTTTAAACTACATTGTGATATTGTATAGCAACCATTACCGTCTTGTTATCAACTAAATCGCATTCCAACTGCAGTAAACTAAATGTATTATATTATAAACCGCCTGTAACATCTAGTCAGCAACTTACCAAAGTTTTATCGCTTTTTAATGTAGGCTGTGAAAGCCTATGTACGACACACAGACGCTTTTTGTGGATTTTAATATAAAAATTGTTTTTTTTTTTAACTTTCGACTGCAAATGCCGATGTAGAAATAGGTATTTTCTTCAAAGAGTCTTAAGTACATACGTTATTTCTTCATTTTTATTATCTGAATGCAAAACATCTTTGAAATCGCTTAATAAAATTTGATCTTCCGGTGTGTCCCTTGGTGTGTCCCAAAAAAATAACAAAATATTTGTACTTATGGAATAAAAACACAATCTGCCATAAATTTTATATCATCAAGTGGATTTGGTCAGTTTACGCAGTATCACGATGATATAATCTTGCTCTAAATAGAACCTGACAGACAGCTACAAAGTAAATGCCCATCGTTTCGGACTCCTAACCGTTCGCACACACATACGACAGTAGTCTGGTATTGACTACATTTACCAGTTAGGTGCCTGATAATGCAATGGCCAGTTAAAATTCCACAGACCAAGTCTCATGTCACTGCTGCATAGGCTAACCATAAATTGCGATAGGAATCTGCTATATTCGGGGCACACCGATCTATCAGTCATACAGTCAGTTCGGGAGATCCAATGTCTGCAGACAATTTTCCACATCCAGTCCTCCACTAGACCAAAAATATAACAAATGAGCAGGTGAACATTAACCATAGAGCCATGAAAAGGCATAGTACAGCCTTCCCTAGCCCATATAACTCTGCTGCTTTATTCTCAAAGATTTCACAATGTCTCGATACCTAACAGATGCTGACATCCTGAGACTTTAGACCATCTTACTTTTCCTCCAATTGTACTATGTTATAAACGCCACCCAACATCTAAGCAGCATCTAATCAAAGTTGTATCACTTTTTGATGTAAGATTTAGAAATATATCAGGAACACACATACAGTTAACGATTTGTGATTTAAATCACAAAGATTCGGTCGGGTAAACCGTTTTAGTATATTGATATTATAAAAAGTGGGCGGAGTTGAGTACATTTGTATGGGAGGTACCAGAAGGGGCGTGGAAAAACTACCAGTTTTCCCCTAAAACTTTATCATTTAGGGGCGTGGCTAGACTTCCAGATTTTTTCCCCAAAGCTTTTTCTTGCTTTAGCTTTAACAAAAGGGGCGTGGCTACGCTTCCAGATTTTTTATCTAAATTTTATATTGTCATAGGTTTACTTTATACAGAATTCGTTCACGATCGCGTTGGGTGTATTGATAGTATTACTCGATTTGTAAAGTGGGTACATTTGTATGGGAGGTACCAGAAGGGGTGTCTCTAGGTATCCCATTTGCAATACCGTAAGTAGTTTTGGGAAATAGACGGACAGACAGACGGACATGACTCAAACGACTTAAAAAGTGATGAATCGAATTTGGTTCTAATAAACCTAGGGTCTAAACCGACTCCTTCTACATATGTGTTACACTTTTGGGTCGTATCAATTGATATATACCCTCCTACCCGTAGGTCAAACTGTCTGGTTATTATGGCGAACTGTCTGGTTATTTCTTAGCCTTAAAAATTCCTTCCCTTCATTGAATGTTGCCTAATCGTCACCCCATTGACGATTTTGTGTGCCCAATGCAAGACCTACATACTTCAAGATCCACCTATAGTTTATAAATTGCACTAATTTAAAAACATTCACGGGTATTTAGGCTGTAAAAATACAAAGTTATGTCACTATCGCACAAACTATAAGAAACACACAGACAGTGATGCATTCGTTTACAATAAATATGTATCTTATACATATAATCAAAATCCAACTATAGTACATTAATGGCACTAATTTATAAACATTTGCAGACATATAATCTAAAATTTGGCCGGGTACTATTGCTATCACATTTAAGAAACAATAGTCTATAAGAAACAAACAGACAGTTATTGATTTGTATTTTTAAAAAATTCTATATTTTTATATAGAAATATTTCAACAAGCCTAAAAATCTTGAGAAATTACTTAAAGCAATTTGTATGTTATGGTTTCTTTTAGAAAAAATCTTTGTCGCATTAAAAATTTCTTTAAAAAATTTGTTAATATAAATCGACGGTATAGCTCCACTCCATTGACGATTTTGTAAATTTTAATCAAAACCTATTTATAGTATATAAATGACGGTATTCTACAAAACTTTCGCAGACATTTAGGCTACAACTAGTCAAAGTTTTAAAATTGTCGCTCAAACGATTCAGGAGTCTAGAAGCAACACACATACGTTTAAAAGTTGCTACAGGAAATTTGATGTTCAAAATCGCCACTTTATTGCTGATTGTTATGCTTCTCATAAAATCCACCTACAGAAAATCCACTATTTTTCAAACATTTACAGATATCTAGCCAGCAACTAGTCAAAGTTTTATCACTATTGCATTAACGAATCAGGAGTCTATAGAGAACACACAGACATTTATTAATTTACATATAAAAATTTTTATATTGAAATATTTCAACGAGTCTTTAAAGCTTGAGAAATTACTTAAGGCAATTTGTATGTTATGGTTTCATTTCAAAAAATCTTTGTCGCATTAAAAGTTGCCTTGCAAAAAAATGATATTATAAATTGACGGCATGCCGCTACTCCATTGACGATTTTGTATATTCTATTCAAACGCCATTTATAATATAAAAACATTCGCAGACATTTAGGCTGCTACAAGTCAAAGTTCTAACGCTATTGCACAAACTATTCAGAAGTTTATAAGAAACACACAGACAGCGATGGATTTGTATATAATAAATTTGTATCTTATAAATATATACACGCTATTCAAGGTCCACCTATAGTACATACATATATGGTACTATTTGACAAACATTTCCAGACATTTAGGCCAAAATTTGTCGGTGTATTATTGCTATCACATTTAAGAGTCAAAAGTGTATATAAAAAATTCTATAATTCTATTCATAGACATTATGACTAAAACTTGTCAAAGTTCTATCACTGTTATGGATTCGCCTGCAAAAAATATGTATTTTGTATATTGAAATACAGACCGTATAATTTGACTTCATACCCTATTCAAGATCCACCTACAGTACATTAATTGCACTAATTTACAAACTTTCGCAGACATCTAGGCTGTAACTAGTCAAAGTTTTATCGTTATCGCACAATCCATTCAGGAGTCGATAAGAGACACACAGACAGTACCGGGAATAAAAATTCAACCGTATGTCGTCACTCCATTGTAAATTTTGTATACACTATTTAAGAACCACCTATAGTACATAAATTGTACTATATTACAAACATTTACAGGTATCACGGCTATAACTTGTCAAAGTTTTATTACTACTGCATAAACCATTCAGAAGTCTATAAGAAACACAGAGACGGTTGACGATTTGCATATAATTAATCCTCTTTTTTATAGGGAAATCCTTCAACGATCTTAAAAGCTTGAGATAATTTTTAAAGTTAGCTGTATGTTACGGTTTGTTTTAGAAAAAAAAATTTTTTAAAACAAAATGTTGCCTTGAAAATGTTAATATTAAAATCGACCGTAGCCCATCAAGTCATTGACTATTTGGTATACAATTTTGAAGAGACATCTATAGTACATAAATTGCACTGATTTACAAACATTTGCAGACATCTAGGCTGTAACCAGTCAAAGTTTTGTCGTTATCGCACAATCGATTCAGGAGTCCAAAAGAAACACACAGACAGTTACAGAAATAAAAATCGTCCGCATACCCTCACTACATTGCCGATCTTGTATATACTTTCCAACAGCCACCTATAGCATATTAATTGCACTATTCTACAAACATTCCTACACATCTAAGCTGTAACTTGTCAATATCTTATCCATATCTCACAAACAATGCAGGAGCCTAAAAGGAACACACAGACAGTAGTTATTGATTTGTAAATAATCAAAAATAAATATTTCGTTCAACGTGTTAAAGGTGCAGTATAAGCTCATATATCAATAAGTTGTTAATAAGAATAGTGTCGTTTAAAATTTTCAGTGTCAATTGGAAAAAGTTTAACTTAATTTTTCTTTAGAGTTGTGCGTAAGTAACGATGATCGCATTGATTAGGAACAATTTGTTTAGTGTATTGAAACAATATATGAAACAAAATTGGCTAACGATCAGAAAATTTTAGTTTTTGTCCATTAATTTGTATTTTTGTAAAAACTGTTGTGTTTCATTCCTTCAGATGTTAGTTTCGTAACCAAGTGGCCGCTCACCATCAACCCCCAGACTACTGCCAGCTCTTCACTTGTTATAACCAACTACAGTTATATCAATTGTTTTAAGCAATGAGAATACTTTTTACATAAAACAGATGAAAAAAACGTCAACATCCTATAGAAAAACATATCTTTCAAACCAGAATCCTTAGACAGCAGCAGTAAACGGGCCAAAGGAATCCTGGATCAAACAAAAGGAACAGTTGCGGAAACAAAACCTCCCAATATGACAATAGACAGCATGACAAACAATAAAACTAAAGAAATAATATATGAAAGCAGAAAAACGAAAAAAAAACTATTCATTTAAAACAACAAAACCACTTTGGATTTGAAAAGAAGATGAATACTTTAAAATATATACACAGGATTAGAAAACATATAAAGATAAACATATAGTCCACATAGATTTAGCAGCACAATCATAAGTGTGTGTGTGTTCTCTTTTAAGGCAATGGGAAAAAACAAAACGAAAAAAACACACACACACATATCTACAACCATATGTTAAAGCAACAATATTATTTCAAAACTAAGGAATTGGAAGAAAAAAATCAAATAGAGAAGCTAAGAGAAACAACAATCTACAAAATATTTGCCAAATGACTTAGAAATGAACAAACACGCAAACTTATGTACTTTAAAACCCCACGATAGATTTATAGTCTTTAGAAGGACAGACAACAATTACTCCTTTACTCATCTTACTAGCACTAGCATTCAAATAGCCAGAATGTATAAAATTAATACTCTCACATATGGTTATAACATTATACACACACAAACTAAAAAAACCAACAAATGTATAAATGAGTATATCGGCATATATTTATACATATATAGAGACATTTATATATATATATGTGCTTTTATCTGTTACTAAGCCTAGGAAGTTCGAGGTTGAATTATAAAATATTCTAAACCTGATCCATATATGCTAATAGCACTTTAGTACCCTACAATGGGTTCCCTGCGTGATTCAAGTGATTCAAAGACTTTTAAAGTTAAATTTAAAACAAAAAGATAAAAACCTCCAATATAATAAGTTGTAACACATTAATTATCATCTACATACACTTACCATACATTAATCATAAAAGTTGCTATGAAAAATTCGATATTATAAATCGACCACATACCGCCTCTCCATTGCTGATTTTGTATATTTTATTTAAACTACATTTATAGCATATAAATGACAGTATTCTACAAACATTCGCAAACATCTAGGCTGTAATACGTAAATGTTTTAACACTATCGCTTAAACAGTTCAGGAGTCTATAAGCACCACACAGACAGGTGTGGATTTGTATATAATAAATCTGTATCTTATACATATATACACGCTATTCAAGATCCACCTATAGTACGTTAATGAAACTTATTTACAAACATTCGAAGACATCTAGGACAAAATTTGTCAGTGTATTATTGCTAACTTATTTAAGAGTCAAAAGTCTTTAAGAAACACACAGACAGTTATTGATATGTATATATGAAAAATTCTATGGTTTTGTATCGAAACGAGCCTTAAAATCTTGAGAAATTACTTAATGCAAGTTGTATGTTATGGTTTCTTTAAGAAAAACATCTTTGTCGCATTAAAAATTGCATTGAAAAATTTGATATTTTATATCAACCGCATACCGCCACTCCATTTCTGATTTTGTATATTTTGTTCAAACTTCATAGGTAGTATATAAATGAGGGCATTGTAAAACCAATGGCAAACTTCTAGGCTATAACTCGTAAATGTTAGACACCATCGCTCAAACGACTCAGGATCCTATAAGCAACACACAGACACTTATTGGTTTGTATATAAAAATTTTTATATTGAAATATTACAATGAGTCTTAAAAGATTGAGAAATCACTTAAGGCAATTATTATGTTATGGTTTCTTTAAGAAAAACATCTTTGTCGCATTAAAAATTGCATTGAAAAATTCGACATTATAAATTGATCGCATGGCACCACTCCATTGACGATTTTGTATACTCTATTCAAACCCCATTTACAATATAAAAATTACGTTCTTCTACAAACATTCGCAAACATCAAGGCTGTAACTAGTAAAAGTTTTAATACTAACCTCAAACGATTCAGCAGCCTATAAGCAACACACACAGACAGTTATGGATTTGTATATAATAAATAAATTTGTATATAAATTAATTTGTATAAAATAATCATATATACACGCTATTGAAGATACACCTATAGTACGTTAATGGAACTTATTTACAAACATTCGCAAACATCTAGGCCAAAATTTGTCAGTATATTATTACTAACACATTAAAGAGTCAAAAGTCTATAGGGAACACACAGACATTTATTTATTTGTTAATTAAAAAAATTCTATATATTTATATTGAAATATTTCAATGAGTCTTAAAAGTTGAAAAATTACTTAAGGCAATTTGTACGTTATGGTTTCTTTTAGAAAAAAATCTTTATAGCATTAAAAATTGCTTGGAAAAATTCGACATTGTAAATTGATCGCATGGCGCCACTCCTTTGACGATTTTGTATACTCCATTCAAACCCATAATATATAAATGACGTTATTCTACAAACATTCGCAAACATCTAGACTTTAATTAGTTAAAGTTTTAATACTATCGCTCAAACGATTCAGGAGTCTATAAGCAACACACAGACAGGTGTGGATTTGTATATAATAAATCTGTATCTTATACATATGTACACGCTATTCAAGATCCACCTATGGTACGTTAATTGAACTAATTTACAAACATTCGCAGACATATAGGCCAAAATTTATCAGTGTATTATTGCTAACTTATTTAAGAGTCAAAAGTCTATAAGAAACACACAGACAGTTATTGATATGTATATATAAAAAATTCTATGGTTTTTTATCGAAATATTCAACGAGCCTTAAAATCTTGAGAAATTACTTAATGCAAGTTGTATGTTATGGTTTCTTAAAGATCTTTGTCGCATTAAAAATTGCTTTGAAAAATTTGATATTTTATATCAACCGCATACCGCCACTCCATTGCCGATTTTGTATACCTTATTCAAGAACCATCTACTGTACATAATTTCACTATATTAAAAACATTCATAGACGTCACGACTGCAACTTGTCAAAGTTTTATAACTACTTTACAAACCATTCAGGAGTCTATAAGGAACACACAGACAGTTATGGAGTCGTATACAATATATTGAAATACCTTCGCTTCATACCCTATTTAAGAAACACCTATAGTACATTAGTTGCACTACTTTACAAACATTCGCAGATGTCTAGGCGGCATCAGGACAAAGTTTTATCACATTAGCATGTACGGTTCTGAGGTGTATAAGGAACACACAGACATTTATTGATTTGTGTATAGTTTATCTATATTTTTTATAATAAAATCCTTTTAAGAGCTTAATAAGCATCAAATTTCGCGAGTTTGTTACATATTTTTTGGTGGCCCGATATTTTTATTACAGAAAAGTCTCAACAAAAAATGATGTCTATATTTAAACCTTGTCTATAAAAAGCTCAACTGGCTAATATAGAGAAAGAAATAGGAGAAACTTGTAAGATATTCGTTAGTCTCAAAATGTTGTTACTTTTTGTGAAAGAATTTTATTTTTCTATGGTAGAACGCGTTTAGTATAGAAATTTCTCTGGAAAATGCCAGTCATGCAATAAATTTAACAAATTTGTTTTACTCATTTATGTTCGTAATTTTTGCTATACCGTTTCCAATTAAAATTCAAAGAAAATCAATTAAAATGCAAATCTCATCAATTGATATTCAAAAACTCCATTTGAAATTCAAAAAAAAGCAATTCAATTTTAAATTTTCCATTTAAAAATCTAAAATAACATTTGAAATTCAAAACTTATCAACTACAATTCAAAACACATCAATTGATATTCATAATTCATAAATTTAAATTCAAAAAATCGTAATTTGAAATTCAAAATTTGTCAATTGCAATCTTATCACTTCTAAGAATTTTGTAGATTTTAGAATTTCTAGTGACGAATTTTGAATTTCAAATGACGATTTTTAAATATCAGTTGATAAGTTTTGAATATCAATTGATGAGTTTTGATTTTCAATTGACATTTTTCGAATTTCAAATGGCAAATTTGAATTGATATTTTTTGAATTTTAAATGGAATTTTTGAATATCAATTGACGAGTTTTGAATTTCAAATGGAATGTTTGGAAATCAGTTAAGAGTTTAAAAATTTTTGAATTTCATTTGACGAATTTTGAATTTCAAATGACGAATTTTGAATTTCCATTGATAAGTTTTGAATGTCAATTGATGTGTTTTGAATTTCAATTGACGAGGTTTGACATTTAATTGATATATTTCGAGTTTTAAATGAAAAATTTGAATTTAAATTGATATTTTTTGAATTTCCAACTGAAAATTTTGAATATCAATTGACGAGTTTTGAATTTCAATTGGAATGTTTGGAAATCAAATGAACTTTTTGAATTTCAATTGATTTTCTTTCAATTTCAATTGGAAATGCTGCAGAGAAAAGTTTTTGCAAAATGCCACTCATTCAATATAATTCACAAATTTTAGACAAAAAATGGCTACAAATTGATTTTAAGACTCTGTTCCATGACAAGGAGTTAGTCTCAGACTCAAAGTTAATCAAAAATGCATTATCATTCAAACAGATTTTCGTCCTCCACGTTATTACAAGAAAAAAAACACCTTTTTCTGTACACCATAGTTCCATATGTAGGGTAACGCATCTCTATACAAAAAATCTACCAAATAAAATTTCTTAAGAATTTTAAAATGCCAAAGAAAACAATCTTAAAAAACTATGAATCACTGTTAGTTTAAATGAAACAACGTACGAGTAGAGAGGAGAGAAAAAAAAATGAAAAGATAACAAAAGAACCAGCAGGAATACATGGATGGCAAAGACAGCAGCAACAACTTGAATAAACACACATTGTAAGCAAAAAGGATGAGAAATCATTACCACTACCACAACAATAGGCAAAAGCAACACAGACACAC
This sequence comes from Muscina levida, assembly GCA_964034835.1. Classification (NCBI taxonomy): domain Eukaryota; kingdom Metazoa; phylum Arthropoda; class Insecta; order Diptera; family Muscidae; genus Muscina; species Muscina levida. Next base: position 149,540,962 of record OZ035882.1, read on the forward strand.
ACACACTTACACAGGAAACGACGACGGCACTCAGAGAGTAGCAAACTCATACACATACTCTAAGGTTTGTTAAGGCCTTTACACTTTCACTTACACACAGCCAAAAACGAGAGATCTTTTAACTGTCTTTCGTGCCACAGATGCTGGGCCCATCAGATCTTCCACCCAGATCTGAAGCAGCAACAACAGCCGTTCACGAAAGTGGGAGAAATGATAATAAACGGCTGAAACACATTGCAGCAGCAACAACAACTACAACAGCAGAAAGGAGTTGAAAGGAACGACGTAAATAAACGTACTAAGGAAGAACACAGCAGAGATCATCATCATCAACAGCCGGGGACAGTAACAACAACAACAACAACGGGCTACGGCAACGACAATGGCTATAGAGAAGCAAGATCATATTCGTACAAAATTTTTACCTGGAAATTTGAGCGTAGTAACAACAACTACAACAATGACAGTAATCAAACACCACTACAAACAACCAACCACCTTTTGTCGATAGAGAGAAAAAAAAACAAAAAAAATCATACAAAAGTAAATAGCAACGACGAAACAATTCACTCATGCATGCTATATGCTATATAGAGACATGTTAACTACACTAAGGGGCAAAAGTGAGTGGAAAGGGAAAAAGAAAGAAGAAAAAAGAAAAGAAAGACCAAAATAAACGAAAGAATGACGACATAAAATTTTTACAGGAATCCGTTTGCTGACAGCGATTTTCATAACAATACTGACATTCAGCGAGAATATCTAAATGAAACTAGGGCTAGAAATTTTTATTAAGCCGTACTGCTGGTTGTTAATATAAGAAAAAATATTGAGGTATCCCAGGAGAATTCCCAATATCAATTACTCTTGAAACATTCTCAGTAGACCAGCAAACAACCAGCAAAAGTATTTTTGAGATTAGATGGAGGATTTAAAAGTGTATGGGTAACACACAGACAAGCCTATGTACTTTGATTTTTTTATATAGATTTATATGGAAAACTTTTAGTTAAATATAATTTGTATAGGAATATGGCTTAGGACTTCGATTTTCATAACAATATTGACATTCTGTGAGAATATCTCAATGAAACTATGCCTAGAAATTGTATTAAGCCGTACAGCAGGTTGGTAATAAAAGGAAAAATATTGAGGTATTCCAAGTGTATTTAACAATATCTTCTACCCTTAAAACGTTCTTAGCCTACTAACAAACGATCAGTCAAAGTTTCTTTGAGATTAGATGGAGGCTTTAAATGCCTATGTGTAACACACAGACAAACATATGTACGTTGATTTTTTTTATATGGAATTATAAAGAAAACTTTTTGTTAAATAAAATTTGTAAAGGAATATGGGTTAGGACTTCGATTTTTATAACAATAGTGATATATTGTAAGAATATCTAAATGAAACTACACGTAGAAATTGCATTGAGCCGTACAACAGTTTGTTAATACATGGAATAATATTGAGGCATCTCAAGTATATTTCTTGATATCGTTTACTATAGAAACTTTTTTTGTAGACTAACAAACAACTAGCCAAAGTTTCTTTCAGATTAAATAGAGGCTTCAGATGCCTATGTGTAACACACAGACGAATATACATAGGTTGATTTCTATTCAAAGACTCATAACAAAAAATTTTAGTTATATAAAATTTGTAAAGGAATGTGGTTTAGAATTTCCATTTTCATAATATTGCTGACATTATGAGAGAATATCTACATGAAATTACGCCTAGACATTGCATTAAGCCGTATAGCAGCTTGTTAATACAAGAATACATATTTAGGCATCTCAAGTATATCTCTTAATAACGTTTACTATAGAAACCTTCTTAATAGACTATCAAATAATCATCCAAAGTTTCTTTGAGATTAGATTTAGGCTTTAGAAGTCTATGCGTAACACACAGACGAATATACATACATTGATATATTTTATAGAAAATTGGTATAGAAATCTGTTTTAAGAAAAAGTATTCAGGTATCCCAAGTGAATTTAACAATATCTTATACCCTCAAAACATTCTTAGTAATGTAAGAAATAAGCAGTAAAAGTTTCTTGGAGATCAGATGGAGGCTTTAGTAGTCTATGTGTAATACACAGACGACATAAGCTAATTTCTATTCAAAGACTCATCAAAAATTTTAGTTAAATGCAATTTGAAAGGAATCTGGTTTAGGATTTCGATTTTCATAACATTGCTGACATTATATAAGAATATCTAAATGAAACTAACTAAAACTAATGAAAGTTCAATATTTTTAATATTACATATTTTGGAATCTTAGGAAGTCTTTTTAAATTAACCTCGATATTAATAGATAAGTTACAAAACTAAGGAAACTTATATTCTAGAAGTTATGAAGTAATTGCCTTTAAAAATACTTTTTTTCTACTGGATTATTATAAAAATAGTCTACTGAGTTATTATAAAAATAGTTGTAAATCCGCTCACTTTTGTGCCCCACTATATTGTATTGTGTATATTCGTTTGTCTCTTTGCATTGCCGGCCTGATCGAACAAATAAAAGGCTCAATACCATAAATATTGCCGAAAATTTCAGAACGTAAACAACCACAATAACAGCAACAACGACAGCAACACTTAACCAACAGTCCAGAACAGCAAAAGTCTAAAACCAGGCACACACAGTCACAATATTAAAACCAGTTTTCATTTACCATTATTCCTTTTCACGTACAAACGCACCAGAAAACGAACAAACCCAACCACCGGAGGAAGCACCGACAAAAGAAAACATTTAACAAACGTTGTTGCAGTGTTCAATCAAGCAACATGTATGTACATGGACAGACACACGGACGGATATGAAAACGAACGTGTGTTTGTGTTGAAATGCCATCACACGGCATTTGCCAATGTTGTTTGACTGTGTGTGTGAGTGTTTGTTTAACGACTGAAAGAAATTCTACTGAGCATGCGCAACAACTGTCTTTTTTCAATTCTCCTTGCTGCTACTACGTTTCTTATGTGTGATGGTTGCTTTTGTAGCAACAGACGATATTTGGCTGACTGGCTGGCTGTCTGTCTGACTGTCTGCCGGTATGGCAACAATTTAAGGTACAGTAGTTTAGATAAAGGAGTGATAAGGAACAGAGGGAAATGTTATATCGCAAGAAATTATCTTATACTATGACTAAAGTCTATTTTGCTATAGGATATAAAGACAATTGCATTTGCCATAAAAGAAGACTCCAAGCTACTAGACCCCCACTTACAATAGCAAAATGTATCTTTTGGTATAGCAAGACCTTCATCATTTAAATTTGGCGATACCTTTCCCTTAAAAAAAGACTCCAAGTAACTGGACCCCATTTCTTCAATAGAGCATAGGCTTGAACTCAAATCTTATTTTATAAAATAAAACGTTTAGGGAAAAATACTAATACTACTAACACATTAACCTTTTGCGACCACTGTCTTCTGTTATACCTAATAGTAACATTCAAGGAGTGGGACTGATTCGTATCTGGTGTTCTTGTGTGCTCTTTGTAGTATTCTTGCCCTCCTCCTGTGTTTCTTTTCTTTATTTTATGCGAGTTATCTACTACTTTCTTGTCTTTTAACAATCATTGTCAAATGAAACGTATTTTGTGCCAAACAAATTTGGAAAAAAAAACAACCCCATATGATACGATTTTAACCAATATTTTCAAATATCTTGTTTCTCTACATGAATGGAAAGTTTTGGGTGGAATTTCTTTTCTTTCTATAAAAACCCACATGTTGCTTCCTCTGATGCCTTAAATTACGAAAATTGTCTAGTATTAGGATTATTTGTTTTCATTTATTTCATAAATAATAGATTTCACACAACTCTTGTAAAACAAACTCTATTAGCAATAATAAAGTAGATCTTAAACTGTACGAAGAAAACAAATTCACAGTCTGCACAGATCGACTAACAAAACAAGATAAAAATAATAAACTAATTTAAAATTAATAGTAATTTGTTCAAGGTACTCATACTACGAACATCATTCTTAAGCAATATAACAAAATTTGTGAAATATTCAATATTCTATAAGGTAGAGAATGCAACTAGGTCTAGGTCATGTAATCCAGTTGGTGTTACAGAGAAAATATTAAAATATCATAGCTTTATTTTTCCATATCATTTACTATAGACTTACAAACAACCAGCGATAGTTTCTTTGAAATTAGTCGAAAGAATTAGAAGCCTATGTGTAACACACAGACAAACATACATACTTTGATTTGATATACAGACTTCTAAGGAAGACTTTAAGATATAAAAAAAATTATATAGGAATCTGTTGGAGAATTTCGATTTCCATCACAATACTGACATTATGTGAGAATATCTAAATGAAACTAAGCCTAAAACAAGAACAAGAACAAATGCATCCAAAGGCTTTCCAAGTATATATATCTCAATATTATTTACCATAGAAACTTTCTTATTAGACTAATAAACCACCAACCAAATTTTTTTCGAAATCGGATGGAAGTTGTGTAGAAGCTTATATGTAACACACAGACAAACATTAATACTTAGATTTGATTCGCACATAGACTTATAATGAAAATTTTACTTTTAAACTGTATTGTTAGTTAAGTTTTAGTCGATCGTATTGAATATATATTAATTTACGTTAGTGTATCAAATGATACATCGAATTCGGCTATCGATCAGAAAAGTGTTTTTACATAAATTTAATTTGTAAAGGTATCTATTTTAGAATTTTGATTTTCATAACAATATTGACATAATGTGAGAATATTAAAGTGAAACTACGGCTAGAAATTGCATTAAGACGTACAACAGGCTGTTAATGCAAGGAAAAATATTGTGATGTTTTAAACGAATTTTATTATATCAATTACACTTAAAACTTTCTTAGTAGACTTAAAAACATCTAGCCAAAGTTTCTTCGAAATCGAACGAAGGTTTAGGAGGCCTATAAGTAACACACAGACAAACATACGTACATACTTTGATTTGTTACATAGACCACTAAGGAAGACGTTTAGTTAAATAAAATTTGTATAGGAATCTGTTTTAGAATTTCGATTTCTATAACAATACTGACATTATGTAAGAATATCTAAATGAAACTAAGCCTACGAGTTGCATTGAATCTTACAACAGATTGTCTATACAAGAAAAAATATTGTGATATCCCAACAGAATTTTCCAATATCAATTTTTGTTATAGTTTTGTATTGTTGATCTATGTATGTCAATAATGAGTTTGGTTTGATTGTTCGGTTCAAGATCTATTATATTATTGCTAATAGAATTTGTTTTACAAGAGTTGTGTGAAATGGATTATCTTGACAGCTGACAGGGCGGATAGCCATTTCGATAGTTGCCAAACTATCTCATCAGCACCCTTTGCTGTGCCTTCTCCACACATTATCACAACCTTAAGTGTTAAAAGCTTCAAGAAATCATCTAGAAGCTTAAACACACCGGTGCGAAAATGGTATCAACGAAGACCACCCATCAACATAATCCACACAAGCTCTTGTCTATGCTTTGTCCATCGGACAAAATTGCATAGAATTTTTCTTAAAACTATCTTAGTAGACTTACAAAACAACTAGCCGAAAGATTCTTCGAAATAAGATGTAGGTTATAGAAGCCTATAAGTAACACACAGACAAACATACTTTGATATGTTGTATAGTCTTTTAAAGCGAATGATGAATTAAATAAAATTTGTATGAGTCTGTTTTAGGCTTTTGATTTTCATAAAAAATACTGACATTATGTAATATTGAGGCATCTCAAGTACATTTCCTAGTATCATTTACTATAGAAACCTTTTTAATAAACTAACAAACAACCAGCATAAAAATTGTCGGTACTAGTTGCAGGTTTTGGAAGCTTATAAGTAACACACAGACGAACATACGTACTTTACTATTTATTTACATAAATTTATAAGAAAAACTTTTAAAAATAAAATATCAACTACTATTAAAACTTTTTTAGTAGAACAATAAAAAACCAGCTAAAGTTTCTTTAAAATCACATGCAGACTATAGACGTCTATGCGAAACACACAGACAAACATACACACATTAATTTTTTTGTAAAGACTAGCAAAGAAAACGATGATTTTGAGAAATCTGTATTAGAATTTGTATATCAAATTTGATTTTCATAAATTAACCGATAATATGTGAGATTATCTTAAAGAAACTAAGCCTTAGACAAAGTTTATATGGTTTATATACACCGGGGAGCGAAAAATTATATGCTCCACTGTATTTCGATGCAGATGTACTTAAGGGGTCTTAACCCAAAAATTTAATATGAGGAATGAAAGAGAATCAAAAACTACACTTCTACATCCAACAACAACAAAATTGTATTTAGTTAGTTGTTTGCATTTCTTTACATTATGGGGTGATCATGAAATTAAACGCAGTGTTTAATTTTTTTTATTTATTAAATAAAACTTTTTTTTATTAACACAAAAACCAAAATTCAAATAAAAAAAAAACACTTTTTAATAAATCGTATGACCTCTCTTACTTTGACGAAGCTCAAAATGCCTTTCGGTCATTCATCATTTGGTTCTGACCGAACCCAACCTTTTGTTTTCTCACTGGAGTGAGTATGAACTCTGGAGTGACAGACTGAAAAGCTCTTAATTTTAACTAGAGATGTTGATTTCCACATTTTTCCGTTTTAAATAGGATCATATACTGATTTTGAACATTTAGAGAACACATTTTTTTAGAAACTTAAATTTGTAGCAATTTTTGCAAAAAATATTATCAAAGTCTAGCCTAAGCAGAAGGATTTCATTATTTGCGGCCGATTCCGTCAAAAATAACTTAATAGAAAGTTTTTTTTTGTATTTTTATAAACATTCATGTCCCTCTTTACGTCTGTGTGTTACATACAGGCTCATATACCTTCCATATGATTTTAAAAAACTTTGGCTGGCAAATTTTTAGAAGTCTAGGATAGTTTCTAGGTTAATTTAGAAATGGTACAAGGGTACAAAATTTACATTGTCTGCTGTTGCATTTCGAAACCCCTTTCCTAGACGCTTCTACTGATTTTAATGTAAACGGACTTTAGGTCCACCTTTCTTATTTCTTTATGTATTCATTAATGTCTGTGTGTTACATATAGACTCCTATATCTGTCATACGATTTAGATAAAACTCTGGGTGGTTATTTGTTAAGAATGTTGGATAGTTTCTAGGATAATTCAGCTACTGCACGAGAGCAGCAACATAAGTCATTTTATAACAAAAACTTTACAACTCAATTTAAATCATAATGTACATTTCAATTTATTTTGTAAGACTTGGTTTCTAGCTGGATGACTGAATTAAACTTAATCAGTTGTTATATAAAGCCTAAAATACAAAACATTTTAATAAATGTTGTTTTACGCATTGATTTATGTCAAAATTGTCTTTATAAATCATTATAAACTTTTTGTCTGTGTGTTGCGTATAGACACCTACATCTATCATACGATTTCCACAAAACTCTGTCTAGTTATTTGTTAAGAATATGGAAAAGTTTCTATAATAACTATGTTATTGTACAATAGCTGGAGCACAAGTTATTTCAATAGAAATAATTTTCGATCTTAATTTGAATTATAATGTAATATTACATATATGTATATTTTTTACAAGATTTGGACTGCAGTGGAATTACTGAATTACTCTAATCTCTGTAGTTATTATATATGAGGGCTGCAATGCAAGATATATTAATAAATTTAGTTTAAATGTTGGTTTAAGTCAAAGTTTTTTAAATATATAAAAACCCATATATACTTCCATGTCTGTATGTTACATATAGGCTACTAACCCATAAACACGATTTTGATAAAACTCTGTCTGGTTATTTGCTATGAATATGCGAAAGTTTCTACGATAATTATGTTATTGTGCGAAAGCTGGAGCACAAGTTATTTCAATAGAGACAATTTTGGATCTAAATTTGAATCACAATGTAATCTCTTATATATATTTTTTTAAATGACTTGGACTACAGTCGAATTACTGAATTAACCTGATCTCTAGTGTTATATGAGGGCTGCAATGCCAGATATATTAATAAATATAGTTCAAATGTTGATTTATGTCAAAGTTTTCTATATACAAAAAATCCAGATACACTTTAATGTCTGTGTGTTACGTATAGGCTACTAACTCTTACACAAGATTTCGATAAAACTCCGTTTAGTTATTTGTTAAGAATATGGGAAAGTTTCTACGTTAAATATGTTATTATACAGGGACTGATATTGTTATGGAAGTAATTTTACAATAGATGTAATTTTTTCTTAATTTTAAACATGTTAAATTACATTCTTTAATATAATTGGACTCCAGTCGGGTAACTGAGTTAACCTAATTCAGTTGTTATACGAGGACTTCTATGCAAAACATTTTCATAAATGTAATTTTATAGCTTCATTGATGACAAGTTTTCTTTATATAGAAATATATAGTAATGTACTCCTTTATGTCTGTGTGTTACGTATAGGATCTTATACCTTCCATACGAATTCGATAAAATTTTGGCAATTAGTTAATCTAATTCAGTTGTTATACGAGGACTGTAATGCATAACATTTTGCTAAATGTAATGTTATAGTTTCATTGATGTCAAAATTTTCTTGATATAGAAATATATATTAATAAACCTCTTTATGTCTGTGTGTTAGATATAGGCTCTTATAACTTCTATACGATTTTTATACAATTTTGGCAATTTATTTGCTAAGAATTTGAGATAGTTTCTAGGTTAATTTGAATATTGAATATTATTGAATACGAGGGCTGTAACGCAAGTCATTTTAATTTAAATCATGAACCTTTCTGTTAAAATGATTTCTGATGCAGCAATCATGTTAACTTACGTTCTTTAGCAAACTTGGACTCCAGCCGAGAAACTGAGTTAACCTAATACAGTTGTTATACGAGGACTGTAATGCAAAATATTTTACTAAATGTAATTTTATAGTTTTATTTACGTCAAAATTTTCTTGATATAGAAATATATATTAATGTACTCTATCTTGTCTGTGTGTTACATATAGGCTCTTATACCTGCCATACGATTTCGATAAAATTTTGGCAGTTTATTTGCCAAGAATTTAGAATAGTTTCAAGAATAATTTGAATATTGTACGACGGTTTCAATGCAAAGCATTTTAATTTAAATCAAGATGTAAATGTAATTTTTTGTTAAAATGATTTCTGATGCAGCAATGATGTAAAATTACATTATTTAATGTACTTGCACTCCAGCCGAGTAACCTAATTCAGTTGTTATACGAGGCTGCATTACAAAACATTTTACTATTTTAGAGCTACATTTACATGTGCTACCAGTATCCGTCAGCAATATCTTGCTGGGCTAACTTTATATGTATTAAGGAAAAGACGTTATGAAACAACTTCTTTTCCTTTCTAATGTGTCTTTTAAAAGTTTGACCTTCTGCTCTGTTGCTTTACCAATCTTAGTTCCTATTCCAATTTCATTAAAACAGAAACCTTGGGCAGACCAAACAACTCCAACTCCACCACACGTTTGTCCTAATTTCCTCAAATATTTCTTAGGAATTTCACAAAAACTCAATAAATCCGCAAAAAAAAAACAAAACTACCGCCGAAAAAACTCACCAGACAAACACTAACGAGTCCAATAACATGAAATTAAGTTAACAGAAAATCTCTGTATACCAAACAGTTTAAAACAAAAAAGGTGAACAATCCAACAACAAACAGCCTGAGTCTTTTATTCGTACATATAAGCTGTGCGCCAGCGCCCAAATGCACAACGATGCATTTAAGCCATTAAGGAGCAAAAGGGGATAAAATGATGATACTCTTAAAGATATCAGCAAATTTATATATGGGACATAAAACATTGTTGGTTTTACTCATAGTTCCGCTAATTTTATAATATTTCGCCGAAGATGAAGGCTACCAAGAAGATGATGATGATGATGATAATGATCGGCATCGTCATCATCATCATCATACTCCTCCTTCTCATCATCATCATTATCTTTAGCTTGTTCGACTTGATGACGTTATGTGCAACTTTGTGAGCCATCTATCAGCTGCTAAGATCTTTGCTTAAAGAAATCTTAACAAAATTAAACATTTATTAAAGTTTCTTAATGTTGTGAGATTTATGGTATAATAAAAATTATGGCTCGCCACAGCAACAGATGGTTTAAATCATCTCTTTGCGGTACTATAGTAACAACTTCCTCGCGTCAGGGTTACTATACGCCAAGCTATCCTCCACTTTGAGATTTCGAAATTTTATTTTGCCAACCATCATCATATCGGTTATCAGCTAAAGGTTTTTCGAAAATCTCCTCTTAGTGTCACATTCACTACAAATAATATTTTAGTAATAAAATCAAAACTCCCTAAGAGTAAAAATAACATCGCAGTGGCGTTTAATCGTCTGCGTGTAAGATTAACCCTATTTCTATATTGATTTACAATATTATTATTATTGAACATTACGTTGTTGTTGTTGTCGTTTGGGATTTCAAAGATTTTCTTAAGAAATTCACACGCTATTTGAACATAAACTCATAGAATACAAGCTGTTGGAGTAACCAAATCGGCGGTGAGTTGCCGTGTGGATGGGTAGGAAAGGGTGAAATCAAAGTAACAACTTAAGATTCAATTTCATTTTAACCATAAGGCAGGGCAATAGGGTTTTGAAGGGTTCAAGTCGGCGGAAAGGTATTAGAAGTAGATGTGGAAAATATTCTATTAAAGGAAAGTTGATTACAAGAAATAAAAGAGTATGAACAGAATAGTTATCACAAAGATAAGTATTTTTCTACAGGTACTAACATAAAAACAAAAATTATAATTTATATAATTATATAATATTAGTTATTATAATAAGAAACAGTAAACAGACCTCTTTAATTCATATATGATAAATTTTAGTTTACAGGAAATGAAGGAGTTTGGACAGAATAGTTTTCAAAAAGATAAATATGTTCTTATAGTTAATAATTTAAAAACAAATGTAGAAAATTATATAACAACACAATATTGTGTATTATAATAGAAAACCGATCAGATATTTAATCTGATCTTTTATTTTTATATGATACGTTTAAGTTTACTACCACTGTCGCCTCTTTCTTATATGAACTTAATTCAAAAAACTACTTACTATACTGCCCTCTTATAGTTAAAACATTGTTACAGAAACTTTTGTAGATTGCTAACAACTTATCAGGCAAAGTTTCATCACAATCGCATAGAAGGTATACGAGCCTATATGTAACACACAGACACAGTAAAAATTGTTTATATTTGACTTAAACAAACTATGTATTGAAAGCTGCGGAAGGTATGCAATTATCACAACAAATGTAACATGAGGGAAGTATTCTGTGAACAACTTAGTATTGTTACGGAAAAGAAAGCCACAGTGTTATTAAAATCAGATTGAAGATATAGAATTCTATAGGTAGCACACAGACGAACATACAGACGTAGATTTTTTTTATAAGAAAACCATTGATATAAATTAACTTTATAAGTACTAGAAACTGTTGTAGATTACTGGAAAATAATCTGGAAACGTTTCATCAAAACCGCATGGAAGGTATAAGAGCCTATAAGTAACACACAGACACAATAAAAATTGCATGTATAAGCTTTAACAGGCTATGTATAGGAATTTCTGATAGGGTCTTGATTTTCAAGACAAATCTTACATGAGATTATAATATTGTGAACAACTAAGCATTGTTACGCAAAAGAAAGCCACAGTTTGATTAAAATTAGATGGAAAATAAAGGAGTGGGTTGATAACACACAGACGGATATTTACATATGTAATTTTTTTGTAAGAAAAGCATTGACTTATATTAACTTTACACTAGGAACTATTACAGATTCCTAACAAATTATCTGCCACAGTTTCATCATAACCCTATGGAAAGTATAAAAGCCTATAAATAACATACAGACACAGAAAAAATTTTATTTATTAGACTTTAACAAACTATGTATAGGAATTTCTGATAGGGACTTGATTTACAAGACAAAATTGTATTTTTGATTTGCAAGAAAAGTATTCTGTGAACAACTTAGTGTTGATACGGAAAATAAAGCTACAGATTTATTAAAATTGAATAGAAGATATAGGATTCTATAGGTAACACACAGACGAACATACACACGTAATTTTTCTATCAGGAAAGCATTTGACAAACATGAACTTTAGACCAGAAAGCATTCCAGACTCCTATCAAATAATCAGGCAAAGTTTCATCATAATAGCATTAAAGGTATAAGAGCCTATAAATAACACACAGACACAGTAAAAATTTTATGTATTAGGCTTTAGCAAACTATGTATAGGATTTTGAGAGAGGAGATTGATTTTCAAAACAAAAGTAACATGAGAGAAGGTTTCTGTGAACAACTTAGTGTTGTTATGGAAAATAAAGCCACAGTTTTATTAAAATCAGGTAGAAGATATAAGATTCTATAGGTAACATACAGACGAACATGACACATAATTTTAGTTATGAGAAAACCATTGATTTAAATTAACTTTATACTAAAAACTATTACAGATGCCTAACAAATAAGCAGGCAAAGTTTCATTATAACCGCGTGGAAGGTATAAGAGCCTATAAGAAACACACAGACACAGAAATAATTGTATGTATTAGGCTTTATTAGTATTAGTTTAATATATAAGATTTTTTCAATAAGGCCGTGTCGCTGTTGTAGTGGAATAAAACAAGCTGTGTGAAAGATATTAACATAGATCATGTCATAGATCCTGCTGAATTTGAGCGATGTCCTGTGTTATATTGACTTTAATGCAGTTGCATTCGTTTCGCTGTCTGTTAGCAGTGAAATTTAAGATGAACCGGTGATTGGCCAGTCGCATTCGAGTCTGGTATCAGGGTTGCCGACCCAGATATTTTTCATAACAACTAGATTGCAACGGCCCTATGCTCCAACTAAGAGCAGTTGCAGGCAAAATCGAACGCACGTACTTAACAATATGCTGAGCTTGTATATGATCGCCCAAGAAGCATCAGCCCTATCGAATTGTACATGGTGAAAAAGTTGTGCACTTCCAATAATATTGCTCTCATGCTCACCCAACAATCGTTGAACTTTGTTTCTCTGTCTTTACTTGTGTCTGTTTTGTGAAAATGAATGCGAAACAAGCGTGTGTGGTCTAGCATTCATAACACTCAAGCATAAACTGACTGCCTTGAATGAAAAATAAATTTCCAGTACATGTTATCGGCAATTCACTTGTACTCGAAAGTTTTGTTTGATTTAAAGCAGTCAGTTTCTGCTTGAGAGTTATGAAAGCAACACCACACACACTTGTTTCGCATTCATCATAACAGACACAAGTGCAGACATAAAAACAATGCGTGTCTAAGTGAGATGCCTCGTGAGACTATGAGATGCCTGATACTGCTTTAATGCAGTTGTCATAAGTATAGACCGATTGAGGCTTATTGGAATAGAAATGCGACTTAAAAATTCGTCAGAAACAGAAGTCTGCCATAGTCATCCCGCGCGATCATGGCGGCCAATCTACTGCATCTATCCCTGAGATAACCATGCCCTTAACTTCTTAACTTTGTCGATTGTGGCGTTTGGTGAGTTGCACGTAACGCCGTACTGCATAAATCGCACATCTTTCGTTCTTATACCGTTCAATATGAGCCGAAATAAGCTGCGTTATCACCGTTCTATAAAGCTAGTCCATGGCGTTGTTAGTTAGTTTGGACCAATGACTTTGTAGGTTCAAAATGCGTACCAAACACTAATTTTTTGTAGATACATTGCTACATAGTGAACCTCATGTAAGTTGGCGTTATGTCATATACAGATTCTATCCTCGTTTACATAGCTATTCATCTAAAAATGCCTAAAGATGATTTTTCGACCAAAATTGCGTTTGCTGTAACTAACATTTTTTTGAATAATAAAGTTTTACAATTTATAAGCGCTGCTCAATCTTGTAACTTGTCATGATCATTTGACATCAGCAACTGATACATAAACCATAGGTTAAACACAAGCCGCTGAAACAACATGGCCGCAACAGACTAGCATTATCGACCCGCTCTAATTGGAAAGCCCTTATGATTTAAGTTGAAAAATTATATTTAAGTAACGAAAAGTAAAGCTGCCGTTCTAGCAAAATGATCAAAAGTATACTACGAACTGTCCCAGTTTTCTAACGACAAAAAACAACCCAGTAGTTGATAAATTCGGATGGAGGATATAGTAGCCTATACGTCACACACAGACGAATATACACACGTGTGCATTTTTTGATAAGAAAAAAACCTCATTTGCAACATTTTTAGTTACAACCACTGCCAAATACCACATCAAGTTATTATAATTATCAAACAACTCCCGCATGAGAACTCTTACAGCAAATAAAGTAATATAAACTAGAAAAACTTTGATTTAAGCGAATTTAAAATGGTAATTGTTATCAGGAATTGATTTTTGATACAAAAAACAAAAATTTTTATGACATTATTCATAAACTAAAAATTATATAGAAAAGTTTGTCACAAGTCCAAATAGTTATATATATATTAAATAAACATTATTCATGTAAGAGAGGCGTTAGTTAAATTTCCATAATTTAGACTCTTTTGTTTCAGAAAATTTTCTAACACAAAATTTTTTAAATGACAATTTTTTATTTGTATATTGGAACTTATCTTTATGAATGCTTGCTCTTCAGACAACTTTTTCCCGAAAAGTTTGTGTGGCTCTTTATTATATGTACCTTCTTATTGTCTGCATTAATTTTTATATATTTTGTCTCATCTCTAACTTTCGTAATGTTCATCTTAGGGTTAACTATTTTAAATCCTAATTCTCTTCGTTAGAGATTTCCTAAATCTCTTAGACAGTTATTAGGGTGTATCTATGTATGTGCGTGTGTGTGTTAGTGCAGAAGATCAGATGGCTCAGATCTAGGGCTATTAACGTCCTCGCCGTCTGTTGTTGCTGTTGTTGGCCGATCATAGATAGCACAGTTTAATTTCCAAAAAAAAAAGCAACAGCAGCAGCAGCCGAAAAGAAAAGAAGGTGTATCACGAAATCTATCTTTGGGGTGTCGTCGTCTCATACTCATCGCAAAGCGGATAAGACCGCACAACACACACACACGCACTTGCGCACACGTAACATATCCAACTACAGTTTATAATTAAAATTGAAACAGAAACCTCCGAAATTCAAACCAAATCTGCCGAACACAACACGAACATAGTATAAATTACGTTGAATTTTGCTTTCAAAGGCTAATAATTCTAATAGTTTTATCAGAAACAACGCAGCACACAAACAACACCAAGAAACCGCCAAGACACCAACAAACCAACACTTATTCGTGTTCAATTTGCTTCGTTCGGCCCTGCTCTGTTATGCGTTGATTGAAAGCCATACATAAGTCTAGGTTTGTAAGACATTCAGCCGGCCATCCAGCTTCGTATGTTGAGCTTGAGATACATGCAAGCGATTAGATACTACAACAACACCGTTCCATATAACCAAATTGTAGCTCATAGTTCTGTGGATTGTTTGGTGTTGTTGTTGCCAGTATGTTCCAAAATACACAAAAACACACACAGGCGCAAAACAAAAACTAAAGCGTTTTAATTAGATTATAAGATTTATTTCCAAGATTCGTTTACTACGTATTTTTCTGCTGTGTTGCTTCTATGTCATTTTAATCATAGCGCTAGGAGGTATAGGAATTGTCTACACTCGTGAAAAAAAAAATTAGACAGGGAAAGAAAAAATTTGCTAATAAAAAGCTTGGATATCGTTTTTTGAGAAAATATAAGTAGAAGAAATACATTTTTTTTGTTACATTCCTAAGATTCAAAGAGACATTTTTAAATATTTCTAAAATATTGATTTAGAATTTATTTCAAGCTGAAGACCATTTTATGAAAGAAGTGTTTTAGCAGAATGATTTTCTCATAATGCCCTGGTGGTCTGTATAGCTGTTTCGGATTCAACCACGAATTCTCATCAGCAGACTTTGTTATAATGATTGCAAAATGTTTATCAAGTCTTATGCACCAAAACTCACAATAAAATGAGAATTCTTTCTTGAGGGCATAGACTCTAAAAACTTCGCAACCATTCACTATGAGAAACCATTTGTTTATGTTGAGAAAGCCGTCGGCTTTCAAACAACATGTTTTTGTTGTTGGTCTCGCAACCATTTTTTATTGTGCTTACAAGTACTTTTGTTGTACCAAAAAGTACTTCAAGTGTCCCAAAATGTGCTTTCATTGTACTGACAAGTAGTTTTATTGCACGACAAGTACATACATATATTGTACCAAAATGTACTTTAACTGTACTTACAAGTACTTTTATTGTACCGAGTAATAATTTAACAGTTCCAAAAAGTACTTTAATTGTACCAACAAGTACGTTAAGTGTCCCATAAAGTGCTTTCATTGTACTAGAAAGTACTTTTATTGTTCCCAAAAGTACTTTTATTGTACCAAAAAGTACTTTTATTGTATAAACAAATACTTTAATTGTACCCAGAAGTACTTTTATTGTACCACAATGTACTTTTAATGTACTAACAAGTACATTTATTGTACCGATAAGAACTTTTATTCTACTAACAAGTAATTTAAGTGTCCCAAAAAGTGCTTTCGTTGTACTAAAAAGTACTTTTATTGTATGACAAGTACACATATTGAAAAAAAAAATTACTTTTATTGAACTAATAAGTACTTTTATAGTACCGAGAAGTACTTTTGTTATACCCAAAAGAACTTTTTTGTACCAACAAGAAATTTATGTGATACAAAAAGTACTTTTATTGTACTAACAAATACTTTTACTGTACCAAACACTACTTTTATTGTACAAGAAAGTACTTTATTTGTACCAAAAAGTACTTTATTTGTACCAAACAGAATTTTAATTGTAGTGATAAGTACATTTACTTTAGCAAAATGTACTTTTATTGTACCAAAAAGTACATTAACTATACCAAAAAATACTTTATTTGTACCAACAAGTACTTTTGTTGTATCAAAAAGTACTTTTGCTATGTCAACCAGTTCTTTTATTGTACCAAAAAGTACTTATGTTCTAGTACAATTACAAGTTCTTTTATTATACCAAAAAGTACTTATGTTCTATTTTTTATTGCACTAAACAGTACTTTTATTATACAAAAAAGTACTTAATTTGTACCAAAAATTTCTTTTATTGTATCGATAAAGAGAGTACTTTTATTGTGCCAACAAGTACATTATTTATAACAAACAATACGTCTAATATACAAAAAAAGTACTTAATTTGTACCAAACTGCACTTTAATTGTATCGATAAGTACCTTTACTGTACCAAAAAGTACTTTAATTGTACTAACAAGTACATTAATTATACCAAAAAGTACTTTTATTGTACCAAAAAGTACTATCGTTGTATCAAAAAGTACTTATATTGTACCAAAAAGTAAATTAAACCGAAATGTACTTTTGTTCTAATTACCGCTAAGTGCTTTTATGGTATTGTATTGACAAGTACTTTTATTGCACCAAAAAGTACATTTATTGTGTTGACAGGTACTTTAATTGTAACGAGAAGTAAATTTATTATGCCAAGAATGGCATTTGTTGTACCAACAAGTACTGTATGGCACATAAAAGTCCTTTTCTTGTACGTTCAAGGATTATTTGTATCACACAGTACTTATATTTGTACTTTGTACAATATAAGTACTTTGTGATATTTGTGAATTTTGTTGTACCAAAAAGAACTTTTATTGCACCCAAACGTAATTTTGTTGTACCGAAACGTACTTTTATTGTACCACAAAATACTTTTATTGTAAGTTTTTGTACAATAAAAGGACCATTGTGGTATAATTAAAGTACTTTTCAATACAATAAAAGTACTTTCTGATACAGGGAAAGTACTTCACTCTACAATATTTAAAACTTCGACTTGCCAGCAACATTCGCCATCGCCGCAATTAAGCTCTTCCACTTTACGTTTTTCCTCGAGTGTATTTTACTGATCGCTCTCACAATTTCGGTGAATCTTAGAAATTGTTGCCTTGTTTTTTGTTTTTTTTTTTTCAAGATAACGCATCTTAAATAATAATTTTCATGTGAATTAGATAAACCACAACAAAAACAACAACAACAACTAACATACGGCTGTTTGTGGTCTACGAAATTATGTTTAAATTTTAAGTTATTTAGTATGGAAAACAAAAATTAGTTCAAACGTGTTTTGAATTTATAATTTCACAAGGGATATATATTCAATTTTGATTTCAAATTTTATGTGTGATTTTATGAGCTGTACAAAATTTTTAAGTATGAAATATGAGTTCCATATGTTTGCTTAATTTGAATTCCTCGTTAAAAATATTACGATAATTTAGTTGTCTTCAAGGGGGTGTGGAAGAGAGAGAGAGGGAGGATTGCATGATTTAATGATTTGCTAATTTAGTTTTAAATATGTACTCATACACAACAAACACAAACTTTACAGAATTTATCATTTCAATGGAGGATTATATGGCAAAGCTATGAATCATTGATCATTAATTAGAAAAACAATGATTTTTGTTGTCATTCATCATGGTGGGAGTAGCCGAGTGAAACAATATAAAGAAATTTTTAAATATTTGAAAAAATTATTTATAATAAGCAAATAGGACAAAACATTCTTGGGGGAAGACTGCAAGTGGTATTAATATAAAACGAGCTTTATTGATAAACATTTTTGAAACGATTTTTGTGTGAAGGTTTGAATAATAAGTTGTTGATTATTTGGCAGCTTAACCCATACAGAGGTATACCTGAGCAAAGTTTTTGCACTTGCTATAGGTCAATCAACTGTCTTAAAGTATTCTTAGTAAGAAATTCCGACTTAAGCGAAAGTAAGCGGATTGTTTCTAGTTATCTACATATTTTCCTCTAGGTCAACTTTTTTATAATATTTTTATATCAACAAATACCGACTTAAGCCGCATTTTTTTTTTGAAAATTACGTTTTATATGCTCATTTAGTCTATAAGAAACCAAGAAGTTGAAATTTACTTAAAAACATTTTTGACGTTGGAAACCTTTTTAAAAATCTTAACCAAACCCATTGTCTTAAGCTATAATAAGGTTAATTTATATCAATCTTAATTTTTTTTGAAAACATGTCCTTTTGTATTCATCATATGACATAAATATTTACGATGTTCCTTAAGATATAAGTTCATAGTATGTGTGTGTAGCCACATCTCTCTATTGCCCTGTCCTGGTCAAACCATATCAATTATCCCTTCGTGTAAATGAGAGTGTGTGTGTGTTTGTGTGAGTAAAAGGACTTCGTTTGATTAGATTGTGCAGTATTAAGGAATTTTCAATGTTTTTCGTTTTTTTTCTGAAGGGTTCATTTACTGCTTTGTTGATGTCTCACAAAAAGATGATTGAAGCCTGACAGCCTCACAACAAAGTGTCAAATAAGGAATTTTTCAAAATGTAAAAACAAAAAACACACACATTTTAAAGAATCCCACAAAAGGTTTGTGAATAGCTAGCTACAAGGGTATCATATCAGTGTTGATATGTTAAGCAAAACTTGTAATTTTCCGGATTTTAAGTGAAGTGTTGCAATCCCCGTCTGTTAATGTCCTGCCTCATTATCTTTGTGGCATTAGGACTAAGGACTAACGACTTGGAAAATCAATTAGGCCTAATTATTTATGTATTTGGTTTGTGGGCTTCCGTGTTAAAGTTCATGTTTCATGTTAATGCTTTTGATGATTTTGTGGAGAAAAAAAACATTTATTTTTATATCAAAAAAAAAGTTAATATGTTAAATGTTAATATGTTGTTAGGCCTTTTTCAGTTTGTCATTGTATTGCCGGTTGAGGGTGGAGAAAAGTCAATGTTCGCATTTTATGTTAAACTTATGTGACACATACATTTTGTAATAAACATTTAAAGTTCTGCTACACAGCTTATGGGATCATTTTGTTTTTGTTGGCCTCATAAGATTTGGCTAATTAGTATTTACAATCTTCGAAAATCCAGTTTATACTACAAAAAAAAAAGGTTGCTGAATACACAGTGAAGGCACAGTGGTTTTTTGGAAAGGACAAGTGAAAACAAAAATGTTTTTATATCCTATCAAAAAGTTTTTTTACTGTTCATTGTACCAAAAAGTACTTGTATTGTACAGACAAGTTCTGTAATCGTTTCAGAAAGTAATTTTAGTGTACCAAAAAGTACTTAACGTACTTTTATTGTACCAACAAGTACTTTTACAATACAGAAAAGCTCGTTTATCTTGTCAGAAAGTACTTTTATTGAACCAAAAAGTATTTTTACAATACCAAAAATTACTTTTATTGCATCAAATGTTTATTTTCTTGTATCGGAAGGTACTTTTATTGTACCAAAAGCTCTTTAAGTACTTTTATTTTAACAACAATTACTTTTATTATACAGACAAGTTATTTTATCGTGTCAGAAAGTACTTTTATTGCACCAAAAAGTATTTTTACTATACCAAAAATTATTTTTATTGCACTAAATGTTATTTTCTTGTATCGGAAAGTACTTTTATTGTACCAAAAAGTTTATCGACAAGTACATTTATTGTACAAGAAATAACTTTTTTTTACAGAAAAGTACTTTTATTATGCAAAAAAGTACTTTTATTGCACCAAATGTTTATGTTATGGTATCGAAAAGTACTTTTAATGTATCAACAAGTATTTTAAGTGTTCCAAAAAGTTGTTTTTTTGTACCAGAGAGTAATTTCACTGTACCAACAAGTACGTTTAATGTACCAAACCTATTTTTATTGTACCTGGTACTTCTTCTATGCCAAAATGTAGTTTTAGTATATCAACAAGTACTTATATTATACCAACAATCGTTTCAATTGTTCCAACAAGTTTTTTAATTGTACTGACAAGTACTATTATTGTAGATGAATGTACTTTTACTGTACGAAAAATTAATTGTAATTGTACTTCTCGTACCAAAAAGTATTTGAATTATACCAAAAAGTACTTTTATAGTATCAAAAAGTATTTGTATTGTACCAACAAGTATATGTATTTACCAAATAGTACTTTTAAGATACTTTTTGTGCCAGAATGTACTTTTAATCGAACAAAAAGTATATGTGATGTACCAAAATGTACTTTTATTGTCTAAAAAATAATTTATTGCACCATAATGCACTTTTATTGTACTAGCAAGTACTTTTATTGTTCCAACAAATACTTTTAATGTATTGATTGCACGAAAAAAGTACATTTAGTGTATCATAAATTATATTTATTTTACCAAAAAGTACTTTTTACCATGAAGTACTCTAATAGTTCCAAAAAGTACATTTATTGTACTGGTTAGTACTTCTAATGTACCAAAAATACTTTAAAGTATTTGTATTGTACCAAAAATTATTTTTATTGTACCCACACGTACTTTCCTTGTACCAAAAAGTACTTTTATGGTACCAACATATGTATTGTACCAGAAAGTACTTTTTTGTGCCGACATGTACTTTTATTATACCTGACGGTACTTTTATTGTACCAAGAAGTACTTCAACTGTACTGACAAGTACTTGTAATGTACTGATAAGTACTGTCATTGTACAAGAAATAATTTTATTGTATCAAAAGTACCGATATTGTGCCAGAAAGTATTTTAATTGTACCAGAAAGTACTTTTATAGTGTCAAAATGTAATGTTTTATACCAGAAAGTAATTTATTGTATCAACGAGTACTTTTATTGTACCAAAAATTACTTTTAGTTAACCAACAAGAAATTATTCTGTACCAAAAAGTACTTTTATAGTGCCGACAAGTACTAATATTGTACCCGAAAATACTTCTATTGCACCAAAAAGTACTTTTAATGTACAAACATGTACTTTTAATGTACTAAAAGGTACTTTAATTGTACCGAGAAGTACTATAATTGTACTATTTAGGTAATAACGGTTTGTTTGAAGATTTTATAACACTTAATAATACTGCTCCTGCTGATTCTTATATAAAATGATCTCCTGAATCCGAATATCAACCTCGTTTTGTCCCAAAAACGAACAGTGCTCTTGGGACGCTCCCACTTTTTTCTTCGATTTACTAAAAATATAACAAAAAGCGAAGTAACTAACTTAAACCGAAGGGATGGGAAGGCCCGTCCTTTATATAAAATGACCTCCTGAATTTATATATAACTCCCATTTCCCCCTATCACCCATTGTTTTCATGGGACCCCCTTTTTTTATTTACTTGAATGACGTAACTGAAACAGATGGTATGAAATGGGGGGCGTCGCAAAAAATACTGCTGCTCTTATGTAAAATCACCTCCTGAATCCGATTATCTGCCCCATTTTTCCTCACATCCATCGTTTTTACGGGAAGTTCCCTTCTTTGCTTTATTTGAATGACAACTTAAAGTTGAGTAAGTTACATAAACAGATGGAGTGGGGGGAGTAGTGTCCTTAGAAAACTACTGATTCGTATGCAACTTTACCTCCTAAACCCGAATATCACTATTTTTTCCCATCAGCCGCCTTTTCCCCGCCGATCCTTTTTTTAGCTTAACTTAAATGATAACAAAAAACGGCGGGTAATGGGAAAAAATTGGGGGTAAGATCAGAATGTAATTTTACATAAGAATCAGGCGTTTTCTCGGGACGCCTCCCAATACCTTCAGTTTCAGTTACATACTTCACTTTTTGTTATCATTCAAATAAATTAAAGAAAATTTTGGGCTCACCGAGAAAACCGAACGTGATGGGGCAAAATGGGGGAGATATTTGGATTCAGGAAGTCATTTTGCGAAAGAATCAGCAGGAATAGTGTCGGGCCGATTTTCATATTGTCTGTTACACAGAAATAACTGTCGGCACATTTTAAGTAGTCAATATTTATATCAACAAAAATTTTGATCATATCAATAAAATGCGTTGTTAATATGAAAAATTCGGTATATAATCATTATAAAAAAACAACATTTTCCTAAATCAAGTTACAATATCAGTAGCTCATATTAAAAGTGATGTTGCAAGAATAAAAATTTCAGAATTTAAATGTTTACTTAAAATTTTTCGACATTACTAAAACACAACGAAAAGACCAATACATCAGTCTTTACTACATACAGCAGCATATCAAACTCTAAGCCGCAGTAACATGCGCGTTTACCCTGTTGGCTAAATTTCAATTAAAAAATTAGTTGGAAACTTAAAAAAAGTTGTTCAATTTTACTTGGGAAATTATCTTACCAGTAAAAATGTTTATAAAAAATTGAATATGGGCTCAACTTTCCTTAAGGACATTTTATCCGAGAATATGTTCTTTCTTTTAATTTTAAGCAGCTTGTCACATGATGCAATGTCTATTCTTCAATCTTACATTCCTTCATTGCCATCATCACTTTTAATGCATTGTTGTCTACTTATAGGAAAAAACAAAACAACACAAAAAGGTCACACCAGTTATATCTAAGCCCTTAATGACATTTAACATAAAAATTCAATCAAATTGTTTGGCTATTGTTGTTTTCGGTTTTTATCTCATCTTCTTAACATGTACTCTAATTATTTATGTTATATTTTTTTTCGTTTCATTTCATTTCATTACCCTTCAAAGCCAGAAATTATGTGTGAGTCCTGTAAGGACTTCTGTGAAAAACAACCCCTTGTCACATAACTTATGGGGAACATTGTAGGACGTTACGTTATCCATAACGAAATGTAAAATTCAGAAATACAATAAATACATGTATGTGTCATTTCTAATTAAGCATATTATTGAAAAAGGAATCAGGAATCAGAACTGATGAAAATATTTGTTAAGGTTAATTAACTGAGAGGTTCTCTCGTTGTGAGTATAGAGAACAGAATGAAGTGAAAATTTTCAAAAACCAAATTTTAAAAAAGTGAAATTTTCAATAACAAACTGTAAATTGGTTTATGGCCACCAACTGTATTTAAGTGTTAACTTTTTTAGATTTTTTTATCCATAATCTTTTTAAAAATATCTTAACATTTATTACAATTATAATTAAAACATAATATTATTTAATAATTAAATTTCCCTTTTCTTTTTATCTATATTTCATTACAGAATCCAGCTTCAGTTTTCTCACGCAACTTTGTGAAGTTTTCTAATCACCACACACGAGAGACTTCCAATCGCCGCTTCAAAGGTCACGCACAAGTTGACCTCTTCTACAAATTTTGAAAGGCCGAATATTGACAAGTAAATTGGCAGTAAGATAAAATCATATAAAACAAAAATTATTTCTAATTATTAACTTTTACCAAATAGTAAGAAATGAAAACCATAACACGAATATGTTACATTTTTTTGGTTGAAATGAAAGCAAAAACCGCATTCAAATGAGTGAAATTGTCAAGAAACCCCAAACAAAACGAATAGTAACAAAAACGAATGAATTAATTATGAATTATGTTTATAACTAAATTTATAAAAAAAGAAAATGTAATTAAAAAAACTCACAAAAGAAATATATTTTAAAATCAGGACGAATTGTAAAGAAAAAATCAAGAAAATCTTGAACAAACATAAAGAAATATCTGAAACCATAACGAATTTGAATGAAGGATTTATGCAATTTTGAAAAAAATAAACATAAAAGTGAAAGTAAAACTCTTGACCAAACATGGAGGCAAAACGAAATCGAATGATAGAATTAAAAGGAATAGTAAAGTGAAATAAAACTCTGAAAAATCTTGACCAAGCATGGAGGCAAATCTAAAAACCGTAACCAATTTTAAAGAAACAATTTTAAAGATTTGGAAAAAAACAGAAAAGCTAATGGAAAATTGTTATAAAACCAAACAAAACGAATATGATACTCTTGAAAAATGGATAACTAACAGCAAAGTAAATCGAAAATATATTAAATTTTTTAATAAAAAAATATATTTAAAATTCTGTTGTATGTTACGGATTTTTGCTAACAAAAAAAAGATCTGAATGTTTTTTTGTGGCAAAAATAAAAATTGTGGCAAAAATAATAATTTATCCGAAATTACTAAAACATCTGCAGCTTGCAAAAAATTCATCTGTAATAGGATACGTGAAACTTACTTTTAGTTGCTTATACAAAATTTTTAGTTTTTTTAAAACTAAATAGCAACTTTTATATTAATGTTAATAAAACATAAGTCCAATTGGTTTCATAAGACCACAAGGCTGCCTCTCTTATCATCATAATGGACGAATATCAGGAATTCTTTTGAAACGACTCAAGGCGCTATCTATAGTAAGCAAATTTTACTATTTATTGAAATCCATTCATTCTTTGCTTTGCTAATGAGTACATAAGATCTAAGCCACAATAATTCTCAGGATTACATTAAAAGCTAAGAAATATAACAAAGGAAGTTTCCCAAGTTCAATAAAATTCAAGATAACATTAAGCACGCATTGTCATTATACTAAAAGATTCTTTGAAAACGGCTAAAGCTCCAACTGTAGTATAATTAATTTTTTACTATATATTAAGTACATGTAATCTTAGCCACTGTAATGCTCACGATTTCCTCT
The DNA here is from genome assembly GCA_964034835.1 of Muscina levida. NCBI lineage: Eukaryota > Metazoa > Arthropoda > Insecta > Diptera > Muscidae > Muscina > Muscina levida. The sequence continues at coordinate 149,566,605 of OZ035882.1, forward strand.
AAAGATTATTATCATCAAAATGGACGATTACTTGAAATTCTTCAGAAACGACACAAGCGCTACCTATAGTACACAAATTGTACTATTTATGAATTCATTTCATTCTTTGCCAAACCTAGGGTTTATAGAAACAACCACACTAATAAAAGAGCTAATTATGGACGAATACCAACTATGATTGGATTACAGTACAAATATTCTGGGTTTCACAACGAAAGACATAAAAGCTGCCATCTATCAACAGAAATTAAAAGCAAAAGTAGATGCATCAGTCTTTACTATATATAGCAGTATTTTAAACTCTAAGCCCTTCTTGGGAGAACCTTACCATTATAATAGCAGATTACCAGATGTTCTTCGGAAACCACTCAAACGCCACCTATAGTATACAAAGTGTGCTATTTTGAAACTATTTACTAAGCCTCAGTTATTCTCACGATATCCTCGAAGGCTGGATTATTACTAAAAGTTTTGCTGCGCCCCCTACGTTATACAAATTGTACTATTTATGAAAATCTATTTATTCTTCGCGATTTACATGAGAATGATGTCCTTGTGTCTGGTATCGTTGACCTGAGCAGATGGTGGGCTCCATCTCAATAGGACATACCATAACGCTGCTGTTAAAGCCACGGACGAATTCAATTACTCAATGAAATATTCAAATTGTATATGCTTTTTGGGTGGGGGTACTAATAATACTAATTGGCTGACAAGTACAAGCCTAAGGCTTGCCCTTTGTGCGTTTTGACCCCCACTGCCGGCAACACATAGATTCTCAGCATACCGCAGTATACTGCCTCAACAACTTCCTTCACGAACTTCCAACATAAAGCTTTGCGCCCCATCCGGCTGGTCGCATTCACCACCTTCTGCTAGGTGCCGTAGCTCCCTATCTGGTTGGCATCATCAAAATAACCATTCGGTTTCACTCGGGAACAATAACACAAACATAAACTAAATGAATTCGACTTGATAAGAATAGCGTCAAAGAGCGCATGCACAATTATCAATCTTTTAGTTTTCAAAGGATAAAGTCCGTAACAACATAATAGTGTTCCTGCAATCGCTATTACACTCTTGCTTTAGGTTTTCTGTATCTAATCCAGTGATCTGCAGCTCAATACAACCACAAAATGAGGTTGTGTTGGTGAGGGGAGAATGCAACACTCCATTCAACCAAAAGATACTTTGATGCACAATGAGAAATGCGAATATAGTATGGTGGCTCCACTTTTCACGGGCATCAAACTATCAGCTGACCCACGTATCAGGACAAACTTGTGTCCTGATATGTGTTGATCCTTACCCAAACGGTCAGGACAAACCTGACCTCCACTAGTACCATCTTTAGACTCCTTGGCCGGAGCTCGTAAAGACGTGCATCTTCACTATCACCATTTCTCCTGGCAGGGCCAGAAAGAGGTACACTGTGGGTTCTCTTAGAACCTTGGGGGCAATACTCCTCAAAGACCCCCATAGGAGATCCCCTTGCGGCGATACTGATACCTCAAAAGCTCATAAACGTTGACAAGAAGAAGTTTGCTTAAAAATGTCAAGTGCGCAACCTATAGTATACAAAATGTACTATTTATGAAAATTTGTTTTTATAATATAAACTACACAAAATTTGCATTATCACCCCGTAAACAATAAAAAGTCTAAGGCAATATCTAGAGACTTAATAAACGCCTGGTATATAAGTGGTTATAATTCAAAATTCCCTCTATCCATTTGCAAAACGCATTAGGATATATTGCGTTCACTACGTCCATCCAACAGGATATCTTATATATATATTTAACGTTGCTCTTAAATAATCTCAATAATCTAACTGCAATTCTACTCCATAGCTGCCAAGAAATCGCACATTTAACATAACTGTTAAGTCTTCATTGGTCTTAACTACCATTCTACTTCATAGCTGTCATCAATTCTATTTTTTAAGATATACCAAGCTCCAAAATTGTTGATCTTAACAAAAAAAAATCATGTTATTTTTTCTTATTACAAAAACTTCTTTTGTTTACCTAAAATTAAAACATAAACTAATAGAAAATTTAGCATATATTCCTTTTGTTTCATTTCTATATTATTTTCACACAATATACAAACAAACAAAAAATGTGTTTAAAACCCAAACAGAGCATTTTGATAGTACTAATTTCGTAAGAAGATGGAACCAAAACCCGCCCTCGACCCCCCCAAAAAAAAAGAAAAGAAATTTCAAAAACCTTTCCCTAAAATATACATACATATAAATAAAATATCAATTCCACTGCATATCATTTTTATTGAAAAATAAATTTAAATACAAACAAAAAATATCAAACAACTTTCAAGAAGATATTTTGACAAAATAGCAATAAAACTTCCCTCAAAACAAAATACATATACGACCCTCATAAATTTAAGTCTATTACTTATAAACTAACCTCAAATGAAATAAAATTTGAATTAAGATTTTGTTATTTCTGTTTTGCTATAATTTAATAAATAAAAAAAGAAAAACTGTGCAATATTATCGTTTTTGTTTTGTTTTGTTATAAATAAAAGAAAAATATAAACCAATAAATAAAATAATTTTAAATTATAATTTCCTAAATCAATGTAAAATTTTAAAAATAAACCCATAAAACAAAAAAACAAAACTAATTAAAATGTGAACTAAGGAACTTATTAACAAATGTCAGGTATATTCATATTTAAAACGAAAAAAAAACAAAAAAACTAACAGCTGAATATAAATATTTAACAACAAATATTACACAAATAATAATAATGCAAGAAAAAACTACCTCGTTTTTAAACCACAAAAGAATATATAATAAAAAAATTATATAAAAACATCTTAAGAAAACAATAAACAAAATTTTAAAATTTTGCAACAAAAAAAGTTATACGTAATTGAAACAAAACAAAACTCATTTAACAGGCGAAAAGAAACCAAATAAAAAACAACAAGCAAATAATTACAAAACTCTACTAAACAATAGTAAATTTTAAGTATTTTAGTCAAGTAAATCGAAACGAAATTGAGAAACCAAAACAAAAATCCCCAATATACTTAATATAAAACAATTTGAAAAAGTAAAAGAAAAACAAAATGGAAGAAAAAAAAAATAAAATGTGTAAACAAAATTATATATAATGGCGTTATTATTTGGGAAAGGGATTTCAATATTATCATCTATAACAGATAAGACCTAGCAGGTTTGAAAAAAAATACATAGGCTCAACCGCCACCTATTGTTATTTATTGGTACTATTCTAAAAACGCTCTCTGGCCAGTGAAGAGGTAAGAGCCGCTGGCTTTTAAAACAGGGAGGAAATTAAAATGTAAGTTAAGTCAAAAGGATTATGAAAAATTAAGGCGAAATTATTTATAACAGGAGGTACTGTTTTAAGGTAGTGGGATGGATTTTTAATTTATGATCTGTACCAGACAAGATCTTGTATGTAGAACAATGACAAACAGAAATTACGCGCCACCTATCGTAAATTATTGGTACTATTGTTTTTAAACAGGAAAAAAATAACAGCAACCAATTGCTTCCACATGTAAGTGAAATAATTGGAAAATTGGTGAGTATCCACAGTAAGAAATATTAAACATTCATGAAAGAAGAATAGAGATTTCATTTCGTAATTCGCTCAGACAAGTTTCAGAAAGATGTAGGTAACGCCCAGAAACTGCAAAGATATCTAAACAATATCTAATATTTAAAATGCAGTATTTTTATATCTCGTAAAACTCTTTCAAAGTTTAATAAATTATTTCTTTTTATAAAAGATAAAAGAAATAGGTTTGGACGTTTAAAAGTTACAATTACAAAGCTAAACCCTGAAAAAATTTTATAACCAGCAAATAAAAATAATTTTTAAAAGAAATTTAATCAAACACCTTCAAAACCATGTTTTAAATTTAGCAAAAAGTTTGGAAATAATTTAGTTAAAATTATAAAAAAAATTATTAAATACTTTGTTTAAAACATCGGCTCATATTTGCACCACAGTGTATAATATTATATTGTTTTTTTGTATATATTAACTTGAATGCAGATTACCAGTAGGTGTGGATCAAAATAGTTCACTTTATGTTGAGGCTGAGGGAAATGAATACATCGAAAGTTAAGAAAGTTTCAGTCTGTTAAACCGACTTACATATATCCTGTTGTAAGTTAACAAAAGACAGACTTTGGGCACGGTTACTCTGGATATATTAATATTATTAGAAGGGGCGTGGCTAGACTAACAATTTGTCCTCCAAAAATTTATCCTGTTATAAATTAACTAAATACAAACTATGAGCACAATCACGTTGGATGTATTGAGATTGTGCTCAATTTCTAAAGTGGGGCGTTGCTAGACTACCAGTTTTTCCTCCAAAAATTTATCCTGTTATAACTTCACTCAATACAGAATTAGAGCACGATCGCGTTGGATGTATTGGTGTTATTGCTCGATTTCAATAGTGACCGGAAAGGTACATTTGTATGGGAGAATGGAAGAACTTACAAAACTTTATCCTGTTACAACTTTACTTTACAGACTTTGGGCACGATGGAGATGGTTGTATTGATATTTGATTTCTAGTGGGCGGAATGGTACATTTGTGAGGGGGGGGGAGCTGAATGGGCGTGACTAGACATCCAGTTTTTCCTCCAAAACTTTATTCTGTTATAGCTTACCTAAATACAGAATTTAGTCACGTCATAGTTATAAATAAAATTAAAAAAAAACGAATAAAAGTACTTTTGGTACCAAAGTACATTTTGTTGCAGAAGAGGTACTTTTTGGTATAGTAAAAGTACTTTTTGGTAGATGTTTGGTACAATAATAAATGTACTATCTGCAACATTAAAATAACTATTTGGTAGAAAAAAGGTACTTTTAGGTAGAACAAAAGTACATTTTGGTACATTGAAAGTACTTTTAAGTACAATAAGAGCACGTTGTCATATTAAAACCACTTGCTAAGTACCAAAAAAAGAACTTTTAGTTAAAATAATGGTACATAAAAAGTACTTTTTGGCATATAAAAGTACTTTTTGGTAAAATAAAAGTATTTTCGGTATAATAAAAGTAATTTATGGTACAATAAAAGAACCTTTTGGTACTTTAGAGCACTTATTGGCAAAAACAAATATCTAATGATACAAAAAAATTACATTTTGGTACAGAAAAGTAGATTATCTTACATTAAAAGTACTTTTTGGTACAGTAAAGGTTACTTTCGGTGCAACAAAAGCACGTTTTGGTTCAGAAAATTTCTTTTAGGTACAATAAAAGTACTTTCTGCACCAAAAAAGTAGTTTTTGCTACATTCAATAAAAGTGATTTTTTGGACCTCTAAACGTACTTTTTATTATAGTGAAAGTACATGATAAAAAGTACTTTTCAGTACCGAAAGGATACTTTATGATACTCTTTAAATTCTGTCCTCTATTAAATGTACCTTTTGGTACAATTAAACGTATTTTTTGGTACATAAAAATACTATTTGGTACAGTAAAAGTACTTTTTATTGTAATGCAAATAATATCTGATACATTAAAAGTACTTTTTAATACCAAAAAAGTTCTTTAAAGTATTGTTTAGCACATTAGAAGTATTAATTGGTACAGTAAAAATACTTTTTAGTACAACAAAATTACTTCTTGGTAAAATAAATACGTATTCAAGCAATAAAGGTACTATTAGGTACATAATATGTACTTTTTAGTACTAAAAAGGTACTTTTAGGTATAATAAAAGTACTATTTGGCCCAATAAAAGTAATATTTAAAACAATGAAAGTACGTTTGGGAACAATAAAAGTACATTTTTGCTAATTGAAAAAATAAAATAAATTTTGGTGTACAATACAATTATCAGTATATCAAAAGTACTTTTGGAACAATAAAAGTACTTGTGGGTACAATAAAAATACTTTTTGGCGCAATAAAAGTACCTTGGCCATAATAAAATTCCTTTTCGATAGAGTTAAAGTTCTTTTTGGCACAATAATACATCTACATAACAATTAAATAGTTTTTTATACAATGAAAGTAGTATTTGTTACATTTTAAGTACTTAGATGTTCGACGCTGACAACCATTCAAATATAAACCGTCTTTTGGTTCACCGTATTTGTCAATGTACACTTTGGCGTCTGTGTATAACGTATAAACTTCTATATCTCTCATATGATTGCAATAAAATTCTTGTAATTTTGTTTTTAAGTATTTGTAATAGTTTCTAGGTTATTATTTTTTTTTTTTTGTAACATCGTAATTTCACAAATAATGTAAATTTTAAACTTATTAATTGACTAATTCTCCGGCGATTTAACTGTTGTTATGCAAAGTTTGGAATAAGAAACATTTTAATAAATGTAATTTAAAATGTTGATTTACGTCATATTTTTCTTTTTAAATATATTAATCAACATTTACTTTGATGTCTGTGTGTTACCTATAGGATTCTATAACTTCAAAACGATTTTGGTAAAACTCCGACTGACTATTTGTTAAGAACATGGCAGAGTTTATACGGTAAACATGTACTTATACAAGGTCTATAGCGCAAGTCATATTAATAAATGTATTGTCCTTATGTAGTATTAGCGGCAGTAGTAAAAAAAATTAATTAAATTGTTTAGTTTTAGCAACAAAAACTATTTTTAACAAAATGATGTCTTTGTTACGCACTTTTTGTAGACAAATTTCAACTTTAATTAATTTTCCTTGTCTTAGTATTGAAATATTTCTCTTAAAAAGCATAATCTAGATATCATCACCGATATACAACTACATATATAAAAAAAAGTTTAGTAGTTAATCTCAAGTCAATCCATCTATTGAAGGAAGTTCTTGCCAAGAACTCCATTTGCATTATCAAGTCAGAAACTTATACTTTATTAAAAAAAAATATGCACACGAAAAGTTAATAGGAAGTCCTCCGCCAGTATATCTATCATATTACAAAAAATATTGTAAAACGTGTATAGAGGATAGGGGAGTTGTCCCCAGTGTAGTTAGTGCTTTCGGTCGTCTTTGCAAGTCAATCAAAGGCAAGACAAACAAAGGCCAGTGTTCAAATTTTTTTTTTTTATAAAATTTTCAAATTTCCCTATCAAACTCTATTGAATATTCTCATTAGAAAAACCCCCGTCCGTCTTCCCTTAGCTTCCTGCCATTTTTTGAGGCTTTGGGCGATTTTAACACCCATTGTAGTAGATGTGTACATATGCAGCAACAACACCACGCACACACACATATATGATAATTCAAAATACGCACATTCATGCCATTATACATTCGTTTAGTTGTATTGTGACAGCACTAGTATGTAGTGTAAAACACCACCTCCTGCCACTCACTGCTCGTAACTCGTCAATGCCAGTGCGTAATGACGATGATGCTGGCAATGGCCATCAGCAAAATTGGATTTATTTATTTACAGACCAGGATGCAAACACACACACACACACATATGACCCATACACTTGCAGAAGCTCATCAATAATATGGAGAGTGTTTGTACTCGCCTCGCTGGGTCCTTAAGGATGTGTGCGTGTGTAAGCTTAGAGGTAAACAAATTTACACCAAAGTTTGTGTGGAGAAAAAATAACTGATGTATATTATCGGTACATTTTTTTTTATAAAAGTGTATCAAAATTGGTACAGATTGACAAACGGGGTTAGGATATAGATTGGAGGTTGTAAGAAGGGTACAGAATAAATAAATAATTTCTAATATTTTCAAATAATCAAGCTCGAGGTCATGTTTTTCCATATATTATATTATTTTTATTCGATATTTCGATCCTCTTTGAGGATCATCTTCAGGAATCAAAATATAAGTACATCAAAGAGGATCGAAATATCGAATAAAAATAATATAATATATGGAAAAACATGACCTCGAGCTTGATTATTTGAAAATATTATCAATTTGTAAAAAAGGTCGAATATACAAAAAAAAAAAAAAAAAAAAAAAAATAAAAACAAAATAAATAATTTCTATTTATATATTTATGTAAAAAAAACCATTAATTTAAAATAAACCATAAATCCACAATATTGAAACGATGTGCGTATGATTGATATGAAATCAAAATAATATTTATATTACTCATACGTTGTACATACATCAAAATGTAACGAGTACCATATGCAAACTCGCTACATACATATGTTCAGTGCAGTTTAGTACTTGAGTCGCGGTCATTATTCAATATCATCAGTAATACAACAAACATCCTATATATGGCCAGATATTTGAAGTTGTACCTTCACCCTGACTTGATTTCTACAAATGAAGTATTATTGTCCGATATGTGACTCAGATAATGGTATAAAATGTGTTCCATTAGCTTGTCCCGTTCACATACTTTTATTCGGTTCCATACCAATATCACAAAATGCAACTTTTAATTTTATGCAGAATTTTTGTCGATATTATCGACCATAGCTCGAGAAAGGTAAGTGGCACTTGATTTCGTTGAATGCAATTATATAGTCCGATAAAAAAGCTTGACTATTCGTATATAATTCGTTCCAATAGGCTGCCCCGTTCACATTTTTTTATTCGGTTTTATCCAAACATCAGAAAATTCAAGTGACAATTTTTTGCTGCATTTTGACTATACCATTGATCATAACTCATAAACACTAAGGAGGTTATGATTTCTAGAAATGCAGTTTCATAGTCCGACATATGACACAGGTAATGGTATAAAATTTGTTCTATTAGCTTGTCCTGTTCACATACTTTTATTCGGTTCTATTCAAAGATCAAAAAATTCAACTTCAAATTTTTTGCCGGATTTTTTACGACATCATTTGTAAATATAGTGCCGAGTATTATTTATATATATAATGTGATCTCTCTAGGGCTTAAATATAGTTTTGCCACGCCCTCTCTGCCCACTGATGGAATATAAAAATTTCTTCTGCAGATTTGATCTTGTAGTGCCGAGTACTATCTTTGTATCAACTGTTGTCTCTCTAAGACTAAAATACAGTTTGGCCACACCCACTCCGCCCACAAATCGAATATAGAAATTTCGTCTGCAAATGTATAATAGCAGGGCAGCGTACTATCTATATACATATCAAATTTTAACTCTCTAAAACTAAAATAAACTTTGCCACGCCCCTTTCACCCTCTGAAAGAAAATTATACTATCATCTTCAAATTTGAAACTGTAATTCCAAATACTATCTTTGCACCAAATTTTGTCTTTCTAGGACTAAAATACACTTTTGCCACTCCCTCTCTGCCCACTAATCGAATATACAAATTTCGTCTGCAAATATACAGTTGTAGTGTAGAGTACTATCTATATATCAAATGTTATCTCTCTAAGACGAAAATATACCTTTTCCACGCCCTCTTCGCCCACTGATCAAAAGTAAAAATATAGAATGTAATTTTGAACCTGATGTTCCGAGTACTATCTGTGTACCAAATTTTGCCTCTCTTTAAGACTTAAATAAGGTTTGGGTACGCCCACTCCGCCCACATATCGAAAATACAAATTTCGTCTGATAATTTGTAATTAGAGTGCCGAGGATTATTTATATATAAAATGTGATCTCTCTAGGGCTAAAATACACCCACACCCACTGCGCCTAACGACCTAAATTAAAAATTTCGTCTGCAAATGTATAATTGTAGTACCGAGTACTATCTATATATAAAAATTGATCTCTCTAGGACTTAAATACGGTTTGACCACGCCCCCTTCGCCCACTAATCAAAACTAAAAATTTCGTCTACAAATTCGGACCTAATGTGTCAAGTACTACCTGTATACCAATTTTTTTTTATCGCTCTATGACTTAAATACACTTTTGCCACGCCCCCTACGGCCAAGTTCGAAAATTTAAATTGTGTCTGCATTTTCATCTTTGTGTTGCCGAGTACTATCTGGATATCAAATTGTATCACTCTAGGACCAAAATACAGTTTTGCCACGCCTCCATCGCCTACTGATCCAAAATGAAAACTTCGTCCGTATTTTTATATTTGTGTTGTCGAGTATTATCTGGATATCAAATATTATCTCTCTAGCTCTAAAAAATAGTTTTGCCACGCCCACTCCGCCTATAGAGTCAAAATTAAAAAATATGTAGCCTTAAGTAATTTCCATATATGTAGTACACTAACTGTCTACCGAATTTTGTCGTTACCATCGGCCATTATTGTTGACAAATTTCTCATCTGCATATATATTAAAAATAGTACTTTTCCTCCCAATATGTCTGCTGCCCGCTCGGCCATAGCTCATACCTAATCCTGGGGGCTTTTTAAAATTTGCTATTGTTGTCGATGTCACAGTGAATGTGAAAGTGAAAGTTGTGTGTGTAAAGTTTGCTAATGACTATTCCTAAGCGTATATGACCATAGAGGCAGTAATGTTGAAGGTGGTGGTGGTGGGGGTGGTAATGGACCATGGGTGGCTTGCACACATGTGAACGTACAAAGCTGAGCAAACGGACACACGTCCTTTGCATACATGTGTACAATGTAAATAATAGTATTAGATATGTAAATGTAAATTATTGTAATTTAGTTTTAAGTTTATACACAGCCCCACACTCAGCACATACATACACATAAACCAACACACATGCACACAACATTTCTTGGAATCTGATAAAAATCATTTTAAATTTAAGCGGATTACTAGAGGATTTTGCATAGAGCAAAGTTTTTGTAAAGAAAAACATAAATAAATCGCATTGTGAATATTACCAATAGTACTACTGCCAAAAGGAAAGTTGAAACTTGCCTTCCCTTCCACGTGTTGGAAAGTTATACGTTGATTTAATGACCACCTATATACACACGACTTTTCATTCTCTCTCCACACCCCCTGCCTTTCACATGTAGATAACGTAGCCATCCATGTAGTATGTGGGGCTGCTGCTGCTGATTGTATCATTTATGACCTGAAGTCATAATTTTCCGTGTTTGTGTTACAGCTTTTTCCTAAATTCTCCTACGCCGCCAATATGTTGTTGTGGGAGGTGGGGGGGTTAACTAAAGGGTTACATTTTTTGATTGGTCGCTCGTCGAGTCAAAAGTAATTTACGCATAAATTGTTCCATTCGCTTGATTGCGGGGGTTTCGCCAAAAATGGAACAAACACTCACCAAAACACAAAGAGTTTCATGATTTGACTTTGTTATGGCTTCATTGAATTTCTTGGAGAGGCCAACGTATGAACAACGCCGGCACTCAGAGCGATAAAAGCCTTGTACGAAAGTCACGGTACATGCCAATACACGACGACCAAGGGGTTGATTATGTTGGGCATGATTTGCTGTTCATCGAGTCCTTTGATTGGGTAGGATTTTTATGAAGGCAGTTAATTGGGTTGCGGGGGGGAGGGTGGTAGAGGTAATAGTAGACGCTATTTGGCAAATTAAGGTGTTGTATATGGCTATAATAAAAGAAATTAAACATATTCGAAGCAAATCAAAGGGAAAATATGTAATTTTAAAAAATAAACGCAAAACAATTGCAGTTATAAAAAAAAGGATTTGTATAAGACAAAAAGAGACTTTTTCTTAAATTGTGTGTACTATAAATACAATATTACTATTTCCAGATATAATAATAAGGAATAATTTTTTGTAAAACTATTTCCTTAAGATTATACAATTTATAGTGCAAGTATAAGTTCTGTTACATAAAAACGAACCCATAGCTTCATCAGCAATATATTTTTAAAATATCAATAAAAATTTTGAATTTTAAAGGGAATTCTAATCTTGAAAGAATTTGTTTGAGCATTTGACAAATTATGAAGTTCGAAAAATTCAAAAATAAAATTTATTCGATAAAAAATAAAGCTTTGACAAGAATTTGATTTACTTTTTAACAAATTATGAAATTCGAACATATGTTCGAAAAATTTGAAATTAAAATTAAATGAAATTATTTATAATCAATAAAAAAAAAAGGCTGTGACAAGAATTTGTTTGAAAATTTGACAAATTATAAAGTTCGAAAAATTCGAAATTGAAATTTATACTAACTTAAAATTAAATTTTCCAATATATGTTTAAAATTTGTAAACAGACTTTGAATTTATAAAAATCTTCGAATTATGTTCGAATATATTAGAAAGAGTCTTATTAAATAAAAAAACCTTTAACAAGAATTTGATTTACTTTTTAACAAATTATGAAATTCGAACACAAGTTCGAAAAATTCACAATTAAATTACACTAAATTATTTATTATATTAAATTTACGTTAAAGTGTATCAAATGGTACATCAAATTTGGAAAAGTGTTTTTTATTGTTTGATATTTTTGGTCAAATTCAGTGTGTCACGCACTAGGACGACGCGTTTCAAACTCCATGACGAGTTCATCTTCAGACCCCTTTGTGACGAACTGATGCACAATGCTACATCATCAGCTGTATATATATCTACAATTATGTCAAAAATTAAAATTATTAAATTATTTATAAGTTCGAAAAATTCGAAATTGAAATTTATGCAGCAAATTTATTTCAATTCAGAGTATCGTATAGTTTGTTAAACTAATTTAAACTAAAAATTTGCCAACGTATGCTAAACAATTGTAAACAGACTTTAAATCTATAAAATCGTATTCAAATTATTATTTACAATAATTTTTTGTTAATTTTTTATGAAAATTTTAGAATTTTTTTCAATTTTGATCAAGTATATTTCCATCTTTGAATTTTTGTTCGAATATATTAGAAGAGTCTTATTCGATAAAAAAAAAAATTTGGCTTAGACACGAATTTGATTCACTTTTTGACAAATTATGAATTTCAAACATAAGTTCGAAAAATTAGAAATTAAAATTAAATGACATTTTTTATAATCAATAAAAATAAGGCTGTGGCAATAAATTGTATGAGAAATTGACAAATTATGAAATTCAAACATAAGTTCGAAAAATTCGAAACTGAATTTTATGCAGCAACTTAATTTTAGTTCAGAGTATTGTATAATTTTTTAAACTTAATAATAAAACTTAAATTTTCCAACGTATGTTAACATTTGTAAACAGACTTTGAATCTATAAAAAAAATATTAAAAATTCTACATCAATGTTCTAAAACAAAAATTATTTATAATAATTTGTTTGTTATTTTTTTTAAAAAAAAATTTGTCAATTTTGATAAAGTTTTTATTTCTTCGAAATTATTTCCGAATATATTAAGAGTCTTACTTTTTGACAAGTTATGAAATTCGAACATAAGTTCGAACAATTCGAAATTAAAATTATAATTTTTTAAACTAATTTAAATTTAAATTTTCCAAAATATGTTTAAAATTTGTAAACAGACTTTAAATCTATAAAAAATATTATTAATTTTAAATCAAAAATTATTAATAATAATTTATATATTATTTTTTCTTTTTTTTTGGGACTTGTTGAATTTTTTAAATTTTGATATTTTCATCTTCGAAATTATGTTCTTATTCTGTAAAAAATAAGGATTTTACAAGTTTTTGATTAAGCTTTTTGACAAATTATGAAATTCGAACATAAGTTCAACAAATTCGAAATTAAAATTAAGGCAGCAAACTAATTGTAATTGACAATATTGTATAATATATTGAAATTTTAGTAAAAGTTGTAAAATTACTATGAAATTTTAAATATAAAAAGCATAAAATTAATTTAGTTTGATAAAAATATAAATAAAAACTTAAAATTTCGAAAATAGTTTCAAAATATTTAAACAGACAAATTATTAAAAAAGTTTATTGTTATTTTTATTTATTTTTGGAACTATAGAATTTTAGGCAACTTAAGTTCGAAAAATTCGAAATTAATATTTATACAATAAAAACATCATTTAATTCAAAGTAACTTTAATTTAAAGAAGTTAACAAAATAATTTTGGTTGAAATATGATTTTTCAGTAGAATAATGATAATACAACAAATTTCTATATTCGAAAAATTCGCAATTCAGTTGTTTTCGGTAAATAAAAAATGTATATAGTATACAAAAAGTAATGAAGAAAAAAATACCGTGTATTTTTAAGAATTGATTTAAAGAAATTTTAATAAACGTTGTCAAATTCAATGTAAACTTAACTTTTCGAAAATATGTTCGAAATTTTTAAACAGTTTTTAATCAATAATAATAATAATCAATGATTAGTCAAATGTTAAATTTTTAAGAAATTATATAATGAAAGGCAATTTTTCATTTTCGAACTTAAGTTCGAAAAATTCGAAATCAATAAATAAATCGATAAAAAAAAATTTTGAAATTTTAAAACCTATTAATTTGTTTTAGAAATAATAGAATTTTAGGTAAGTGGTAAACTTTCGAACTTAAGTTCGAAAAGTTCGAATTTAAGGTTTATACAAACAAAACTTATGAATTTTAAAACATTTTTAATAGACTTTTAATCAATAAACAATGATCGATGATAAGTTGATTGCTATTTCTTTTAGAAATTATAAATTTTTAGGCAATGCGTAATTTTTGAGCTGAAGTTCGAAAAATTCGAAGTTAATATTTATACAATAAAAATATTTAAACCGGTTTTTAATCAATAACAAATAAATTCGAATAATTAATGTTAATATTTTTTTAGAAATTGTTCAATTTTAGGCAGTTTACCATTTCCGAACTTTTGTTCGAAAATTTCGAAATCAATCAATAAATCTTTTAAATAAAATAATATAAAAAGAAAAATTTTAATTTTTTGTATAAAGTATAGAATTTTAGGCAAATATACTATTTCCGACCATAATTCGAAAAATTATAATTTAATATTTACACAAAAAAAATTAAATTTTAAAGCATTTTAAAAAGACTTTCAATGAATAAAAAGTTGAATGTTATTTTTTTACAAACTATAGAATTGTAGACAATTTACCACTTTTGAACTTAAGTTCGAAAAATTCAATAGCAATCAATAAACAGTTGTTAAACAAATTACATTTTAATTTTTGTAGAAATTGTAGAATTTAGGCTGTTTACCACTTATGAACTTGAGTTCGAAAAATTCGAAGATTTATATAATAAAAACATTTGTTATAAAAAATTTTAAACAGATTTTAAATCAATAAAAATATAAGTTAATAATTTGATTTTAATTTTTTGAGAAATTATAGAATTTTATGCAATGTACCGTTTTCGAACTTGAGGTTAAAAATTCGAAATAAAGATTGTACAATAAAAACATATAAATTTCAAAACATTTTAAACAGACTCTTAATATATAATAAAGAAAGTAAATAAATTAATTGTTAAATTTTTTGTAAACTATAAATTTTAGGCATTTAACAAATCCGAAGTTAAGTTCGAAAAAATCGATATTAATCAATAAATTTTAATTTGAAAGGTTGAATGTTAATTTTTAAAATTTTATAGGATTTTAGGCATTTTCGAACATAAATTGGAAAATTTCCAAAATTAAGATTTGTGAATTAAAAACATACGCCCTACCTAACCGCCGCCTATAGCAAATTTTGTGTACTAATTTCAAAACAACTGACTGGGTTGAGTAAGTATGGTAACAAAATATGGAAAATATTTGCTTACATTCGGACTAAAAGTCTGTCAAAAATTTCCTTCTACTACATAACGAATTTTAATTAAACCTTTGAAATCTTAAAAGTTTAATAAAAACTTTTGTTTAAAGAAATTTGAAGTATTACCATATAGAATTTTCTCCATGCCAACACTCTTAAATTAATAAATTTTTGTAAATTTCCCTCTATGTGGTAATATTTAATAAGATATTTGAAAAATCTACTACCTTCCCCCTTTGCCTGGATAAACTAAAATATGCCATAGCCAAAGGCTATAGAAAAGAAAAACTAAAACAGAAAATTTTCATTCCAAAAATTTTCATTCAAAACTTGTGCAAGCCACAGCATCAATAGAGTATGGACTCGCAGCACACACAAACAGCAATCGAATCGAATGGATGACTGCGGTAACAGCAAACGAACGAAGGACATTCATTCACACACACACACATACATAAATACAAGCGTAGATACTAAACCATGATGTACATATATGCTAAGATAACATTGTTGATTGCCTTATGGGAACATGTATGAACATGTGTGTATGTGTGTGTAAATGTATTTGTATGTAAAACTTGTATGATTACTATATGCTTATGTATACGTAAGGAGGTGGACCAGGAGGTGGCGTTGTTGGGGAGTGTGAAGTTTCCCGCTGTTTCTTTGTACGTTCAACTCTTTCGGTTATTTGACCAAAAACCTGGCATAATGTTACAGCATCAAGGAAGGGGTAGACTCCCCTTCCCTCCTCCAACAACGAAACTAATGGCATAGTTGAGTAGTAGGCGGTGGTGGGCACTGGAGATGGTCTGTGGAAAATGAGGTGGCTGTGTGTGTATGTGCGTGTGTTTTCAATGGTCCATTGTTTGTTTGTGTAAAATTTCTCTAACAAAGGGTTGTTTATAGTCTACATATACTAGTTGTTGTCATCGTGGCGTACAACATACAACATGTTTGTGTTTAAAACTACTTTGGCACACACACATCCAACGACACTTTACAGGACATCAGGACATCAAACACACACACCCACATAGATTTTTAATGATAAAGATTCTGGTGGTATTTATTCTTTTGTAAAGCCTATGAACACTATAAATTTTGAATTTCCTGTATTAATATACATATATACACACAATGAGTTTGTATATACATAAGTGTAGACAGTCTTTTTGTCCATGTGTCGCTTACGAATGTCCTTTGATATTTGTAAGTATTGTCCTTGTTGTTGCCGTTGTTGTGGCGAAATGCCCCATAGCTTTTATTATACAATTTTAAAGTTTTTCATTTGGAATAGTTTTGTTTGTACTCTCACTGTGTGTAGTATAGTTTAATCACTTTAATACACACCACAAACTTTTCTATATAATCAAGAAAACGTGTTTGGTGTGTGTGTAATGGCCTTATCTGCAAACTGCTATTGTTGTTGCCATCTCCTTCCCCAATTGGGGGATTAATTACAAACTCTTACGTTTTGGGCAGAATTTTCTGCTGGAAGATTGGACCATTCACAGAACAAAAGCATTAATTATCATTTTATATGACATTTATGTCATGTAATTAGTGGCTTTCTACCACTTTTAGTCGTGGCAACAGCGAAATTATTGTTATGGAAATTTAAACAATCATATGAGTTCGACTATTGTAGTGAAAAGAGTGAAAGGAGGGAAGGGGGGAGAAGAGGGATTTTCCCGATACGGTGATATGTCTTAATGAAAAATGCACATGTGCTATATATTTTACTTAGATATTGGCACTACCCCTATTGACCTTTAGTTGTACTACTATTTTTAAAATCATCTCCTTAATGTAGGCAACATTTAGGCGATGTTGCGGTATTATGTATTGAAGGCTACTGGAGCTTTTAATGAACTGTTTTTTTAAGTTTGTTACATGTTGTACTTAGACATTGTTATAATCTTCCAGCGCCTCTATATACCTTTTTTGTACAATTTTGTTAAGTACCACCTAAATGTAGGCAACATTATAGCGATGTTTAAGTATTATATCATACAGGGTACTGGAGCCTATAGAGATCGGTTTTGTTAAGTTTGTCACATGTTTAGGCATTGGTATGCCATACACCGCCGCCCTCTATTTGATTTTAGTTGTACTATTTTTGAAATTATCTCCTACATATAGGCAATATTTTATTCATGTTTCAGTATTATGTAATGAAGGATTGTGGCAATATAGAATGTTTGTTTGAAGTTTTGTTAGATGTTGCATAAACTACTCCAGCGCCCCCTATATGACTCTTGTTGTATTACTTTATAAACCATCTCCTATATGTAGACAACATTGTGGTGATGTTTAGAACTTTAATACTAAAAGTTAAGTGTCAACTTTGTAAAAATTTTAGCGATGTTTTAGTATTATAACATACTGGAGCATTTGAAGATCTGTTATTTTAAGTTAGTTACATGTTGTACTTAGACTTTGGTATACTCTACTTCACCGCCCTATATTTGCTTTTAGTTGTACTCCTAAATATAGGCAACCTTTTGTAGATGTTTCAGTATTATGTAATGAAGGATGGAGCCAATATAGAACGTTTACTTGAAATTTAGTTAGATGTTGAATAAACTACTCTAGCGCCCCCTATATAACTTTGGTTGTACTATTTTATAAACCATCTCCTATATGTAGACAACATTGTGGTGATGTAATACTAAAAGTTAAGAGTGTTAATTTTGTAAAAATGTTATCGATGTTTTGGTATTATATTATACAATGTACTGGAGTCTATATATAACGGTTTTGTTAAGTAAGTTACATGTTGAACTTAGACATTGATATACTCTGGTTGTGCTCCTAAATATAGGCAACATTTTGTCCATGTTTTAGTATTATGTAAGGAAGGATGAAGCCAATATAGAACGTTTATTTGAAATTTTGTTAGATGTTGCATAAAATACTCTAGCGCCTCCTATATGACTCTAGTTGTACTATTTTATAAACGATTTCTATATGTGGACAACATTGTGGTGATGTACAGAACTTTAATCTAAAGAGTAAAGAGTGTCAACTTTATAAGTGTAAAGAATTTGGAGAAGATTACTTGTCCTCTTACTCTCTCTTTCTCACTCTGCCTCTTGCACACTCAAACATTTTATTATACTATAAGTTTTTAGAGTCTATACTAAATAAAAGAACTTGATAAACATTGTACAATCATTGAACTTGAGCCTGACTAAAACTTAAAATCAATATATTGTTATATAGCAAATAAAATTATTAAAAATTTTGGCAAGATTTTGTGTTCATTCCCTATCCCTCTCTCTCTCTTTGTATGCATATCTCTCTCTTACATATCACTCTCTTACACTGCGTAGTTCACACTTTAAACGGCCACCTTTGAGTTTAAAGCCTAAAATTTACACATATATCCTTTTTTGTGTTGTTTAGTTTTTTTCCGCTGGTTTTTCTTTAAACACTCAAGGTAAAAGGGTTATTTATCCATTTCATGGACGTCCCTTTTGACGAGACGAAAATAATTGACGCATAAATTTGTTAAGGTTGATTTATTTTTTGGTTCGTAATTGGTCAAATCAAATTGTTAATGTAGTTAGTATATGTTTTAGGCTTTCGCTAAGGTTTGTTATAGGCAAGAGTCATCAATTTTTTTGGGAACTAAAATGCAGGGAGAGAAATTGTGTAGAAAAGTGGTAAAAAATTAAAAAAATATATAAGGCAAGTAACTTTAACGCAGAAAAGCATACTTTTATTTTTTGTAACGTAGATTCCATTTTGAGATTAGTATACAAATTTGCTCAAATAATTTAATTAAATTATACAATTTTGTCATTTTGTACCATCTGTTTAAGAATCTACGCCACAATGATGCAGGCTGGACCAAAAGTCCGTTTACATATGAATCGATAAATGCCTGGCACAGCCACGTTTGGTAGTGGCGAAGCGGTATCGAAATGCAAGAGCTGCCAATGGGAATTCCGTGCCAGAGCATCATTTAGGCAGGGCACAACTTGCGTTCCGCATACGCGACTGCTATCGAAATAACAATTCAATTCTTCGACATTACATTATACGGCATAAAAATTTAGCTCCATCGATTCAATTGATTAGAAAATAGTTACAGAAATTCTAGGAGACTAATTCAACAATGTTTCAACTACGATGCGGCCGTCCTAAAACATCAAAGGTTCTCGTGAATAGCCTAGACCAGCCCAGCGGCGGAAGAAAGGACGTAGACGGCCTAATAGAATGCCTTCGAAAGCAGTCATTAGGTCATCCCTCGCCATTCCTTTTTTTCTTCTAAGTAACATAACATGTAAGGCAAGTCCTTCCAGTTTCACTAACAAAAAAAAAGTGGGGCAATATGCCAGACCTTCAAGGACTCATAGGGTATATCCAAAAGAGGATCTTTAAGGATACCTAAAAGTAAAGCAACCCAGTATCTCTTGAGGGGTGTCGTGAATAGTCTAGACCAGCACAGAAAGGACCTAGAGGGCCTAATAGAACTTCTTCAGAGCAGCCAGTATTTCTTTAAGGATACCTTCAAGATAAAGTTATTAACAACAACTTGAGGAATTAATTTAATGTATTCGCGTAAAAAAGTGGAACACCACCGTCTTGGAAAATATCCACTTCAGACTGTAGCAGAGTCAAAATAATCAAGGATCACACATGTAAACACCTTTGCCGATTCTTCAGTAACGACAGCCTTAAGTGTCATTGTAATTGTTTAAGTACTATAGAAATCTGTATGGAACACACAGACACACAGTTGGAAAATATCCACTCCAGGTTGCACCAGTATCAAAATAATCAAGTATCACGCATATGCAGACCTAAATACACAATATAGAAACCTTTGCTGTTTCCTCTGCAACGACAAGTTTCATTGTTAATGGTTGAGTACTATAGCAGTCTTTACAGAACACACAGACAAATATTTATGTTAATATTTTAAATTTTGCATATTTTAAAATAAGAATACTTTAATAGTGTTTCTTGAGCAATTTTAATAATGTATTCGCGCGAATAGGTGTTAGAACACGCGACTACCATGTGGGAGATCGCAGGTTCAAACCTGGCTCCAGTCATCTTAAAAGAAAAAAAAATAAAAAAAAATTTTCTTTCATTGCCGGCTCCCCTCGAATGTCGTTGACAGCAACTTCGCAGTATTAAGCGTCGATTCAATCGTCGTGTCTAGTAAGAGCTTCTCAAACAGTGACGTTCGCATTCGTCGATAAACAAGTAGGTGCCGTTAGTTGTGAATCTAAAAAAAGAAAGCGTGTTAATTCACAACAACGCGAGAAGCTATCCCATACCTCATTCATGGGGTGCAAAGGGAAATTACGTTTACGTTATTCGCGCGAAAATGCAGAACATTTCACGAAACATCTGTCAAGACATCTTGGAAAATGTTCACTCCAGGTCGCAGCAGAGTCAAAATAATCAAGCATCACACATATAAAAACCTTTGCTGATTCTTCAGTAACGACAGGCTAAAATTTCATTGTAATTGATTGAGTACTATAGAAGTCTGTATAGAACACACAGACACATATTTATGTTAATTTTTCTTATTTTGAAATACGAATACTTTGATAGTGTCTCTTAACCAATTCAATTAATGTAATCGCGCGAAAATGTAGAACATTTCACAAAACACCTATCAAGATGCCATAGAAAATGTTTACTCCACGTTGCAGCAGTGTCAAAATAATCAAGGATCACACACATACACACCTAAATACATATATACGAGCGGACCCGGCGAACTTCGTCTCGCCCCAATTTTAAGCCTTTAGATAAACTCAGTAGAGAATGTTTGATAAACAATGATTTTCGATTAGTTTTCCGCCTCAAAAACAAACAACGAAGGCGGTTCTCCAAAACTCGAAAAGGCAACGTTCAACTGACCGGACATAAAGCAGGGAAATTCCAGTTTAATCTCATATACTTCCAACGATTGGCATTGCGATTTATTGACTGTCGTCGGGAAATTGGAATGGATGATCAGTTGGAATTATCTAATTCGTAAGATAAGGACTTCCTCTTCTTTGAATTTGTTCTTTATGATCGTCTGAAATCACATTTTTTATCAGATTCTTGACGGACAACCGCGTACCATTGCACAATTTCGGTTGATTCAGATTCCGCAATATGATTATGATCGATCCCACCTTTATCTGTAAATTATGCGGCATATTAAGCGAGTGGAAAATTTGGTCGGATTTTTGGTCGCTTCATCCTTTACGGTCACGCTGTAAACAGATTTGTACGAATCCAGTTTTCAAGCGATTTAACTTTCTAATTTGAAATAGTAGCTATTAATGTATTTATTCTTCTCTGCTAGTAACATACTGTCCGTAAATTAATCCAATCGAGATTTTTATAATTTTTTGCAATGTCATGAGTTACTTTTCCAACGATGTGAACTGGCAAAAATTTGCTGGAAACCATATCAATTCAGTCGAAACATCAACCCGAATTTGGCC
The DNA here is from genome assembly GCA_964034835.1 of Muscina levida. Taxonomy (NCBI): domain Eukaryota; kingdom Metazoa; phylum Arthropoda; class Insecta; order Diptera; family Muscidae; genus Muscina; species Muscina levida. The sequence goes on from OZ035882.1 coordinate 149,588,616, forward strand.
ATTGCCAAGCGCTGGCAGTTGTTTCGGGAATTCAGCAGAAGATGGGAGGTTCTGGAATGAGCCCCTAATTTTTTGGTCAATTACAACTTCTTGACGTTTTCAAGCATGGTTTTAGTAAATCAGCAGCATTAGACATTTTGAGCAAAATCATAGCCCCACCAAATCGTTTTAAATTCCCTCGTAAATCTTTTATCTTTCGGTCAACTACTTCCAAAGCTCATTTAGTCGTTATCGAGCATTCATCCGAAATGTTAATTTGACATTTCCGCTCTACTTCGCCGTTGCGAAATTCTTGGTCATTGTATACTTTGGCTTTTCAACCGTGAGAAGATTCATCGACAGTTTTAAAGTGGAATTTGCAGTTCGAATGCCTTCCAACAATGTGACAGGTATGCCAGAGGATGCAGCGGCTAACGTTATTTGAGATCTTGACCAAATTGTTGCCGGAATCAACAAAAAATGTCTTAGGTGTCCCACTCGGAGCATCGAGAAAGTAAATGCCTCCAGTTTCATCGTGAATCGTACACGTTCTTGTACTCGGTATTTAACAGCGGCATATTAGTTCGAACTCTTCCGATCAGCTCATCTAGATTAAAGTCTTAGTCCCGTTAAAATTCGCGATCGAATGCATTTTGCATCGAACGATTTGACGCTGGCACTCCCAATGTCGGGTTCTACGGATTTTTTATTTAAATATTATTTTTCTCGTTACCAACCAACATTTAACCGAAAATTTTCCACCATCGTTCAAAACCATCAAATCATGCGAAAATTGCAAAATTTTGTCAATAAAAAAAAACACATTTTTTGGACATTTCCGAAATTTTCCGAGGTTTTCCCTAAGAATTTTCTATTTTTCCATTCGAAAAGCCATTCCGTAACAACTGCACACAAAATTCCATACAAAAAACCAATTTTCGATTTTTCCACTTTCCCGACTTTTTCAAAGGATTTTCCCAAAATTATCTTGCATAAAACCCTCATACCAATTACGAACAATTGCATAAAAATTGAAAACAAAATGGGCCAGCCGTTCTCCCTTTTATACATATAGGTTTCACAATAAACCGAATTTTTTCAAGCAGCACAACGAATTTTCCACCTTTACGTCGTCTAAAATCATCAAATCAAGCGATACAATGAAAAATGTCGATGAAAAAATTCAAAATTTTCGAGTTATTTCAAGAATTTTCCGAGTTTTCCACCAAGAATTTTTCTATTTTTCCATTCGAAAAGTCATTTTGGAGTGATTATCCGAAATTTTCACATTTACATCATTCAAAATTATCAAAACACAAAAAAATGTAAAATTTTGTCGAAAAAAAAATTCAAATTTTTGGAATTTTTCCATAATTTTCCAACCAAAATTTTCTGTTTTTTCAACCGAAAAGCCACTACAGAACAATTGCACACAAAAAGTTATACAAAAACTCAATTTGCGATGCAAAATGTTTCTGAAAAAATCCAAATTTTTCGAGTTTTTCCGGAATTTTCCGAGTTTTCCACCGAGAATTTTTCTATGTTTTCATTCGGAAAGTCATTTCGGAATAATTATCCAAAATTGTTCACTGTTACATCGTCCAAAATTATCAAATCATACGATAATATGCAAAATTTCGTCGAACAACAAATTCAAACTTTTTGAATTTTTCCGGAATTTTCCGCATTTTTTAACAAAAATTTTCCATTTTTCTACTCGAAAAGCCATTCTGTAACAATTGCACACAAAATTCCATACAAAAAGGAATTTTTTGATTTTTCCAATTTTCCAACTTTTCCGGAAAATTGTCCCAAAATTTTCTTTCACGTAAACCTGCTCCTGCCAATAACGAACAACTTAAAAAAAGTTTAAGCAAAATCGGCCCAGCCGTTCTCAATTGATGAATTACTATACATTTTTGCCACCATTTTTATATATATAGATGTCTATATATAAATGAAACATTTGCTGACTGCAATGCAATGACATACCAAAGTTTCATTGCAATTTGCTTAGTATTATAGAAGTTTGTATCCAACACACAGACACACATTTTTAAAAAAATTTAAAATTTTGAGAAATTTGAAAAATAGATATTTTCATAGTATTGCCGATAATTTTCTAAACAACGGAATTTCACATTATTATATCGAAGTAAGAGAGAGGGAGAGAGAGTATTGGTATTTGAAGGCTGATATATGGCAATTTTTTTCTAGGTAATTAGTATATAGACTTACTAATGGACATACATTTATATATAAGGAAACCTTTGCCTTTTGATAAGTAATGACAAGGCCATGTTTCATTTCAATTAGTTGGTTGTTTTAAAAGCCTATATGGAGCACACAGACACACATATTTCTCAGTATTTATAATTGTTGAAGATAGTTTTTTAATATTTTTTTTACCTAACATGTGACTAAAAACAAAATATCACATTCAACTAAGTTTTTAAATTTGTAATCCAATTGATAAAGAAATGCTTTACAAAATGGAACCTGCTTTTGAATCAATGAAATGTTATGTTGGAAAATATTTTTATGTATGTTGTAAGAGTATAGTTCAAGTTCTAGCTATTGGTTTATGAGAAATAAAACTAGTTGTAAGATTAAGTTACCAAAATTACACAAAAGGTATAGATAATGATCATAACCCCTCTCGCATTCTATACAGATTTTAAAGCTTTCGGCAAAATCCTTTGAACTTTTTATACACATTTTGAAAATACAAATAAATTCATTTAGAGCTTTTCTTTTAAAATTCCCTACTTGAAGCAAGCGAAAAAAGTTGTTATTATTAAAAACATTTTTATATACTGGACTCTTAACAAATCACACCTTTTTTTCTTTATTAGCTTGTCTGCCCGTCTAATCAGCCTTTTATATGTATGACCAAACATATACCTACCCTTGTATTAAATTGTTTATTATTGAATGACTGACTTCCTAATATCCTTTCCTAACGACTTTAAATCTTGAATCCTTTTGACCGAAAAACCCTTCAATAGCATTAATCATTGCATATAAACAGCATATAAAAAATTGTTTGGTCTACTTTTGGGCTTAAAAAAAAATAACAAAAATATTAAGCATACACATAGGCCAGAGTTGATGAAAAACTTAACTGCATAAAACTGACCAAGCATAATGTTTACACACACATACACACACAGAACAAACTATTTTGGGTTTAAGACTAAAATCTTTGTTAATAAAAACTTTACATTGGCATAGACAAGTTTTAGGCGTTTGTACACTAACATCTCCTCTCCCTGTGGCAAGAATGTGTAGCACTTTAAAGTATTTGTGTTATTTGTTTTTGGCATAAAATTAAAAACTACATATAATACAGCATAACTGGTTGGACGTCAGTGGTGTCGTGGACGTATGGCCAATACCATCACCACCATCACCAACACCACTGCCACCATCAGAGAACAGAAAACTTTGCAATAACGGCCCTTTAAGTTTTCAATTGCCACTGCAGGGTTGTTTACAATAACGTTGTGAGCGTTGTGAGGTGATGGGGGGCCAGCTGGAGGGTCAATTTTGCCTGAAATGGATGGATAAAACGCTTGGCAGGGGGAAGGGGGAGGAGAAAGCATAGAGTGTGAGTTACATTTCTATTCAATATTCACACACATGAGTCCATTTTTTACGCATGTTTATTTATTTGAAAATGCCTTTGCATATAACAGACACAAACACATACATACATACATATGTATAACTATATAGGTTTGGGTGAGTGTATATGTCTCTATTTGCCAAAGTGTACATATATGATTACGAATGCCTTCTCTACGTATGTCTGTATATATGTCGTTAGCTATGGACGTATTTGTTCCGTTTTCATATTGTTAAAACGTATTTAAAATTTACGATTACGTTTGCCAACGTATTTGAAATGTAACGCACGTGTGTTACTGTATGTGTGTAAGTTTGTGTATAAGTGTCTGCATATGTGAATACACAAATACTATCCCAGCTCAATGGCTCAGTGATATATGTATTGCCAACGTCCGTCCATACATACACATATTTAGTATTAATGTATTGTAGAATATGAAAAATTAAAAAGCTCTTGTGCCATGAAAGATTATATATAATTTTGCCCAGTTCTTTGTTTTTTTTTATATACGAGTACGTCGCTCTCTCCTCCCCACCCATTTGCTGGAAACAGGTGGTGTTCAGTATCACAGCATAGATTAAATATCGCACAGCCAGAGGGCAGTGTGACGACGAAGGGAGAGCATCATTTTACAGGACCTAAGCCAAATGTATTGGTGAATTTGAAATATAAACTAATTGTATTACTCTAAAATGTGGGATGTGAAGGCCATCGTGTAGCGTATGTGGGCAGATTTTTTAAAATATATTTTTTGGATGTAAATAAAGTCATTAGGCAGAAACAGAAATATCACTTCAAATAATTGTTTTTGAAATCGAAATAGATTGGAAAATGTTCAACTGAAAATAGAAAAGGCTGAATTAATAAGTGGGAGACTATTGTTATGAGAACGTTTTACTTAACACCAGTTGAATTAACATTTGTGGGTGTGTATTTAATTGACTCTAATTGATGCAAGGGCGAAAGGACTTTTTATGTTGCAAATGAAGATAAAAAACTATATCAATGAGATAAAAACTGTGTATTTATTATCAAAGTACACAAATAGCAATTTTAGTTTTCAAAAACTACATTATCAATATTTGATGCTTAAATATTTTAAAACTGCTGTATGTCACCTGGAGCGGAAATTTGCAAATACGCAAAAATTTCTCATTTTTTGAGTTCAAGCATTTTAGAAAAATTATGATTTTTTAATAGAACAAAATATTCAATGAGGTTTTAGCTAAGCAAAATTATGTTCTGTCCGTTAAAAAAACAAACAACATATCAATAAGAATTTTTATATTAAAAGAAAAGTTTGATTTTCGAATAATTATGATGAATTCGAAAAATTCGAAATTGAAATTTTTGCCGTAAATAAAGCTGCAATACTCGTATTGTATTAATAAATTTATAATAATTGTAAAATTTTAGTTCGAAATTTTTAGAGACTATTTAAATCACAAGAAAATATTTCAATAGGAAGATTTTTAAAGAAATAATAGAATTTCGAGGAATTTTCAAATTAAAAGATATCTTCGGTTTTGAAATAATAATAAAGTCCGATCATAAGTTCGAAAAATTCAAAATTGAAATTTATGCAGTAAATAATGCCGAATAGATGATGTTTTAGTAGGAATTCTAAAATTTTAGTTCGAAATTTTTAAACTTTCTTATGTCATATAAATATAATTCAATGGGTAGATTTTAAAAGAAATTATAGAATTTCGAAACCGTATTTCAATAAGAATTTTTACATTAAAAGATAACTTCGGTTTTCGAATAATAACTAGCTTGAACATAAGTTCGAAAAATTAAATATTGAAATTTATCCAGTAAACAAAGCTGAATTACGAAAATGTATTGTATACATTGAAGAAGTTTTAGTAGGAACTGTAAAATTTAAGTTCGAAATTTTTAAACTCTCTTTAAGTCATAAGAAAACAATTCAATAGGAAGATTTTTACAAAAATAATAGAATTTCGAAGACGATTTTCAATTCGAAATTGATATTTATGCAGTAAATAAAGCTAAATTCCGAAAATGTATTGTATAATTTGTAGAAGTTTTATTTAGTAGGAAATGTAAAATTTAAGTTCGAAATTTTTAAACTTTTAAGTTATAAAAAAATAATTCAATAGGAAGATTTTTAAAGAAATAATATAATTTCAAAGTCGCAGTTCAATAAGAATTTTCAAATTAAAAGATAATAGATAATAATAAAGTTCGAACATAAGTTCAAAAAGTTCGAAATTCAAATTTATGCAGTAAATAAAGCTACAATAATCGTATTGTATAATTTGAAGAAGTTTTAGTAGGAATTCTAAAATTTTTGTTCAAAATTTGTAAACTCTCTTTAACTCGTAAGGAAATAATTCAATGGGTATCAATAAGAATTTTCACATTAAAAGATAACTTCGGTTTTCGAATAATAACGAAGTTTGAACATAAGTTCGACAAATTCAGTATTGAAATTTATCCAGTAAACAAAGCTGAATTACGAAAATGTATTGTATACATTGAAAAAGTTTTAGTAGGAATTGTAAAATTTAAGTTCGAAATTTTTAAACTTTAAGTCATAAAAAATAATTCAATAGAAATATTTTTAAAGAAATAATAGAATTTCGAAGTCGTACTTCAATAAGAATTTTCAAATTGAAAGAAAAACTTTGATTTTCAACTAATAATAAAATTCGAACATAAATTCGAAAAATTCGAAATAGAAATTTATGCAGTAAATAAATCTAAATTGCGAAAATGTATTGTATAATTTGAAGAAGTTTCTAAAATTATAGTTCGAAATTTTTAAACACACTTTAAGTCATATGAAAACAATTCAATGGGTGGATTTTAAAAGATATTATAGAATTTCGAAGTCGTATTTTAATAAGAATATTTTCGAATTTCTATGAAGTTCGAACAGAAGTTCGAAAAATTTAAAATTGAAATTTATGCAGTAAATAATGCTGAATTACGAGTATTACATTAATTAATGAAGTTTTAACAGGAATTGTAAAATTTCTGTTCGAAATTTGTAAACACACTTTTAGTCTTATAAAAATAATTAAATTTTGAAAGAAATTATAGAATTTCGAAGTCATTTTTCAATAAGAATATTTTAACTAAAAGATAACTCCGGTTTTCGAATAATTATGAAGTTCAAACATAAGTTCGAAATATTCAAAATTGATATTTATGCAATAAATATAGCTGAATTAGGAAAATGTATTGTACAACTTGATGAAGTTTTAGTAGGAAATGTAAAATTTCAGTTCGAAAATTTTTAAATACTTTGATGATTCTTTTATGATTTTAATAAATAATTCAATAAGAAGATTTTTAAAGAAATAATAGAATTTCACAGCCGATTTTCAATATGAATTATCACATTAAAATATAATTCAATGAGTAGATTGTTAATTTTTTGTAAGACATTATAGAATTTCAAAGTCGTATTCGAATATGTTAAACGAGTTGTAATCAATAAAAATATAACGGTGACATAAAACTTAATATTTTTACAAATGATATTGTCATAGTTCGGTTTGAGATCAGTTCTATTGGCAATTATTTATTATTGCCAATAGGTTTTAAGTCAAGAGTGTGAAATGTATTATGTTGACAGCAGGTAAGGCGTATGACGTCATTTCGACATTAACCACAATGTCTCGTCAGCGCCCTTTGCTGTGCCTTCTCCTTTATCATCGCAAACCTTAAGGGAAGAAAACATCTCAAAGCTAATGAGAACTTTTCCCAACGGTGCGAAGAAAGCATCCTCGAAGCGCACAACATGCCAACATAATACACACACAAGCACTTGCAAACAAGCACTTTATAATTTTTACAAATTATAAGGTTCAAACATATCTTCGAAAAAATCGAAATTGAAATTTATGCGTTAAATGTACTAGAATTCAGAGTATTGTATAATTTAATGAAGTTTAAGTAAAAATTTTAAATGTTCTGTGAAATTTTAAACATTTTAAACTAGTTTTTTCAAATAAAATGTAAAATTTAGTTTTCGAACATATGTTCGAAATTTCTAAACAGATCTATTTAAACGAAATTAATGAGTTGATTTTTAAATTTTTTTTAAAATAATTGTACAATTTTACGCAAATTATCATGTTCGAATAAAAGTTAAGTCAAATATGATAATACATGATAGTTTAACAGCGCTTTTAATATATTTTGGAATTTCAGCTCGTCTACCATATATGAATAAAAGTTCGAAAAATTGGAAATTGGGATTTATACAACAAAAACATTACATTTTAAATGTTTTAGGTTAGATATGATATTCAGTGATGTCATAACAGAACAAAATTATTTAAATATCATAAAAAATAAACCGAAAGTCACAATTGATAAATTTAATTTTCAGTCAAAATTTTCGAAATGTTCAATTGCAATTTATTTAATGTAATTGTTCGAAATGAACAAATTTTCGAAACAGATTTATTAACAATAATAAGGTAATAAGGACCGGCAGTGGCATAGTGGTTAGAACACGCGACTACCATGCGGGAGATCGCAGGTTCAAACCTGGCTCCAGTCATCTTAAAAGAAAAAAAAATAAATAAAATTTTCTTTCATTGTCGGCTCCCCTCGAATGTTGTTGACAGCAACTTCGCAGTATTAAGCGTCGATTCAATCGTCGTGTCTAGTAAGAGCTTCTCAAATAGTGACGTTCGCATTCGTCGATAAACAAGTAGGTGCCGTTAGTTGTGAATCTAAAAATAGATAGCGTGTCAATTCACAACAACGCGAGAAGCTATCCCATACCTCATTCATGGGGTGCAAAGGGAAATTAAGTTTTTTTTTTTTAAGTTAATATATTAACTTGATTATTACGTTTTTAAAACAAAATACAAAATTATAGACAAATTTCCATTTAAATACTGAATTTCGAATTTAAAAACAAAATACAAAATTATAGACAAATTACCATTTAAATACTGAATTTCGAAAAATTCGAAATTTAGGTTTATGCCACAAAAATATATTTTGAATGTTTTAAGCGAGATGTTGTTATTTTAATAAAAAAAAAAGAATAAGTAGTTACAGTTACAACAACAATTTTCAAATTAAATTAATGTAAACTTAAGTTTGCGGATACAGTATGTTCGAATTTTTAAATAGACTTCTTAGCAAAAAAAAATATTTTAAAAAGTTGAATGTTCTAACATATTTCAAGAAATTAAAAAATTTGGGCCATTAATGATTTTCGAACTTAAGTTCGATAAATTCGAAATTGAGATTCATACATTAAAAACTTACTGAAATCCATGATGTCGTCAAATTAATGATATTTAAAAAAATAAATTTCGTTTATACTTTATTTTTCAATAGAAAGAAGCCAAAATAATTTACGTTTCCAAGAGATTTCTAAGTTTTTACACGTAATGTATTTTTTCCGAATAGTTCGCAATTCAGTTGTATTTAGTAAGATAAACAATGTATACAATATGCAAAGGATAACTTAGAGTTAAAGTTTTAATATTAAATATAAACTTTGATTTTCGACCATATGTTCGAAAACATCGAAATTGATATTTATATAAAAACGTACTTTAAGACAAAGTAACATAATGTTAATAATTTAAAAAAAGTAAATTTCATATAAACATGACTGTTCAGTAGAAATAAGCCACAATATTACTTCAAACTAAATAAATACTTCGATTTTCGAACTTATGTATTGACTTTTAGTCAAAAGAGAATTATTCTACTGTTAGATTATGAAATTTATTTAAAGAAATTTTTAAATTTCAGGCAATTTATCATGTTCGAAAAATTCGAAATTGAAATTTTTACAAAAAGCATACTTAAATACAAAGTAACGTATATTAAATAAAGTTTATAACATAATTTTGATTTAAATACGAGTTTTTAGTATAAAGAAGTTAAAAGACCTCTGATTTCTATGAGATGTCTGACTTTAAGCGTAATATTTTAGTTTGTTTTAAGCGCTTCGCTCCACCCGGACTTTAAAGAACTTATATACATATATTTCGCTGAGAAAAATAATATGTATATTATATAAAAAGTAACGTAAAACTTACTACCGGATATGTTTGAAAGTTTTCAAATTAAATGTTCACTTTGTTTTTCGAACATATGTTTTGACTTTAAATCACAAGAAAATTACTCAATGATTAGTTTATTAATGTTTTTTTTTAAAGATAATTAAGAATTTCTGTAATTTTATCATGTTCGAAAATAAGTTCGAAAAATTTGGATTTTAGCAATAAAAATATACTTAACTACAAAATAACGTAAATTGAATGAAATATAAGATTTAAAATGTTTTAAAAACAATTTTTTTAGTAGAATGAAAAGTCAATTTGGTATATGTATGTTTCGAGGAGATTTTCGAATTTAAGCTAAAAAAATTTTTTTGATTTACTTGCTATTCAGTTGTTTTTGGGCCACTTGTGGTTTAAAATTAAGAATTTCGGTAATTTTATCATGTTCGAAAATAAGTTCGAAAAATTCGAAATTTAGATTTTAACAATAAAAACATACTTAAACACAAATTAACGTAAATTTAAGAAATATAAAATATAAATTGGGTTAAAAACAATTTTTTTTTAGTAGAAAAAAAAGTAAATTTGATATACATATGTATGAATGTATGTATAATTCGATGAGATTTTCGAATTTAAGCGAAATATGTTTTTTTTATTTACTTGCAATTCAGTTGTTTTTGGGCCACTTGTGGTTTAATATTAGGAATTTCGTTAATTTTATCATGTTCGAAAATAAGTTCGAAAAATTCGAAATTCGGATTTTGACGATAAACACATACTTAAATATAAAATAACGTAAATTATATGAAATATATAATATCAAATGGGTTAAAAACATTATTTAGTAGAAAAAAGTAAATCCGGTATATTTCGATGAGATTTTCGAATTTAAGCGTAATATATTGCAATTCAGTTGTTTTTGTTGAGGTTAATAATGTACATATATAGTAAACAAAGTGCAATATATAACAAATTATCTAAATTTAGGGCAATTTACCATTTTCGAACTCAAGTTCAAAAAATTCGAAATTAAGAATTATACATTAAAAGCATACACAAATCCCAGTAATTTAAATTTTGTGATGTTTTTGTTTTAAATACTTTTTTTAGGTACAAAAAACTTAAATATGAGATTTCTTTTTTTTTTCGAAAAATTCGCAATTTTCTTTCGTTGAGAAAGTTGAGGTAACGTAAAACAAATTACCGGATATATTACCGGAAATTATAATGAAAAATTACTTATCCTCTAGTACTCTGTTAGCATTTCCCTATAAGATTTAATGATATATAGACTCTGTGATTATGTTTACAATTATCCACATGCAGTCCTTTCGCAAAAACAAAATCTATTTGAATGTTATCAAAGAATTTCCGTAGAATTCCCTGGAATCTTATTAACTCCGCCTTGGCCATAACCAATTATAAAAGGCGCCAATTGATGACTTGACTGCAAAGAAACCACAGGTGGCCTAACATCAATAAACAATGCACCAACAATTTTCCAAGCACAGCAACAACTGATTCGTTATTTTTTTTGTTTTTAGGAAAATTGTGATTCACTAACAGGCACGTAAAAGAAACAACGACAAAGGCGTTTCAAAAAGATCTGTCTGTGTACACATGTTGTGTAGCTCACGAAAATTCTGCACCAGTCAGTCCCCAGACCAGACCAGAGACCAGACAATGCATTTAAAGTAATCCTACAAATCAAATGGAAAACCTGGGCGTAAGTAATCGATAACAGTCGTTGCAGTTGTTGGTTTAAGTTTTTCGGCGTCATTGTTGTTTGTATGGTCTATGATGCAGGAAAGACTAGAGCGGCTGATAACCACTAACCAACAACTATCAAATCCCTTACGGGCCGACCAAATGTTTTAAATGTCGATGCGTATGTCAAATTTGGAAAATTTATGGCAGCAACTTAATGAGTATCCATAGATTTTCCTAGGGTAGTTACTGTTGTTGTTTTTTTCACTCTCTTCCCTACACTTTACCTTTATGTTATTGATAAAGGAACTCAGGTAGTTTTTTTTTTTGTAGATATATCAAGGATTATAGCCTTGTCTGATGTCTGCTTCGAAGGACCGCCTGCACATACACACATGCATACTACTTTCACCTGCATTTGTTTTTTTAGTATATAGTGACAAGTGTCATGTTTGGCTCTAGCATTGCCCGCATTTGGGAGGACAGACAGACATTTCGATCTTTATAAATTAAATGATCATAAAGTTTGTTAACGTATAGAATTTCGTAAATTTGATAACACTTTTTTAATTACCATGTTAAAGTGTTAGTTTTATAGGAAGGTAATCAGATCTCTGTTACAAATGAAAACTTTTAATAGCATTCAGATAAAATCTTAAGAAATGTATAAGACTCTTTTGGATTTTATTAATGGAGTTGTAAAATCAAAGTTGTTCATTTTACAAATTTAGTGGATCAAATAATAAAATTAAACGTTTAGGCAGTTTATTTTATTAAAAGATAATTTTATAGAAGATTGTAAATTTTTTTAACAACTCAAAACAGGTAATATTATTTAATTTGAAATTTATAAAATTTTAATACAAAATAGAAATTTTATTGAAATTATGCTAATCGAGTGTTAGTTCGAAAAGTAACAAATTTTTTTTAGTCTAGTCGAAAGAAACCATTTTTAATACAGGAAGTTTAAAGAAGTTGCGAAATTTTTGGCTTCTGATATTCGAACACTTTTTCGAAATTGCAAAATGACTATTGATGTAAACCAAAATGAAGCTAAATGCCAGATATACTATAGAATATCGTACAAATTCATATAATTCCTGAAAAAACGAAGAATTTTATGCAATATTAAATTTTCGAACATATTTTCGAATTTGAAAAATTTAATGTTTGCAGTAAAATCAAGATAAATTTAAATATCTAGTCATTCAAATATCATAAAGTTTAATAAAATTCCAGAAAAAATAAATATTTCTGTAAAATTTAATTTTCAAACATATTTTCGAAATTGAAAAATTTAATTTTGTGTAGTAAAATTAAGTTTAATACCAGATAGATATACAGATATACAGCTTTTAAAATTCTAGAAAAATATAAAAATTTAAGCAAACTATAATTTTCGAACATATATTCGAAAATTTTTAATAGTATAAATTGTCTCAAAAAAGCGAAAAGTCAGAAAAACAATTCAATTTATAAGATACTGATAAGAATATGAAATTATATGCTAGCAATACATTCGAACTTTCAAACTTATTTTCGAAATTAATTATTTTTATAAAATTTATCAAAACATCAAAATAAAATAAAGCCAGTTTATGAACATGCTATAGAATATTATACAACTTAATAAAATTCTAGAAAATATAAGAATTTTAAGCAATATTACATTTTCGAACATATTTCCGAATTTGAAACTTAATACAATTCCAGAAAAAAATAAAAATTCTAAGCAATTTGTAAATTTCGAACATACATATATTCGAATTTGAATTATTAAATTTTGTTGAAAATGAAGAAAAATACATATCTAAAGTCATTCAAATATCATAAACTTTAATATAATTCCGGAAAAAAATATTTCAAGTAAAATGTAATTTTCGAAATTTCAAATTTTTTTTTTGTGTAGTAGAACTACGGCTAATACCAGATAAAATTCTAGCAAAAAACATGAAAATTTAAGCAAACTATAATTTTCGAACATATGTTCGAAAATTTGTAATAGTACCATTGTCTCAAAAATAGAAGCCAAAGTCAGAAAAACAATTAAACTTATAAGATTTTGTTAAGAATATGAAATTATAGGCAAGCAATAACATTCGAACTTAAGTTCGAAATTGTTTCCTCTTACAAGATTCATCAGAACGCCAAAAGAAAATTAAGTCAGCTTCTAGACATGCTAAGGAATTTCATACAACTTAATAAAATTCCAAAAAAAAAAGAAGCACTTTAAGCAATTTGTAAATTTCGAACTCATTTTCGAAATTGTAAATTTAATTTTAGCAGTAAAATTAAGATAAAATTAAATATCAAAAGTAATTCAAAAAAACATTAAAATTTGAGCGCTTTAAATTTTTCGAACTTATGTTCGAAAATTTGTTATAGTACTCTATTATCTCAAAATTAGAAGCCAAATTCAGAAAAACAAACCAATTTATAAGATGCTGTAGAGAATATGAAATTCTATGCAAGCAATTACATTCGAAATTTCAAACATAAGTTCGAAATAGTTTATTTTTATAAAAATTATCAGAAAGTTAAAAGAAAAAAAATCCAGCTTCTAGACATGCTAAAGAATATCTTAGAACTTAATAAAATTCCAGAAAAAATAAAGAATTTTAAACAATTTGTAAATTTCGAACATATTTTCGATATTAAAAATTTCATTTTGTGTAGTAAAACGATGTCAACTGCCATTTAAATATGTATTATTGTCACAAAAATAATGTAATTTTTATCAAATTCACATAAAAAATAGTTTTTGCTTGCATTAACAACTTTCGAAATTTTCGAAATATTCGACATTATTTTTTTAAGTAAAAATAATCCAAACGCCTTAACAAAATTAAGCCATTTGGCAGACAGGCAGTAAAATATCATGCATCTATATAAATTCCAAAAAGAAAAATAATTTATTGCAAAATGTAATCTTCGAATATATTTTCGAAATTTAAAAATTTCATTTTGTATGTTATAATTAATAACAAGTTATGTAGCTTGATAAAATTCTAGGAAAAAACAAGAATTTAAAGCCAACTATACTTATCGAACATATGTTCGAAAATTTTTAATTGCAGTATTGTCTCAAAAAATTTAAGCCAAAGTCATGAACATTTAAAATTAAATGCAAGCAATTACTTTCGAACATGTTTTAAGAAATAAGAACTTGAGTTTTCCGACAAAAAATACCAAAACCGGAATATTATATTATTTAAAAAAATGGAATTAAAATAAAAAGCAATATTTACTTTTCGAACTTAAGTTCGAAATATTTGATATTCGAAGATATGTTCGAAACTTGTAAATAGTAATATTGCCTCAAATATAGAAGCCAATGTCTGAGTTCTATTTTTGTTATATAAAATCTGCAAAGATATGAAAGTAAATGCAAGCAATAACTTTCGAACATGTTTTATGCAATTAGAACTTGAGTTTTTTGAAAAGAAAAAAGTTTTAAACCGGTATATTATGTTACTTCGAGAAATTACCATAAAAGTTGTATAATAATAGCCAAAAATACATTTTCGAACTTAAATTCGAAATTTTCAAAATTAATTTTTTTATTAAAAATAAGCCAAAAGTCAAAAAAAAACTTAATAAATTTAAAAAAAAAAGAAGAATGTCACGCATAATGTAATTTAAGAACATGTCGAACATGTTTTATTATATAAGAAATTGAGATTTTCAAAAGAAAAAAAGTCCATAAAAGTTGTATAAAAATAACCGATAATAAATTTTCGAACTTTAGTTCAAAATTTTCGAAATTGATTTTTTTTAATAAAAATAAGCCAAACGTCAAAAAAATTAAGTCAGATGCCAGACAGATTTGAGATTTTTCAAAAGAAAAAAGTCCATAACCGATATATTATGTTTTTCGAGAAATTACAATAAAAGTTGTAAATAAAAGCCAATAATCAATTTTCGAACTTAAGTTCGAAATTGAATTTTTTTAATAAAAAATATGACAAACGTCAAAAAAATTAAGTCATATGCCAGACAGGCAATAAAATACCATAAAACTTAATAAGATTCCAAAAAATTACATTTAGTTAGAAATTTTCGAAATTGTATATTTTTTAATAAAAATAAGCCAATCTTCAAAAAAATGAAGTCATATGCCAGACAAATAATAAAATGTCATAAAAACTTAATAAAATTTAAAAAAAAGATGCAAAATATTTAAATACGCAGAAGATAAATATGATTTTAGAACATATTTTAAAAACAAAATTTTCGAATATACATATAATAAATTGTCGGTGTGTTGTTGTTAACACTATTTTGTTTATAAAAATGATTTGAGAAATCTTTGTAAGCTTTTATTTTAGGAAATTTAACAAAAAAACCTCATAGTTTTCAAACTCTTTCGATACTATTTTTTCTCTATTTTCAAAAATGTTTTTCAACTTTAACTTCAAAATATTTTTATTTTTTTCACATTTTACAATAATAAATCTGTCAACAGCTGCAGCCGATACCAATGTATATCAACAATATAACTTTAGACTGCCAGTAGACCCACGACAGCTTTGTCCTGCACCCAATTACCTGTGTGATGATGGCAAACCACATTTTCTGTGTCAGGTATGATGTTATAACATATTTTTTTTTTAGATCTGAACATTGCCTTTGCTTTTGCGTATAAGACAAATGAAACCTCTTGGAATTTCGAATCTATACCCATGACAAATGAAGTGAAACGTATCTTTATTGCGGGTCATAATGGCATACGCAATAAGGTGGCCGAGGATTGGAATATAGCCAATATGAATTTGGTGGTTAGTTGGGTAATAAGTTTTCCTTTAGTACTTCTATGTTATATGTTATATGTATCCTTAGCATTGGAGTCGCGAACTGGAAACTATGGCCATATTTTATTTGAGAACTAGCCAAGTCGATAATGATCATTGTTTGGTTATAGGCGAGAATAAGTTAAAGGTCCATCAAAATTACTGTTTGCGTAAACGTTTGTCCAAACGCTGGCCCGGTCGTGTGGTTAGAGCCTGGTATCTAGAGATTGGCTATAATGTTAATAGTGTGGAAGATTATTTACAGCAACATCGTCACAAACCCATATACAATTTCTCGCAAATGATATGGCCATCTTTGGAATTTGTGGGTTGTGGGGCAGCCTAGTGAGTTATACAATTTTTTATATAAAATTTTGTTTTTATTTAAACTTTTTTTGTGTATTTAGTATCCAGTGCCGTTTTTATTTAATCGTGTGTTACTATCATCCTCCTTATGTTGAGGAAGAACTGGAGAAGCAATTTCTGAGTGGAGTGCCTTGCGGCAAATGCATGAAGACGCGCAATGTATGCTCATTGGATTTTTTGGGTTTGTGTGGCATAGGTAAGACAAATTTTAAGTTTCTCATATACAAGTTAAGTTTCTAACTGTGAAGAAGTGACTTTTAGTTAAAATACTATCCTATATATATATATAAAAGAGGAGTCTCAGTTCAGTTAGCTGCGTATATGTGAAAAATTCTCTTACACATTGTTTTTCTTTAAAAAAAAAAGTCTATGTAAAAAAGTTTTATTTTACAGATGTGGATATGTCAAACACTCCAGGAGTATATAAATTCAATTATATGGTTATGTTGCCAATTTCATATATCTTGTACAATGCTGGATAAGATGTCGAAACTACGTTGTAACTAAGGATGTTAAAAAAAAAGAATCCAATTTGAGTTAAACTTTCAACAATTAACGTTTTTTTGTCTAAAAAGTTACAGCCGTATTCATAAAAATTTAGGTTTATCAATCAAATGTTCATAGAAAAATCGTTTAATAATTTATTATGAATAAGGCCTTTTAACTTTAAGGACGATCCCTTTCCAAAAACATCAATATTTATGTTATCCTTTTTCATTAAACACTTGCTCTGACCATCCTGTAACATAAATCCATCATTAAAACTAAATGCTCTTACATATTTTTAGGCTTGGTCTACTTACCCTACTCTCTCTCTCTCTCTAGCTCTACTTTTTCAAAAACAAATTTCAGATTATTTGTTATTATAATTTGTATATAATTTATTTCCTTTGTTTTCTTTTTATACATAAATATGCACATTATAATATTTTATTATTATTATTACTATATTATTTGGTATTATTATTATTATTTAAGAACTCATTTGACAATTAGCACAATTTTACTCAGTTCAGGTAAAATTCCAATAACAAATGTTATAATTTTCTTTTTATATATAAAAAGAACAATTTTAAATGAATTTTTATACGAGTTACTAAATGTTTAAATATTTTATATTTTAATGTTGTTATAATTTATATGTATATATGTGTATATATATAACATATGTATATGAATAGTAAATAATTTAAATTTTTTATAATTTATGTAATTTGTGATAGAAAACTGAAGAATATTTCAACAATAAAACAGTTCTTACTCAAAGGGTTGAGAGAAATGCAAACAAATAAGAACTGGAATATAAAATAGTAAATATTGAATAATTTTAGGGCTGAAGTGCAGAATATGGGGCGGGAGCCCGATTAAAAAAAATGCCATTGTCTTCGTCTTGTTCCCCAAACATCGGAATGGTAGGTCAAAGTTGGCGCTCAGGCCCATGGGGCCCGGGGGCCCAAAAAGGGGCCCCTTTCGGTTCTATGATGACCCCCCAGGTGCGGGTACTCAAATGAAAGATATTGAGACGAATCCAACGATGTTATTTTTAGATTCCAACAGGTCTCCTGGACCGAGTTAGAGCCATTTGAATTTCCGAGATGTACCAAAAAAAAAATTATTTTGAAAAAAATAATTTTTGCCTGCGACACTTTTACACCCAACATATCCATTTTCACTCAAATTTACAAAAAAAATATTTTTCCCGGAAAAAACCAAAAATCGCGCGATTTTTTAAAAAAAATTTTGCCTGCTGCTCTACTCCAACCATATTAACCGTTTTAACTGTAATTTAAAAAAAAAATAATATTTAAAAGGAATATACCAAAAAAAATAAATTATTATTAAAATACATAGCTTTTTTTAAATATTTCTCAAATTTTTTATAATTTTTTCCACTTTTATCCTTTTTTTAATCAATTTTCTTCTTTCAAATATTTCTCTTTGGAGTTTTTCTTGAATTTTTTTTAAATATTTTTTAAAATTTTCCTTTAAAAACTTTAAAAAATTCAAAAAAATTAAAAATTTTCACACATTTTTGATGACATTTCATTTTTCTATGGAATTTTTCAATCCATTTTCTTAAAGTGTTCTATTTTTCCACGATTTTTCCCCATTTTTTTTAAATTTTTTTACGGGGTTTTTCAAAACAATTTTTTTTTTAAAAATCGTGCGGTTTTTAGATTTTATATTTTTTTTTTTTGAATTTTTCTATTTATTTCCTTAAATTTTTCTAACTTTTCCCATGATTTTTTCAATTTTTTTTTTTTTGAATATCCCGGAAATTTAACTCGGTCCAGGAGACCCGTAGGTACTTAAAAATTACATCGTTGGATTCGTCTCGAAAATATCTTTCATTTGAGTACCCACATATGGCGGTCATCCTAGAACCCAAGGGGCCCCTTTTTTTGGCCCCCGGGCCTTAGCGCCATTTGGGGGAATGGAATTTTTTTTTTTTGGGCTGCCGCCCCATATTTTGCACTTTTGCCAATTTTAGGATTATTAGCGCCTTAAAATTTATTAGCCCTAGTCCATAACAATAAATAAATAGAAAGTATTTAAAAATTTTATGTTTTGCAAAAGTTCCCTTGAGATATTTCTTTACCATTTTGGTATTAGTGTTTATTTAGTCATTTAATAGACTTCCACTTATCTCAGATATACCATCCTTTGCCAACTTGTTCAAAAAGTCATAAAGGACATACCAAAGTTGGTATTTTTCCTACATACTGGGAGTAGGTATGTTTGGGAGAAAGGTTAGGAAGAAAAAATGACTGGAGTCGGTCATACATTAAACCCTCAAGTGGCGATTCCGGGGCAGTTGTGGGCCTTGTTGTGGATTTTTTCTTCAATGCCAAAAATTTTTCGCTAAAAACAGGGGGCCTGATTTTGATTTTTGATTATCTTAGAATTCATCGTAGATTATGATTTTGATACAAATTGACCCACTCTAATATACATACTTTCTTCAAAGAGTAACCTACAAGGCTTAGGACCTTCTCTGACAAGGTATTGTCTATTTAGTTACTGTTCTTATGAACAGTCTTCTCAAAAACTTTTTTATGATGTAATTTCTCAAAAACGTACTAGTTCAAAAGTATAGAATTTTGAACTACTTTTTTCCAAACTAAACTAGTTCCAATCCGAAATTTTACCGAAAGCAAAAGAAACTAGTTCAGTACTAGTTCTCCATAGAACTAGTTCACCATCCATGCATACAATTGTCTTTTTTAACACGGAGTTGTCCTAGGCTTGGGGGAATTGCACCAGAATAGAGGCGGTTCAGAAATTCTAGTTGGGCCGTAGTTGATTGTCTCCTTGGAACTAGTTTGGTTGACAAGGAGAGGGCACAATGTAATCGACAGGAGCTGATTTCAAAAAAAGAAACTGTTGGGGTTGCAAAAATATTGGGGAGTCGGTCATACATTAGGCACCTCTAGGGGCACGTTTGTGCCAAATTTATAAACATTATATTTTTGTATGGGAGCCGCCTAACAGTTAGGAGATAGGGAGTAGGCATGTTTGAGGAAAATTTTAGGAGGAACAAATTACTGGGTGTCGGTCATACATTTTATACCTGTAGGAGGTATTTTTTTTTAATTTTAAAAACAAAATTAAAAAAATTGTATAGGGACCACCTTAAAGGATAAAGACGGAGGGTAGATATGTTCAGAAAAACTATTGGGGTTGCAAAAATTTTGGGGATCGGTCATACATTTGACACTTTTGGAGCTGTTACAACTCTGAAAGTATAATTTATAAAAATTTTGATGGTGAAGATGTGGGTGTAAGGTATGTTTTAGGATAATGTTGGAAAAAATTAACTGGTGGTCTGTCCCCTCTAGGGACGACACTGGGGCAGTTGCTTGATGTAGATTTTTTTCCCTTTCCCACCAACTTTGACCACGATGCGCAAACAGAAGATATTGACCGATTTTATGCATGTCGTAGTCACGTCGAATCTTTGTCGATTTTCAAATATTACATCGCTGATGTCGTTTATGAGACTGAAATACGACTGTCCTTACTTCTATCATGTTCTTCTTTATCGGATAATGAAAAATTCTCAACACTAATCATTTATCTTAATTATTACTAATTTTGTTCAAATAAAAAAACATTCACATGTTGTCGAAAGTCGACTACGACATACGTAATAAGGGGGTTTATTCTATAGCAAGTTTTCGGCACTATTAGAATTTGATCTGAATAACTTGTTGGAATTCGAACTACCCTGATGCACACGTCGAAAGACTTGAGGCATCATTTACAGCTGACGTGCAGAAAGACGCGAATTCTGATATGGATTCATAGTCGGCAAGAGTCTTTGAGATCTGGCCGGGGGGTTAAACCCTGTAGGTGGACATTGGTTTTTTTTTTTTGCTCTTGGTTTTTAAAACAAAAACGTTATTTCCCTTTACACCCCATGAATGAGGTATGGGATACTTCTCGCGCTGATGTGAATTAATCAGATTCACAACAAACGGCACCTTATTGTTTATCGACGAATGCGAACGTCACTGTTTGAGAAGCTTTTACTAGACATGCCGATTATCGCAAAGCAAAACTGCAGTAATATTGAGAAGAAAAGAAGAGATGAAACGCCTCTTCAGACGAAAACAGCTTCTATGGAAGTAAATAGAGATCCAGAATATTAAAAATTACAGGGATAGATGAGAAGCCCGAAAGTTCTAAGATAAGGTAAAAAGCAAAGCTTTTGAAATAAGGTTTTGGTAAGGACAGTAATGGAAATCTGTCACGGACACGTAGTGTGCTGCAAATTTCAAGGGAACAATTTTGTAATCTGCTCGTTCCAGCATAAGTGACGAAATCACACCGTTCATCGATGACGGAGTAGATGGACCACCACCGAGCAAAAATGGGATCAGCACGGCAATTGCAGGGCTTAAAAACAATTAAGTTGAGGGAGCCGATGGACTGCCGACATAGCTTTTTAAGGCCAGCGGCGATGAGCTGGCAACGTACTTAACACGATATGGCTAAAGGAATGCATGGCCGATATTTGGAATCTGAGTCCTGTGCCTAAAAAAGGCGATCCAAGTGTGTGCACCAACTAAAGCGGGATCAGTCTTTTACCCATCGCATACAAGATCTTGTCGAGTGTGTTATATGAAAGGCTAAAGTCTGTCTTAAATAACCTAATTGGACAGCTTCAGTGTGGCTTTAGACCGGTTAAACCGGCCACAAGCGACAAGATATTCACATTACGACAAAACCTAGAGAAACCTAGGACATTATCATATCCTATTATCTGTTTATTGATAACAAAACTGCATTCGATAGTCCGATAAGAGAGAAACTATTAGATGCTATGGCTGATACTTTGCGGGCTGGCACTGACTGACCGAAGATTTAGTGAAAATATGCAAAAATCTGACAGAGCCATTTTTACCAAGTGAGGCTTTAGACAAGGCGATAGTCTGCCATGTGGTATAGTTAACATCATCATGGAGATGATCATACGGAGGACATGCTGCTCGCGTATGCCAATGATATAGATATAATTGGCCGAGGACTAAGGGATGTTACTGCGGCCTTTTCAAGCATTGAGAAGTACTCGGCAGAAATGGGTCTGGTGATAAATGAGGACAACACCAAGTTATTTGTTTCAACGAACAAAGAGTTTACTAGTTTGGGACACTACGTGAACGTTGGCAACTATAGCTTTGAAATGGCAGATATTTTCTCACTTGGCCCCTCCAAACAAAATTAAGGTCAGCCTAGAAATCAAGAGACGAGTATTGATCATAAACCGTTGCTTTATATGCGCTAAGCAAGCGATTTTGTGATAAAGCCCTCTCTCAATGAACAAAGATCTAACTTTAGCAGACATTGACCATGCCGTCTTGCCCTAAGGCACCCTGTCTTGCTTAACAGTGTCCTTATATGGACAATTTATTTAACCAGGCCAATTACGAATATAGTTTGTAGTTTAAAAAAAAATAAAATTTATTGTAAAGACCCATAAAAATATTTAAACGGAATTATATAAATTCAACATGACTCAACAAGTTTAAAGCCCACAAACTGCGTTATTTATCCGTTTTTCTTTAAGATAAATTCACAAGTTAACAAGTCTAACCTTTTATCCGACCTTTTATGTCCCTAAAATCACTTTTGTATCTTTCCCTACCCCCCTAGACGGAGCTGAAATTATACCATTCCAATAGATTGCAAACAAGAAAATAATGACAATTTTGTATTTATTATTATTATATATATTCACTAATATTATCAGGATTACTTAGGACTTAAGAGAAAGAATAATATATATATGTATGTAAATGTAACCCGCACCTGGTTTTTCTTTTTGTATAAAAACACAAAAAAATTAAGTTAAAATTAAGAAAAAAAATGAACAAGCAAAGCAACATGATTACTAAGTAATACACAGACACAAAAAAAAATAAATGCAGTAAAAAAACATTAGAAAAATTAAAGATTACATAATTTATAAAGAAAAACGCTTTTTAAAAGCTTAATCCTTCTGCGAATACACAACATAACTCATAAAGCGGACCATATCAAAAAAAGCAGACCCTTAAAGAAAAAAGTGTCAACACATAATAAAAAGGAACAAAAATATGTAATAATATATAATATACATTTATACAAATTAAACCAACATAAAAACTATCAGCCATCACACAAAATGTATCAATTTAAACTCGAAATATTTTCAAAAAAAAATCAATCATGCAAATTCTCACCAACACATTAAACACATAGACGAAAGGGGCAATAATAAAAAATCATTTTAGTTTTGGTTGTTCTTTTCAGAATTCTTAATCAAATTATTTTCGTTCTATTTCCAATTATCTGGGATTTTCTCAATTGTCCTCTGACGAAAAGAAAATCATTCGATTTATAATAAACTATTTAACAAACAAAAAAAAACACAAAAATTACAATATAATTAAAATATAATAAGATACATTTTATATATATAGAGACTAATTATTTAATAATTACTACACGCAAGTAGTTCTTTTTTTCTTTTTGAAAGGATACGAATACAGTAGAATAAAAATACATATATGTTCCAGAAATCAAGAGAGAACAAATTAATTACAATAGTTTTTCTATTTGAATTTTAACACACAAGACATTACTAGAATTAGTTGAAATATTTTGAAAATACACATGTTGTAATAGTTGTTGTTGCACATACAATTAATTATAATTCATTAGTTCAATTAAAGTTAACTTGCTAATTCAATTGAATCAATCACTCTTGCGTCTTTTTTCGTTTGACATTCGTCGTAACGTGTGGTATTTCTTTTCATTTCGTTTAACATTTTTGTATTAATAATAATAATAATATAAATTTGCTATATCGTGTTTAGGTTTCCGTTTGTTTGTTTTCGTTTTTAGTTGTTGTCTTGTTTTGTTTCTTCTTTCGCCTTTGTTTTTGTTTCATCATAAATATATGTATATATTTTAAACTATAAACAACTTAAAGCAACCACTAAAACAAGCATTTGCACATGTAAAAAGAAACGATTTAACAAAAAATCAATTAATGTTAAATCAACACGTTCCCCATTTTAATAACCAGTACCGGTGGCCCCGTATTGATTAGGATTGTAGAACTGAGGTGTCTAGAATGAAAAACAAGAAAAAGAGATAACAATTAGTTGATTAATAATGAAAGACATTATAGAAGTATTTCAACGTTATATACATAAAGAGAATTAACTCAAACAAATTTCGAAATTTTATAATCTATTTATTTATAACTCTAAAAATTGTTATAAAATTATGTTTTTTTTTGGTTTTTTTTTTCAAATTAAATATTATACATAAAATTTAAATAAATACTAGTATTATTTAAATTTTGCTAAGTTTAACATAAAAAATTAATAAAACAAAAAAAATTGATTTTCGAAATTAAGTTCGAAAATTCGAACTTACATAAAACTAACCTTTTGTTTATATTAATGAAAACAAAGTGGATTTTAATAAAAAAAATTTTATTAAAAATCAATTTTAAGAAAATTTTTCGAAAATCATGCTTTAAAATAGTTTAATTTAATTTAAAAATGTCATTTTCGAAATTAAATTCGAACTAACCTAAAACTAACCTTTTGTTAATTTTAAAGTTTTTAAAACAATGTGGATTTTAATAAAAAAAATGTTATTCAAATTCAAATTTTAAGAAAATTTTTCGAAAATCATTTTTTAAAATGATTTTAATTTAATTTAAATACGAAAACCATGTTTAAATATTGGTATTATTCCAATATTGCATAATTTAATATAAAAGCTTAATAAAACAAAACAAAATAATTTTCAAAGTTAATTTCGAAAATTCGAACCTACCTAAAACTAATTTTTTTTTGTTAATTTTAAAGAAAACATTTTTCTTTTAAAACGTATTAAATAAAATTTTATAAAAAAAACAATAAAAATTTGATTTTCGAATTTAAGTTCGAAGACTCGAACTAATGAAAAACTAATAATTCTTGTAATTTTAAAGAAAATGTGTGACTTTAAGAACCAATAAATGATTTTTTATAAGCATTTGTATTTAATTTTGTAGAAAACATATTGTAAAAAACAATTTTCGGATTCATTTTCGAAAACCTCTTTAAATATTTCTAACTGAATTTAAATACGAAACCCAAGTTTTATTCAAATATTACATAATTTAATTTAAAAACTTAATAAAGCAATAAAAATTTGATTTTCGAATTAAAGTTCGAAAATTCGAGCTTGTAAAAAACTGTTAATTCATGTAATTTTAAAGAAAATTTTCTTTTTTAAGAACGAATAAATAAATTTGTATAAAAACATGTTATCCAATTTAGTGGAAAACAAATTGTAGAGAACAATTCTGGGGTTTAAATTCGAAAATCATTATTCAAAATATTTATAATTGATTTTTAATACAAAAAATAAGTTTTAAATGTTGGTATAATTAAAGTTTTGCACATTTTATATAAAATAAAAATAAAACAATTAAAATTTGATTTTCGAATTCAAGTTCGATAATGCGAACTTATAAAAAACTAATAATTCTTGGAATTTAAAAAAAAATCCGTCTTTTAGAACGAAGAAAATGAGTTTTTATATAAAACGTTATCCAATTTTGTGGAAAACAAATTGTAAAGAAAAATTTTGAAATTTAAATTCGAAAATCATTATTCAAAATATTTCTTATTGAAATTTAGTACAAAAAATTCGTTTTTAATATTGGTAGTGCACATTTTAATATAAAAAAAATAAAACAATAAAAAAAATTTGATTTTTAAATTAAGTTCGAAAATTCGAACTTACCTAAAACTAATTGTTTTTTAATTTTTAAGAAAATGTACGTCTTTTATAACGAACAAATAAATTATTATAAAAAATTGTATTCAATTTTGTGGGAAACAAATTGCAATGACAAATTTTCGGATTTTTATTTGAAAATCATTTTTTAAAATATTTCTAATTAAATTAAAATACTAAAAAAAATTTAAATATCAGTATTTTTTAAAATTGTGCCCATTTTAACATAAAAAATGAATAAAACCAAAAAAAAATTGAGTTTCGAATTTAAGTTCGAAAAATCAAACTTACGTGAAACCAAAAATTCTTAAAATTTTAAAGAAAATGTTCGTTTTTTATAACGAATAATATTAATTTTTATAAAAAATATTTAAATTCGAAAATCAATATTTCTAATTAAATTTAAATACAAAAAAAAGTTTAAAATATTGGTGTTTTTTAAAATTGTGCACATTTTAACATAAAAAAAAATAAAACAATAAAAATTTGATTTTCAAAATTTAGTTCGAAAATTCGAATTTACTTAAAACTAACTTTTTGTTAAATTTTAAGGAAAACATTTTTCTTTTAAGACGTATAAAATTAATTTTTATAAAAAAATTGTATCCATTGTTGTGGAAAATAAATTGTAAAGAAAAATTTTCGGATTTAAATTCGAAAGTCATTATTTAAAATTTTTCTAATTGAATTTTTATAAAAAAACAAATTTTAAATATTGGTATTTTTAAAATTATGCACATTTTTTACATAAAAAAAAATAAAACAATAAAAATTTGATATCGAGTTCAAGTTCGAAAATTCTAACTTATGAAAAATTAATAATTCTTGTAGTTTTAAAGAAAATGTTCGTTCTTTAGAACGAATGAAAAGAATTTTTTAAAAAATGTTACCCAATTTTGTAAAAAGGAAACAAATTGTTAAAAAAAAAATTAAGGATGTAAATTCAAAAATCATGTTCTAAAATATTTCTTATTGAATTTAAATACAGAAAATAAGTTTTTTAACATAAAAATATACAAAACTACAAAAAATCGGCACTTGAAATGATGTTCGAAAATTTGAACTTTGACAAAACTTAAAATTCTTTTAATTTTATTTTAAAGAAAAATGAAAAAATAGAAATAAAGAGAAATGTTATCCAAACAAATTTTTAAGGAAATTTTTTTAATATAAAAATATACGAAACTACAAAAATTTGGTTTTCGAAATTAAAAAAAAAACTACCACAAACTCTGTATATCTTAATTGCAAACTTCCATTAACAGAATCATTTACTTTTAATGATAGAAATTTGAATCGGGATAAAAAAAAATCCCAAATATATTGGGCCTTATTATTACAACGGATTACTATAACAATCAAGATTAAGACAGTGCGGCAAACTACATTGCAGCGTTAAAATCTGGTGTTCCTTTCATCTTAATCCTGATTACGACCCCAATTTTTTTAATAATAAAAATATATACAAATTTATAAATAATTCAAAAATTATCTTACATCTTGCGGTTGCTGCGGCTGATAACCGTTATTATTATCTTGACTACTACCACCAGCACCAGCTGGAGCTGAGCCCGGCACAAAATATCCACCTTGAGGCACTGCGGCAGGAGGTAAAGCTGGAGCGAGTATATTTTCAGCAGCCTTGTTTACAGGAGCACCCGAAGGATTAAAAACATCAACATAAGCATTTTTCAAAGCTGTAATCACAAAGAATGAAACAATTGAATACATTATACGAAAAAGAGTATTAACAACAAACATCGAAAACACTTTCATCAACTTACTTCGATTCCTTTGCATTTTAAACATATTTGACTGTAAAGTGGGAGTTTTCGCAGGGGCAGGATTACTTGGATTAGGTGCAACAGCAGCATTGTTTTGTGTTGGCTGCTGTTGCTGCATGGGATTTGGCGAGGGCGCTGAATTGGCTATGGCTGCAGGCACGTATTGTTGTTGTTGTGTTGGATCCATAAATGGTATTTGTTGGGTTTGTGGTTGTGATGATGGCATTTGGGGGGGTACAACATTGGGTTGACTTTGTTGTTGTAGTTGTTGGGTCGGAGGTGGGGCTTGAGCTTGTGGCATTATGTCACTCATTTTGGGGGGAGGTTTAAAGGATTCCTCTTGATTTTCTTCGCCATCAGTGTTGACCCATTTCTTCTTCTCTGGATCCCATACAATTGCGGGATTTTTATCATCGGGTAATATCATTTGATTCTTAGGTTTCAATGAAAACTTATTCCAAATGCCGCCAAACCAGCCCGAATTTTGATTCGATAGTGATTGTCTATTATCAAAAATATTGGCGTTTAATCAATTGCCTTAATCGTATAAATAGAAAGTAACTTACCCCTTTAAATCTTTGTTGTCTTTATGCTTTTGTTGCTGCTGGTTACCACCTTTCTTGGCATCATTTGCGGCCGACTTGTGTGCTCCATCTTGCTGTTTATTGCCATCGTCGTCTGTATCGTACGTTTTAGATTTTGGCATCGATATCGTTGGTCGCGCATTCTAGATACGTTACAATGGAAGTTGATTTTTAGGCGTTTTAGTAATAAAATAATAAACAGAACAGATGTAGAGAATAGAGAGAACATATTTGTTGGCTTTTGATACTTTTTTTTATTTGTAAAGAAAATAAGCAATAAGTCGGTGTTAAGTTTAGAAGAGGAAGAAAAGAAAACGCATAGCATAAATACTGAAACAAATTCGGTATAGCTTAAGCAGTAAACTTATTGTAAATAGATACATACAAAAACTTAACAATAGAACAACAAATTTATAAAGTAATACGATTCTAAACGTAATTGAATGTATATTAATCTTATAAATTATATTTTACCCAAAAATATAATAACAAAAAGTAATTTTATCAATTTGTGTTAGTGTATCATTCGATACTTTGGCTAAACGATCAGAAAAGATTTTTTATTTGTTTTTGGCTTAGATTGACAGCTTTTATAATCACATAGGTTTCGCATGGTGACCAAAATCACAGGCAGGTCAACCAACAAGTTTATATTACCCAAACTACAGAAATATTTGCACATATAAAAATTGTAACGCAAAAAATGTAGTAGAACTATTTTCTAATTTGTTAGAAAAGTTAAAATTTTTCGAATTTTAGTTCAAATTTTTTCGAAATTTTAAAGTTGTTAAAAAAACTATTACACAAAAAAATTTAAAAGAATTATTTATCAGTATTTTTATAAATTTTGAAATTTGTTTAGAAAATTTAATTTTCGCAATTAAGTACGAATTTTTTCGAAATTTAAATTAATAAGTTATACATTTCAGCATCAGTAACTAGTCATTATTTCATCAATCGCAGCGAAAATCTAAACAAAATGTACCATATGTTAGAAGAACAATTTTTCGAAGTTTCGAAATTAAAAAAGAGTATTTCGAAATTCATATATGTTAGCTGTTTAGTAATGTTGTGTCAAGCTTATTATGTAGATATACGCACAAACTGTATTTAAGATTTTTTTTACATAATAATAGTTAATTTGAAATTTTTTCGAACACAAATTTGAGTTTTCGAATTTCGAAGTTAAAAAAAATAATAAATTATACATTTAAGCATCAGCCATTATTTTATCTATCGCAGCGAAAATCTAAACAATATGTACCATATTTTCAAATATGAAGGTGATGAGAAATTTTTCGAAATTCGAATTAAAATTTATTTACTTTTTTAATTATTTTACGGTTTTTATTTAATATTTCGTTTTTTATATAAATTTAAATCTTTAAAAAAAAATACCATATTTTTAATTTCGAAATTAAAAGAAATTATTTTTATTTCGAAATTTATACAAGTTAGCAGTTTAGTGAAGTTGTTGTTATTTAATATTTTTATTATGTTTCGAAATTCGAAGTTTTAAAAAAAAATTAATAATTTATTTTTTGTTGGAATTTTTTAGTTTTTTATTGACTAAAAAATTTAGCCTATTCACACACTTTAAAAAAAATTATGACGAATATTGTACTTTTCAAAGTTTAACGAAAATTTATCGAAATTCAAATTAATTTTTTTTTAATTTTTATGGGTTTCATTTGACAAATTCTTATAAATAAAGCTATTAGATATTTATGTACTTTTAAAAAATGTCTATGGCGAGATTTAAATTTTCGAAGATTAACAAAAAAAAATTCGAAATTAATTTTTTGTGATTTTTACGATTATTTATTAGCCAAATTCTAATAATTCGCGTTATTGGATATTTGCGTAATCTTAAAAAATGTTTTCGGTGAGAATTAAACTTTCCGAAGTTTAAAAAAAAATTCGAAATTAATTTTTTTGTGATTTTTACGATTATTTACTAGACAAATTCTAACAATTCGCGTTATTGGATATTTGCGTACTCTTAAAAAATGTTTATGGCGAGTTTTAAACTTTTCGAAGTTTAACAAAAAATTTTCGAAAATAAATTTTTGTGATTTTTACGGTTTTTTATTTGCCAAAATCCTTATAAATTGCGTTATTTGATATATACGTACTCTTAAAAAATATTGAGTGTGAGTTTTAAACTTTTCGAAACTCAACGGAAATTTTTCGAAATAATTTTTTTTTGTGTTTTTACGGCTTTTTTTGCATGTTTCATATATTTACGTACTTTTTTATGTTTGTTGCGAGTTTTTAAATTTTCGAAATTTAAAATTTTATCAAAAATTAATCAGTTATGTTTTTGTATTTCGGAAAATTTGATATTTACGAACTTTTAAAGATTTTTACAGCGAGTTTTGCACTTTTTATAGGTCATTGGATATTTTTCGAATTCGAACTGATTTTTTTAGTTTTTTTTTTACGGTTTTATTTGAGAAATGGTAATATATTACGATATTTGATATTTACGTACTTTTAATATATGTTTATTGTTAGTTTTTAAAATTTCGAAATTAATTAAAAACTATTCGAAATTCAAAATTTTATCAAAAAATTATTAGTTATAGATTTTAATCATAAAATAATCGATTTTTTTTAATAAAACGAAATCCGAAATTTGTTATGACGTAAGTTTATATGTTTTCAATAGTAGCATCGTAAAAAATTACAAAAGGAATTCATTTTAAAATTCATTAATTTTTTTTTCAAAATAAAAACAAAAATCCTTATTGTGCATAATATTTCCACACGTGCTGCGGTGTTAGACATATCTGGGGTGTACTTTATAGCTATGAGGGAATAACATTTATAGAATAGAAATATATATTTATAATTTATAGAATAGTTTTTCTAGATTGTTATAAAAAATACTATAAAAATTGTTTATAGAAAAGTAATTTCCATCACATTCAAATCTTTTATTCACCTTACATCTTACACGGTTAACAGTTTTCGGTCACTACTCTTCTATCCCTGCCTTATATTTCTTTAATTTACCTGTTTTCGCCGCCAGGATAATAATAATTAGCCTGTGGCCTGAGTTTTTTTTAGCTGTAAACAAATTTCTTTAATTTGTACACGCAATAACAATTACAACATAGATTTTACAACAAAATCAAAGCGAGAGAAAAAACAAAACAACCAAAAAAAACGAGGAAAACAAAACAAAGGCTTGTAATAAACAAACCAAGTGCGGTCTCTATTACTATAGTAGTCATTTTACTTAGCCTACATTTATCGCTATAGTAAATACCTCTTAAAACTAAATTAAAATCTTAGCAGTGTTTTTTCAATTTCATTTTCATTTATTTTTCTTGAAATCTATGGGATCATCTATATTAAATGTTTTCACCACAGGTGGTTTATTAGTTGTGTTGTGACTGTTTGTCGTAGTGAAATCTTTGTCTGTTACACTTGACTTGGAGTCAATATATTGTTCAAACTGCTGCAAAGACTGTTCCACCTCATTGCACATTTTCTTATAGTTCAAGGGTATGGAAGGGTCATTGGTAAGTTCTTGCATAGACCAAACTTGTGGTGGCTTTTGTTGTGGTGAAATTGGTGCCGTTCGATGCGAGTGACTATGGGAGGAAGAGCTGTGAGCTTTTAAGACACCATATGAAGCCAAGGTTTTCTGACGATGATGACGATGGTAATGTACATTTTCTGATTCCAAGTCTTGTTCCTGAGCTTGGTATATTACCAAGTTATCGTGCGTCGTGGCCTTATCGTCGTCATAATCATCATCATATTCATCGTCGTCGTCATCATAGTCATCATTTGAGGAGATATAGGCTTCATACATTGACTCCTCATCCAAGCCACAATTCGCCTCTGGATCGTAATTTTTAAATCTTGTTTGCAGCGGCATATCAATAGGATAGGTGCCATTGAACACTATGTTTTTGTTCAACAACTTATCAGAGTAAGCGGAGTATAGCAAAGATTTACCTGCAAACTGTGGTGGCGACTTATTAACTACCAGATTTTGTTTATAATTATTGAAATTATTAGATGTGTGGCTATCGCCTCCTGCCTTTAGACTTTCAACGTTGTTATCATCTGTCGATGAAGAATTCTCTTCAAATTTAGCAGTATTTTCTATATGTTTACGACATTCGGGTATGAGAAAATTTACTTTTTTCGTGTGATTAGTAATCGCATTTGAGACAGACAAATCATTAAGACCAATGCTACTCTCCTGTGTGGATTTTAATATCTTGGGGGATTTCAAAGGAACTAAAGCTGGAGCAGTAGTAGTAGGAGGAGCAGTTAGTGTATAAAAACGAGCATCATTTGTTGTTTTGCTGGCGGCGTCGTTAAAAGCGTTTGTTGGTGGTTTGCTTGTTTTAGAATTGCTACTTACATTGTTAATAGAAAATGGTGGAGGTGATGAGGTGGCAGAAGAACTTGTTGTAGGTTCATAATCTAATTTATTAAATGCTTGTGTTGTAGTTGTTGTTCTTGTTGTAATTGTAGTTTTGGCAGATAATGCTGTTTTTTCTAATGATTTCTTAGCGGCTGCTGTCGCTGATGATTTATCCAATTTCATTTTGCACAAAGGACTCAAGTGTGAAGGAGGAGCATTATTAGTTTTATATTTAAGAGGTGATTTTTTGTTATTAAGTAGTAATGAATTTTTAGCAGAGCCTCCATTGTTGGTAGAAGGCTTTAACAATGATGATGTTGTCTTAGGTTTTAACCTCATTTCTTTGCGTTCTTTGCTGGGGGGTGATTCACTCTGCTTAAGGTCCTAGGAAAAGGCATGTGAAGGAGTTTGGAGTTGTTTGTGGGTGTTGGTAAAAAGAAATGTTTATGGTTTAAATTACAATGTTCTTTTTTTGAAAATATACAATTCGGGAAACAAAACTAAAAATATGGAAATCTCTAGAAAAACTTAAGAAAAAATAATAACAAAAACAAGTATAAAAATAACTCAAACAATACTTAGTAAAAACTTAAAACAAAACATAGCACTAAAGAAAAAGTTGGCGGGTAAAGAGCAATAAATATCTCAAAAATTTGTGTTATATCAAAAAAAAATAAAAAAAATATAGTACAGATCAAATCAAATATCATACAAAATATAAACTCATAAGGGAAATATGCGTTAAAGTGTTTAGGCACTTACCTCCTCTCCATAGGCTGAAGTCTGATGCTGCTGCTGCTGTTGAGACCAGTAATCATAAGAATTTGCAGCCGCCGCCTGTGCATCTACAGAACCATCAGTATAGTGTTGTTGTTGTTGCTGCTGAGAGGGATCATAGTAGTTCTGTGCATAACCAGGATGCTGTTGTTGCTGTAAATCTGGTTGCATATAGGACAACTGTTGTTGCTGATAAGGATCTTGGCTGTGAGGGGCATCATTTGTCGTTTCTGTCTTATGTTGTTGTTGCTGCTGCTGCTGCAATTCATTAGCAGCCTGTTCTGGCTGCAAAGACTGTGGTTGTGACTGGTAGGGATCCAAGGACATGGGCTGCTGATCTGGCGTCGTCGCCAACGTTTGTTGTTGCAACTCCGATGGATTATAAAATTGCGGTGTTGGCTGTGCAGCATCCGCCTGCGTTTGATATTGCAGATTTAATTCACTAAATTGTTTATTGATTTCCATAAATTGTTGATCTATCTGTTGTTGTTGATAATTATAATTTGGTTCTTGTGGGGTTTGCTGTTGGTGTCCCTCATACGTAGTGGCTGAGTTAATCGCAGCCGTTGAGGTTGCTGCATAATCAACTGTGTGTTGTTGGGCCAATTGTCGAAGATTTTGTAACCATTTCTGTTCTTCCGTTTGTTGTTGAGACACACTGCCAACATCATCGATGCCTTGTTGCTGTTGATCATCGATGGTTTTCTCTAAGACGGGATCGTAGTATTTCAGGCGGTCGGCCATTTCGTACACCTGGAAAGAAGGGAAAGTATATAAAGGTAAAATAATTTTTAAAAGAAGGGGATGTTAAGGTAGGTCTTTCCGTAAACCTAAAAGAGGGGGAAGTATATAAAGGTCTAGTTAATTTTAAAAGGAAGGAGACGTATATGGGGAAATGTCAAGCAAACTCTGTTTGGACATGTTTTCCCTAACAAAACTCTAAGGCCGAAGCCACGCAATGAGCGGTGAGCGGCAATAAATTAGGGAAAAAATATTAATATATAATAATATAAAAATATAAAAAAAATATAAAAATATAAAAATATAAAAATATAAAAATATAAAAATATAAAAATATAAAAATATAAAAATATAAAAATATAAAAATATAAAAATATAAAAATATAAAAATATAAAAATATAAAAATATAAAAATATAAAAATATAAAAATATAAAAATATAAAAATATAAAAATATAAAAAAATAAAAATATAAAAATATAAAAATATAAAAATATAAAAATATAAAAATTTAAAAATATAAAAATATAAAAATATAAAAATATAAAAATATAAAAATACAAAATTATAAAAATAAAAAAATATAAAAATATAAAATTGTAAAAATATAAAAATATAAAAATATAAAAATATAAAAATATAAAAATATAAAAATATAAAAATATAAAAATATAAAAATATAAAAATATAAAAATATAAAAATATAAAAATACAAAATTATAAAAATATAAAAATATAAAAATAAAAAAATATAAAAATATAAAAATACAAAATTATAAAAATGAAAAAAAAATGTAAAAATATAAAATTGTAAAAATATAAAAATATAAAAATACAAAATTATAAAAATATAAAAATATAAAAATAAAAAAATATAAAAATATAAAATTGTAAAAATATAAAAATATAAAAATATATAAATATAAAAATACAAAATTATAAAAATATAAAAATAAAAAAATATAAAAATATAAAATTGTAAAAATATAAAAAATATAAAAACAAAAGAATATAAGGATATAAAAACGCATTAACATCTTACGCGTTTATCGCGTAATAACTTTAAAAAAAACTCTCTTGGCAATGATAACTTAACGCCTAACCGCTCGGAAATGATGCAAAGTAATAAGCCACTTGCCATTATGACAAAAGTTGATGTGTGATATGTAGCGATTTATAACATTCTCAAATAACAAGATTCTCTCTCATTTTAAAAAAAAATATTCCTAGAACACTTCCTTCCGATTTCAAATTACACAACATTGCTTACCTTAGTAATGAAACTGCTCTCATATTTCGTAAAGTCCCTGGCTATGTGCACAGATATTTGTTCCAAATACATTAAACTCTTCAAATGGAAGCCATAGTCCAGCAAACGTGAAGCCAATAGGAATTTATAAGGCTAGTGTTGCGAAAAAAAAATAATAAATTAAAGCATATGATTTAAACCTTAAAATAAGTTTATATTTTTTTCAATTCTACCTGGAATTCCACAATGGAGAATTTGTCATCGTTCAACGAACAGGCATATTCATAGATTTCAGTCATAATAATGGCCTCATTATGTGCAAACTCTTGGAATTGTTTGTAATGAGAAGAGCCCAGCAATATCAATCTAGAATATAACAATAAATTAAACGAATTTTAATTTTTTCCTTTGATTCCCTCTTCTTCCAAACTCACTTTGGCAAATGTTGCTGCAACGTAGTCTCCTGTGTAGCAGTGTCCTGGTAGCGTCCAAAACCCACTTGAGCCATTAGATAACAGAAATGTGCCGCATACAAGTCACCGCGATTGAACAGAGAATCTCCCAGTGTTGTAATGGCTTTACGATCCAATTCTGGCTTTTGTGAAGTATTCGATAAAATCATCGACAAATGAGGACGCCAATCACCCCATTTCTCATCTTGAACACAAGTCACACTGGAGGGAGAACGTCCACTCATTAACTGATACAAAGTCTGCAAAGGATCATTCAAAGCCAATTTATTGGCAAATTTCATCATGACATTAGCATGCGAACGACGATCCAGTTTGGAGGCCAAAAACAAAGCATGACCCCATAAATTATTGTCGGTGGCCCATTCCAAGGCTTCATTGACATTGCCGTACAACAAGTAGTTGCGGAATTTCTCAGTGATTTCCTCGTCACTTAATGAGGTTGAGGCAGAGGCAGAAGATTTCGTCAAAGAATTCTCCTCACTTTCCAATTCGTTATCATTCAATTTCTCCTCTTTGTTAAGGGTTTGCTCTTCGTCATTGTTAGCTACGACGGCAACTTCTGTTTCTTTTAGGGAATCGTTTACTTCCGCGACGGGTGAAGCGGAGCCAGATCTAGATTTTAAAGAGTTGTTAAATGACGAATTGGAAGTTTGATAGGGGAACTGTTGTTGATTCTTCAACAGCAACTCTGCAATGTCAGTGCCTACAACCATCTTAAAGAGAAAATGAAAAAATTAAAACAAGTTTAAAAAAATATGTTTTTTTTTTAACTTACTCCATTTTGCTTCAACAACAATATCAACAAGTTCCACATTAACGTATAGGAGCCACGATATTTCTCTGCATTGTTGTTTATCAATTGTTTGGCATAAATGGTGGTTTCTATGGGTCCCAAACGTATTTGTTCCTGGCAAAACTCTATAACCGTTTTCTTGTGGGTTAAACCTCTCACCAGAGGTCCAGGGAAGACTTTAAATAGCTTTCTGGTTTCATCGTTGGGCTTGAATTTCAACAACTTGACAATGTTGCTGATGTTACCATTAGATGTATATTTTGGTTTGACCGTAACCAAAACACCTGAGCCGAAACTTACTACAGTATGTTCGTTGATGAATTTGCATGGAGTCAAACGTTGAGGCTCCGTGGCAATGGGATCTGGATCGCGTACAGATAAAGCGCCAGATCTAAAGAAGATTAAGGGGTTAGTATGGTAAGAATTTATACGAGATATATAACGAAAATTAATAATGAGCAAGAGGGACATTTTTCTGATACTCATGCAGGGGAAAAAATTAAAAGTAATTTAAAACTCTAACAAAATTAAAACTTATAGAAATAAAATCTAATCATGCTTTTCATAGTTTATGCATCATGCTGTTTAGAAGTTTAGAAGTAGAGGAAAAAGTAAAAGTCGTTAAGAACTCATGCAGATAGGTTGCTTGGACACACAGCGAGAGAGAGAACAGTAGTTTAGACGAGAGAAAGAGATATAATGAAATTCGTTTAAATTCTAGATTGTTGGAAAGCAATACAAAGACAATTGATCCAACTAGAGGAAAGATTGGTTGGCTCAGTTAAAACAAATAGGCCGTTAAAATTTACAATATAATGCAGGGGATCCAAAACGCTTCGTTCTCACGGCTTCCATGAAAACTGTTTCTCAACCTAAAAAAATCTTGTTACTAAGGCCATTCCATTCAACACTACCCCACCCCTAAAAAACATATACAAAACAAAAGAACACAATGCACTATAACATATACATATACTGCTGTCACGCATTTTACGTTTTGTTGTCAATGTTATGCAGTGAGTTAAAACAATAAAAGACATTTGAAACTAATTCAATACGGCTTGATTCTGGCCAAGACTTCATTCTGATAATCATGAAAACTATTCTGATAATAATGAAATCTATTTTAAAGCTTATTGTCAGAACTTTATGGCGTTGCAGTGAATTTCGCTCTAGAAAATATTTGGAAAAAAACAGAAACAATCTCTCCGGCAATAATCCTTTTATTTCACACAGACACGATCGGCAATTCACAAGTACTCGAAAGTTTTGTTTGATTCAAAACATTCAGTCTCTGCTTGAGTGTTATGAAAGCCATACCATACACGCTTGTTTTGCATTCAACACAAAAACAGACATATTGTTGTGTTCGTACATTCCTTTTTATGCCTACCACTGCTTTATAACATAATGGCAAAAGTTGATAGGTCCGTTGTTTAATGTTTTTTTTACTTAATACCTATATCTTTTAAGACTTTTAGGACAAGTGGACAAAGGATGATACGTCAGAGGTAAGTGGAAGTCTTTTAAATGGTTTTATAAAAAGCTTTTGTCTTAATGAAGTTTCACAACTGAATCAGCTTCCTGTTTAATTATGAAATATGAACAGTTCGCTTAAACGATTTATATAACAGTTTTTTTGTGCAGAGGAAACTACGTCTTCAATAGAACTGTTAATCAGTCGGCTGTTAGACTCAAACATTTATAAGACAGACAATATTTTCACTATAAAATTAAAGATAATTTACAATTTAAAGACAAAAGACAAAATAACGCAAAAAGTTAAAACTTTGCCTTCAATATTAAAAATAAGTGTGCTACAAGAATCATTACCGACAAAGCTTTTCTTTTAACTTTTGCATACGACCAGATTGTAGAATTGTAATAGAGATCTTAGTTAGAGAAAGAGAAAATCATGCATTTTTCTTTAGAATATAAAAGTGGCAAGAAAAATACACACACGCACACACACACATTCACATAAAGAAGTAGGAGCAGTTGAAGAGAAAAGATACATTTAGAAAATAGCTATGAAAAATTTCACACGTTTCAATAGTTTAAGAAAAGAAGAAGGTGTGTTTAACTAAGGTCACGAATCTGTTTTTATAATTATAAATAGAGAAACATTTAGGACATTATTATCAATATTGCACAATTTGTATACTGTAACAGACAGAAGAAATAAAAGCCATAAGGAACAAATTGTAGAATTTTATGGATATAAATAAACGAATACGAGTATAAATCAAAGGATAGCCAACAATTTTGAGATTTTAGTTTAAATATTCTTTCAATTCTAGCAAATACCACATTTATATTAAGTGTAAAGAGATATCTATGTATTTGTTTAATTATTATATACGTATTTAGTAGAGTTCAAAAGCACCTTGATTCCGCATAATCAGAACGTGCATAATACATGGCCGCTGCTGATGTGTGAGAGGCTGTTCCCAAACCTGATGGCGTTACATAATAGCCACCATGTATCTGTGAGAGATTTGTGTTTGAATATAAACTAGTGCTTTGATTCAATGAATCCTCATCCAACATAGTCGAATTGAGACTTTGATTGTATGCCATTTGTTGGTGATGTTGCTGATGCTGTTGCAGCTGATGTTGTTGATGCTGCTGCTGTTGCTGATGATGATGATGATAATGACGATGATATTCATTGGCTTGTGTTATGTAGGCATGTGTATACCTGGTTTGAAGGAGTAGGAGGAAATGTAGAACACTCATACAGACAGGCAAATTTAATACACTTAAAACTTTTCTTATTACTCTATTTACTTAAAGGTTTTAAAGAATGATTTTTGATGTTTTTAATAAAATCACAAGGAGTCACAACAGAGGATCCTCCTGAGTTTTATTAAAAACTCTAAATTAGTCACTACTACTGCTGAGAGCATCGTTATACAATTGTAAGTTAAGAGTTAGATACGTTTCTTTAGGATTTATGGGTTTCTTTTGTTATGTAATGGGGTGGCGGTGTTGACAGTTTGTTGTTTATTTGTTGTTTGCTTATTGGGATGAGGAGTTGTTTGTTCTTTGATTGTTTGTTGGGTCATGGATAAGGTGTGGTGTCTGATTGCTTTATATTCTTAGATATTTAATCAGTTGTTAATAATATTTTATAATTTTTAATTTAATGGTTAATTGTAAGTTCAAAATTTGTTACAATTAATACGAAATATTAGAGAGAACTTAAAACAAATTGGAAACTTTGAAACAAATGCTAATGGCAAAAGCAGAAGCAAATAGAATAACTTATGCTTAAGCAAATTAAAATGAAATGCTTAATTAATTACAGCCAAACCTAAACAAATCTCTTATTATTTATTTCAAAGGTATCTATTAAAAAAAAAACTATTAGCTGACTATTCTACAGCTCAGAATACAAATTATGGACCATATAGCGAAAAAATTATCCTAACAGGTATGAAAGGTTTATAAATCAATGTTGCAAATAGACAACGTTTTAGAAACTGTTTAAAAATTGTAATGAAAACGTCCCTTAATCTAAGCTTTTATTAAATTACTTGCTTTCAAGGTTTAGGACCTTCCGATAAGGCTCAAAAACTATTGCTAGGACTGATACTGTGTGGGATATAAAATGAAAGCTAACGATGAATGTAATAAGAATGAAGGTAGAAAGCAAGCAGCAATACAATCTGTAGTATGATATGATCTTGAATGCACTGAGAAAGAATGGTCAACAAAAGTGTCAATGCAATGCAAACGTAACAATTACACATTTTGATTTCAAATTACTAATTCAAATGAATTGGAAGTATGAAATGACTTCACCCCTATTTTTCCCGCTTAAGTCGACATAACTTTTTACTGAAGCCTTTTAAAGATTAGCTTTTCAAGCCCCACGTTTGCAGCTACAATAAAATACCCGAATATAATATATCTCACTTCAAAAAAGTTTCCAATTCGCAGACTACATATGACACAAATCTACTAGGAGTACAAGGGTTACTATATAAAGAAAGATAGCCTTAAAAAAATTAACAAAAGTATAAAAACGAGGTACAGCGAAAAAAATAAACATACTGGGCGGGGGAAAATTAGCAGAACAGGAGAAATTAGCTTGAAAACAAACTACACGAGTAACAAAGTCAAGTGAGTTAAACTTTATGGTTAAAAGCAATTGAAACGTTAATATTTGTGTAAAAGATTAAATATTAAAGATATACAATAAAAAAAGGAACATTTGAAAAAAAATAAAACAAAAATCAAAAACAAATTTTCCATAAAACAGTTTAAAAAACAATACGATTCAATGCTAAAATATTAACTATTCTTATACACTTACCTATCTTTCATATCATTGTGTGCCGAACTACGACCTGAATGCACCGATTCGCGCCCATCGTTGGTGGCTGTCGTTAAACCTGTTTCTCCTGTAGTTGGCATGCCCGGCATGACTGCTTGAGGCACTCCCGCGGCTGCTGCTGCTGCCGCTTGTTGTCCATAGTATTTCTTATACCATTCAGCGTATGCTTGTGGATTAGTTCTGGCCATTTGGTTGTAGTAATAAGCAGTATATGGATCATAATATCCTCCTGAGGGATAGCCATACATGGCAGCCGCTTGACGTGGATCATGGTGCATGCGTCCACTACGCGGTGGTCCCCCAGCCCCACCTTCTTTTTCCAGATCACTCTCACGAGCATTGCGCGAACTGTGCTTGCGATATTCTTCGTATTCGCGAGGATCATAGCGTGGATCGTCTCTGTAACGTGGATCACGGTGTTTATCGCTACGTCTGCGTCTTTCTAAAGTGTTGTCGAAATCATCGCCTCCACGTCTCCTCTCTCGGCGATCAGATTCATAATTATCTACCGCGCGTTTTGAGGGCCGATAACCACTGCGACGATTGTAATCGTCATATTCGGCGCCTTGATCACTACGGTCTCCACGACGATTGCGTTCGGCGTCCGGATGACGCAGACTACGTCTGGATGGTTCTTTGCGTGGATCAAAACGTGTCGATTCTTCGGTTTCATAACGGGACTCGTTTTCATAGCCACGTTGGCGTTGAGAACGTTTCGATTCTGGTTTCGAGCGATCACCGCGAGAGCGCTCTTCACCCTCATAATAGTATTTATCACGTTTGTCGCGTTGATGACGACGATTGCGTTTGTCGTCCTCATCTGCGACACCGCCGCGATCACTGCGCACACTACCCTCACGATAGTTGCGGCGACGTTCAGTGCGATCACGACGCTCACGTTCCTCACGATCACTTGAGTATTCGCCATCTTCGGAATTGTTGTAGTCGTCACTGTCATAACGATTGGCCGAACGCCTGTCACCACGACGCCTGGAAGATGTTTGACGCTCGTTGTCATATTTCGTGCGTGATTTAGAGGAGCCAGCTGTACTATGATTCATGGCGCGATCATTCAAAAGGCGCTCATCGCTGTCATCGTCATTGGGCGAAGACACCGAATTTGGATCTTTCGATTTGTTAGCTGGATGATGAGTTTCATTTACCTCTAGGGATTGAGTTGGAACCGGCAATTGTTGGTTGACGTTCACATCATCAGCGCCCTCGACAGGAGGCTCATTACGAGCTTCGGGCGATAGGTTTTGATGCTGCAATTGTTGTTGCTGCTGCTGTTGTTGTTGATCCTCTAGATTTTCACCGTCCATTTCGATTTCACGCTGTTCTTGTAACTCTACGCCGGTAACAACGCGTTGTTGATTATTGGCAATGCTCTCGCCAGGAACCAAATAAAGATTACGATCAGAATTCAAAGATGACGAAGAGGGAGGAGGAACTGAAATTAAAAAGAAAAGATGTTTTACAAAGCCATTTTAAGAGTAACACAAAAAAAGAAAGGGAAAAAACTGTCACTAAGTTAAAGTACAACAACAACAAATACAGTCAAGATCAAATTATGAACGAACACATTTGAACAAAAAAATGGAAAGTGACAAATAATTATAATTTTAAATTTTTTCGCTAGACTACTTTCATATGATCTTGTTAGTTTTATCTTCAATGTTATCGCTTACCTGGTCCTGCGGTGCTTACTACTGGCACTGCATTCTCTGATGCGGTGTCCTCACCATCCGCATGACGTTCCTCTAAATGCATGACGTCTGACACATTGGCGGTATTATCTGCCACTGGTGCTTCTGTGCCCATAACCATACGTTGGGAGGCCTCTAATTCCGGTTCACCCAACACCAAACGTGAAAGCCCGGGTGGAGGCAGTAAGCCATCAGCTTCCGGTTGTTGTTCCTCTAAATTCTCTGACAAATGACTCGTTTGTAAATATTGATTGCGTTCATTATTTGGTGGTGGTAAAGCTGCAGCCGAATTCGGCAATGTAATAGCAGAGGGAGGCTGCAGTGGCGGCTGCTGCATAGAAGCTGGGGGCGACAAAATTTCCTGATTCTCTTGTGAAGGTAACTCATTATTTTCTGGTTCCATTAACGTAACAGTAGCAGGATTAGCGAAATCCGCTGGTGGTGGTGGAGGCATATTAAAAACTGCTGGTGTTGCGGGGACGGTAGCCATAAGGCCCGTGGCACGATGATGTTGAGCCACACCAGAACGTTTGAAAGGATTGCCAGCCGCTGCAGTCGGCAATGCAATAGGTGGTGGCACAGCAGTAACAGCTGGGGGTGGAGCAGCTGTAGTTGGGGGAGTAGCGGCTGCAACTGGTGGCGGCAATGGCGGCGACACCACATTGGGAGGTCTACTGACTGACACATCCTCGATATTTTGAAAAGCCTGAGGTGGCATCAGTGCACTCTCAGGAGGATGTTCCGTAACCGGAGTGTTACCTGTGGGAGGCGATGCATATTGACGCGAAGGTAAGGTAACCGGCTTAGCTTGGGACACAAATACTGTATTTGGAATGTTTGTCGAGGCCGCGCCAGCTGTTGGCGGTGGTGGTACCGCTGCAGTATTGGTGTTATAATTGTGATTTTCTACTACAGGGGCCGCCGAAGAAAATTCCGTAGGCGGTGGCGGTGGTGAAACGACATGATTAGTTGCTGTCGGTACTAGCAAAGCTGGAGCTTCCGAGGCATTTACATTAGCCACATGAACATTATGTGTTTCTGTCAAAAGAGAAGAATTGGTAAGTTGTTGCTGATTTTCTGATGCTTGCCAATTCCAGCTTTCGTTGGTGTGATCGTTAGCAATAACCGACGCCGGTGGCTGTGGTTCAGTTTCTTTGGCCACATGTTGCTCATTAGCAGCCGATGTACCCCAATTCCAGGTATCACTTGACTGTTGCTGAAAACTGTCGGCAATAATGCTGGAATTGTAATCCTGCGGCGGATGTTGCTGATCGTTAACAGCAGGTGGTAATTGTGGCTGTTGAGAAGCTTGTGACGTGTGTAAAAGTTGTGGTGGTTGTGGTGGCTGTGTTGCTACTGCCACAGGTGCTACATGCTGCTGTTGCTGGGGCACCTCAGATGCTGTCGTTGGTGTTTCTGCGATTGAATTATCATTCCAATCCCAGTCTCCCCAACCATCGCCGGTCGGTATAGCATTATTATTATTATTGTTGGTATTGTCAAAGAAATTCACAGCATTTGTTTGTGACATTGTTGCGTTAGCAGCAGCAGCAACAGGAGGCTGTTGTTGTTGGAAGTAGGTTGCAGTAGTATGTTGTTGCTGCTGCTGAGGAGGCGCTTGTTGGTGATAAGCATTGTTTGTTGTCGCCTGTTGATTATAGAAATTATCATAGGTTGCCGTTGCCGACGACTGTTGCGGTTGCTGTGGATGCGTTGGCTGCTGCTGTTGTTGCTGCTGCGACCATTGTTGCTGCTGAGGCGTGTTAGTATTCGGTTGATACATATTGTTAGCATTTTTATAGTTCTGCTGTTGTTGCAGCTGTTGCTGGTGTTGCCAGTTACTGTTTGCCGCTCCAGCCGGCAAAGTTGGCTGAGTTTGAGGCATCATCTTAGACGAAGGCAAGTAATTGTGAGCAGAAGGAGCTACAGTATGCGATTGCCAAGAATTCTAAGAGCAGTAGCACAATAAAAGAAGGGTTAAATTGACGTTTAATTTTTAAGTACTGATAAAATTGAATGGAACAAAATAAAATAAATCCAAGGTCAATTTGAGA
This sequence comes from Muscina levida, assembly GCA_964034835.1. NCBI lineage: Eukaryota > Metazoa > Arthropoda > Insecta > Diptera > Muscidae > Muscina > Muscina levida. Next base: position 149,633,284 of record OZ035882.1, read on the forward strand.
AGGTAATAAAGAAAAATTATATAATAATCTAAAATTTGTCTAATAAATGACAAAAGTTTAAGATGGAAAGTAAGCTAATTTTTGTTAAAGAATACAATTCTATTCTCCAAATAAGTATTACTTCGTTTCCTTGACATAGTAGAGGCAATCAATACCTTTCTATGCGTTTTGACATTTCTCTTCTTAACTAAAAATTTAGAAAAAAAATTGATAAAGAGTATGTAAATAAATTGCATACAATTTTGTTTAAAATTTTGAATTTTGATAAAAAAATATATATGTAAATATACCCCATAGTCAAAACAAAATAAAAAAAAACAATAACAATAACGTGCAATAACAAATTTCAGCCAATTCAGATGTTTCAATGATAAGCAACCAAATTGAAGTTGAAGAAGAAATTCGACGTCATATGTATGTACAAACACAACAACAGAATAGCAAAGAAAAAAAAGTACCCCAAAAGGGAATGAAATGAGAGCAAATCCCCGGGATTAACACAATTACCTGTTGATTATTAAAAGCACTTTGAACATGATTCGAATTGTTGTTGCTATTGTTGTTGAGATGCGGTGATGTTGGTGTAGCATGCTGGCGTTGGGGATGCTGTTGTTGTTGTTGTTGTAGCGACATTTGCGATTGCTGCTGTCGTTGCTGTTGTTGGTAGAGATTATTGCTGGCACGCATTGTCGTATTCGTTGCTAGATTCGTTTTATTGGGATACGGCGACGTCATCAAGAGTCCAGAATTGGCCACAGAAGCGTTCTGATGTCTTAACGCTGTTGCCGTTGTTCGCTGCTGGACTACGGAGGAGTTAGTAGTATGATGCATTAAAGATTTCTGTGATGAAGAAGTAAGAGGAGCTGATGTTGTTGATGATGATGTTGTTGATGGTGGTGGTGGTGGTAGTGGGTGTTTATGATGAACCCAACGCATGTTTTTCTCAAAATCTCAAAGCGCTGCAAGTTAAGCACCTGCGATTTGATTTGAAAATATTTACAAATGCATTAAGATTACATTACATGACATGGAATGCAAACTGCACTACGAGTATGAGTTACATGAATATTAAGCAACATATAAAATAGTTTTGATTTAGTTTTCTTTTAGACCCCAAAACCGGATTTTAAAATTAGCCCAAAAGTTGAATGCACCCCTGGCCAAATGCTGTTGTTGTTGTTGCGTGCGTTTATATTATGTCAGGGATGATAACTATGATAATTTTGGTACGGACAGTGAGTGGTACCAAAGTGAACCATGGACAAGTGCATAAAACTTAAACTTAATTTCCCTTTACACCCCATGAATGAGGTATGGGATAGCTTCTCGCGTTGTTGTGAATTAACACGGTTTTTATTTGTAGAATAACAACTAACGGCACCAACTTGTTTATCGACGTACACGAACGTCACTGTTTGAGAAGCTTTATATTTTAAAAATGACTGGAGCCAGTAGTTGAACCTGGGTAGTCCCGTTCTAAACATCATGCCACGGCCGGTCCCAGGTACAATTACATACTAAGTTATTATTGGGAAGGGGTGGCGTTAAGGTCAGAGGCCAAGGCTTTTACCAGACCACACAAGAGATAATAACGCTGCTTTATATATTGTTAATCTCACAAAAGTTCACTGGATAAAAGTATCGTTGTGTGACTTCGTGACAAAATTGCGAGAAGAAGTGATCGATATAGCTAAAACATCAGGCGAAGTACTTGGACTATCAAACAGCTACTTTTCCCAAACCAGCTCCTCACCAAAGAGGAATGCAATACTTAACATGTTCTTGTTTGGACGAATCTAACGTTTAATTGTCATGGAATATAGTGTGCCCCACTTCTAGAAAGGATGGCGAATGACGATATGCCTTAATCTCTATCATCATTAGATTAGGAAAGGACTGCGATGGACGGTAGGGTTTAGTCTCTAAGACCAAAAGCCTTAATATCGAAAAAGACGAAATATTCGGACTATCCAACTGCTTTATCGTCAATATCCACATCTTTACCAAAGAAGAACGCAACACTTAAAATATCATTGTGAGGCAGTCGTGGAGTAGTGTCTTTTGGAAATAAATACGATTGACGATGGACCTTAGTCACCATGATCATCAGAAATGGAAAGGACAGCGACAGATCTTAGTCTCTAAGACCCTCAGTTTACTTTGCATACGCGTAAAGCTGTGATTTTGAAGCATTTTATTTCGAAAAAGGAAACAATTTAGGCAATGTACTCGGGCTATTCCACAACTACTTTGCCAAAACCCCCCCTTTTGAACAAAGAAAATTGCAGTTTTAGTTTGGACGAACTCAACGTTCTTTTGTCTGGGAACAGACTCATTCCAACTTCAGGAAAGAATTGCCGTAAACGGTAGGCCAAAGTCTCCATGATCATCAAGATAGAAAAGGACAACTATAGATGGTAGTCCTAATACTCCATTATCGTCAGGTTTCTTTAGATTCACAGAAAGCTTCGGACCCTTGTGTTATCCAACAACGACTTTGCCAATATATAACTCTTCGACAGACAAGAATGTACTTGTTTGGATGAACTGAACGTTCTTTAGGAACAGAATCTCTTCCACTTCTGAAAAAGACTGCTTAGACGGTAGAACTAATTCTCTTTGAATATCAGAATTGGAATAGACAGCGTTAGGCGTTAAATCCCATTCTCCATCATTATCAGGAAACATTGAGAATATTTTGTATTATATTTCTCTATAAGCTACAAACAATTGTTAACTGAAAAAGAAATATTTAATGTATCACAATATGTATACAATTTTTTTCCAAAAACAATACAAAGCCTTGTTAGCAGCTGGGAGTAAAACAGGAGTATGTATCCTGCTACCTCCCTCTTAGTCTCCTCTTTATCTCCTCGTTAACTAAAGTACATTTTCTCCATGCACTTAAGTACTTTCTTACCCCCAACACATTTATCACCACTGACACAATTATTATCACTCGCCACAGCACACTTAGCACACAAAAGGAAAAGGAACAGATTTACGATGACGAACATACACAGCACAACAAACAAGAAACAGTAACAAAAACAATGCCCAATAATGATTAAGCAAAATACAATATTTACAATAAGAACAACATAATAATAATATGCCCGATTTCGTGCAAAACACAAAAGAAAACAGACCACCAATTGTCGATTATTCAATTGCCAATTGTCAATGTTTTTGTTGAAAAAAGAACAACAAAATGTTAAATAATTCTTGTATTTCTTGCTTTCTTGGTTTCTTTCCAATTCGATATGTGCAAAAGTTTACGTGGACCTTTTTTCCTCTCTCTTTTCCACATTTACGTTTTTTTTCTTTCTCGTTGTTGTTTCACGGCACATACACACACGAACACATATGTATACGTTGGCACCTTGTTACAAGTGCAATAGGAAAAAATTTTTCCAGCTCATTACCTTTGGCTTTTCGGAGATTTTTCTTGCGTTAAAACACTTTTCATTCACGTTATTTTTAGTAATTCATAAAATTTATACATTATTTTAATGTTTTCTTATGAATTTGTTTGGAAATTTTAGATATTTAGTAATAATTTTCAAAGGTGAAAAATAAACTTTTACTCTCTTTTGACAAACGAACGACCGACCGTACTAAACGAGCTTGACGAGTGTGAATGAAGACACAAGAAGGAAAAAAAGAGTTGGGGACAAATGTCAAAAATGGTTTTGGCCAGGTTGCACAATAACGTAGTAAAAACTACTGCAATTTGTAATCAATGCAAGAGTTTGAAGAGAAAAGAATTTTAATTTGATGTTAAATCGTTTTATCCGAAAATTTATAAAAAAAAAAATGGACATGTATGTTTGCAGATCAGGATAGATAAAATGAAAATACAACCCCTTCAAAGATGTGTTTGTGGAAAGATCTTTTTTTTATTATGATATTTTAAATAAAAAAAACGTAGAAAGATTTTTTATTTAAAACTTAATTTAATACGATGACATTGGAAACAATTTTTTAGGCATTGTATTATTTTGTTTAATTTTTTGTAGTTTTTTTTTCCTTTTTGGTAATTATAGAAGATATTTTAAATATAAATTTATTTTTTAGGTGATCTTTAAAAAACAAAATAGAAAATGGAACAAGTATGGTTTACAGGTCCGGGTAGATAAAATGAAAATACTTCTACCCTCTAAAGAAACGTTTGTGATAAGATTTTTTAATTGAGATTTTTTAAATAGATTATAATAAAAAAAATGTAGAAAAGGATTTTTTATTAAAAACTAAATTTAATACGATGACATTGGAAACAATTTATTGTATTGTGTTGTATTGTAGTCTGATTGTCTTTATGGTATTTTATTATATTGTTTAATTTTTTGTAGTTTTGTTTTTATCTTCTTTTTAAATTATAGATGAAATTTTAAATTAAAATTTACTTTCTAGGTGATCTTTCAAAAAAAAAAATCGCCGCTATGTAAATAATACCAAATTGTAGGTTATTTAAAGAAAATATTTGCAAAGATTTGGTGGCGAAAATATGACGTTAAAAATTCTAGCTTTCTTGATTTTCCTTTTTTCAAAATTTTTTATGCTTGTCCGGTGTCCTGAAATTGTGCAGAAATAATCCAAAATTATTTTAAAAAAACATAATCAACCGCACTGAAACCGTAACCGTTTTTATTTTCGCACAACTACTGTAAATTGCAACACTGTCCTTTGTTCATTCTTGTCTATTGCGTTCTCCACCCACTGCCATATTTATCACTTCGATTCATAACTTTCACCCCAATTAGGAATTGTGAGTTTTTTTTCATTAAACCAAAAACGAAAACTTACAATTATTAGTAGTTACGCTGTATTTGCTTAAATTGTATTGAGATAAATTTAAGAAATTCACATAACATTACTTTACACACTGTAAACACACACACACGACGAAATCGTTCGTTTTTTTAATCGGTTTATAAAATAAATATCGTTCGATACTGATTATTTCAGCGACCGTATGGAAAAAATTAGCACAACATACTGCTGAAAATGTATCATAGAAACCAAACTGGCTGATAATGTGAGAGGGAGCTGTTTGCAATTTTGTTTTGTTTTCGTATTCGTAATTAGAAAACAGCTGTGAAAACGAGCATTGCCATATGGAAATATTATTGCGGGCTGTCATATAAAACAACGATTTATGAGGTAATTTCTAAAGCCTAGTTCACATTGTGTTTCCTGACATAGACCATATGCCATTTAAAAATCAGTTGTTTTATTGAATAAAATGTCAATTAATGGGATTTTTAAATGATCGCTATTTATGTTTTTTTTTTAATTTAAATTATTTGTAGATTTTCATATTTTTATATCATTATATGTATAATTATAATGATACCACACATAAAACATTTTAAAAAGAACTTTCTGAGCTGTTAAAATAATTATTGTAATTTAAATAAAATCGGCCACAGGCTAAAAAATACGATAAATATAAATAATTTGAAAATAAATAATAATTTTAATGTATAGCAAAACTGCAAATGAAATATAATTTTAAAAAATTGCATTGGGCTCAAGATCATTAACTTTTAGGTTTAATGTCGTTGACCTTTGGGTTAAAGGTCATTGACCTCTAGACTCATTGACCATTGGGCTAAACATCATTGACCTCTGGGTTCAAAATCATTGAAGACTAGGTGGTTGACCTTGGGTCAAGGTTCTTGGAGGTTGAATTCTAGTTAATTGACCTCTGAGGTCGTTGGCCTCTGGGTTCAATAATTGAAGAGTATAACGAAGAAAATTACATAATTTTGCTTTTTTTTTAAAAACTTTTTTCCAATTTCATTTTTTAAAATAATTTTTTATAAGAAATTTTTTTAAAAATAAATCTATTTTAATCGTGTCCAAATGTTTTTCACAGAAATAAATTACAAATTTTGGTCCTGAATTAAAGAGGATCCAAAAGGTCAATTGCTCTATTATTTATAAAAGTCTAGATTATTAATTTAATGCTTTACAATTAATATATTCTTTATTCATTCGCTTCTTTATTATTCGAGATCCAAGCGATTTCTGTTTGCCTCTATTACCCGAAATTGCACAACTTTAAAATAAACGCTAAATGGCAACTCTGCCTAATGACAACTCATAGCGAATTTTGACTTTATGTTGACGTAGCTGACGTGTTGTGTTGCCCCAGTCCAGTCCCCCAGATATCTGTGCAATTTTCCTAGGATTTTCGTGTTTTCCATCAATAATTTCATAATTCTCCAACGTCAACGTGTTAATAATTACATTTTCATCATACAACTGCTCTAGGCAGTCCAGACGCAGTTAGCTGACAATTTGAAAGGAGCATAGGGAACGTGTTGAAGTGGCGAGACTCACATAAACAACATCCAACACCATGGCTTTGCTGACTATGATAGCTCGAGTTATTGATGGTTTGCCTTTGGTGGGCACCATGCAAGATGACGAACAGGTAAGTGCCCTCTGCGACGCAATGAAAAGCAATTAGCAATTATAATTGTTCATTTAACCTTTAGACCGGTCGCAGTATTATGGAATATCAGAATCAAGCCAAAATGTTATTCCGCAAATTAGGCTCACACTCACCGGCGCGTTGTAGCATCGAAACCGGACCCTATCTATTCCAGTAAGTAGCATTCAATTGACTTTGCTGACCTTTTTGCTAAACTCATATTTGCTTTATTTTCCAGCTATTTGATAGAGAACGATGTCTGTTATCTGGTGATGTGTGATAAAATGTATTCCAAACGTTTGGCCTTTAATTACTTGGAAGATTTGGCACAAGAATTTCACGCTAATTATGGGCGCAAAGTGAATTCAGTGACGAGACCTTATGCTTTTATAGAATTCGATGTTTATATACAAAAAGCTAAAAAGCAATTGACCGATCGTAGGCGTAACATAAATACGATTAATACACAGTTGCAGGACGTCCAAAGGATTATGGTGAGTGGGAAAAGGGAATGAAATTGGAAAGTGAAGACAAGATATTGGTAGAGAATTTCTGAGGAAAGTTGTTAGCAAACAATTATTGAGTTTTTTTTTCATATAAAATGATGAAAACCAATAGTCAATTTTATTGTGCTGAGGTACAAATTTTCTTAAAGAGAAATCGGCCAAGAAAGTTATGACACATATAAACATGTCAGCGGTTTTTTTTTTTATTTATTTTTATTCATTAATAACTGAACCATATTGTCATAATGTTGTGTCTAGATTGCAAGAATATCCTATATGCAAACAGTTGTTGGTATATATCTCCAAGTCATTTGTTATCTATGACACTTCCTAAAGATAATAGTATAGACATATCAGATGTTTGGGCGATCAAACTCTGATTAGGGCAAGCATTTTTATTTACATGCAACAAATAGCCACATGAGCTAGCTTTGCAAAAGTTTGACTAAAGGTCTAATTGTACTTATTCTTTTTTTTTCATAAAAAGGTTTTTAATTTTATCTTTTGAAAAAAATTTAAATTCTTGGCGATAGTCAAAAACTTTTCCCTTTAAAATAGTGTTTGGAAAGCAGAGGGGAAATTGTGGAAAACATTGGCCCAAATTTTGACTGCTGAAACTTAGCGAAATGTGTCAAAAAGCCACTTCGCGTAAAGACAGTCTTGCCTATTAATTAACCGTGTACAAGTTTTCTTTCCATATAAAATTAACTGAAAATTTAGTTTTTTTTCTCGTATATATGACAATTTAACCTAATTCAATTATTTTAAAATATCTAGTCTAAATTCTTTCTATGAAAGTAATTACGACAAACTTTTCTTTAAACTCCTTTTCTAACTATGTCTTTTTATACCTTGCCTTTAGGTCCAAAATATAGATGATGTCCTGCAGCGTGGTACCGTTTTATCAGGTTTGTAGCCTTCGCAATCCTTAACGTTATCTTCCAATAACATTGTATACTCTTTTTTAATATCTTTGCAGAACTCGATACAAAAACCCAAAATCTTTCCATGATGTCTCAGAAATACAAAAAAGACGCTACATATTTAAATCGAAAATCTATGTATGTTAAAGCCGCTGCAGCGGGTATAGTTATTGTAGTGTTTATTTTATATTTTTGGGTTTTGTAATAGATGAGTGTGTGTAAAAGCTAAAAAAACAGATAATCGAAAAGCAAAAGAAAAAACACGTAATTTATTCGTAACGAGAAATCGTTCCCTTCTCTTTTTTTTCTATTACTATAAATGTTTTATTGTTTTGTTTTATAACCATTTATGTGACGGTTTCCTTTAAAATTCCTCTGTTTTTTCTTTTTTTATATATACAAAACTAAGAAGAAAAAAAAACTATAACAATATTTAGGTGAAATAATAAAAAGAAAAGTATAAAAGAATTGTTCCAAAATTAAGCAAAAGTTTAATTTAAAAATCACAGTGGTCTGGGGGAAATCTCAACTTCATCATCTTCGGTGCTAGAGGATAAAGCCTCCATTAGTTGTTCATCGGTGAAAAGAAAGTTACTGCTTTGTTGTTTTTCATATTCTTCGCGTTTTCTCTGTCGCTCTTTACGACGCTTTTCTGTTTGGAGTTTTTCCAATGTTTTGTCGTCTAGTTCGTCTTCTTCATCCTCTGGGGATTGCTGACGTTTGCGTTGTTTTTCCAAAGAGGCTTTGCGGTATTCCTCTAAGTTCTCCTGATGTTTTTTGGTATCTACGTCCACATCTTCATCTGTATGAGTGAGAAGGTAATTAGAAAATATTTTTTGTTTAAGGGCTTTGAGAACTCACCGCTATCGATTATATCAAAACCACATGGATCATCTTCATAGCTTAGGTATATGAAGGGATATTCTACCAAAGTTTTACCCATCAGATTTTCTTTAAGGGTTTTATTTACATCTAAGGGGTAATAGCGATCTTTGCAACGTTTAATGCCCTCCGATTTGAGTAACACCTAGAATTAGTTAAGGGTTAGAAACTTTTAAATAAAAAATTATTGCAAACTCTAAATTTCAGCAAAAATTTCAAATCCGTTAATTGGTCTTACGTGTGCAAATGATCATATGAGGGCAAAAGTTCTTGCAGAACTTGTTTTGATTTAAAATGTACAAATTGTTTTCCTTTATCATAGTTTTTTACATACCTTTAATGCCTGCACTCCTTTACTTTGATAATATTCCAATTTTCTTTTCTCTGGCACCTTCTCTAAACATTCCGGGTCCACATACTTCTTTAGCAAATCTCTTAGGCACTCATCTTCAGAGCATCTTTCGTCGACATAACACAAATTGCCAGCATTTACAAATATCCATTTGATGCGCCAAAAAATTACTTTCTTTTTCCAATCATAAAATGTTGTGTTCTCTTTGTGGCGTGCAAAATTTTGTAGCAAGATTTTTAATGTACATTTCCTTTCTTGAGCTGCTTTGCGTAAACGGAACAAATGCACCGGCAGCTCACAGTTATAGCGAGTATAACGCTTAACACGATCCACCTTACGATCTTCTACATAACGTGTGCATTCCTCAAGAAAATAGTAATCACTCATAAAATCCATTTTGGTCATTTGTTTGAGAGGAATGAATTTGGTGCGATCGCGTATACCGTCACAGGCAAGTTCTTTTTTGTGGATTTTAACACAGTCTAGACAGCAGGTTTTCACCTCGCATTTTGGGCAGGTGTAGAGAGCTTCACGAGCGGCACATACTTCACATTTTCCCAAGCGGGCAGGAAAACTCGCAGAGGTAGAGCTGAAGCGGGAAAGGTGGAAAAATTAGGCTAGGTCAATAGTGATTAGAGACAAAACTGGCTAAGGAAGTTTTTATAATAAATATTTGAATATGAAATATTTTGTGTAAAAAGTTTGCGAATACTGGTGGCAAGTGTCCTAAGTGCCTTAATTCAAAATTTACATTTTATTAGTCTGGGAGTCTGTCCCCAAAGAATCAACGATATTGATGTGGCAAATGAAATATATGTACTTTCATTTAAGAGACCAATTATAGAGCTCAGACTTCGTTCAGGTAACACAATTGATACAACAACAGTTTGTATTACATGGATTTTTGCAAAGTTGCTGTTAAAATGGTTTAGCAGGCTCTAAACCGTTTAAACTTCGAACTTTATAATTACCTTTCTTCCCGTTCATCATCTTCTCCATCACTAATGGGGTCATCTTCTTCTGCCTCTTTCGGCTTAGGTTCCGGCGCTCTTTTTATATGTATTATCTCTTCAGCTTCTGAAGGGGAGCATGAACGTTTCATCTTTGATAGTTCTTCGAGAATAAACTTAAATAAAAAACAAAATTAGATTAATAGCTAATTAAACTTCTTATCAGTCTTTTAACTGAGAGATCATCATGTAATTTCGCTAAATCAACACTTTGAGCGTTTTATAGTTTTTCAAATATTTTCAGTTTACGGGGACCACTGTTGTGTAAGGTCAGTATTACAGCGGCTGTTTTGACACTTGCGCAAAAAACAGCTGTTTTTGACAACGAATAACTTGCAGTGCATTACGAGTGCAGTCAACGCCAGGATACAAATTTAATGGAAATTCCGTAACTTAAGGACGACGACACAGGTAATTAGACAATAATATAACCGGCTGTATAATTAAAGGGCTAACAAGTAAACAGTGCTTTTGTTTTGTAAAGATTTCCAAGTAAGGCAGCACTACAATTGCCTAGATTGTCGGCATTTATATTGTTCAGGTTCCACTTCAATTTGTTTAACATTTTATTAGTTTTTTACGTACTTTGTGTTGATTTCTAACAAAAATTTTATAAAATCTATGTTTTGTTGATCTTTTGCTGCGTTTGTGATGTGAATCAAGAGAAAAAAAAACGTATGAATTGTAAGAACTGAACTAAAAGAGATGTGTAAAAAAAACAACGTGCAGACAGTTAAGTGTTGTCAATATTGCGTTAAGTAAAATGAAGTAGAAGCGGTTTTTCATATTGGTATTTGTCGTCGTTTATGTTGGTTTAACTGTTATTTTTGTAGAAAGTATAATATTGTAAAAACAAATAGAAAATGGCAGTAGGAAATATTATAGATAAATTATAGATTTTTTTGTTAAGAAACAAAAAAAAAAATTGGCTTTAGACTAGTACATGGAATATATAGATATCTCCAACATACATATATGAAGGCTGAACGATCGGAAAATATATACCGTTGCAAGGCTCATGATTTTGATACCAAATAAATTTTAAATAAAACTGGTGTGAAAAAGTAGAAACTTAAATAGTCACAAAAGGTTTGTTTTACAATTTTTTAAATTTTATACGGAAATTAAATTTAAAGAAGTGTTTTTATGAGATTATACTATTTTTGGTTGTTTTTAAAAGTTTATTTCTTAAATTTTGTATTTTGTTTTTAATTTTTGGTAATTTATATGTGACATTGGCTATGTGGCCGCCATAGGGATTTAAATATCCAATAGAATAAGAGTTCCCATTAAAGGAATAATAAAACAAAATATTTTGTGAAATGTTTTTTTAAAATACATTTTTTTAGTTTTTTTAGTTTAAAACTGGAATTTTTATGCGATATATATAAAAAATATAAACTGGAACAGATAGAAAAAAGGAAAAACTTAACTAAAATGTGAAATATTTATCAATTTGTGTTACTGTATCATTTGATAAAATAAAAAAATATTTTTTTTTTAAATTTCATATTGTTTATTATTTATGATTAAAGAATTTATACGAAAATTCAATTAAAATAATAAAAGATATTTAGATTTATTATTATTTTAATAGAAATGTTAGAGTATGTTCTATTTTTCATTTTGTTTTGTTGTAATTTTTTATATGATTTTTTTTAATTTAGTGTAATTTTAATAAAATAATATATTTTTTAAGGTAGTTTATTCGAATAAGCGGAAAAACTTAACTCAAATTTAAAATGGTTATCAATTTGTGTTAGTGTATTTTGATACAATAAAAAAAGTATGATTTTGTATTGAATAACATTTTATTTATTATTTATGTTTTACAATTTTATACGAAAATTCAATTAAAATTATAAAAGATATTTTAATTTATTATTATTTTGATAGAAATGTTAGAGTATTTTCTATTTTTAATGTTGTATGTTTTCTTTTTATTTAGTGTAGTTTTTATTTAACACTATATTTGTTAAATTAGTTTATTCGAATAAGTTTATTGTTTTTAATTTGTTGTATACTTTGACCTATTTGATTTATGGTATAGCCCAGTGATCGGCACCCATAGCCTTCAGAGGCTAATGATAATATGTTATTTACACTTACACAATACGAATGGCAACAAAACTCCCAATAATGCTTTAAATTTTTTATGAATTATTTTTTAATAATTATGAATTTAAAAATTATGAACTAACTTGCCATGTTGCAACAAAATGCAATACGTATATTCATCTCTTTTTTGCCAATCACTGTTAAACCCATAACATAAGAATTGGAGCGATAAAATCGCTACATGTTAAAATGTTAAACGAAAGTATTGACATTACAGACTAAAGACCGCGTGTTGATTATTATTAATTAATGAGTGGCAGAGAACTGATCGTTATCTCTTAAGAGAACAAAATTAACTCTAAAGAGAAAGAGAAAAATATGTTGAACTCATTGTTACACAGTGGGCGCATAGATGGTTCAAAATAAGCAAATCATGAAATATACATACAAAATTTTGTTATTTACATTTTTTAGAAATAAATTCTTTGTATTATACTACATTGTTTTTTAATGAAGATTTTTTAATATAATAGGTAAATGATGTTTTTTTTTTATTTTTGTTAAGAAAAATCTTTGCGGATTTTTTAATTTATATTTTTTATTCGTTTGTGGATTTTTAATAAAAATAATAAATTTTGAATGATTTTAATAAGTTTTAATAAAAATAAACAAATTTATTTTCAGTTATTCCCCGTTTTGATGTAAAAAATTTTGCAGTTTTTTATGAAAATTTTTCTGATCTTGAGCCGAATTTGTTGTATCATTTCGATACACTTAACTTAAATTAATATAATGTACTGTAAGATCGACTAATAAAACACAAATACACAAAAATTTTTTTATTTATTTTTGAATAATAACGATCAATTTTCGGTAATATAATAACATTTCATCAAAGATTGTGTTTGTTTTTTTTTTAATTTTAGCAATTTTAATGGAAATGGATTATTTTCAATTATTAATATTAAATACTTAAAATGTTTTTTTTTTAATTTTTATGCATTTTTTAATAATAACGATACAATATTAGCAATTTTTATATATTTTAATAACATTTTTTTTAATTAGGTTTTATGAATATTATTTTTTTTTATTAATTTTTTAATAATAACGATACATTTTCCGTAATTTAAGTATATTTTAATAACAATTTTGTTTGTTTTTTTATATTTTTTTTCAATTATTTAAATATTATTTAAAATGTGTTTTTTTTTTAATTTTTGTTTGTTTTCAATTATTTCCTCATTTTTTTTTTTATTTATTTAAATATTTTTTTTTTAATTTTATGCTTTTTCCTTAATAATAACGGTACAATAAGTAATAAGTAATTTTTATATATTTTAATAACATCTTTTTTTGATTTAAGTTTTATGAAAAATATTTTTTTTTAGTAATTTTTTAATAATAACGATAAATTTTCCGTAATTTTAATATAATTTAACTAGTGGGCCCGGCAATGCTTCGCTATTGCATATTAACTTGTAATATATTTCACATTTAGGTCTACAAAGTACTTTAAAAACGGTACTTAAGCTCTACAATAATATATTTAGTTTATTTTCTTATGTAACTTATTTAAAATAACTCCTTAACAATTAAGTTAACTAATTAAGATTTATAGTTGTAAATGCTAATAAAAAGTTCATCAGCAATGTCATATCTATAGTGCCGACATGTAGATTAAGTTGTTTCTGTATGTAGGACGAAAAACCACTTCTTCCACAAATCGGAAACAGACATTCCTCTAAAGATCAAAATTATTTATTTTGATCCGTAGTAGCGGGAGCCATCTGTATACTAACTATATCTTTGGTCATAAAAAAACATTTTTGGTATGCCTGCTCCTATTAACCGCAAATGAAAATTCCGTTTGAAGCTTCATGACTTTAGCCATAAAAACCTCTTTTGTCATGTGTTTTTCTCACACCGATCAAGAGTAATCCGGAATAAAATTTTAGTATTGAACTCGTATTACCATTTTTGGAGATAATTCGGTCAACAACGTTCGGCTTAACAAAGTGATGGTCTCACGCGCTGTATGGCACCGTCGTGTTGGAACCATTTCTCCATCAAATAATGTGCAATGACGTGATAAATAAAAAAAATCAATTGATCGTCCACTGGCTCTAGTTCTTCTACCAGTTGGGTTTTATATGAATGCAGGCTAAGATATTTCCTCAGCATTTCCAGAGACCGAGTTGCTGAGAAAGACGTCGGTTCGATAAATTCGAGTCCCCTGTCACACTAACGTCTACAGCGTCGATGGCTTCTATTAGCTGCTCAGGTGGATCATTATATGCACCCTCAACTTCACAAAGGGCTCCATAAGTTTGGCGAACAGAACGTGCATTTTGAAAATAAATTTACAAAAAAATTTGTAAACGTTGTTCTTGTTTAGTTTTTGCATGGTGATTTTGCAAAGTATACTAAAAGAAAGTATATCACACTTCATTAGTATGACAGCTAGATTTACACTTATACCTATCAGAAGTTCTATATGTCAAGTAAAATACCCCATGCATAGGTTATTTACAATTGTATGCTATTGTTACCTCTGATATACTATACAAATTTAACCATTGTAGTATAACTACAATGAATATTGCTTAATTTTTCTATCTATATGATTTAATACCGATTCGCTCTTCTGAAAAGTAATTGAAAAACACATACCTGTAAAGTAAATTAAAAAAATCACTATTTTAGTCTGCGCATCCTCAACTACCTGGTGTACGGACCATTATTTAATACAGTTAAAAAGTTAACTATTGAAGTGCGTGGGCAACGCGTCGGCACTTTTAACTTATTTAGTTCGAAATAGCCTGATCATTAGAACGAATAAATTAGTTCGCGCCAAAAAGTTAATCGTAAATCAGTACGAAGAATTCTTAGAAAATTTCACTAAGAAACTATATGTCTAAAATCAATCCATAGTCCGCGCTGAGGAGCATGAAGATTTCAGGTAGAGATATTTTTTTAGCAATGAGCAATATTTCACTTACTTCAGACCTATGGGCCCGGCTCTAATTTTTACCTACCATTCCGATGTTTGGAGACCAAGACGAAAATAATAGTATATTTTTGATTTTTTTTTATTGGGATCCCGCCCAATATTCTGAAAAATGATTTTTAAAAACTTAATTTGCGTATGCCAACTCTCAGAGGCCATAACGTTTTAACCAATACATAGATTTGGTTCTGTAATATCTCATTTAGTTTGCTGGGAAGTTAGTTTTACGCAGAAGGTCTCGAAAAATAAATATCTGCAGTTTTCGAATTGTCCTCACTTAAAAACAAAAAAAAAAATCTCTAACAGAAATATTTATGCTTTCCAGCGCGAGCTAGGAATTGATTTTAGACACAAAGTTTTTTGGTGAAATTTTCTTACAATTCATCGTAGATTCCAATTTTGGTTACGATTTTTGCGAATAAAAAAATTGGTCCACCTTACTGCTCATATCTCTAGGCGAACAGCAATGTTCTGTGGAATTTTTACAGTTATTACTGTTTGTTTTAAAAGGGGTGTGGAACAGCCCACTTCCACCATTACTCTAATTCATACAGCAACAACAACATATGTAACAAATCACATCTTCATACCACTGATAGTTCATGAGATATAGTCTTTTTTACTTTAAAGTTGTATGGACGGTGCCACGCTCCTTTATCCAATCACAACTAAGTACAGCCAGTGACTTACAACAGGTCATCTTATCTTATAAATCAGTCAATTAGAAAAGCCGTCAGAGCGATTTTTGAAAAAGTGGTGTGGCACCGCCTTCTTCCTCCCTGGCAGTAATTAATACTGCTCCAACAACATATATGCCAAATATCATCTTCATACCTCAGATAGTTTATAAAATATAGCCCTTTCAAATTTCAAGTTGTCCGGGCGGTGCCACGCCCCTTTATCCAATTACAACCAAATGTAGTCAGGAACTATCTACAGGCCAACAGTACATCATGGTAAATTTTTTGTATCAATTGATCTATTAGAAAAGCCGTTAGAGCGATTTTTGAAAAGGGGGCGTGGCACCGCCCACTTCCATCCTGGCTGTAATTAATACTTCCCCAACAACATATATACAAAATCTCATCTTCATACCTCTGATAGTTCATGAGATATAGCCCTTTTTATTTTCAAGTTGTATGGGCGGTGCCACGCCCATTTATCCAATCACAACCAAATATAGCCAGGGACTATCAACAGGTCAACAGTACCACTTGGTAAAATTTTCGTATCAATCGGTCTATTAGAAAAGCCGTTAGAGCGATTTTTGAAAAGAGGGCGTGGCACCGCCCACTTGCACCCTGGCTGTAATTCTAACTGTACGAACAACATATATACCAAATCTCATCTTCATACCTCTGATAGTTCATGAAATATGCCCTTTTTAATTTTCAAGTTGTATGGGCGGTGCCACGCCCCTTTATCCAATTACAACCAAATGTAGTCAGAACTATCTACAGGTCAACAGTACCTCATGGTAAAATTTTTGTATCAATCGGTCTATTAGAAAAGCCGTCTGAGCGATATTTGGAAAAAGGGGCGTGGCGCCGCCCACTTTTGGAAAAAATAAAACCTTTTAAACCATCCGGAAGCTATAGCGAACAAAACAAAAAAAAAATTTTGCAAATCGGTTCAGCCGTTTTTGAGTTTTAGCGAGACAACTGCACAGCAATTCATTTTTATATATAAGATAACAATTTTGTTTGTATTTTATATTTTTTATTGCATTTTTAATATTTTTTCCAATTATTTAAATATTATTTAAAATGTGTTTTATTTTTAATTTTTATGAATTTTTCGGTAACAAGAATTCAATTTTAGTATTTTTATATATTTTAATAATAATCTTTTCGTAATTTTAATTTATTTTAGTAACAATTTTTTTTTAATCAATTAAATATTATTTAAAATGTGTTTTTTTTTTAATTTTTGTTTGTTTTCAATTATTTCCTCGTTTTTTTTATAAAAAAATTAATTGAAATATTTTTTTTTAAATTTTATGCATTTTTTAATAATAAAGATACAATATTAGTAATTTTTATATATTTTAATAACATTTTTATGAAAAATATGTTTTATAAATTTTTTTATAATGATAAATTTTCCGTAATTTTAATAACAATTTTGTTTGTAACTTATATTTATTTTTTTTCATTTTTAATTGTTTTTTTTAATTATTTTTTATGATTTTTTTAATTATAACCATTCAATTTTAGTAATTTTTATATATTTTAATAATGTTTTTTTCGTAATTTTAATAACGATTTGTTGTTTGTTTTTTATAATTTTTTTTTGCATTTTTAATAATTTTCTTTTTCAATTATTTAAAATGTGTGTGTTTTTTTTAATTTTTATGAATTTTTCAAACGATTCGATTTATATATTATTTTGTTTCTTTGTTTTATGAAAAATATTTTTGTAATAATTTTTTTATAATAACGATAATTTTTCAGTAGTTTTAATATATTTTGCGATTATAATATAATAATATTTTTTTTCGTAATTTTAATAACAATTTGTTGTTTGTTTTTTATAATTTTTTTTGCATTTTTAATAATTTTCTTTTTCAATTATTAAAAATGTGTGTGTTTTTTTAATTTTTATGAATTTTTCAAACGATTCGATTTATATATTATTTTGTTTCTTTGTTTTATGAAAAATATTTTTGTAATAATTTTTTTATAATAACGATAATTTTTCAGTAGTTTTAATATATTTTGCTAAAAATTTTGCGTTTTTTTATTTTGAATTTTTTTTAGTATTTTTAATAAAAATTTTTGTTTTTAAAAAAAAAAAAAAAATATTTTACACATTTTTTAATAAAGATATATTTTTTGTGAATTTTATACATATTAATAAAATTATTTTTTTAAATTTTGAATAATAAAATTTTTGTTTTAATTATTTCGTTGATTTTTTTTATAAAAATGTTTAATTTGTAAGGAAAATTAAAAGATTTTTTTAATTTTAATAGTAGTTTTTTATTTTATAAAGTATATTTTTCTGAGAATAGTTGTGGAAACCATTTTGCTATAATCGGCCCCGTGAGAACTCGCGACTATCATGCGGTAGACCTGTCTTAGTCATCCGCATGTCGTGCATCGTAGGAGTCCTCGATGTTGTCAACCGCAACTTCGCAGTAAATTTCTAGTAAAAGCTTCTTAAACATCTAAATAACGCGAAAAGCTATCCCATTACTCATTAATGGGATGTAAAGGGAAATTAAGTTTTTATTTTTTTTTATTTTTATTGCAATTATTACAGTCGAACTTCTTTATAAAGAACATCTCTATAGCGAATTGCTCGCTATAACGATTTTTTTAAAACGCAGACTTTCGTAACGTTTTTAACACATTTTTAACTCTATAACGAATTTTTTGTATGAATACAAATATTGATTCTTCTAATTTTTTGACCGTTTTTTATTTGAATTATTAAGAAAATTAGGAATTTTTTTGTAATTTTAATAATAGATAATTTTTTTAATACTTTAACGTTGAGTGCTTTTCGTCAAAGGCAATATTTTTCATTTTTTAAACTTAAAAATATGGCATGGATGGAAAAAGTGAATTCCACCCAAACCATGGCCGTTAAAGTGCCAATGCCATTATTTTTAAAGAAATAGTATTTCTTCTTCTAAGTTTTCCTTACAGATTTTAAATGTATTTTTTAACTGTAGACCATTTAGTTAAATTAAGTTAGATCATTGTCTCCTGTAGTGTACTCAACCCTCCAAAACATGTTTATGCACAACAAATTTTGTTCTCTTATTTGTTTCTCTTTATTTTTTGTTTAGGTGTAAATAAACGGGCACATTTAGAAAATTATAAATCATCCACGAGACGCTAAACAAAATGCTATCAACATACATTCTGCGTCCACCATTCATTCGACAAGTTCATATTTTGAGCGCGAGCGCTTGTGGCCAAGGCAAAGTTCGTCGTAGTGTTTTCACTGGAGGTGGTTATGAAGTCACAGGTCGCAGAGCCACAACAACCATACGCAATTTCCACAAGACCACGTTAAAGAACAATAATAAAATGTTGCAGACCTTCGAGGAGTGTGTTTTCCAGCCAGTGGGTGGCGGTAAGCAAAGTATCTATGGCAGCACGGATTATCATGATAACAGCAAAGTGGAGAACATACCAACAGATATGATAAAGGAAAACAATAGTATTGCATATGAAGAACAACAACAAGTTATACGAGAATATGAGGTGAATAATTGTTTTTGTTGTTGTTTAGTTTAAATTAATTAAAAACATGATTATTAATTTGTTATGTTTAGGAGGCTGTCAAGGCCTTAAATTCTCTACAATCGAATGCTGAATCTTTGCGTTCGTCTTTGCATCAACGCAAACGTTTGAATTCTTTGCAAGATACGGAGAAATATCTAATACGCAGTGGTTTAACGATCAAAGATTTGGAAACGCTGTCTGTTATACATGTGGCGGGCACTAAAGGCAAGGTAAGTAGATATGAAAATGTTCAAATCCTATAATGCTAAGATAATCTATAAAAAATATAATGTGGCTATAAGATAAAAGATTAATTCAAGTTGTTAAGAAATGTAATACGCGAACGAATATCAATGATTGTAGGCAATTTTTTAATACTACATATGTTAAGGTGTCATGTAATACAACGTATTTCATCATTTGTATTATAGTGCTAAAACTTGCAAAAATTTCCAATTTCTATTCTTATCTCATGTATTGAGGCTGTTGCGAAACTTTTTTTTTATATAAATATATGTATGTAAATACAAATTTAGCTTAGGCAGCTTTGTTGTAGCAAATCGAAGATAGTGTGAAATAAAAAATCATGAATGAAGATTTGTTAGGAAATATTAGAAAAAATTATTCGAATATAATTATTTGAATATATTGCAGTCTAGAATGCTTATTCTGCATTAACATCTTTCTTATATTAGAATGAGTTACCACTTAACGATCACTTGAAATTAAAATGGTTTCTTTTACGGCAGAAATTAGATAGCTAACAGTGTCACCTCTGTACCTTGTACCGCAAGGTACTTTGGTTGTGGCAAAGTGTACTGTTTCTGTACCACAAAGTACTTTTGTTGTACCAAAACGTACTTTTTAAGTACCAGAAAGTACTTTCGTTGTACCAAAATGACTCACGCTTCGGTCTTCTGCATGTGTTCTTCAGTTAGTCCTACCAGATGGTGCCACGTCGCCTACTACTTGGTCCTTCCAACGAAGTTTGGGTCTGCTGACTCTTATTGTATCATTATTACCTAAGAGCACTTAATTTGTACCCAGTTGTACTTTTGTACCAAAAAGTACCAAAAAATTCTATTATTTTTCAAGTACATTAAAAGTATTTTTAGTGTACAAAAGATTCATTTAGTGTGCCCAAAAGTACAATTTATTGTACCTAAAAGTACTTCGATTGCACAAAAATACATTTGTTGTATTAAAAGTACTTTTATTGTACCGCAAAATACTTTTGTCGTACCAAAAATAACTATTATTGTACATATGATGTACCAAAAAGTACATTTATTGTAACAAAATTACACTTATTGTATCAAAAAGTACTTTTATTGTACGAAAAAGTTCTGTTTTTGTAACTGTACAAAAAGTACTTTATCGAAAGTACTATTTTGTACGAATAATTACTCTGATTTTACCAAAAAATAAATTTAAAGTACTAAATATAACTTTTATTGTACAAAGAGTACTTTAATTGTGCCCGAAAGTACTTTTATGGCAACAACTAGTATTTTTATTGTACCAACAAGTATTTTAATTGTACCAAATAGTACTTTTATTATACATAATGGTACTTTTTTTGCAACAAAAAGTACATTTATTGCATCAAATATAACTTTTTTCTACCAAAAAGTACTTTTATTTGACCAAATAGTTAAAATTTCTTCCCTTGTATCTTTTCCCAACTGTTAAGAAACAGAAAATCTTTTTCCGGGAAAAACAAAATACCAGAGAACTCATTTCTCTAGGGATACTTGGAATTGGGCTGAATAAGTTATACAATTAAAACGTCATAGTTGTGGTATTTCTTCGTCTTATTGCATTCATGCTTAACGTTACGTTACTTAGCTTTGCTAGACGATTATAAGATTCCCAAGAATTTGATGATGCAGATTTTTTCACAATTACGTTAAGTTATTGTAATGATAACCTAGTGATATTGCAATGCATTGAGGTATTTTTTATTTAACAATTTCCGTTGTTGTCTGGGAAGTACTTACTAACATTTAAATTGTGATAAGCGATTTGTTATGGTAGTAGTAAATAAAATATATGTGAGAAGTCGAGAAATTAAAAAAAAGAACACATATGTATGGGCAGGTGTCTTTAAAGGTCAAAATGTAGAGCCTCAATAACAAGTAAACTATAGGAATTTATAGATGATGTAGATTCATAATAACAAGTAAACCGTAGGAATTTATAGATTATACATTACATAACTTTTAGTGGAAAAACGGTTTGTAGTAGGTCATGGATTTGCTTACATTGCTAAGCCACCACATAAATACTCGTACTATTCGTCATTTCCTCATTAAGCTGAACCTAAAAAAACACTTAGATTGTTGCTTAACCTTCTGCTTGGGAACCAAATCATTTTCTGTTAGAAGAGGTTAACATAAAGTTCAAATGTTTCATGTTAACCCACAAAATTTTCATGTTATGTTATGTTTTTGTATTTTTCAAAACAAACACTCAAATAATTCTCTATGAATATGGGATTATTTTTTTAAATAACAACAGTTGTGCACACACAATATGTATCGGCGCTGATAACCTACGTTTTGAACTTTGCCTATTATATACGTACGCGAGCTAGATCTGCGTATGCCAAAATGTTTTTTTCTTTCTGACATTATCAATATAGACCAAAACGCAGGTGAGATTAAAAAACATGATAATAGTTTTATTATCAGACCTATTTTAGATATGGTAGACAATTTGTTATCATGTTAATGAAATAATTTGCATTGCTACGTTTTATTTATGTGGAGTACCTGAAAAAGTAGACAAATACGACAAACAAGTCAACAAATCGATATTTAACAATTCATCTGTTTTGAAATATTATTGTTTTAATTTAATTGTTATTATTTATGATAAGATTTTTGAGGTGATGTATCTATATCATTTTGGCAAAAGTTGATGTGTCAAATTTTCATAATTTTATAATGTTTTGAAACCTCATAAAATCATATGGTTAATATCAGTTTTTTATGAAACAATTTAATAATCTTATCTTAGATATATTATCCTTTGCCAACTTGTTCTAAAAGTCCAAAAGGACGTATTAAATAAAAAAAAAACAATTTTTAAAAAGAAGACATATGTATTAACATTTGTAATATAGTTAAAGTTATTTTAGTAATAGATTATTAAAATCTAAAAAAACTTACTTTTCCTTAACACCCCATGAATGAGGTATGGGATGGCTTCTCGCGTATTATATTATTAGATTTTTTTAATAAAGACTAACACTACTTAAAGTCATTTCTTTTATAAGATTTTTAAAGTGCATTAAATGTCCATTTTTATACAGACTTTTATCTCCTCTAAAACTGTTTAAGAAAATTTATAAATTATGTTTAACTATGCCTTAATTTCTAAACATTTTCCTTTTCTTTTTCATTTCCAGGGCTCCACTTGCGCTTTAGCCGATTCTATTTTACGTTCTTATGGCGTTAGAACTGGATTCTTTAGCTCACCCCATCTGGTATCGCTAACAGAGCGCATACGTCTCAACGGTCTGCCTATATCTAAAAAGAAACTCACTCAGTATTTCTGGCCCGTCTATAATACATTAAAAGATCGGCAAGAATATGACAACGACATGCCCGCCTATTTTAAATTTCTTACCATTTTAAGTTTTCATATCTATCTAAAAGAAAAAGTGGATGTTGTCATACTTGAAGTGGGCATAGGAGGTGAATTGGACTGCACTAACATAGTGCCAAATACCAAAACTGTAGGCATTACTTCATTAGGTCTAGAGCATACACAGCTGTTGGGCCATACCTTGCAGGAGATAGCTTGGCAAAAGGCTGGTATTATTAAACCCGGTAGCATGGTCTATACCTCCGCCAATCAGCCAGAATGTTTGGAGGTTATAAAGCAAAGAGCTCAAGACAAAAAAGCTTTGCTTAACATTGTGCCTCAATTCGAGGCGTATTTTGAAAACACTGAAGAACATCGCAAATTAAAAGAACATGTTAATAATGTTACTTTACTTAATGGTTCTTTGGCCATCCAACTGGCTTACGATTGGCTGAGACAGAATCGCAATGGTTTTTGCAAAGACTACAAAATCAACAATCCTTTTCTCACGGAACAGGCTATAATGGGCCTGTTAAATTGCAGCTGGCCTGGCAGATGTCAAGTGGTAAACTTTTTCAATCTAAAGTAAGCTATTAAAATACATACCAAATTGATGTTTCTAATAGATTACTTTTCCTCAGCATGCATTTAGATGGAGCCCATACAGTGGAAAGTATGCAAGTATGTGGCGATTGGTTTGCCAAGTTCTCCCGCCTCAACGCTCATCCGAAAATTTTAATTTTTAACACCACCGGTGATCGTGATTCACGCAAATTATTAACTATATTAAGAAGTTTTTCCCAATTCGATTTAGTTTGTTTTGTGCCCAACATATCGGTTAGCAGTTCAGCCAATACTGCTGATACCCAATCAGTTTTATTTACACAAGTAGAACAATTGAAACGAGCCCAAATGCATTCACAAAATTGGCAAGATTTGTGTCAAGAGAGTGGTGAAACCAACACAGCCAAAACATTTACTTCAGTGCTGGCATGTTTTCAGCACATACGAAAAACATATCCTGATAGGACCAAAGAACTGGATATTTTAGTTACCGGCTCCATACATCTCATAGGGGCAACAATCATATCACTTAATGAGTTGTGTAAAGATTTCAGAGATGAAACAACCCGATAAGTTGTAAATATAGAATAATACAGAAGCTAAAAAAACGTTTACTTAAGTCATAATTGTTATCCCAAAAAAGAAATTTGACAAGGCTGCCGTAATTGTGTCAAATATTGAACTTTATTACATTAATTAAATACTTTGAACTCTCACGACACTAGTTAAGGCTGGCTTACCTCATTTACCAATACGATGTTTATAATTTGTAACTAAGATTTTCCTTTTAAGACATGTAAGTTACTGTCTTTAAACTGCCAATATGCCAATAGCTGAGAACATTTTTGGTTACAAAATTTTAACTTTAAAGTCGTTTTTTTTTTTTTTTAAAAAGCTGTGTGCCATTTGTTTCATATTACTTCACGGAGGGTTAAATTAAAACTTTGCAACTATAAAACTTTTCACTTTTAAATATGACTTTTTACTTAACAAAACTTGTACAGTTTGTATTTATTTATATATAATTAAAATAAATTTATATAATTTAATAATTATTTATCTGCTAAGTTGTTAAACATGCCGCTTACTTTCAATTAAAACTTATAATTCTAAACATGACGGTATTTTCATTTCAATTATACCGCAGTGTAAAAATGCAAAAATCAATTAATCAATCAATTACTTTTTAACTCAGTAACATACAATTTTATTGTTGTTATAAGCTTCCTTCAAAATTGTAGTTTTAATTAAACAATAGGTGGACCAAAAGTCGTTTTACTTTTCAAACGACGATAAAACAAAATCTGCATAAATGAGTTAAAAGCTGTTTATTTATAATGAAAGTACACAATTAGGGATTTTATTTCCTAAAAATGTCACCATTTATATGTTATCCTTGATCATTTAGACAGTGCTGCAAACTAAAGCCGATATTTTCAACAACGGCTTGACAGGCTTTACAAAATATTATTACATAGTGCAATACACACAATATCAAACGATAGCATTTGACCTCGTAACAAAACCCTTATCTCTGTTTTGCTCCCTGTTTTTTTTTACAGTGTTTGGAAGTTTGATTTTTTTTGGCCAAAAGTTGATTCAAAAAATTCATCTATAAAAAATCATTTGGGGTATTTCATGTCTTCGTAGAACTATATTACATCAATCAGGGTAATATTTTATCGGAACATATTAACCCTCTAGCTCCCACCTATATGGTACATTTTTGAACCAATTTTGAAAAAGTGGTTAAAGTCAACTTTGGACGGAGGTCAAGGCTTAGAATCTTCGATCTCCGGAAAATTTCTCTAAGAGTCACCGAAGGCAAATAGTCTCTATGAGTCAAAGGTTCCAAAATAAAATCAAAATGAAATGTTAAAAAGTTTATTTTTGAGCAAACAGTGCAACACACTTTTTCGAGAGTGAACCAAACCAATATCAAACGATAGCAATTGACCTTAGTAACAAGACCCTAAACTCCATGTTGCTCCACTACGTCATATTTTTTGTTTACAGTGGTTTAAAGTTTGATATTTTTGGTCAAAAGTTATAGAATCTTATGTAAGCCATTGCCCGTACGTAGATTTTCTTTACAGAATTTTCTCTATATAAAATGTATATTCTTAGAAATTGTTAACAAAAACACCGCTTTCAACACCACATTTTTTTTTATAAGACTATTCCTAAAATAACTTTTCTATATGAACAATATCCTTTCACAAACTTTTCTACTTCATTTTTTCTCTACACTTATCTTGTCTTCGTAAGGAAAAAATATAAGAAAATTATTTTCTCTCTGCTCTAGACTATCGTTACTATTACCCCACTGTTGTTGGTTGTGATTCGTCATTACATAAATTTCAAATTGAAGCTAACAACATTTCCAAGTTATTCACACCGTCTGTATTTCTATATAGGAACTTTTGTGGTTTTTAATTCCCTATTCCCCTCAACTTAGCCTAAGTGTAACTTTTTTTTTATAAGAAATTTAATTCTCAGCGAGATAATATCACTGCTCTTTTTGCTAAACAGTTTATGGGAAAATTAAGTTGGAAGTATTACAAAAATAAAACAGATCAATTTCAATCAGTTTAACCCAAATCTGCGGATATTCCTACAAAATTGGAAGAGAATTTCAAATTGTACTACAGTTATATATACATAAATATATTTACTATATGTATCTATATCATATTGTTATATTAACACTTTTAGTTACCGTTTTTTTTTTTGTTTTAAATTTTCATAACCGCAAAAAGAATGGCATAAAGAAACCACAAAATTGTAATCTAATGAACAACAATCACAACTATCATCATCAGCTCGCAATGGCAAATATTTTCTATCAATTCGTAGACTAATACTAGTAAGGACGGACGGACACACTCACACAAAATGCAACAATTTACTAGTAACACTAACAATAAAAACTTACAGACAGGCGGACAGACAGACAGACTAACAACTAACTTTAGTTGTTAAATGTTGATTTCTAAATTATACTCAATTTAAAGAAAGAAAACAAAAATAACATGAAAACAATGCATACAAAATAACAGAAAAAATATTTAAAATTGCAATAAAACAATAAATGTATGTTTGATAGACAATCATCATCGGCATAATCAACATCATCATCGTCTTGGTCGTTATCATCATACACTGACAACCAAAAGTTATTAAAATTTTCCGCATCACAAACTATTGAATATGGGGTATGTATTTCTATTAACATAAGCCTAAGTATAGAGTTATACACTCTATAATAGGCATTTAAGTATAAATAATATAAAAGTACAACGTCAAAGTTAATAAAACATAAAATGACCAAAATTAAAATTAAAAATTAGTTGATTTTTAATAGAAAACGGCTAATTTTCCAAGACAAACATAGTGCCGACATAAGCAATATAATTCAAGTTTTCTTTGCTTTCCAAAATCACGACATTAAAGATGATTAAAGGATTCACTCAACTCAATATGAACAATTGTATGAAGCCAAATAAATATTGATGATATTTGTATGATGTTTATATATACGATATAGAAACTTGTAAAATACAGCTTCAATTTGGACTAGGCTACACAGACTGGTTTTCCTTTGCCTTCAAGAGTTCAGTTTAACCACAGATGATAAACCATTAATCAACAAAAATATCATATTTTATTATTTTCCCTAGTCTTAACCTCTCCAATCCCCTAACTTCCACAAATACGATGATTCCTTTCTACGTTTCCCCAGTAATCATTTGAAATATTAGTATGCATTTCTATACGCTCACATCTAATTTAGATTTTATGTGTTAACCCATATGTAACGGTATTTATGTCATCTATTTTTCTAGTCTTGTGTCCAATCTTTACATACAGACATATGTACAAACATATGTATGCATATGGAATTTTATCACGTTTAAATTTCAAAACCATTGTTTATTTTTTTGGTTGTTTCGCGCGTCAAACTTACATTTTTGCTATGCGCCCGCCATATTAAATGAAATTTCAGCACAATTTATCCTATCCTAGATCGCAAAAAACATTTGTAATGCTAGAGCTGTTAACTTCGGAGGAAGAAGAAGAAAGAAAGAAACCTGCATATTCAGCTCACTGGCCCCGAGAAGGAGGCAGTTCAAATAACGATGACAACGTTGAAGAAGAACTTGTTTTTTTTTTGTATATTTCGTTTACTATATGTCAATCAGTGTCCATGGAGCGTTACACCCAAAGAAAATGTGTAGTTGTATTGTATTAAAGTTAGCCCAAAAGTATTTTTAGATATAATTAAAATATTTTAATATTTTTTTTTAAATATTTTTTTTCTTATTTAACTTTAATATGAAAAGAGTTTTCTCAAGAACTTTCCTATATGAAAAGTAATTTCATAGAAAATTTTCTACATGAAAAATATCATCATAACAGTTTTTATAGTCTGTACTTAACTTCAAAGAGTATAAACATGTGATATTCTATAGATATCGCCATAGTCATTACACATTGGTCAAAAATCTCAACGAATTTAAAAAAATAAAATTGTCCGATTCGTACCATTTTTTTATTTATATTTAAAATTAACACTCCAAATAAAAAATAAAACAAAAATTTTGTCCATATTATAATTTAAGGTTTGCTGTGGCGATTCAAAGTTAACTTATGTTTAGGGTATTCATCATATAAAATCTTAAGGTAAAGTATGGTGAGTTATAACCAGGCCAACCGGAAATATGGACTAAAAATCGTGTTTTAAAATATGCCCTAAAAATATCAAAATTGGTGCCTAAAATCATAAAATATGCTCTTAAAATCATAAAAAATTCAAGTAACATCATGAAATATGCTCTTAAATCATGAAATATGCTCTTAAAACCATAAAATATGCTAGTAAAATTATGAAATATGCTCAAAAAAATTTTAACACACAAATTTTCATCTTTTTCATCGTTTAATGCACTAAGGACCTTTAAAATGCCTTCATAATTGTTGGAAAATCTCTTTTGCAAGCGCCTTTAATATTGCTGCTTTTTACGTTTTAGCTTTAAGTATTTCGAAATTGGTAGTTGTCGAAAAAATTTTTTATGTTTGGTTTAGTTACTGAACAATAGCGCGCGTGAAAAACAAGATTTGTAAACGAAAAATTAATGTAAAAAATATGAAATATGCTTAAAAAGGGATTTTTTTTTTTAAAAAATAAGCT
Source organism: Muscina levida (assembly GCA_964034835.1). Taxonomy (NCBI): domain Eukaryota; kingdom Metazoa; phylum Arthropoda; class Insecta; order Diptera; family Muscidae; genus Muscina; species Muscina levida. The sequence goes on from OZ035882.1 coordinate 149,662,051, forward strand.
CTAAAAATATATGAAATATACTTAAAAAAGGATATTTTTTGCAAACATATGTTGTTAATACCAAAATATGCTAAAATATGACTTTATGGGTAAAATATGCAAAAATATGCTATAACAATTAGGTGTCAAAACACTTGTAAGAGTATGAAACATATAAATACCTTACCGATTTGTAAATATCTCGTTCTAAAAAAACATGCATTTGCATATTTCGGGTTGCCCTAGTTATAACTAACGGTAGATTTTAGATTAAACAATAAAAATATATTTTTTTTGTAAATTTAAACAAACATTGTACTTTAATTGTGCATAGTTCAATAGTAAATTTGTTGTTTTGGTTTAAAAAAAATAGGGTGGCTCAAATGTGAATTTGAAAATTTTTGATGTTTCTTGGATTTAAACTTACCATGTTAAACAATGATGTTTCCTCTATCGAAAGGACTTAGGATAAACTGCCTATTTTTGCCTTTTTCCTTATTTTTCCCTTTGAATTTACCCTTCTTCGTTAGTTCGAAAATTAAGAAGATTTCTGATATGCATGAAACATAACACTAAGGAATTTTGGGGTCGCAGATTTGAAAAAAAAAACAAAAAGGTCAGATATTATTTTCAAAAAATGTTGGAGTTTACCTGAACAAAATGTCCGCCTTCCTGTACCTGCAATTTTGTTTTTCAAAATTTGACTCCGGATTCGAAATTAGCGACTTCAAAAGCCTCGTTAGGCACAATATTAGTTAAATTCCAGCATTCTGTATTCACGATTTTGTTTATTTTTTTTTTCAAAATTTGACTCCAGATTCGAAACCAGCGATGCCAAAATTTTGTACTGTGAAAGACACATTCGGTACTCCTTTACAAAATAACCACATGCCCAGAGATATTGAATTGAACTTTTTACATACATATATGTTGGCGATTTATATCATATCATTATAAAATTATAATAGCATGCATGTTGAGGGTATTTATCAGCCTGTTTAGCTGATTTCTGTACTGGTTTAACTTTTTCAGTGAAAACTTTTCTAGGTAAATATAAAAAAAATATTTTTTTTTAAATTTTTTTCTTTTCTTGAATTTAACTTTAATTTTAAACAAATATTTTTTCTTATTTTTTTTCTTACGTTTTCTTTGCCCTCTTTAAATTTTCGGTGTCTAAACAATAAATTTTTATAATACTTATTTTTAATGAAAAATATTTTTCTAATTTAATATAAATTAATAAATAAATTTTTTTTAACATTTTTTCTTGAACTTAACTTTAATTTTCAACAAATAATTTTTCTTACGTTTTCGTTTTTTTCTTAGCCCTTTTTTTGAACTTAACTTTCATTTCCAATAAATATTTTTTTTCTTAGATTTTCTTTGGCCTTCTCTTGAACTTAATATTGTAGTTCACAAAAATATTTTTTATTAATTTTAATTAAAATTAAGAAAACTATTTTTAAATTATGAAAACTATTTTAAAAGGAAAAACTGTTTTTTTTTATAAAAAATTGTTTTTTTTTATATTAACTATTTTTTTAATTTTTTTTTATTATAATTTTTCACTGCTGCAAAACTTCGTTTAAGTTTGAAATAATTGTTATACTAGCCTAAAGATTCCTATTCGAAATATCTTGTTCTCCAACTCCTCTTATTTGTAAGGTTTAACTAACGTTTTTCTTTGAGCTGACCACTTCGTACAACATCGTTGTTTAGATCTTCACTTACATTTGTCGAAATGCAAGTAACATTTTTTTTCTCCACCACGAAGACGACTAGCCGACGAGTGTACACGAACTAGCCGGAGAGTATTTTGTGTTTAAGCGAGTATTATGCACTGGCTACTGCTAATGCCTGTAGCTTCGTTTTGGTGAATGTCTTGAAACTAGTCTTCGTTTGTTAAGCTACGCACGAACATCACGTTTTTGAACTAAACGCACGCGTTAACGTTTTGTTTAATCTGGCCGTTAAGTTACTACCAACCACCAAGAGGAGAGACCATCACCACCAACACAACCGCAACACTGTTACACTCTGCAAAATTGTCAATGTAACGACGACGAAGAAGAGGAAGGTCTGTCTGTCTAAACTACGTTCGCATCATACACAACGCAGAGCGCGATAGTGGTTAATATCGATCGGTTCGGTTCAGTCGGTCGGTCGCATTCAATAAGAAAGAAATAACTAACAACAGCAACAACGAATTTAAAATTTTGACTGCAGTCAGTTTATTTTGGTGTTTAGTTTGTTTTCTGTTACTGTTTTTATTTTTTGTGTATTTTGGTTTAGTTGCATTTTTAACGTGAGTCCGGTTTTTCGACTTTTGCTGCTCGTAGAACTACGACAACGACGGCGTTGGTTGGTATTTAGGTGCAATGAAGGCGAAATTCCTTTAAGGCACTTTGAAGAGTTTCCCTTTACCGAAAATTTGCTAAATACTTGAATAAGACAAGAAGTGTGAAAAAATGGACATTTTAACAAAAGTGTCAACAAACAGTGAATTATTAAACAAAAAAATTTGGAAAAAAATAAAGTTAAAAAAAGAAAACATTAAATGTTAATGAAAATAAGAAACATTTAAATAAAAAACAAATAAATGCCTTTAGACAAATCTAAACAATGTTATTATTTTGTTATATTTTAGGTATTTGATTAAAAAAACTCCGGGTTTTCTTAAAAATAAACAAAATTGTAAAACAAAACAAAAAAAAATTATAAAAATGTGAAACAATTAAAAAAAAATGAATAAGTGCCTTTTGACAAATCTCACTGAAAGAGTAGTTGTGTTGTTTGATTTCGAAAATTCGGGTTTTTTTTATCAAATGCCTAGATTTATAATTTATTAAATTAAAAACTTGTTTTGTTTTTCTCATGTGCCACAGTTAATAGCTGTTAATTGACTGTATAATCTTGGATTTATTGCAGTTGATAACGACAGATTGTGTCATTAAACACATCGCATCATCTTTTAAAAAGAGACTTTGATTTGGGATTACTTATAACATACCATATAGGTATATTTATAACACACACATAGCGTAGATAAACAAGGTAAGTTTCGCTTGTATGGTTAATGAATTAAAAATGAACAAAAATAATAATTTTTAACTAAAATATCTATAATATATGAAACTTAGCTTATATCATATTTACAAAAAAATAAAACTTTTTAACTAAAATATATTAAACTAAGCTTATATGGTATTTACAAAGACCTAAAAATTTCTTATTATAGATATCTCTTATATAGATATTGTATTTTGAGAAATCTTATAAATCTGTTATTTAGAAATGTCATTTGCGAAACCTTAAACATCTGTTATTTAAAGATTTTATTTAAAAAAAATCGGCAATATTTTATTATTTATAGATATTGTATTTTGAGAAATCTTATAAATCTCTTATTTAAAGATTTTATTTAAGAAAATCAGCAATATTTTATTATTTTTGAGGTTATTTTATAAAATTTATTTTTATGTTCATTTTATATTATAAACTGTTTTCTAAAAGGTATTTTCTCATTTAAAAAAAATGTCTACTTGAATTTCCTTGTAAAAGACTTTCCTACAGGCCTTTAAATCGCATGAATTCTCGAAGGAAGCAATATTTATAAGACAAGACTGATGTCACTTGTAAAGTGATTCCATTTGAAATTCAAAAAATATCAATTCAAATTCAAATTTTTCATTTGAAATTCGAAAAATATCAATTGAAAAACAAAACTCGCCAAATGAAATTCAAAACCCATCAATTGATGTTCAAAACTCGTCAATTGAAATTTAAAACAATTGGAATTCAAAACTCGTCTATTAAAAATCTAAAATCTTCAAATCTCTTTCAACTGATGTGTTGTAAATATCAATTGACGAGTTTAGGGTTTCAATTGATATTTTTAGAATTTGAAATGAAAAATTTTAATTTAAATTGATATTTTTGGAATTTCAAATTGATTTTGTGAATATCAATTGACGAGATTTGGATTTCAAATGGAATATTTGAATTTCAATTGATTTTCTTTGAATTTCAATTGGAAATGGTGTAGACTTGCCGATTGACTCGATACTATACTGCGAAGTTGCTGTTGACAACATTGAGGTGACCGGCAATGATAGTAACATTTAGATAATTAGAGACGGGAATCGAATCACGGTACTCCCGCATGGTAGTCGCACATTCCAACCATCATGCTACTGCCGGTCCCATGAAATGTATACATAGTAGGTTAGGTTAATTTGGCCTTTACCATACTCTCTTGGGTCTTAGCATAGCTCCCATTGTGATACCATTTTAAATTCTCGCACTAATTATTCCTACTCTATTCGGTCAACTTCGCTCTCAAGCCATTTCGTTGTTCTGATAAAGGCAAAGATTTTCTGGAGATGGCCTACTTATAAACAGGATTTGTACATAAGTGCCCGATGACCAATCATATCATATTTCAGATCATCAAAAGCATAGCAGTGATATAAAAGATGCTCCGTGATCTGTTCTTCTTTCTCATTGTTGCAGCTTTTACAAAAGTCTTATTAGTGTTCCATAGATGGTCTCTAGACAGATTCAGGGCATATCGTGTCCTCTATATATCCATTATATATCAAGTTAGGATGACATTTTTTCCAAGATGTAGGGCATTGTCTTTATTATCATAATAGGATGTGTCCGGGAAGTTCCTCATAAAAACCGAATCGAAAACAGCTTCTGGTACAGTGTAATCCGTGTGACATCTTACATTGATTAAGTCCGGATTATAGCATGACCATAGTCCCGATGGCTTCATGCTATCGTGGTGTCTAACCACACTGCAGTGTACCCTGCTATCTTCTTCGCCCTAATGCCTAGGAGTAACCAGTTAATGACAATGTTATCATGATTGTAATCTTTAGTACAAATTTTAATTTTTTTTTAAATCTTGACTCCCATATTTCAGGTTAGCCAACTCACTGTCTAGAACATATTATTATCCCATTGCTTGATGTGCAGACGGTTAGAGATCAGCTAATATCAACTCTTTCTTTCACCGATAGAACCTGTAGAAGCATATTCTTAAATAAATATTCTATTTACTCTTAAAAGAAATATTACACACCTCATCTACACTTCCCTCTTTCTCTCTCTCTCTAATCTAAAATTTCACTAATAATACAAACAATTCCATTGGCATTCTCGATTATGATTTAAAATATTTTTACTTCATTGAATTTCTTACGCTTTCTGCCTTACTAATACAATACCTCCCACCTGTGGTTCCTAATTTCATGTTATGTTCACAGTGTGATATAAGAAATACAAAGCTTAGCTTTCTATACTTATATTATTGTCGTATATTCGACGATTGAATGGATGGCATTGCCCTAAAAGGCATACTACGCGTTATTTCTCTGCTGACATTTAGGTCATTCTTTGGGCTGTCTTTGGTGCAGAGATAAAGATTATGACATCCATGTAACTCTGTCATGAAGAATGTTAACCTGTTAACGGTTTGTTGGTGTTGTGCTGCTGCTGCTTCCTGACATGTTAATTTCAGCTTTTAGCATTCGATTAAAACAAATTATGGTGTTTTCTTAGTGCAGCTACTATTAAACAACAGCAACAGCAACAGTGACACCACAGCCACTGCACCATAACATTAACTAGTCAGTATTTATTTGCTGATGTTTGCCAAATCCAGTTTCCACCTGTTGCTGGCAATATTTTTGCAATAATTTACTGTAAAAATATCAACAAAACCAGTTGACTGCAAGAAAACCTGTTCAATATATATCCATCCGTGACACAAACAAATCTGTGAATTGCAGCACAAAAATGTTTCTAAGTAACCTCCCAGAGAGTTGGCGTTGCAGACGGCAAGCATTCAAGTGTTTCTATAAATTGTGAATGGATTAGTATTGAGTATTTGTGGCAATTAAGCGTAAAAGATTTTGTCAGCCAGCGTAACCTGTTGCCAGAAGCAAAAACGCTTTTAAACTACAAATATCTACTACTCCTATGTAGTATTCAAATTCAATGAGCGGCAATTTTTTTTATTTTTTTTTATTGAAATAACTCAAACATGATGTCAAGGGCGTAGCCAGGATCTAATGTAGGGGGGGGGCAGTCGGTTTTACATTTCATGTTAATAGTATGTTTACAGAAAAAAATTTAAAATTAAGTACTTAACGATAAATCAATACTCATTGTTTTGACAATATTTTATTAAAAAAAGGTAGACCAAAATTTTGTTAAAAAAATTTTAGGTCATCGAGTACCAAAAAATTAATTTTTATTCATCCTAGTTGTTTTTTTTTGGAAATATGGCGGCAATTCTTAAGCGATTTTAAAATTTTTTTCTTGTGTTATAGGAAACAAAATTGTGCACAGTTACGTTATTTTATATTCTGAATTCTTATCGTTTTTTTTTAAATATGTCAAAGTCGATGAAAAAATAATTTTTGACTTTTATTTCAAATATTTTGGGTTTATGGGCTCAAATTGATTTTCGCAGACAATTGTTGGATTTTCGGATATGCCGTCATCGATAAAGTTGTTTTAAATAAGTCTAGCTTATCCGAAATCCCAACTATAGCTTGTCGAAAATCTACTGAACCCCTTAAAACAATACTCAAAGTAAAAAAACTTTAAAAAAATTTTTACGAAACCGTCATTGTAACTCAAAAATCTTATGATGCAGTTCGATTTCAAATTAGGTTAAAACCGTCGAGTCCGATCTTGTCTATTTTTTCGACTACTACAGTGTTCTTTTTCACTGAATGTAATCTACAAATCCAAAGAACTAATTAATTTAGTTTTATGTCTTGTTAAAAGAATTGATACGGAAATCGAGAACGGAATCAGTTGCCTCAAAAATTTTAAATTTCAAACTCGATTGATTTTTTTTTATTTTTACTGTGTTCGTTCAATTGAATGCGTCGGCTCGAATCGAATTCGCTCATTCTGTCACTCCAATTTTCCAAGACCTTGTAAATGTTTTCGGGCTGTAGCTCACGGATTGCTTTGATGATCTTGGCCTTAAGAGTTTGAATCGCTTCTGTTAATTATTTTCCAAAATTTAGTTTTAACTTCCTAATGAAAAACATAACATCCTAATGGAAAACTAGAAGATATTTGAATTTGGTACATTTATATATATACTACGTATCTTTGTTGCAAGCGCACTAAATATAATTAAAATTTTGCACAACCTTATCGCTTATTGAACGTTTACTTACGAATAAAAAAGGGCCTCTTTCTGCCAACTAGTACTTCCATAGTACTTCAATAATTTCAAGGAGGAACTCTTAATATTTTGTGAATTCATTAGAAATTTCTAAACTTTAACCATTTCTACAGCTTTGATACACTTTGTAAACGTCTGACCAACAGTTACCACTGCACAAGCAGGGTAATAACAATACATAAGCACTTTTTCTTAAAGATCAGCTAATTTCTTTGACTCAGAGTTAAAAAATTTCCACTTGAGTTTTGGAGAATGAACATAGGGTGAAAGTTTTTATCAGTTCATCTTATTGAAATTTCTGTACTGTTTTATTTTAATTTTCATATATTCCGGAATTTTGACAGATTTTCCAAGCTGTAGGGGGGGGCAGCTGCCCCCCGCTGCTCCTACCTGGCTACGCCCTTGCATGATGTCAATGTTTGTTGGCAAACGAGGATCGTAGTGGAAGTTTGGTTGAAAGGTAATAAGAATTCACTAACTCACAAGCAGACAAATTAAATCTGTTGTTCTTACTGCCCAAATCCCATGATTATAGGTTTGACAAAGCAGCTTATTGTCATCTCGACTGCCGATGAAATATATGTATGACTTTATGAGGTTTCAAAATTTGGAATCAGCTTTCTGCAAATATATGAAATTAGACAAATCAACTTTTTCCGTAATGGTATTGATGTATCGATGCTTCACTTGCCAAATTGTCTAACTTCACTGTAATTAAAAATCCTCCATAGAATTAAATTTTTTACTGGTAAAAAAAAAATTGTCTAATAGCTAACTCTACTGCACATTTTTTACATCATTTATTTGACTTTATAATTTAACAGCGTTTTTAAAAACAATATATGGAATTTTGTTGAATGGATTTCATGGCAAATGGGCTGTAGGCCAAATATCAGCAATCATTCGTGCTTACATGCTTACATCCTGATTCAGGATAACAATTTCCTGTGAATTTTTTTCCTATTACTTGATCCCCTATTCTAAATAAAATCTCCCCTTTCCCTTATTCCAAACAAAGTTCATAAATGGGCAACTATTCCCGGGAAAGATGGAGGTATTACTGATGTATACTTAGGGAAGAAGAATTTGAAGTGAAGGGAGTTATACCAAAAAATTAATGGCAAAAGTGCAAAACATTTCTCAAACTAAGGGGAAGGGAATATGTACTATTTCTCAAGATAAGCTCGCAATTCGCTGGAATTTCATATAAAAGAGTCGTGACTTGTACTGGCATGTTAGACATTTACGTACGGAATCCTTCAGTAAATATTTTGTAAATATTTTTTACTTTTTTTGTCCCTATAAGTACTTGTTGTGCCCGAAAGAAGAATTTATTGTACCAAAAAGTACTTTTACTCTTTCACTACTTTTTTTGTATCAAATATTACAATAAACCTATATAAAAAAATATTGTACCAAAAAGTACAATTTTCTAAAAATAAAAAAAATATTGTACTAAAAAGTACTTTTATTGTACCAAAAAGTAAAATTTATTGTACCCAACAGTACTGTATATTTTGTACTAAAAAGCATTTTTGTTGTACTAAAATGTAAATTAATTGTACCACAAAGCACTTTTATTGTACCAAAAAGTAATATTATTAAATCAAAAGGTATCAAAAGTGTTTTTACTATAACAAAAAGTACAAGTAATTGTAACAAAATTTTTCGCTCCAAAAAGTACATTTATATTACGAGAAAAAAACTCTTATAAAACTCTTTTTGTAACAAAAATTGCTTTAATTGTACCAAAAAGTACAATTTATTGCACTAAAAAGTACTTTTATTGTACCAAAAGTTACCTTAATATTATCAAAATGTACATTACTTGTACCCAAAAGAACAATGTTTGTAGCAAAAAGAACTGTAATTATAGCAAAAAGTACATATTATAGTACCAACAAGCACTTTCACTGTATCAAAAAAGACTTATTGTACAAAAAAGTAAATTTTTTCTACTCAAAAGTATTATTATTTTTTTAAAAATTCTTTTTTGTACCAAAACTTACAATTGATTCTACAACAAATTCTTTTATTCCACAAAAAAAGTACTATTTGTTGTACCAAAAAGTACTTTTATTGTACCATAAAGTACATTAATTGCACCAAAATTAAAATTTATTGTTCCCAGAAGTACACTTTATTGTACCCAATAGTAAAATGTTTGTACTAAAAAGTACTTTTATTGCAGCAAAAAGTTTAATTTATTGTACCAACAAGTACTTTCAGTGTAACAGAAAGTACTTTTGTTGTTCCAGAAAGTATTTTAAATGTGCAAAAAAGTACTTTAGTTGTTCCAGAAAGTACAATTTATTGTACCAACAAGTAATTTTATTGTAACAAAAACTAATTTTTTTTAACAAAAAGTACAATTATAGTACCAGAAAAGACATTTATTAGATCCAAATGTTTCTGCAATGTACCAGAATTGAGTTTTACTGTACTTGAAGTTATTTTTTTGTAACAAAAATTTCATTTACTGTACCCAAAAGTACTTTTGTTGTATCAAAAAGTTGTTTTATTGTACCAAAGTACTCTTATTATACCAAAAAGTAAAATTTATTGTACTACAAAGTACTTTTATTGTACCATAAATTACCTTAATTGTACCAAAAAGAACATTTATTGTACCCGAAAGAAAAATTTTCATACCAAAAAATACTGTTATTGTAGCAAAAGTACATTTTATTGTACCAACAAGTATTTCCAATGTACCAGAAAAGACTTATTGTATCAAAAAGTACTTTTATTGCACTATAAAGTAATTTTATTTTACTAAACAATTAAAATAGTACAATTGATTGTACAACAAATTCTTCAATTGCACAAAAAAGTACTATTTTATGTACTAAAAAGTACAATTTGTTGTATCAAAAAGTACTTTAACTGCACCAAAAAGTTAAATTTTGTACCAAAAAGTACTTGTGTTGTACTAAATAGTACATTTATAATACTAAAAAGCACTTTCAATGTACCAGAAAAGACTTTTATTGTACCAAAAAGTACAGTATTTGTACCAAAAAATATTTTGGTTGTGCCAGAAAGTACAGTTTATTATACCAAGAAGCACTTATATAGTACCAAAATTATATTTACTGTACCCAAAAGATATTTCAATGTACCATAAATGAGTTTTAATATATATATGAAAAAGTACTTTTATTGTTCCAAAAAGTACATTGATTGTACAACAAAATACTTTTACAGTACCAAAAAGTACTTTAATTGTACCAACAAATACATTGATTGTACCACAAATTGCTTTTATTGTAAAAGTACTGTTATTGTGCCAAAAAGTACATTTATTATGCTTAAAGTCAAATTTGTTGTATTGAAAAGTACTTGTGTTGTACCAAAAAGTACTTTTTTAGTCACTAGAAGTTATACTTTTCTTGTGCTAAAAATGTTGTTTACTATTGAAATCTAGCTTCCTTTGTTTTTCTTTTCCCATACTATTTAGAATAGGAGTATTTTGAATTGGGCTGTTAATTTATATGACAGTTTGTTTGTCTTTGGAAATAATTAATTATCCGGACAACTTAATGCTATAGATCTAATTTTATTACATTCAAATTCTCGACATTTATTTACTTACCGTTTTTCTATCATTTCGTGATCAGCTGATGTTTCTAATGAAATCACTCATAAAACGTAATCAACCACAAAGTGTCATTTAATCTGGAAAATGTAACGTTGACATAACTCTCTGCTGAGTATCCCTTGTAAATAAAAGAAAAAATAGACAACAACAATATACACTGCTACGTGACTATTCAGTTTATGTTGTCATACTAGTATAACATTTTGAATTTAATGAAACGAACCTCGTATCGCCCGCTCAGGTATGTTGTTAATTTAACTCAAGTATTTTTAAAGGTGTGTACCGGCATGCGTCGTTACACCATATAAGCAAACATCTTGAAATCTTCACAGTAAAGATTAAACGCAAAATCTCGAGCTTACATAAAACGCAATAACATGACTCTTATAAAAAAAATATCTACATATGTACTTAAATACTGGTTTAAACATACATACATGAGTCTATAATAAATCTCAACAAAATTCGATTGTTTTTGTTGTTGTTTTTTTTCTCATTATTCACAAAATAGGTGGGCTTGTATATTTGGTTGTCATTTAAAACCCCTTTTAATTTAGAAAGAAAAAAAACTTAATGGTGACACCACACTGAGTATAGTATTTTTTTTTTCTATATAGTAAGTCTCACCAAAAAAATATTGTAATATCACACAAACAATGAATAGAATAATTGTTAATAATAGCTGCTATTAGAATTTTAGTTTTGAGAACAACATTTCAATGTTCTTATCACGTTTTTTTTATAAATGGCTGCGGGTAATTGTCGTCTACTCGAACAGACGTGTAGAGTCATAGCCAGCCACAGAGGTTGTGTATGTGTGCTCTTGTGATATGTATTTTCTTTTATTCCAGCCTCTGCAGTTTTGTTTGCTTGTCTATTTTTGGCTAGATTTTAGATGATAGATTCTACGATGATTGCATTTGTACCACTTAAGAGTAAATTGCCCGAGTAATAAAAAAAATCTCTGTTAATAATTGAAAACTGCATAATGCCAACCATATCTCATGTTTCTTGCCCCGCGTGGCAAATTCTCCAGTATTGTAAACAAAATGATCTCAAGCACTTGTTGTTTGGCGTATGAGAATGACTTCATACTGCGAGGAAATGAGTAGACACCCAGCAGTAGCTTTTGTAAAAAAAAAACAGCAAAAATTTCGCATAATTATATTAAATGATTTGGTTAATTTTACACAATTTATAATTGTTTGTAGTTTGCTGCTACTGCTGCGGTGCTAATGGAGTGAATGAAGCAAAAATTTCGGAGTTTTTTATGAATGACCTGAAATTTGGTTATGTTAAATCTAGAAATCTCAGAAGTGGTTGTCTGCAATACAGTTTTATTGCAGGTAATTTTATTTTACCCAAATTTTTATTGAGCAATAAATTTGCAAATTAAAATATGCTTATATTTACCTGAGAAGTGCTTTACACTATATATCCGATATTAAGACGATTTTTAATAGAACTGATGTTTGCTTTGAACTTGCAATTGCTTAAATCATTTAATTTTTAATAATAATTGACCTCTACCAAATTTCGCAATAACTCAACAATAACTCATAAACTGGGCCTTACTACAGATCACTGTTTATCTAATTGATCTACAACTCTTTCATTGTACCGAGAACGACATAACTCAACTAATTTGTAACAATGTTTTCTTAATTTAATAATTGTTCAATCAAACAGAAATGGCAAACAACAACAACAACAATGTACAAATTATCCAAAGACCCTCAATTCCTAACCATCTATTAAATAAACACACAGCTAAGAAATTGGATGGGGACTTGGCTATTGGGGTGTGTGTTTGGGTGGGTTGAGGGGCGTTCGAATTGTGTCAAGAATTGCATAAGAACACTTTGAAGTGTCATTGTGAATAAGGTCGAACGGAAATGCACAAAGGAAGTGGAAACACACACAAGCACAGCCAACTTCTTCTGTTGGTTCTTAAGCGATCTACAGTAAACATAAACACAAGAATACTATGTAAGTACAGAAAAAAATTTACGCTTCAAGTAAATGAAATGAAATTTCACAAATATGTACAAACAAGAAGAACTTTAAAATGGGTGAAGTTAGGCGCTGAACATTAAATTTCAGGCGGCGAGACAACGGTTTGAAAACAGAAACGTGTAAAGCATTTGAGGGAGAGGAAATCGATATGGGTCAATAATTTACTTTTACTCGTTTTGTTTGTTTTTTTTTCTTCTCCAGTTTCTTTTAAGCCATTCATTCATTCATGTATTAATGCATTCGTTAACACATTCGTTCGTTCGTTTGGTTTGGTTCGTTCATTCATTTATGCTTTATGTTATCGCTTCAATCTTCTTAATCCAATTATTTTCTATTGTTATTAATTACAAACAATTTGTTTTCTTTTTAGAGATCTTTGGGGGTAACATATGTGGCAAGCACACATTAAAAATTGTTGTTGTTGTTGTTCTTGTTTTTTTTTCATTCATTTTATAGAAATATTAAAGGGTGTGTCAAGTAGAGTTACTGAAAATTTGGTAATGGTAGACCAACGAACTTTATTATAAACCTGTAAGAAAGTTTCAGTCGGGCAACCCGACTTAAATATACCCTCACCCTTAGTAAAACATAAAATTTTCAATTATATTGATATTATGACTCGATTTCCAAAGTGGGCGGAGTGGTACATTTGTATGGGAGGTACCAGAAGAGGCGTGTCTATACTTCCAGACTTTTTTCTCAAAAACTTTATCCTGCTTTAGCTTTACTAAGTACAGAAGTTGGGCACGATCGCGTTAGGTTTATTAATAATATTAATCGATTTCTAAAGTGGGCGATACCAAATAGGTATGAGAGGTTCCAGAAGAGGCGTGGCTAGAATTCCAGTTTTTTCTCCAGTTTTTTTTTTCTGGGCGGAAAGGTACATTTGTATGTGAGGTACATAAAGTTTTTTTTTCCAAAACTTAATCCTGTTAAAGCTTTACTAAATACGGAATTTGGGTACGTTTGATGTGTTTGATTTCTAAATTGGGCGGAATGAAGTATTTGTATGGGAGGTACCAGAAGGGGCGGGGCCATGTAGCCCATTTGCAATACCGTAAGTAGTTTTGGGGAAATATTAACTCGTGTAATATTTCAAAACATTTGGTTGCGTATTTCAAAAGTATGACTTAAAAAGTCATAAATCGAATTTGGTTAAAAAAAACCTAGGGTCTAAAGTGATTCCTTCTATGTTTTACACTTTTGGGTCGTATCAAATGATATATAACTTTCTACCCGTAGGGTAAATAAGTATATGCTTCTCTTCCTAACGGACATCAAATGACGATACATCATAATGAATACTCTTTCGGAGAGCCATAGGGTTTATATCCTCACATTGTTTTTGAAAAAAACTACAAAACTGGGGTAAGAAAGCATAAACTAGTATTGCACCAAAAAGTACTTTTATTGTACCAAATAGTAACGATAATTGAACTTTTTTCCAAAAAGGTACATTTATTGTGTCAAAAAGTACTTTTACTGCAACAATAAGTACTTCGTTTGTCCTAAAAGTACATTTGTTGTACAAAAAGCAGAATTAATAAAACTTTTTGTATAAAAAGGACTTTTATTTTACCAAAAAGTACTCTTACTTTAACATAAAGTACTTTTGTCCAAAAAAGTACTTTTATTGTAACAAAAAGTACTATTTTTGTACCAAAAAGTAGAATTAATATAACTTTTTGTACCAAAAAGTACTTTTACTGTGATAAAAAGTACTTTTATTGTAGCATTAATAAAACTTTTTGTACCAAAAAGTACTTTGTTTTTCCCAAAAAGTACTTTTACTTTAACGTAAAGTACTTCTTTTGTCCTAAAAAGTACTTTTATTGTAACAAAAAGTACATTTATTATACCAAAAAGTAGAATTTATAGAACTTTTTGTACCAAAAGTACTTTTTACTGTACCAAAAACCAGATATAATAGAACTTTTTGTATCAGTTGTAACAAAAAGTAAATTTATTTTACCAAAAAGTAGTATTATTATATTTTTTGTACCAAAAAGTACTTTTGTTGCCCCAAAAAGTACTTTTATTGTAATAAAAAGTACATTTATTGTACCAAGAAGTATAATTAATACAACTTTTTGTATCAAAAAGTACTTTTATTGTAGAATTAGTGGAATTAATAGAACTTTTTGTACAAAAAGTAGTTTTATTTTTCCAAAAAGTACTTTTACTGTAACAAAAAGTACTTATTTTGTCCCAAAAAATACTTTTTTTTGTTATAGAAAGTACTTTTAATGTCACAAAAAGGACATTTATTGTACTAAAAAGTGTAATTAATAGAACTTTTTGTATCAAAAAGTACTTTTATTTTTTCAAAAAGTACTTTTACTGTTACAAAAATTATTGTAGAATTAGTGGAATTAATAGAACTTTTTGTACCAAAAACCACTTTTATTTTTCAAAAAAGTACTTTTACTGTACCAAAATGTAAAAATAATAGAACTTTTCTTATCAAAAAGTACAATTATAGTAACAAAAAGTACATTAATTGTACCAAAAATTGTTTTTATTGTCCCAAATATTAAGTTACTATAGCAAAGAGTACAATTTATGGTACCAAAAAGTACTTTTACTGTACCAACTAGTACAATTTAATGTACAGTATTGTACCAACTACTACTTTTATTGTACCATAAAGTACAATTTACAATTTTATTAAACAGTATATTATACCAAAAAAAGTTAAATTTATTGTATCAAAAAGTACAGTTTTTTGCACCATAGAGTACATTTACTGTACCAAAAGTTATACTTATTATGAAAAAGTACTTTCATATTATTAAAAAGTACATTATACCAAAAAGTAAAATTTATTGTACCAAAAAGTTATTTTATAGTACAAAATATCTCAATTTATTGTACCAAATTTGACAATTGTACCAAAAACTACTTTTATCGTGACAAATAGTAAAATTTATTTTAAAAAAAATTACTATAAAGTAAAATTTTTGGTACCAAAAAGTACTTTTATTGCATCAAAAAGCAATATAACTGTGCCAAAAAGTATTTTTTTTTGTGTCAAAAATTTCTGCTGTTGTACCAAAAGCTAAAACTATATTTAGCTTTTCTACCGCATACAAAAACAATAGCACTAATTGTCAAAATAAGCAAAGGCAGACTTCAAAATATTCAACTTATTTACTGCATTCATTGACAAAGCAGCAAGTTATTATTGTTATAGTTTTGTGAGAAGAGTGATTATCAAAACATAAACAATGCAATAGCTGAGTTCGTTAAGGCGACGCCGCTGATGAGTCTCTTACCCAAAGATGAAACGCGTATGGCGATGGATGCCGGTTCGAATCCCAGCTCATCCACTTTTTCTAATTACGAAAAATAATTTCTAATTACGAAAATTACGTACTTGTGTTATTTATTTCTGATTTGGTTAGCTCAACCAGAGAGAGATTAAGTAACAACTAGATTTACTGTCTTTTCTCTCCTTCAAATGAACGTTTTGTTTCTCTTGGCATTTACATAAAACTGTTATTTTGGTCGCGAATGTCTTGCAAGCATTGCTCACTGCAGTAAGTCATTTGTTGTATAAGTGAAGCAAATGTAATTGAATTCAATAATTGCATATATTGATTCATATGAAAATATGCCACAATAATATATGTGAATTCTCCCACATGCGCACATATACTTATTAACATATATACACATAAACTCACTTAGTATCCTTGGATCAAGGTAAATATTAGGTAGTGTAGAGTAGATAATGTTAGTTAGTAAAAATTAGTGACTTTTAATAATTTTTTTCAACATTCTGTTTAGAATTTACTTTGTCGAAGAAAACTAAAATTTAAATGTTGCTAAAATCTCAAAATTTTTTAGAAATATTTTATATTATTGCATTAAACATCTTCTTACTGTTAATCTTTTGTATTTTTATTTTAATTAGTAATACTCCTCTAACTTATGTTTAATAATTTCATATTCTAGCGCCTTAACATTTCACCATTCCAACTTGAGATCCCTCTCAATTTTGTTTTTTTTATGGCTATGAGCAGCATTCAAGCTTATTCTCAATTATGTTTTCGGCTACTACTGAATGCATTTACAGTCGCCGCCGCCAACGATGGCGATGATGATGATGGTGTTGATGAGAGGCAATGATGATGCACTTGTTTACTGGCATTTCTAGCTAGCTAAGAGGCAGATCTTAAAGATGATGTTGTGAAATCATCACGTTTTAGATAAAAAAATGCTTTCTTTTCATTTAAGACAAAACTTTCACGCTTTCATTTGTTTCTACGTTTTGTTAGAGCTTGTTGTAATTTTACAAAGATTCAAGAAATTTGTCGGGTAATTGAATTTTGATTTCATAGTCTGTAAACGATATGGAAAATGTGCTAATTGTTTCAAAAGTGGAGTATAAGTAATATCTAAATAAAATAAGTTGCCAGTACATACCAAATAATTAACAGACATATACTCAATCAAGTGACAAGTGGTGTTAAATAAAGTAGTGGCAATATATAATTTAAACAAAAAAACTTTCATTTGATACAAAAGAATGTTTTTTGCTTTAGTATACCATAATACATAGTATATAAAACAACAAAAAACTTTTAACAGTCTTAAAATCGGTAATATGGAGTGTTTATCTTAACTGAATATCTAAATTTCGTTATGTAACAATAACAAATGTCACTTATTTGCCTTTATTCTCTAAAAACTATATTCATTAACGTTGTAATGTAAATTATTACAAATTTCTCTTGCCCTACCCTAATCGAATAAACAACGTGTCGGTGATTTTACTTACTATTATCTCCCCCTACTAGCCTACTGACCATTAGCTAATGAGCTAGCGCCTGCATGAGTTCCCTGCATGAGTGATAGCTTTTCCCCCTATGCAGATGCATGGCATGGCCGTCAGAAAACAAACAAAAAACTTTCATTTTCTTTGCCTCTGTTTACAGTCTGTTAAATCTTCTTCTACGGCATGATCATGCAGCATTTTTATTGGGTCATTTATTTGAATTATTTATAGTCTTTTCATTACAAATTTTTCTTTGCGTCGTAATTTAATTATACTTTCCAAGCATTAATGCATTTTTTTGCACTACAAATTACCAGATTTTAAACTGTTATAATTTTGCATAAATTATCATTAATATTTCATTTAATATTTGGTGATAATTGGCTTTTTTTAAGATTTAATAGATTTCCCTAAAAATAGTGGTGCTGTTGCATGTTTGATTACGATTTTGGGTTTTTAACACGTTTTTGTTAAAAATCTCAAGAAAAACAATTGAAAATGTGTTTTTTTTTCTTAAAAACGTGCATGCTTATGGCATATGATTGATATTGCCGGCGGCTGTTGCGAATGATATATTAATACATATAATGAAAGTAATTAATCGCAGGTGATATAAAATTCAGTATTATAAAACATTTGCCGCTGGCATTTTATCACTAGTGTTAGGATTGACTTAGGCTAGACATTAACGTCTACTTAATGCCAAATACTTTGGGGGAAGTGCCATTTCCGGCAAATTTATTAATTTTTTTCGTGTGACCTTTTACTGCAGACATAACAATAAAATAGATTTAACAATTAATTTAAACTTGAGTTTAGCGTTGGTAACTGTAATTCCCCAGGGTTATTCAATAAGCGATGAGCCATCAAACAAAGAAATGAAATGGGGTAGAGCAAGTATTCAACTTAAGTTAGGTGAAGTGTAATAAATGAATTGATAATAAGTTTTATCTTATTCATTAAGTATTTTTTTGGTACCAAAAAGTATTTTTTTACTTTTTTTTGTATCAAAAGATACTTAATGAACAAGATTAAACTTATTATCATTTTTTTATTACATGTCACAAAAAAAGACAAAAAAGTTGTTTTTGGTACAAAAAAATACTTTTCGCTACAAAAAAAGTACTTTTTTTAAATTAACTTTGTGGTACAAAAAAATGTTATATCTGGTAGATTATATGTAATTTTTGGTGCTTCAAAAGTACCTTTGGTACTATTAAAATACTTTTTAGTGCAATAAAAACATTTTTGGTACAATAAAAGTACTTTTTGGTACAAAAAAGGTACTTTTTGGTACAAAAAAGGTACTTTTCGGTACAAAATACTTTTTGGTGCAAAAAACTACTTTTTGGAACAATAAAAGTACTTTTTGTTACAAAAAAATTGTATATTGTACAATTAAAGTACTTTTTGGTACAATATAAGTTTTTTTGGTACACACAAAAAATTTAATTTGTGATATGTCAAAAGTATTTTTTGGTCAAATAAATGTACTTTGTGGTACAACAAAAGTTCTTTATGATAGATCATATGTAGTTGTTGTTGCTTCAAAAGTACATTTGGTACTATTAAATTACTTTTTGGTACAATAAAAGAATTTTTTGGTACAATAAAAGTACTTTTTTAGCACAATAAAAGTACTTTTTGGTACAAATGCAGTTTTGTTTAGTACAATAATAGTACTTTTTTACAGTAAACGTAGTTTTGGTACAATAAAATACCTTTTTGGCACAGTAAAAGTACTGTTTTGTTCTATAAAAGTACTTTTTGGCTAAATGAAAGTACTATCTGGTACAATAAATGTACTTTTTGGTAAATTGAAAATAATTTTTGATACAACAGAAGTACTAAGTGATTCATCAAAAGTACTTTTTGGTACAGTGAAAGTACTATTTGCTACAATAAAAGTTCATTCTGGTAGAAAAAAATACTTGTTGCCCATAAAATCTATTTTTTTTTTGTACAATAAATGTACTTTGTGGTGCATTAATAATATTATTGGTTCTATTTAAGTACTCATTGGGTTAATAATTGTACTTTTTTGGTACTATACATTTATTTTGTGGTACAACAAAAGTACTTTGTGGTACAATAAATGTAGTATTAGGTACATCAATAGTACCATTGTAACAATAAAATTAGTTTTTGGTACATAAAAAGTACTATGTGCTACATCAAGAGTACTATTTATAGCAAAAGTAATATTTGGTACAATAAAAGTAAATTTGGTTCAATAAAAGTACATTTTAGTACAATTCGGTATAATAATAGTACTTTTTTGTAAATAAAGGAACTATAAATGTACTTTTTAGTACAATAAAAGTACTTCTTTGTACTATTAATGTACTTTTGGGTACCACAAAGGCATTTTTTGGTACAATGAAAGTACTTTTCGGTACAAACAACTTAATTTTTTTGTACAAAAAAAAGTATTTTTTACACCAAAACTGTACATTGGGGGATAAAAAATAATTTTTTGTACAAAAAAATTTACTTTTTTCTACAATAAAAGTTTTTTTCGAATACAATAAAGAACTTTACAGCAGAATTAAAATACTTTTTATACCATCACCCTTAGGGATGAGGGTATATATCATTTGATACGAAAAAAAGTGTAACGCATTAAAGGAGACGAGTTAGACCCCAAGTATCTTAAGACCAAATTCGTTTCAGAACTTTTTAAGAAGAATGCGCTATGTCCGTCTGTCTGGCTGGCTGGCTGGCAGGCTGGCTGGCTGGCTGGCTGGATGGCTGGTCAGCAGGATAACTCGAGTAAACCTTAACGGATCGGTATGAAAATTTACCAGTGTCAATATTTTTCAAAACGAACTTATGGGATTGTAAATGGGCTGAATAGCCCCACCCCTTCTGGTACCTCCCATACAAAATTACCTATTTTTGGAAAATTAATATTTCTTCCATAACTTCCAAACGGACAACCGGAGGATGTTTGAATTTGGTCAGTTTATTTATCTTGCAAAAGTAGACAAACCCTAAGAAAACCGAAACCTTTGCCCCACCCATTCTGGTACCTCCCATACAAATAACCGAATTGACCCTTATAGTTTTACATACATATCTTTTTTTGCAAGTAAACTGAGATCACTCAAATTTTGCGTATGATGTTTGCTTATAAATATTAGACTCAGGTATGAATATGGACTATATCGGTTCACGCCTTCTGGTACCTCCCATACAAAATGACCTATTTTTGGAAATTATATATTTCTCCAATAACTTCCAAACGGACTCTTGGGGGGTAATGAAATTTGGTCGATTAATTTATGTTATTATAGGAGGCAAAACCCTAGAAAACCTAACTATTTGACGCACCCCTTCTGGTACCTCCCATACAAATGACCGAACTCACCCCCATAGTATTACAAACATAACTTTTTTCTAAGTACACTGAATTCAGTCAAATTATGAGTAATTTGTACGCTTATGAAAATATGAATCAGGTATGAATATGGACTATATCGGGTCACCCCTTCTGGTACCTCCCATACAAAATTACCTATTTTTGGAAAATTTATAATTCACCCATAACTTCCAAACGGACATTTGAGGGGTAATGAAAATTAGTCGGTTAATTTATATTGTGATAGGAGGCCAAACCTCAGAAAACCTAACTATATGACACACCCCTTCTGGTACCTCCCTCACAAAGGACCGAACTTACCCCTATAGTCTTATATACATATCTTTTTTTGTAAGTGCACTGAATTCAGTCAAATTATTCGTAAGTTGTACGTATGAAAATTTGAGTTAGGAATGAATAAGGACTGTTTCGGTTCACCCCTTGTGGTACCCCCTATCAAAATTTTTTTTTTTTGAAAAATTAATATTTCTCACATAAATTCCAAACCGGCACCTATACCCCCTACACAAATAAGTAAAGTTTTGGACGATTTTGCACCACAAGCAGGGGAAAAAATATACATAAGTAATTTTATTTTATTTAAAAATCTATTCATTTCAATAACTCAAGACTTCAACAATATCTTATATTGGGTGATGGTATTTATCAGTCAGTTTACCTGACTGAAATTTCTGTACTGGTTTTTTGTAAATTTAATACTTTTTGGTACAGAAATTTAATTTGCAGTACAAAAAATTTACTTTGCAGTTAATTGAATGTACCTCTTGGTACTGAAAAAGTAATTTTGGTACGATAAAAGTACATTGTGATGCATCAAAAGTACTTTTTGGTGCAAAACAAATACTTTTTGGAACAATAAAAGTACTTTTTGGTACAAAAAAATTTACATTTCGGAACAATAAAAGTATTTTTTGGTACAAAAAAAGTACTTTTTGATGCTACTACTGTACTATTTATTGCAACAAAAGTGATTTTAAAAACATATAATGTATTTTTTGGTACAATAAATGTGTACTTTTTTGGCTATCAACAGTACTTTTTGGTACAAAAAAATAATATGTGGTACAAAAAATTTATATTTAGGTACAATAAAATAGTTTTTGGTACAATTAAAGTACTAAATATGTCATCACGTCTACTTTTTGTCATCACGTCTACAATAATGTTACTTTTTGGATCAATAAAAGTTTTTTTTAGGTACAACAATAGTACTTTTACGTTATGGTACAAAAAAGTACTTTTTTTGTTAAATAAAATGTTTTTTCTGGTATAATAATTGTACTTTTTGGTACGAAAAAGACCCTTTATGATAAATTGAATAGAATACGATATCGAATATTGCTTGGTCGAGAAAAAAAATTTCTCAAACCACAAAGTTTTGTTTATTAAAAAACTTTAAAATGTTAAACGATTTATTTTATATTTAAATCATGAAGAAATATAAATTTGTCATACCACAAAGTTTTAGTTATCAAAACACTTTAAAATCGCAATCAAACCTTTGGTAAATAGATAAACCAAGAAGTTACTATTTTTTTAATGTAAAATGAAACAAAGAATTGTGAAATCTGATCGGCTCGAGGAAGGACAGTTAGTAACACTTAGAATTACTGTTTCCCTCTCTCTTCAAAAAAATTCGATGTACAATAATCAAATAATCAAACTCATATAGAATTATCATATTCAGTACTCCATAAGATTATTAGGTACTTATTAATAATAAACATTTAACCTAATGTAAGTAATTGAGACTTACATTCATGTAAGTAATTGAGACTTACATTAGGGCAATGACACTTTTTTGTCTAACAATATTTGCAGTTTATTTTTCTTCTTTTTTTTATTTTTTTAATAAAATACAAACTTGACATCATTATTCAAACAAATCCTGTCAACACTAAGTTGACAACATTTGTGCGATTAAATTTAACAGTCCATTACATTAATATCCACCACACTAATTTAAACCAAACATTGCAATGTTTTGTTGATTACACACCAGCAGCATTAGTGTCATTAATGCCTTGAACAATTGACAATCCTCTACGATTTCAACACTACAAATGTATACGACTGTAAGCAATGGTCTATCATATCTAACAGTTACATATGACAACTCATAGTTTTGTTTAAGTCACCAAAGTAAATTCAACATTTTTGTACAATATTTCCGTTTCCGGTGTGTCAAAACTATTTACTAAGCGATTTCACAAACTGTAAACATTGATTTATATTAAATTATAGCACAGCATAAAATTGCATTAAAGGTGTCAGTTTACAATAAAAACAACAACTACAGTAGTAAAAATGTTGTTGATGATGATGATGATGGCGATGATAACCATAATATAGCTAAAGACAATTGGCTGGTGACAAGTTCATTGACAGCTAAATTGTTTGCTTGGTTTATCACTGAAATGATAACAATACCTTAGCTATTGATTTATATAGTTTTTGTTGTTTTTTTTTATTGTAAAACAATCAACAAAGTAAATAAATAGCTGTATCATATATAAAGAGAGCTATTAAGTAAAGGTATGATTTATCATCGTTATTATTATATTAGTAGCATGAAATTTTTACACAAATAAAATGAAATATTTAAATGATAATAGAAAGCTTAATAATTGTAATTAATACAAATTGTGTGGGAATTTACGTTTGAGCAGATTGTTATGAAAATTATCTAAATTCGGATTTTACAGCCATAGCGTACCACTGGCCGGCCAATTAAAAAAGATGAAATGTCAGGTTTGTTTCTTGAGGGGAAGCTGTCAAAATTGTTGTTATGGCTTAATGGCAGTATAGTGTGTGTGTGTTGGCTTTTCTTTATTAATATGTATGTATATGACTGAAATGTATATAATTTAGTTATTTTGTTTTTTAAGCTTTAGTCTAAAGTTGCGGTAACATAGATATTAAAGAAAGTGAAATTTTGTGATCTTGTAGTCAATTTGTTGCCAATAGTTGGTTTTATAAACAACTCTTGTATTCTTTATTTTTGGCATTTGCTTTGCTTTTTGTGTTAATTACATTTTATGTTAATTTTTTTTATAAATGTAATTTTTCTTTACATTGTGTCAAGTATTTCAGCTAAGCTGACACAGTTTTGCAAATTTTGTTTTTTTTTATTATAATTTTGGTATTTATTTGTAAGGTCTTTTCATTTAAGAGTCGCAATGTTTGTTTTTGTCTGCCGCCATCATAACAACGTGGCTTGCGTCTTATATTCCATACTGCAGCTGTTCTCGCAGAATCGCGTCAAGTGTTTGTTTGGTTGAGTCATTTGATGTTTAACGCTTGGAATAAAACTCAATTAAACGAAATAATAAAGATTAGCATTGACCGCAATGTGAGCTACAGTTAATGGGGTGATGACAATAATTTGGAAGTTTTCAATAGAATGTTTAAATAAGATTTGGGTGAATAGAAGGCAATAATATAAAATAAATGAAAATTTTATCAAAACCTAAATTCCCATTTTAATTTAATAAGCAAATGGCAAATTTGACATCGGAGATTAAGACAAGATCTTTGGAAGTAGATATTAGAGAGAACAAATAATAGTCAAAAGTGAGCTTTTATTGTCTGGAATTTAGTTTGAATTTTTATGAAAAATCTACTGCTAGTTATACCAAAAATCCTTTGAAATGAGTTTTAGAGAGCATATCTCCAAAAAGATTTGTCTGCCATTGTTGTCATCAACTTTATGCACTTGCTTTACTTATGGTAGGGTACTTTTATGACTTGCACACATATCTACACATAGATCTGTGTGTTCATTATGCAGTTTTGACCTCAATTGTTTAATAACTTTTGATACATTGGTAAAGATACATACTGGCACTGATATAAATTATAATATAAATGACATAATGTTAAATATTTTTTAAGTGGTATGTTGCTGATAACAATTCAGAGATAAGGTTTATAAATACAATTTAAAAAAACTGTGCGAGATCTGTAGGTTGAATAAAATTGTATATATTTAGAAAGATCGAAACATAAAAAAATAGCATAAATGAGTTCAAAAATAAAAGATATACAAAATATTTACAAATAAAATTAATATTAATATAATATATTTGACAAACCACATTCCTCTAAATTTTTTAACTTTAAATCAATAATAAAATGTTTTAAATAATAAAATATATAATAATAAATATAGATGAATATTCGAAATGTATCTTCTAGAGAACTGAAATCGATGCGTGGCTCAGGAGGGGGCGACAAAAACTTCGTTGGTTGGACTAGGTCATAGAGCTGTTATCGAAGCTTGGTGTGACGAACTATCTACGGAGAAGAATAAGAAGAGACCTATGCAAATGCAAATTCCTTACTAAGACAACAAATGACTTACTGCAGTGAGCAATGCTTGCAAGACTTTCGCGACCAATATAACAACCAATCTTCTTACTCACGATAAGCTCTCTTCTCTCAATATCAAAACAAGTATAACTAGCAGCTATTATAATGAAAGCAGTAAATCATTTGAATGTTTTTAAATCTGCATTTTCTACTAAGACAACAAACGAATTACAGCAGTGGGCAATGCTTGAAAGACATTCGCTATCAAAACAACAGTTCCACATTAAAGCGAAGAGAAACAAATAGTGCATTGTTAATGTTTTGTTTTTTCAAACCAATCTAAGAACACTTCTTACTCACGCTTAGCTCTCTTCTCTCAATTCTCTCTATCATTAGAATGTTTTGAAATCTGTCTTTTCTTATTTTGCTAGAAAAATAAAATTCTTTTCTACGTAGTACTTCTGTACTTTTTGGGTACAATAAATGTACTTTTTGGTACAATAAACGTTTTATTTGGCGCAATAAATTGTACTTTATGGTACAATATATTATAAAAGTTGGTTTAATAAGTTTGCTAGATGGTACAATAAAGGTACTTTTTAGTACAATAAAGATACTTTCTGGTACAATAAAAGTACTTTTTGGTATAATAAATTGCGATATTTGGTACTATAAAAGTTCTTTTTGGTACAATAAATGTACTTTTTAGTACAATAAATGCTTCTTTTGGTACAAAAAATGCTTCTTCTAATACAACAAATTGTAATTTTTAGTACAACAAATTGTACTTTTCGGATTATATTTTTGAAATAATATAAAAACTTTTTGGCACAATAAAAGTACTAGTAAATTGTACTAGTTTATGCAATAAAAGTACATTTTGGTACTATAAATGTACTTTTTGGTACAATAAAGATTCTTTTTTGGTACAATAAAAGTACTTTTGAATACTATTAACGTACATTTTGGTACAGTAAATTTTACTCTTTAGTGCAAAAAATTTCACTTAGTACAATAAATTGTACTTTTTGGTGCAATTAATTATACTTTATGGAACAATAAAATTTGTTACAATAAGATTCACTAGTTCATACTATAACAGTTTTTTTTGATACTAAAAATGTACTTTTTGGTACAATAAATTTTACCTTTTGGTATAAAACTACCTTTGGTACGATTAAAGTATTTTTTAATACAATAAACGTACATTCAGTAAATTTTGCTCTTTAGTACAATAAATTGTACTTTTTGGTACAACAAAAGTACTAGTAAATTGTACAATAAGATTGACTAGATTATACAATAAAAGTACTTTTTGGTACAATAAAGATACTATTTGGTACAATAAATTGTACCTTTTGGTATAAAACTACATTTGGTACAACAAAAGTACTTTTGAATACAATAAACCTTCATTTTGGTACCATAAAAGTACCATTTGTTATAATAAATTGTACTTTTTAGTTTAAAAGTACATTGGCTACAATAAAAGTACTTGTGAGAACAATAAACGTACATTTTGAAATAGTAAGAAAAAACTTTTTAGTAAATTAAATTGTAATTTTTGGTATAATATATTGCACTTTTCAGTACAATAATTTGTACGATTTGATTCAAAAAAAAATGCTTTTTTGTACATTAAAAGTACTGTTGGGTATACAAAATTTTACTTTTTGCTACAATAAAAGTACTTTTTGGGACAATAATATTATTTTTTGGTACAATAAAAAAAACTTTTTGGTATAATAAATTGTATTTTTTGGGTTAAAACTCATAATGGTACAATAAAAGTACCAAAGTACTTAAGTAGTATAATATGCATACATTTTGGTACAATAAATGAACTTTTCGATACAATAAAATACAATAAATTCCACTACTTAGAACATAAAATAAAATTGTGGTAAAAATTTTGTTTAAATCATATACATTCGTGCATAACATATTAAAGTACATTTGTTTAACAAATAACTGTTTTGATTAAAACTGTATATGTTCATCATCAGAACCCTTAATAACACTGTGATAGTTTTTGACAAAATTTTTCGCAGACAAGGCCGGACTTGACGGTTTTACTCTAATTCGGACGCAAGGAATCCAACTGCATCATTAGTATTTTGAGTTACAATGACGGTTTTATACATTTTTTTTTAAGGTATTTTTTTACTTTGATTAGTTTTTTAAGGGGTTAATTAGATTTTCCACAAGCTATAGTTGGGTTTTCGGATAAGCTTGACTTATTTAAAACAACTTTGTCGAAGACGGCATATCCGAAAAACCAACTATAGTCTGCGAAAATCGATTTAAGCTCATAAGCCCGAACCCCCGTAACGAGTGAAACCGTCATTGTAACTCAAAAAACTAATGATGCAGTTCGATTCCACGAGTTCGAATTAAGGTAAACCCGTCGAGTCCAGTCATGTCTTTTTTTGACTATCACTGTCTATAGTCCTTATAATAGCACGCCTCCAGCTTTGATGTTTTAAATTCTTTTCTCTAAAAACCATTGTTAAAACTGTTTGATTTAAATTCCTATAATCTACAATTTTCCACTTAAAACCCCATGTTTTATAAACAATTTGCAATCCTAAAGTTGGCAATTACTACAAAATTATGTTAATACAACGAACGCTAATGTAACATTATTACCAAAGACACCGCTCCGCCAAACACAGCAGTGAACAACGAAATTGCCACCGTTGACAATCTGAGATTGTATTACCAATTATATTAGCGCCATATTCAGCTGCAGCCTCTATTTTCAAATCAAGTAAAACAAACTCTTGTTGTTAGTGTTTGTGTTGGCAAGATAAAATGCAATCTTAACGTTAATGAAGTGCATTAACCTTATGTTGATCACACAATCAAGCGACCGATGCTGCCGAGGATGTCGAACAAAGAAGAAAAAAACAGTAGTAATCAGCACAGCACAGCACTGACAGCTCCTCTCCATTGGGAGCCGTCACAATGCCATCTATCGCTGGCTTTGTAAACTATAGGCTATTACATCAAAAAACAATTCAAGGTGAAGAAAACTGTAGTAAAGTACAGCCGGTACACACACACAAATCACAACTGGTGGTGGTGGTGTAGAAAAAAACGCATTGTTTTGCTAAAAAGTGGAGAAAAAAAACTAAAACACAGCCAATTTTCAAGTTCACTACAAAAATTTACATAATAAGAGTTGTTTTAGTTTTTACGCGAAGAAAAAGTGCATTGGCTGCAAGAAATTAATTAACGGAAATGCATGAAAAGCAAAACTTGTAAATGAAGTGCAAGCAACTTGCGTTACATTTTGGGATGGCAGTCACATTTAATTGACATTAATGACAGGTTAAGATGTCATATGATTGGTTGCAAAGGCAATGATTAAAAAAAAAAGAAAATGTTTTAATATGTTCAATTGTCTAACAGTATTAAAAATATATAAAGGAGAATAAAAAGTAGTAAAATTTAGTTACTTATTTTTTTTCTATGAAATTGATTTAACTTTTCAGTATCTTAGAATAATAGAATAAAACCTAAGCATCAAAATAGCGAAATAACTTAGGCGCCACCTATAGTTTATTTATGGCACTTTTATTAAATTAATCGATTGTATATTGGGGTTGGGTTGGAGGACATGTTTTCCATTTCGATGCGGCTCTTTTTCCCTAATATTGTGAGGTTTGAAAAATAAATTCATGAGCCAAAAAAGGGGAGGTAGGTTATAGGAAAATGGTAGCGCATCGTGGTCAATGGTGTTGGGGAAGGGGAAAATCCTACAACAAGCGCCGCAACTGTCCCGAAGTCTCTTCTAAAGGGATAAAATGTATGACCGACCTCCAGTACTTTTTCCCTCCTGACATTTTTCATACCTACCCCTTATCTTCACAATACAAACAATAATAAAAATGATATAAAATTTGTTCCCACCGCTCTAATTGCAACATAGGTGACCCCAGAGGAATCAAATGTATGAGCGACCCCCCAATATTTTTCACCCCCAATAGTTTTTGGGGACATATCTAACCTTTATCTTCAACCTGTAAGGTGGTCCCTATGCAATTATTTTTTATTTGTTATAATTTTTTAATGAACTCAGCTTCTGTCGCTCCCATGGCGCCTCCTAGAGGTGTAAAATACATGACTGACCCCTATTAATTGTTTTCTCATAATCTTTTTCTTGAACTTACCTTTCTCCTATCTTACCCCTTAGCGACTTTCCCATATAAAATTTAATATGTTATAAATTTGATCCCACCGCTTTAATCTTCCCAAAGGTGCCTCTAGAGGAGGCAAATGTATGACGGACCCCAATATTTTTGCAACCCCAACAGTTTCTCATATAATATCTACCCTCTAACTAAGGTGGTCTCCATCCATTTTTTTTTTTATTTTTTATAACTTTTTTATGAAATCAGCTCCTGTCGCTCCTATGGTACTTCCTAGGTGTAAAATGTATAGCCGACCCCCACTAATTTTACCCACCTAACAATTTTTCCAAACATACCTACTCCCTATCGTCAACCCCTAAGGGGATTCTTTTACAAAAACCAAAATGCTATAAAATATGCTCGCACTGCTCTAACTGGCCCAAAGGTGCCCCTATAGAAACCAAATTTATGACAGACCTCAATATTTGTGCATTCCCAACAGTTTCTCAGAACAATATTGACCCCAATCTTCAACCTTTAAGGTGGTCCACATACAATTTTTTTCATTTGTTTTAATTTTTTTATGAAATCAGTTGCTGTCGCTCCCATGGTGCCTCCTAGAGGTGTAAAATGTGTGACCAGTTCCCACTAATTTTTTCTCCTAACATTTTCCCTTATCTGATGATTTTCCCTCTGATGGGGGTTTTATAAGGTGAACCTAAATGACAAAATCAATATGTTACCTATGATCGACCCCAATATTTTTGCAACCCCAACAGTTTCTGATGATATATATACCCTCTATCTTCAACCCTTAAGGTTATCCAAATACAATTTAATTTTTATTTTTTTTATAATATTTGAGAATTTTTTGAATAATAACATTTATTTAAAACACTGAATGAGCCTGGTTTTTTATAACTCATACGTATACTGCATGTGGTAAAATGACTACGGCGCCATCTATAGTCTATTAACTGCACTATTCCAAAATAAAGTCAATTAAAACAAAAATTTTCTTATATTCCCGTTGCATCCCATGAATGAGTTATGATAAAGCTTCTTTTATTTACATAATAAGAGTCACAACACTAAGGTGAATCTAAATGACAACCAATTTAACTGCTTAACATCATCAATGAATTATGATATAAAGATAAAGATATTTTATGGACATTTTATGCTTTTTTAAATTTGTTTAATAATTTCATTATTTTTTTAATTTTTTTTTACATTAATGTCTTATTAAATTACATTACTTAGACTAAATTCATTTCGCTGCGTTTCATACTTGTTATCGTATCAGGTAAACGTCCAAAGGGTTTTGCTTTAATCAAATTATTCATTTATCGTTTCCAACTTTGTTTTTATTGTGTTGGCGCGCATTTCTTACAGGTTTGTTGACTCTGTGTCTTTTCTAGCTTAATGTAAAGTAAAGACAATTGTTTATGTTATGTTTGTGTTTTTGTTTTGCTGTTATTGTGATACATTATGTAATTAATTAAAAAAAATCAACGTCAAAACACAATGGTGAACCTAAATGACAACTGCAAAGTTAAACAAAACCGCCAACCAACAGAGTTATATCATAATTTGTGGGTAATGTATTTGGTTTATGCATATTTATTTTTTTAAATTTTGCTTAAAATTTTTTCTCACGTCTCTCACGTGTTAAACTCGTTAATGTTAAGTGATTAATTAGTTAACATCAGCAACAGCACAAAAAGATATTTTAACGTTTTTATGTTAAGTTATTAAGATTGCCTAACGATGATGAGGGACAGGGGGTAGGGGGTATATGGGTTGCAAACACAAGTTCATGTTAGATGAGCAGAAAGAAATTAAGATGATTGTTAATGAAGTTATTAATTCATATTTGTGATCATAATAATATTTTGCATATTAACTTGAAAAAAAACCGGCAAAAAGTAAACTAACGCAACATAACGTGTTTGTAAAGCTTAATGCAGTGACCTCATTTAACTAAAACTGATATAGGATTAATAAAGAAATTTTGGGATCTGAAATATATGCAAATAAAGTAAATTTCATATCAGTCTGAAATTACGAATTTTAATAAAATCAATATTATGTAGGTCTAAGAAACAGATATTTTTGAAATGATGATATGAAAATATATGCAAATAGAGTAAATTTCATTTCTGTTAAAATTAACAAATCTTAATTAAATCATTTTTTATGTGACTTAAAAAAAATCGATGTTTTTAATAAGGCATATCACTTGCTTGACTCTCTCACATTTCATTCATGGTATGTAAATGGAAAATAAGTGATTAATGTCTTAAGCACCGTTTGATTATATTAATGTGATATAAATCCTATTATACAGCGCTAGTTATACACATGTTGTAATGAATGCATGTTTAAGATGCTACCGAAATTATAATTCAATTTTGAATTAAGTTAGAAATTAAAATTCATCTCTGTATAAATGTTTTATGGAAAGCGAATGAATGGATGGCCTTTAATTTAGCATAAATCGTCGGTGTGCTGAAAAAAACTCTCAGGTCCACTAATTGTGTTTGTCAGTTATTGATGACTTAAAGTTTATGGCCGCTAGTATTTCTAGACATGAATGAATTGTTTTGGTACAAAGACATGGTATGTTTACACAGGGCTTAAACAGTTTGAGACACTTGTGCTTTGTTTTAGCTTTTACGAATTATAACTTTTAATGTTATAAATTCTAGCCTTTTTGATCCGGCATTCATTTAATGTAAACAATATTAATAAAACAACATAACTTATAACTTCATCTATGTTTGGAATTTGTCTCAACTTTATGTTTATTACAATACTCACAATACACACAAGACACAAATTGCATTTTGTGTTAGCCTCTTCTTTATGTTTGTCTTAACTCAACCCACACACGTTTTATTGTCAATGTTGTGTGTGTCTATGCCATAAATATTTGCTAACGAATAGTGTAAAGAGAAATTTGTTATTTAGTTTTGTTTTTTTTTTGTAATATAACTGATTTGGTATTTTCATTTATAATTCACACTCGTCGTATATCTTATTGCCACTCTTGTGGTGGTAACAAGTTAAGATTTATAACCATTTTAAAAGAAAAAAAAAACTCCCTCAAAATAAATCCATTAACGCCAAGAGATGAACATGCCAAAGCATTGAAAATAATTTGCTTTACTTACTCGAAGCGAAGACGAAAAGGTAGAAGACTTAAAGCATAAGATTGGCAATAGCCACTTTAGCTAATAAAGAAATTGGCCATAAACAAAAAGCAGCAAAAACGCAGAAAACGTCTAGCTAAATAACAACACGCACGCACCTTTGTTTTTTGCTTTAAAGTAAAAAATAAATAAAATAAAATACAAAACTTCAAAACACAGCCACTGCCGAGATGTACATGTACAAATATAATATTTTAAATAACTATCACCCATTAACAATAGCTAACAGCAAAGGCAGCAAAACGTTGGTTGTTTACACATTCGCTTTGGCTTTTCAAAACATTTCAATGACCTTTTTCTAGAGTAAAATGTGGTTATTAGTTGTAGTTTAGCTTAACGCAGTTTCTGCTGCTGTTGTTGTTGCTGTTGGTATTCAGTTTCGACCAGAGATCCAGTCGCCAGCAGCTCCTCCTTCTCCCCAAATACCGAATGAAGTGGAAAGAGATTCGATTCCATGTGGTGGTGGCAGTGGTAGCGGTGTTGTGGCGGCGGCGGTATTATAGTTATGGTAGAAATATGTAAATAAAAATGATATCAGTTTATGTTAATTTTAGTTTGAGATAGAAAATAAATACGGTAATGACAACATATCGAAACGTGTAGCGACGACAGCTAAGGAATTATAAAATAAATAACAAATGACATTTTACATAGACGTGATTTGGCAACAGAGAAACTAATATAAGGTATATGAAATTAAAGTAGAAAAGTTTTAGCATACACTACACAATTTCCAATCAAAAAGGCACATCATTGTAATAAACTAACGAAATTAAAAATGAAGAATTTTTTCAGATTCGGTATAATTAAATTAGGAGGTGAGTGCCAAAACTCTCAACTTGCAACTGAAGTAATTTTTCACATATCTCACACCGCTCGGAAAGTTGCCAAAGTTGCCTCTAGAGGAGCCAAATGTATGATCGATCTCAATATTTCTTTTCGATAGGAAAAACAAAAGACTTAAGACACATACTTGAAATAAATTCAAACTTAATAACAAATGTTCTTCTTTTCGATAGAAAATGGTGCATAAGTTTAAATATAAAAAATCTTTGTTACAAAGTTCACAACATTTTTAACATTGACAATTTTGTTATCAGACAACATTTTTTCAGAACATGTCTACCCTCTATCATTAACCTTTGCATTGATCTTTATTTTCTTTTTATTTTTTATAATATTTTAATTTTTTTATTTTTTAAAATAATACAATTTATTTAAAACTTTGAATGAACCAGTTTTTTTTATAACTCATACGTATAGTGCATGTGGTAAAATGACTACGGCGCCATCTTTAGTCTATTAACTTCACTCTTCTAAAAAACCATTATGTATTTGATAAAAAAAATAAAAACAATAAACCAGTCAATAATTTTTTAATATTAGAAACAAAGTCAATTAAAACAAAAAAATTCTTATATTTCGCTTGGATACCAAGAATGAGATATGGTGAAGGTTCTTATATTTACATATTAAGAGTCACAACACTAAGGTGAACCTAAATGGCAACCAAATTAACTGCTTAACATCATCAATAACTTATGGTATTATGGAAATTTAATAATTTTTAATTTTTTTAATAATTTCATTGTTTTTTATTTTTTTTTTCATTTATGTCTTATTACATTGCTCTGCCTATGCTTAACTTCCTTTCGCAGCGTGTTATTACTTGTTATCGTATTAGGGAAATGTACAAAGGTTTTTTTTTTTTAAAAAAAAGCGAGATTTGCAACTCAGCTCCTCAAATAAATATGGTAAAATTTTAATAACGAATTCGAAAAATATTCTTAATATGCCCCAAAAACAAAAGACTTAAGACAAAATCTTTGCATGCAATTCTTTTATTTAAATGTATGCAATTTATTTATTGATTCAAATGAAAAAAAATTGACTACACCATTACCATATGCAGTGTGAAATCGAAAAAGACAAATCATAAAAATAAGTTACTGAATCCTTAAAGAAAATTACCAAGAATTGTCGTAAATTTAAAAATATTCTTAAATGTGCTACAAAACAAAAGACTTAAGACGCAAACTTGATATCAGACATGTTTAGTTAAATACATAATATAAATCGCGACCTAAAGTCGTAAAGGTTCTAAGTCAATTTTTTGCCTAATTTTATTTTTTGATGTAGAACTCAAGATAATTTGAAAACGCATCTGGCTTGAAAAAAACCACCAAAAATATATGTCTTGTCACCTTTTACATACATAACAATACATTTTTAAAAAAGTAAAAAGTAAAAAAAAAATTGTTCCAAATAAGAATAAATATCAGTATAAATATATAAATATTGGACATTTACAAATGTTCTTAAAAGTGATACAAAACAAAAGACTTAAGACACAAATCACAACAATCCTTGCAAATGGGTCCCCTAGGGTCGACTTCGGGCCATTTGCGAGGATAGTTGTGATTTTTCCTCTACACTGCCAACTTTAACACCGATGCGCAGCCATTTGAAGCCATTAAATATATTTTATATAAAGTTTGTGTATTAAGTCTTTTGTTTTGTATCACTTTTAAAGTCGACCCTAGAGGGGCTTAATGTATGTTCGATCACCAGTAATTGTTCCCTGCTAGAATTTTTCCTACTCATTTCAGTCGGGAAACCCGACTATCATATGCCCTCACCTTTATTAAACATAATATTTTCTAGTATATTGATGTTATTACTCGATTTCTAAAGTGCGCCGAGTGGTTCATTTGTATGGGAGGTTCATGAAGAAGCGTGGCTACACTACCAGATTTTTTCTCGAAAACTTTATAGTGATTTAGCTTTGCTAAGTACAGAGTTTTGAGCACGATCGTGTTGGTTTTCTAAAAAAAATTTATCTTTTTCTAAATTGGGCGGAGTCGTACATTTGTATGGGAGGTACCAGAAGGGGCGTGGTTAGACTTCCATTTTGTTGTATAAAACTTTATTCTCTTATAAGTTAACTAAATACAGAATTTGGACACGGTCGCGTAGTTGTTTTGATATTAATAATCGATTTCTAAAATGGGCGAAGTGGATGTACCAGAAGGTGCGTGCCCAGACTTCTAGATTTGTTCTCTAAAACTTTATCCTGCTTCAGCTTTACTAAATACAGAATTTAGACAGAAGGATATGTGAGGTACCAGATGGAGCGTGGCTAGACTTCCAGTTTTTTTTTCTCCAAAACTTTATCTAGCTATAGCTTTACTAAATACAAAACTTGAGAAAGATCGCGTTGGGTGTATTGATATCGGTTCCTAAAGTGGGCGGAATGATATATTGGTATGGGAGGTACCAGAAGGGAAGTGGCCATGTAGCCCATTTGCAATACCGTAAGTAGTTTTGGGGAAATATTAACTCGTGCAAACTATCAAAACATTTGGTTCCGTCTTTCGAAAGTTATCGTGTGTTCCAGCCGGACAGCCAGCCATGCAGACGGACATAGCTCAAACGACTCAAAAAGTCATGAATCGAATTTGGTTCAAATAAACCTAGGGTTTTAAGTGACTACTTCGAAGTGTTACACTTTTGGGTCGTATCAAATGATATATACCCTCCTACCCGTAGGGTGATGGTATAAAAATATCAAAATTTTTTGCAAAATTCACAATGTTGTTAAAGGTGCGTAGAGGGTGAACCGTATGTAAATCTTGTTACTAAGGATCTCCATACAACACTATCCCTTCCCATATATGGGATGAAGAATTTTCTGAATTTTTTATGTAATCGGTGGAAAGTGATAAAAATCTTAATCAGAAATTGCAAAATTTTTCATAAAAAGTTGAATTTTTCCTTGTTATTATTACGGGAAGAACTATTTTGTCAATAAAACAAAAGACTTAAGACACAAAGTTAATTATAAAAATGTACTTAATAGAAATTGAAAAACTGTGTAAATACGAAAACTGTAAAAAAATTGATATTAAAGATTTATCCAGTTTTTTTGTAACAAAAGACTTAAGGCGCAAACTTGAAATAAACACAAACTCAATCAAAATTGCAATTGGAAATGGTGTACATGTTTAAATATGAAAAATTATTGTTAAAAGATTCAAAATATTTTTGATATTAACAATTTTGTTATAAGAAAACATTTTTCTATCAGAAAAACAAAAGACTTAAGACACAAACCTAACGTAAAAATAAACAGGAAAAATATTCTTAATTATAATTGGAAATGGTGTAATTGTTCAAATATTAGACATTTTGATAGGAAATTTAAAAATATAAAACAATTCCAAGAATGTTTTGAGATAAATTTATTAAAAATAATAACAATTTTTTTGTAGGACAATTTTTTTTCCACAAAAACAAAAGACTTATGTAGCGAACATAGTAAAGCACAAACTTTTGAAAACTGTTCCTAATTGTAATTCGAAATGGTGTTAATGTGTGAAAATTCCATTTATTTTAAATTCTACCATGTTTGTTTCCTTATGAGACAACTTTTTCGTCACAATACTCAGAGACTTCAGACACAAACTTGAAATAAATTTCAACTAAATGAAATTTGTTCTTCATTGCTATTGGTTATGGTGTATAAGTTTAAACATGAACAATCTTTGTTAGAAAGCTCACAACACTTTTTCAACATTAACAATTTTGTTATCAGACAACATTTTTCCATCAGAAAAATAAAAGACTTAAGACACAAACCTTACATAAACACAAACATAATGAAAAATTTGATTCACTGCAATTGGAAAACCACAAAACCAAAAGACTTAAGTTGTAGTAAAAACATAAATATATATCAAATAAGAGAAATTTAAAAAATAACATATAATATAAATTTTGTTATGGGACAACTTTTTTCAAAATCAAAAAAAATGTTCTGAATTATAATTGCAATCGCTGTAAATTTTTAAATATAAGAAATTGTCCTAAGAAAAATTCAAAATATTAAAAATAATATCAATTATGTACTTAGACAACTTATTTTTACCACAAAAACAAAAGACTTAAGACACAAACTTTAAGTACAAACGTTTAAGTGAATGAAATGTAGGTAATACACTTCTTTTACCAATAATATGACCAATACGTTAATAATTTACTTTTAACAACGAAACTCGGCTGCCATCTACACAATTCTTTATTAATTTCTGATTATAAGAAAACCAATATTACATCAGTTCAAAATTATATAAAAAATAAGATTTTTTTATTCTACTCTGGCATTCTTTCTAAATATTTGCCAGCAACTAGCTGTCAATGTAATCTGTTATGCTGTTACCGTTTTCCGACACATAAACTGAACCCCACAAAGTGTTGGCATGCCATTACAATCTAATACAAATCAATTAACTGCGATTAAGTGAGAAAAACACCGATCAATAGCAATAATAACAATAACTACCAAGTCAAGCCTCGAAAGTCTTACAAAGTCTGTCTGTGTAGCAAATTGTCGCTCTATTGTTGCAAGATGTTGCAACATCCAGAGCAATTGGTTAACTGACCAATTTGCCCATAAAGTCATGCGTAAAATTTTGGTATTCAAGTAACCCACTAACCCACTATTACTCTGCTGCACAAAAACACGATGGTATACAGGCGGCGAATGCATACAACCAGATGGCTGTGTATACTGCACATAGAAGAGAACACACCTTTTATGGATCGCTGCCATGGCATAAAAAAAAGCACAACACAAAATGTTCATATTGAATACGAACACTATGAATGGACGTTTTCCAAGTTGGTGACTTGGACTTTGGTATTTTGATTTCTTTTTTTTTTATAAGAAAATCTTCTCTTTCACAGCATGTTCCGGCCAGTGGAATGTGTACGAAGAAAGGTGGTAGGATTCTTTGGCAGGTTAAGATTTATGCTTTTCTATTGGATTCTTTACAAAATGTATATATATCTGCGGGCAAATAGTTAAATCTGAGATAGCTGTTATTGTCAGCAAAGATAAAGGAGTAGAGAAAACATTTTGGTGTTAAAATTAAATTTGATGCTACTGGTTTTTAGGTCATATAAAGTGTTGTTGTATTAAAACAGAATTCCTTACGAAAAATGTACAAGTTTCATTAACTGCCAATCAAATGGGAAGTGGGCGATAAGTGTTATAGACAGCGTAGTTAAGATGAATTTTAAGTGCCAATCAAAAGGGGGAAAGTAAACAGTTTTACAGAAATTTAATTCAATTTATATTAACAAAAAACTAATGGGTTTGTAGGTCACATAAAATATAAACAACTGATAAATTCTTTATAACGAGATAATTAATCAAATGCTGATTGAAATGCTTAATAAACATTTATCTCCCCAACGGGTGTCACAATGGGTCCATAGGCACCTAAGTGATCTCCTTTACGAAGGAGATGCTTGCATACCAACCAATATTTATTTTGTTCATATCTCATTCATGGTAAATGAAGGTAATAATGTAAGATGTAAGTAAGTAAGTAAAAAGTTTAGTTTAACAAAACTGCCAATACAATTTTTAATTCTTAACAAATTTGTAACCATAGGATAATTAACCAAATACTCAATATAATTTTACCTATAAGTTATAGTAATATTACTCTTATTCATGGGGTGTAAAGGAAAATATTTTTTAATAGTTATTTTGCGTGGTTTAACAAAACTCCCAAGAAAATGTTAATTTTTAAGTTCAAATACTTATATATTGTTTATACCATGGCATGCTGGTTTAAAGCGTAATAAATTAAAAGAACTTCCCTTTCTTTCCCCTTCTTTTTCCCCCTCCTTCTAGTATTATAAACTGCATTATTGTTTTTGTTATAAAACTTAAATTTGAAAGTATTATATTTTGTTTTAAACTGTGGCAATACAAGCACCCAATAAGTTTTCTATATTTTTTTGTGTTTTTTTCAGATTTAGTTAATTAATTTTTAATTACAACTAAACAATAACAATAAAGGGTACACAACCAAAAACAAACAACACACGGTCATGTATGAACAAATTTGTTGTTGAAGTTAAAAAAAAAAATAAAAATAAATCTTAAAATGGAATGTTTGCTTTTTATTGAACGTTTGTTGCTGACTGACTGATAGACTTTATTTTAATGTTTTGTTTTAATAAATGAGTTGTTACCACAAATATTTTGGTTTATATGGCAAACGCAATGTGGTGTAGTTTGGTATTTGAAGTACATTTTAAGAAACGGTCTCTTG
Source organism: Muscina levida (assembly GCA_964034835.1). Taxonomy (NCBI): domain Eukaryota; kingdom Metazoa; phylum Arthropoda; class Insecta; order Diptera; family Muscidae; genus Muscina; species Muscina levida. The sequence continues at coordinate 149,701,814 of OZ035882.1, forward strand.
CTGTTTAACCTTCTCTAAACAATGCGAAAGACTTTAAACGCAACAATGTTATACGAAAAATGTATAACTTTGTGTGGACGTTAAGTTGGCGTCTTAAGTATTTTGTGTTTGCGGCAACATTTTGTTTTCAAACAACAGAAAACTGCGATATTATTTAAAATATTTTAAAATTGTAATATAAATTTGTCATATTTACATTTTAACATTATTTTCAATGTAAATAAGGAAGATTTTTTTTTATTTTTACGTTTGTGACTTAAGACTTTTGTTGTAAAAAATATATATATATAAGAAGATCAAAATCGTATAAATGTAAAATATTTAAGAATTTTCTATCATTACATAGATTTGGAATGTATTTCAAGCTCAAGACCAGATTGGATTCAGCCACGAACCCTCATCAGTAGACTTTGGTTCAATGTTTTGTAAATTTTTCATCAAATCTTATGCACCAGAAACTCACAACAAAATGAGAATTCTTTCTTGAGTGCATAGACTCGAAAAACTTCACAACAATTCACTATAAGAAACCAAACTTCTTTCCTGTTTGTTTGTTTATGTTGAGTTGGCAACATGTTCTTGTTGTTGGTTTCACAACCAACAGATAGGCCATAAGCATTATTTCAGCTTATGCACTAGAATCACACAACAAAATGAGAATTCTTTCTTGAGAACATAGACTCGAAAAACCTTACAAGTCTTCACTATGAGAAACCATTCGCTATAAACTTCTTTCTTGTTTCTTATATATTACCATTTTTCGATTGAATAACAATTAAGAAAAATGTTTATTAAGTTTGTGCCTTAAATCTTTAGTTTTAGTTTAGTGTCTTATAATACGAAATAATTAATGTTATTTACATATTTTTATAGCTCTAATTGTGAATCTGTATTAACACCATTTTTAATTACATTTAAGAACATATTTCATAATGTTTGTATTTTATCAAGTTTGTGTCTTAAGTCTTTTGTTTTTGTGATAGAAAAATGTTATCTGATAAAGAAACAGTTCATATTAATAATGTTTTGAAATTATTTAATAAAAATAAAATTTAATAAAATTGCACCATTACACCATTTAACACCATTTCCAATAACAATGATAAACATTTTTTCATTGGGATATCATTTGATACGACACAAAAGTGTAACACATAAAAAGAGTCACCTTAGACCCTAGGTTTATTTGAACCAAATTCGATTCATGACTTTTTAAGTCGTTTGAGCCATGTCCGTCTGCCTATCCGGCTGATACGTACAATAACTTTCGAAAGACGCCAAAAATTGCTTTGAAACTTTGCATTGGTTTATATTTCCCTAAAACTACTTACGGCATTGCAAATGGGCTACATGGCCACGCCCCTTCTGGTACCTCCCATACAAATGTTCCATTCCGCCCACTTTAGAAATCGAGTAATAATATCGTTAGGTGTGTTGATATTATTACTCGATTTCTAAAGTGGGCGGAATGGTCCAAATTCTGTATTTAGAAAAGCTAAAATAGGATAAAGTTTTGGGGAAAAAACTGGACTTCTAGCCACGCCCCTTCTGTTACCTCCCATACAAAAAGTACCCCTTCGCCCACTTTAGAGATGGAGTAATAAAAGCGATCGCATACAAATTATGTATTATATAAAGCTGTAACAGAATAAATTTTCGGAGAAAAAAACTGAAAACCTAGTCCCACCGCTTCTGGTACTTTCCATTCAAATGTACCACTCCGCCCACTTTAGAAATCGAGTAATAATATCGATCATGCCCAAATTCTGAATATTGTTAATTGTTAATGGAAAACTGGAAGTATAGCCACGCCCCTTATGGTCCCTTCAATACAAAGGTTTCATCCGACCAACTTTATAATTCGAGTAGTACTTTCACTACACCTAAAGCAATCTTACCCAAACTCTATATTAAGTAATGATTTAACAAGGTACAATTTTTGATTAACTATTTAAGCAATAGACATCCCCCCTTCGGGCTTTTACTGAGGGTGAGGGTATATGTAAGTCGGTTTACCCAACTGAAACTTTCTTATTTGTTTTAATAACAATTACTTTTATTGTAGCAAAAATTAGCTTATTGTATAATATTGTATCAAAATACAATCTTTTTGTACCTCCAAGTACATTTATTTTACCAAAAAGTACTTTTATTGTACCAAAGAAAGGGTTTATTGTACAAAAATTACTTTAAAGGCTGCAGTTATTACATTAAAAATTTAAAATTTAATACATTATGTACCAAAATATACTTTTATTTTAACAACATATACTTTTATTGTACCAAAAAGTACTTTCGATCTTCCAGAAACTACTTTTATTGTAAAAAAGTACTTTTATTTGCTCAAAAAAGTACATTCGATGTACCAGAAAGAACTTTTATACAGCCTTGAGTATTTTTATTGTACTACAAAGCAGTTTTGTTGTACCAAAAAGTGCATTTATTGTTTTAAAAAGTACATTTATCGCACAATAAAGTACTTTTATTGAGCCAGAAAATAAATTTTTTGTACCAAAAGTATTTTTTTTTTGCTGCAAATAGTACTTTTCTTGTATCAAATAGTACATTCAATGTACCAGAAAGTACTTTAATTGATCCTTAAGTAATTTTATTGTACCAAAAAGTACATTTATTATAACATAAAGTACTTTAAAAAGCGGTTTTGTTGTACCAAAAAGTAAATGTACTGTACTAAAAAGTACTTTTATTATACCAAAAAGCACATTCCGGATACCAGAACGTACTTTTATTGAGCCCAAAAGTAAATTTTTTGTACCAAAAGTATTTTTCTTGCTGCAAATAGTACTTTTCTTGTATCAAATAGTACATTCAATATACCAGAAAGTACTTTAATTGATCCTTAAGTAATTTTATTGAACCAAAAAGTACATTTATTATAACATAAAGTACTTTAAAAAGCGGGTTTGTTGTACCAAAGTAAATGTACTGTACTAAAAAGTACTTTTATTATACCAAAAAGCACATTCCATATACCAGAAAGAACTTTTTTTCTCCCAAAAAAATACTTTTATTTTGCAAAAAAATTATTTTATTGTACCAAAAAGTACATTTATTGTACAAAAAAGTACATTCAATGTACCAGAAAAAACTTCTATAGAGCCTTCAGTATTTTTATTGTGCCAAAAAGTTCATTTATTGTACTAAAAAGTACTTTTATAGGCCAAAAAAAAATATTTTATTGTGCCAAAAAGTACTTTTCTTGTATAAAAAAAGTGCATTAAATATACCAGAAAGTACTTTTATAGAGCCTTGAGTATTTCCACATCACATTCAATGGAACAAAAAGTACTTTAATTGATCCTTAAGTCATTTTATTGTATCAAAAAGTACATATATTATACCATAAAGTACTTCAAAAGGCAGTTTTGTTGTACCATAAGTACATTTATTGTACCAAAAATAACTTTTATTATATCAAAAATCACGTTCCATATACGAGAAAGTACTTTTTCTATAAAAAAAAACACTTTTATTTTGCCAAAACAAAAATTTTATTGTACCAAAAAGTACTTTTTTTGCACAAAAAAGTACATTCAATGTACTAGAAAGTAATTTTATGAAGTCTTGAGTATTTTTACTGTACCACAAAGCAGATTTGTTTTACCAAAAAGTACTTTTATTGTACCAAAAAATTACTTTTATTGTTCCTTAAAGTACATTTATTGCACTTGAAAATAATTGAATTGTGTCAAAAATTACTTTTTTTGTAGCAAAAAGTACATTAGTTGTACTAAAAAGTGCTTTTATTCTATCAAAACGGATATTTTTGTACCAAAAAGTACTTTTTTGTAGCAAAAAGTACTTCTATTACACCAAAAAGTGCACTTAATGTACCATATTTAATTCTTACCTATTAATATTTTTTTACCAAAATCTTTAGTTTTCTTCCCCCATAAGGAAGCTTTCTTGCCGGAAAGTAAAAGTTAATTAGTTCCGCTGTCATTTATAGCTAATGACTTCTAGAAATGTCTACACACTAATTCACCAACGCTCTAAACATAAATGCCATACTATTGTTATTAGCAAATTTATTATGAAATTCGTGTGCTTTTTTTTCAAAATTTATTTAATACAGTAGTTGTTGCAGTTTTGCCTTATTTTTCTGTAGTTTTTGTTATTTTTTCAATGAAACCAAAATAACAATCGGTAGTGTTCAATTACTGCTAAGGTATCGTTGGCCATAAAGTAAGGCAACTGAATGTCTGAAGCAGATAAAAAACATTAATTCAAATTCGCCAAATACGGTTAACCATTGAAGCGCGTTTGCCACCACCACCACCACCATCACTGGCGATTTTAATTCAACGTGAAATGCTTCCGTTGTCGCAAAGGCTTGCGTTCACTCGTCTCGTATACTCCATGCGCGCGTTTGCTGCATTGAATGTACAATACAGTATTCAGTTTCATAGTGGTCATAACTAAAGCTGCAAAACCTTTTTTGGTTTGAGGTCTAATCCGCATGGAATGAAAATGTCAGGCAACAAATGTATAAATATCATAAACATTGTTATGGCGATTGGTGGTTGGTATTCATACAATGCAACCAAACTGGCTTAAGCGTCATTGCCGCTAACGTCTGACGGTTATTCATATCCTCTGAAATTGGTTATTGAAATTGTTTTCGTTAATTGTATAAACAGAGTGTTTTTTTCGTTGATGTTGTAGTTGTTGTTGTTGTTGCCTTCCAGCGATGACGACGTTAGTTGTTACTCTTTTTCTCTTTCTCCTTTAAATATGTTTTTGTTTTATTACTTATTACAGAAAATGCGTGTAATCACCTTCTGTGCTTTACGGCTTAAGCTAAAAGCACCCGCGGTTTAGGCCAGGGGTATTTAGCCTTTTCAACACCAACAACGTTGGGGATATGAGAGAGTTGCCTGGGGGGGGCGCTCACTACTCAATTTGTTTATTGATATCGAAAATTTCACTTTTATATTGTTCATTATTATTGGAGGTGGCCGTTGTTGTTGTTGGCTATTTCTTTTTGCAACATATTTCCAATTTTTTTTGTTTGTGTCTATGACGTTTTGTGGCTTAAACTACTTGGCGTCTTAAGACAGGTTTATACAGTTGTTGAACGGTGTTGCTGTTGTTTTTGTTGCCATCAATGATGTTATACTTGTAGTTGCCTTAATGATTTTAATGATTGATTGCAATTTTCATTTCTGTAACACGTTTTTGGTTTGAAAACTATTTGAAAAGCCAAGTTTAAATTGTGTAGCTTGGCAAATGGCTGCGAAGATATTTCCAATACATACCAGATAACTATATGATGCTGCCAATGATAGTGTAATAAAACGGTAGTTTCAGAGGAGGTTTAAAAAAATGTGTATGTGGTTTAATATACAGTAGATTTTATCAATAAATTTACTTGAATGTAATTATTTTCTATCGTTTGTACAATTTAAGGGTGGACCAAAAGTCAGTTTACTTTTCATACGATAATAAAAGACCAATTACATAAATTAAATAAAAATTGTTTATGTATTATAAAAGTACACAAATAGGCATTTTATTAGTTACAAATTACATTATTCATATGTGATCCTTGCTTATTTTCAAACTGTTGCAAACTGGGGAGGAAATTTATGGTTAAACTTATCCCTCGAACTTCTGTACCGATTTTATAATCAATTAAATCAATGGAACTTCATTTTAATGCCATATCGCAAATTATTTTTATGCCATATATCAAAATTATATCTCTGTTTAGCTTTAGATAATGTTTCATAACAATCCAGCGATGACAATAAAAAGCTGCTTATATTAACTCATTTCCGTTATTTGTTTTTGTATACCATAGAAAGGTCACTCAACTCTTTGTAGATTTCAATATCTTCTTCCCTGGCTCTTTTTGATATGTTATGTGGATTCTATAGTTAACAAAGACATCTTATAATCTCATATTTCTATTCCTATTGCTATAGAAAATCGCTGGCTAACAAAAACATCTCAATAGTTTTATATATAGCAATTTGTATACTAACAGAAATTTGTGTCACCTTAGATCACGTCATGTGCTAATTGATACTCTTAGTTACAAGCTACATAGCATATTCGTAAGCCCTTTTTTAATTTGGGTCGCATTCTTAACCATCTGGACAAACAAACACGCACCTTATCTAACGCAAAATGTCAAACAGACAATTACAAAATCTTAAGGCGGAAGATAAATTAGCATAAAAATGCCAATAGTGTGCTGTTGTTTGTTTATGTTTTTTTTTTTGTTATTTGTTTTAAACACCAAAACATGAAGAGAGTGAAAAACACGCTAACAAAAACCCGTTTGTTTTCTCTGACAGCGAGAATGAAACCCACTGTTGTGAATTCGTAGACAGACGACTGGTCCAAAACAAGAAACTTCATTAACACTTTTTTTTCTTGGTTTGTGTAAAACCTTAAAAATTTATATGCATAAATTTTTAATTTTAAATATTCTCTCATGAAAACGTTATCAAACAATAGTTCATAGTCATTTGTTTGGATATATAATATATTTTATGATTTAATTTATGCATTAAAGAATTCGGTAAAGATTAAGGTCATCACTTAGGTTATTAATAAGAAAAATTTGGAAAAATCATAGTGAAGTAAAAATTTTAACTTAGAAAACTTATATTAAGAGAAATCAAAACAAATGAAGCGTACAGTGTTTGGGTCTTAAGTCTTTCGTTTTTCTTAGCAACATGTAAAAAAAACATTAGGTTTTAATAGTAACATGTTACAAAATGCAAATAAGGCGACCGCGGCATGATAATAACACGCTACTATCATGCGGGACAGGTTCGATTCCTATCTCAGTCATCTAAATTTTATTCAACGGCGGCCGCCGCTATTTTATCGTTACCAACTTTTTAGTAAATTGTCTAGTAAAGGCTTCTCAAACAGCTGACTTTCTGATTCGTCTAAAAAAAGGAGATGCCGTTGTGTGAGTCTGCAAAACCCTACCGGCAACTCAACTTACTTATAATGCACTTTAATCTAACTTCTTTGCAACTAGATGTGATTAATACTTGTATTATATTTAATGGGTCCAAATGACTTATTTAACATTGCGATGTCATAGGCAGTAGTCAATTGTCCTTCTATTAATAGAAGCGTGTTAATTCACAATAACGCGAGAAGCTATCCCATACATACCTCATTCATGGGCTGCAAAGAGAATTAAAGTTTTTTTAGTAAAGTAACAAAATCCATAGACTTTTGATTTTAGAGTTTGATAACTAAACAACCTTTATATTTCAGTTTTTTACCCTCTGCTCGCCTTTACTACTTAATTGCTTGATATACACTCTGTTCCTGAATAACAATTTCCTGAGAATTTTGTCCATATTCTTTGAAGCCCTATTCTATTATAAAAATTTCCCGGGATATTTTATTCTTTTCCCTTATTCGAAACGAAACGAAATTCGAAAATGGGAAAACTGTTTCCCGGTAAAAAAGAGATATAATGAATGTAAATTAAGCGGTGAATTTGAGAGTTGAACCAAAAAATTAAATTATTTAATATTTTAATGGTGAAAATGCAAAAAATTTGTCAGACTTGAGAAAAATATGCCAAAAAGTACTTTTAATGTACCAGGAAATACTTTTGAAATATTAAAAAGTTCTTTCACTGTACCAAAAATTACTTGTGTTATTCCAGAAAGTATTTTTATTGTACCAAAATGTACGGTCGATGTACCAAAAAGTAACTTTATAGTACCAAAAAGTACCCTTTATTATACAAAAATTACTCGTGTTGTACCAGAAAGTATTGTTATTGTACCAAAATGTACAAATGTACTGTGATGTACCAAAAAGTATTTTTATAGTGCCAAAAAGTACTTTTTTGTGCCGCAATATACTTTTGTTATACTTTTACCAAAAAGTACATTTGTCGTACCAAAAATATTTTCATGAAACACAAAGCACATTGATTCTAACAAAATGTGCTTTCATTGTACCAAAAAGTCCTATTATTGTACCAAAAAGTACTTTTATTGTACCAAAAAGTACTATTATTGCACTAAAAAGTAATTAATTTGTACCAAAAAGTAATTTAATTGTACCAAAAACTAATTAGATTTTACCAAAAATTACTGCTATTTTACTAAAAAGTACTTTTATTGAACCAAAAAGATAGTGTATTTTTATTGTACCAAAACGTACATTTATTGAAGCTCAAAATACTTTTCTTGTACCAAAAAGTAAATTTTTTGAACTTAAAAATATTTTGCTTCTACCAAAAAGGAACTTTTATTGTACCAAAAAGTACATTTATTATACTAAAAAGTACACTAAATGTACCAAAGAGTACTTTTTTATACAAAAAAGTACATTTATTGAACCAAAAAGTGCTATTGTTGTAACAAAGACTTCCGTTGATGTACTAAAAAGTACTTTTATTGTACCGAAAAGTACATTTAATGTACAAAAAAGTAACATTACTCCAAAAAGTAAATTTTTTGCTTATACCAAAAAAATACTTTTTTGCCCGAAAAAGTATTTTTAATGTGCAAAAAAGTACATTTATTGTACATAAAAATACATTTAATGTACCAAAGAGTACTTTTATTACACAAAAAAGTACATTTATTACACCAAAAAGTGCTATTGTTATAACAAAGACTTACTTTCATGTACCAAAAAGTACTTTTATTTAACCAAAAAGTACATCTTTTGTACAAAACCGTACTTTTGATGCACCAATAAGTATATTTAACGTACCAGAAAGTACTCTTATTGTACCAAAAAGTACATTTATGGTACCGCAAAATATTTTTGTTATCCCAAAAAATACTTTTGATACACCACAATGTTCATGTATCGTACCAAAAAGTGTTTTTATTCTACAAAACGCACATTTGTTTTACCAAAAAGTACTTTTGTTGTACCAAAAAGTAAAACTATTGCACCAAACTGTACATTTATTTTATCACAAACTACTTTTATCGTACTACAAAGTACATTTATAGTACCAAAATGTAGTAGTTCCAAAAAAAATGTTTAATACCAAAAAGTACTTTTATTGTATTTTTTTTTCTGCCGAAAAGTTATTTTGTTGTTACAAAAAGTATATTTGTTGTAAAAACGGATTTTTGCTACACCAAAAGCAACATTCATTGTAAAAAAAAGTACTTTTGATGTACCAATAAGTACTTTTGTTCTTCCAAAAATAAATGTTGATGTACCATAAAGTACTTAAAGTTCCATAAAGTATTTTTGATGTACCATAAAGTACTTTTGATGTACAATAAAGCTCTTCTTAGTATACCGCAACGTACTTTTGTTGTAGCAAAAAGTACATTTATTATACCAAAAATTATTTTTATTTCACTAAAAATTACTTTAATTGTAACAAAACTGATTTTTGTTGTACTGCAAAGTACTTTTTATTGTAACAAAACGTAAACTTATAAAATTATGTACTTAAAAGTACATTTATGTTACAGAAAGTGGATTTTTTGTACTAATAAGTACCTTTATTGTACCAAAAAAAAATTTTTGTATCAAAAAGTACTTATTTGTACAAAATTTACTATTATTATACCAAAATTGTATTCGTATTTATGTACATTATAAAATTACTTTTATTGTGAAAACATTTACTTTGTTCAGTCTCTTACTTATCCTAATAATCTTAATTTCTGGATTGTTTAAAAACTTTTAAAAAAATTATAAAATTATGTACTTAAAAGTACATTTATGTTACAGAAAGTGGGTTTTTTGTACGAATAAGTATTTTTTTTGTATCAAAAAGTACTTTTTTGTACAAAATTTACTTTAATTTATTTTATGTACCAAAAAGTACTTTTTTGTACAAAATTTACTATTATTGTACCAAAATTGTATTCGTATTTATGTACATTATAAAATTACTTTTATTGTAAAAACACTTACTTTGTTCAGTCTCTTACTTATCTTAATTTCTGGATTGTTTAAAAGTTTTTTTTGTATATTTTTAGTCTGTTCAACACAGACGAAGGAAACAGCTGACCGCATACATACAGTTTCTCTTCCTTGTTATTCTCTTCTCCCACTGTTTTGAAAAAGAGAATTTTATTCCCGATAAATTCCTAGGCGACTCATTTCCCAGACAATATTTACTATTGGGCTGATAATTTTTAAGGGAAAATACATTTTAGAATACTATTTTATATTTTATTGCATTTTCAAATTAAACGCAGTTTACAAAGTTTATGTCTTAAGACTTTTGTGTTTTCATGAGAAGAAGAAAGAGCTAACAAATTTTTTTTATAATAACTCATTGCAAAATGAGTATTTACTTGATATTCGAATCGGCAACCTAAATCCTTTATCATTTTGTTTTTAACCTTTTGTTTGCCTTTGCTACTTTATTGCTTCGTATAATGTTGAGAGAAAATTCACCATAGCAAACAATGCTGTTTATAAAGTTTGGTTCTTAAGTCTTTTGTCTTTTTATGGAAAGAGAGGGAGAGAGAGTAGACACGGGACTTTTACTACAGTAAAAACTTTTTCTACCCAAAACCTTAAACGTATATATAGATTTCTATATTTTGATCGCTTTTCTACTCACTTGCTATATATAAGTTATGTCAGTTTTTAAATGAGCTCTACAGCTTTTTTAACAACTGTTGGAACTACCATACATAATTTATAAAATTATCGCTTTACAAATTGTCACTTGTTGTATTTTAGTTAGTTTTACAATCGATACCCATTAAAGACAAATAAACTTATTTTTATCTAAGATTAACTATAATACTTATTGCTGCTTATTCACGCTGCTATTTTAATGATTTTTTAATATATATACTATATTGTTTTTTTAAAGAATTTGTTTCAAATATTTTCGCATATTTGTTATTTGTATTACAGTAAATATTTCACACATTTTAGTCACGTTCTATATCGCCTAACACCCCTTTGTCTATGCTTAATGCTTAGGCTTGGACTTAGGCAAGACGACGTTATTAAACACCTTCAAAGTTGAGGGTAAAACTTTGATTTTTTTTACGATATATAGCTAATATCTTGTGGTATACCTTAAGTTAGTTTGTATTTTCGTTTTTATTTTTAAGTAGTTAACTAATTAATATTAACGTTACGTTTGGTTGCATTACTTAATTGGCGTTACCGCTCAACGGTGACCAGAGAGGAAGGGGGACCATTTGGCTGGCAGTATTAGTAGGTCTTTGCTTTAAACCACAAGGCAATGGGTTTGGAAGAAGGGAGGCCAGTTGTTACTTTATGTGTGTGTGTGTGTCTTTAAGTAAACTAATAACAAAGACTTTGTTTTTATTTAACAAATCCATAATCGTGTTAGTTTCAGGCAGGCGGCGCCATTTTGTTGTTGTTTATATAACTCTGCTAAAATCGAAAGTTTTATAAGTCCAAACAACTACAAAGCAAATGCATTGCAATCGAAAATACAAATGTAAGCTAATGTTACAAATTTTCAATTTAACACAAAATAACTGTGTATTTCCTTTTCGCAGTTTGGAATTTTCCTCAAATTTTTGTTTTTTCTTATATTTGTAAATTTGCAAAATTTAAAATTCTTCCGGGTTTTGTGTTAACAAAACAAAAAGCATTAATTGTGCATTACTGCAGCTAAAAGAAAGTTTATGTTTTATTTCCCCCTCGGGTGTAATATATCTTCCTTAATTTTCTAAGCCAAAGTTTAAAACGTTGGTTTGTTCGTCATAGTTTTTGAAATTGCGTAGTTAATGCCAGCTTTAAAAACTATACGAGTACTTGCATTATATGTGCCACACATGTATGAATGTTGCATGCTTCATGGTTTTGCATGGACATTTGGTTGCGATTGTTTCTGCAGCACTGAAATACTACATGTCTTCCTTAAGCCATTCATATGCTGCTAGATAAAGACATTGTTGCATCCCCCACGCTGGTGGATCGCACTCTGGTTCGTTGCACACAACATAAAACGGCTTGAATATCTATTGTGGGGCCATCATCATGATTATCATCATGCAGTGAAGTAAAACAAAATGCTTTCATTTAGGAAATGTTGAGGAATAACTGGTTTTCCATTTCTTGAAAACAACATCTTGGTCAGATGGGGGAATGTCATTGAAAGTGGTTGGTTTTGTTCAACAAATTTTCAATGTTGTAGCATTTTAAACGTTTTCTAGGACATTTACAGTGTCTTATTGGGTATTTGGTTTGGATAAATGGCAACAATTTGCTGTTAGGTGAAAAACTCTTTCTTGCTAATGATTGAATTTTGATTGATTTTAAAAATCTGTAATAGAAATGTTTGAGGAAATTACTTATATTTCTAGCAAATCTCCGGGTTTCTTTTCATGCAGCAGATGTAGTTAGACAATTTTTTTTGCCATGAAAGGTTTAGATAGTTATAGTTCGAAGGATTCGTAGAAAAGTCCAAAATAGCTATACAGACTGCCTGTTATTATTTTATTATGCTAAACCTTTTTACTAAGCATTCCATTAGACGATCCTTGAAAATGATTGATAATTGAATAAAAATTAAATTTAAAGAAAATCATGGCCCTTAACTTGAAGAATGAAAATTGTTATATTGTTATAATATCACAAGTTTTTATTATTATATTTAATTTTTAATAGTCTTATAATTATGCTATTATATATTTTTTTATGTCTTTAGTTTTAGTTTTATTTATTTTATTTATTTTTTATTTTTTATTTCATTAATCATTATATCATTATATCATTATATCATTATATCATTATATCATTATATCATTATATCATTATATCATTATATCATTATATCATTATATCATTATATCATTATATCATTATATCATTATATCATTATATCATTATATCATTATATCATTATATCATTATATCATTATATCATTATATCATTATATCATTATATCATTATATCATTATATCATTATATCATTATATCATTATATCATTATATCATTATATCATTATATCATTATATCATTATATCATTATATCATTATATCATTATATCATTATATCATTATATCATTATATCATTATATCATTATATCATTATATCATTATATCATTATATCATTATATCATTATATCATTATATCATTATATCATTATATCATTATATCATTATATCATTATATCATTATATCATTATATCATTATATCATTATATCATTATATCATTATATCATTATATCATTATATCATTATATCATTATATCATTATATCATTATATCATTATATCATTATATCATTATATCATTATATCATTATATCATTATATCATTATATCATTATATCATTATATCATTATATCATTATATCATTATATCATTATATCATTATATCATTATATCATTATATCATTATATCATTATATCATTATATCATTATATCATTATATCATTATATCATTATATCATTATATCATTATATCATTATATCATTATATCATTATATCATTATATCATTATATCATTATATCATTATATCATTATATCATTATATCATTATATCATTATATCATTATATCATTATATCATTATATCATTATATCATTATATCATTATATCATTATATCATTATATCATTATATCATTATATCATTATATCATTATATCATTATATCATTATATCATTATATCATTATATCATTATATCATTATATCATTATATCATTATATCATTATATCATTATATCATTATATCATTATATCATTATATCATTATATCATTATATCATTATATCATTATATCATTATATCATTATATCATTATATCATTATATCATTATATCATTATATCATTATATCATTATATCATTATATCATTATATCATTATATCATTATATCATTATATCATTATATCATTATATCATTATATCATTATATCATTATATCATTATATCATTATATCATTATATCATTATATCATTATATCATTATATCATTATATCATTATATCATTATATCATTATATCATTATATCATTATATCATTATATCATTATATCATTATATCATTATATCATTATATCATTATATCATTATATCATTATATCATTATATCATTATATCATTATATCATTATATCATTATATCATTATATCATTATATCATTATATCATTATATCATTATATCATTATATCATTATATCATTATATCATTATATCATTATATCATTATATCATTATATCATTATATCATTATATCATTATATCATTATATCATTATATCATTATATCATTATATCATTATATCATTATATCATTATATCATTATATCATTATATCATTATATCATTATATCATTATATCATTATATCATTATATCATTATATCATTATATCATTATATCATTATATCATTATATCATTATATCATTATATCATTATATCATTATATCATTATATCATTATATCATTATATCATTATATCATTATATCATTATATCATTATATCATTATATCATTATATCATTATATCATTATATCATTATATCATTATATCATTATATCATTATATCATTATATCATTATATCATTATATCATTATATCATTATATCATTATATCATTATATCATTATATCATTATATCATTATATCATTATATCATTATATCATTATATCATTTTAGCATTCTATATTAATTCACTTGTTGTTTTTTAAACTCCTTGTCCCAATTCTTATTTTCTCTCTTTCTCTCTTTTTAACTTTCTTAGCAATGCCATAATGGAACCCATGACCGCATTAGTCTTGGCCTTTCAACTGTTGGCCTTATTTTCCATTGCCGGTGCCCTCATCATCTATCTGATCTGCAAAGTTCGTGACGATGACGTCAAGAAGGCTGAACATGTCAAATCCAATACCGTTTTAGTGACCAGTGCCGATACCGCCTTAGGTCTCCAGTTGTGCACCCATTTAGCCAGTAAAGGTTGCCGTGTTGTGGCCGGCATGCGTGAGGGTGTAGACAGCTTACCAGCCAAATTGTTGGTGGGCTGGTTGAAAATGCGCGAATTTACCGAGGCTCCCGTATCCGGCACTATTATTCCCATGCTATTGGATGTTACCAAGGATGATGTGTTGCATGAGGCCACCGAATCGATGGGCTCCCATTTAAGTGCTGGCGAACAGGGCATTGCAGCGGTCATTAATACCAGTGGCACCTTTTATCGCGGACGCATTGAATCCCAGGAGCTGTATCAGATGGAACAAATGTTCAAGACCAACATATTGGGCTCGTTGCGTATTGCCAAGGCATTTGTGGATTTCCTAAGGCCGACACGCGGTCGCTTGATTTATTTGGGGGCCGCCAGTGGAGGTCATGGCGATGGCTTGATCGCCTACAACGTTTCGCGTGTGGCCACCGACAAATGTGTGCAAGAAGTGCGTCGTGAGCTGCAGCCGTTTGGCGTTAGCGTGGTCTGTTTGGATACTTGCGGTTTGCATGCTGAGACGCTCTATAAACCACCAACTGCACAAAGTAAGTGAAGAGGAACAAATAATGTTCGTGTGTGTGTGTCTGACATTCTGCTGCTGCTCCTTTTACTTTTTCACTGTGTTTTCTGTTTCGTTTCATCTTCATTGCAGTTTCCAGCGGTGCCCCAACAACCTACACGGCCAATGTTTTGTGTCCCAGTGCTTTGCAAATTGTCGAGAGGGCTTTGTGGGATCAATCGCCGCATGAACGTTACTCTCTGTTGGCCTCCAACAAATATCAATTCGCGTTGCCATGTCGCTCCTCACTGCGTATGTCCAACAAGAGTTCAGACAGCACCAGCAAGAAACCCATGGAAAACCATTCAATTGGCGGCATACAACGTGTCTGAGGATTGCTGGAGCAGGAATACGAGTGAATGAATGCAGTGAAACCCCAAGAGAGCCAGAGAGGAAGAGAATCACTAAAGAGAAGTTTCTGCTTTGAGCTGAGAGAAAAAAAGAGGATTGCGATTGAATTTCTTGTATTGTTTAAGGCGAAAAAGAAAGATGAAGTGGATATGAAGCAAAAATGAACACAAAAGGATTTTGTTAAATAAAATTAAACTAATACATAAAAAATCGATAAATACATAATGGCGTTGGGCAGAAGAGGTCAAGATTTTGGTATGGGAAAATAAAATGATAAGACTAAAAATGGAGCTGAATAAAGGGGAAATGAAGAGAAAAACAAATAGGACCATATCTAAGAAATGCAGCAAATAAGAAGAGTTGTACTAATAGTTCTAAAAGGTGTAATTTAAGGTAATGACAATAGCGACAGCAGAGATATGTTGTCGATTTGAACGTTAACGTTATAAATAGATGATTGTGAGTTTGATAGTATGTGTGTAGGGGGTAAACTAGTAATCTGATTTTAAAAATTCTTTCACTAGGCACTAGGCATCCACTTCTAAGTAGCCCCGTAGTAACGAGTGCCGGGAAAGCTAGTATAATATAAGCTTAGAACGGAAATTCCAAAATGTGAAATCTTTGCGCTTTAAATAACTAATTATGGAAGTCAGCAGCAATCGGAACGTAAAGAGACCCATCTAATTATCTAGCCCATATATCTAACCCATCTGTTAATATTTTGTATGCAGAAAGGACAGGAGACATTTCCTTACATGTTCGTTATCTTAATTTCATTATTTCACATTAATCTCCAAGACATGAAATGCAACAAAAAATAAGCACACAAAAGGTTAAATATTATTAAGGTCTCCATCATAAATACTAATCGGTCTCAAAGACTGTTTTCCAAATTTCCCCATATACGTGAACCAATAAAACAAAATTTCTTATCCACGTATATTGCAAAAATTCCTTAAAAACTCAAAACAATTCGCATCTTAATCTTTTTTCCTTAAGGTCACTGATATATTTCACCATAATGTTCAATCCTTTAAATAATAACAATTGATGAACTGATGTAGACTCTTTTTTCCCCTGTCTTAAACGACCTGCTCCTTATTTATATGCTGCATTAATTCTTAACAAAATCTTGACCATTTCTGCCCTAATAAAAAAACAAACTAATCAACTTGACGACATATATGCGTCTACGATGCAGGGGGCGTCGAACACCAGATGTGTTTTGTCGAGCTGGGGGTTTTGTGGTTTCCCGAATGGTTAACTGAACAAGTTTAACAAAATCTTTTATTTTACAATAATTACTATAATAAATATGTAAATAAACAACAACTAAAGTACGTACGTATATCTATTTTTGTTTAACAAATTTTATAACATTTGTATTGTAAACCCTACTATTCTATAACAAAATTGGCCACGCAAATTTATTATATTGTACATATTTATAAGTTTTATTATTTTCTTTTTTTACAATATATGTATCTTAATTTTGTTCAAGAAATTAAAATAAAAAAGAAATTATATTATTGAATACATACATTATATATGTAGTTGTAATTGTGACTCAAAATCAAGCAAACAACAAAAATAAATTGATCATTATTATTGCTTTGTGTTTCAAAATACTTAATCTAATTAACAAGTGAAACATAAGACGAAAAGTAACAACTATGTTGTGATGTTTTATTCATTCAGCCACTGACTGCAATTACAACTAGTTGCCGAACTGACAGTCGTCGTCGTTGTTGCAAGCAAGCTCCTCTGGTGGTGGTTATAACTTTCATTCGTATTTCGTTATGAAATCGTAACGCAATACACTGGCTGGCAGTATATCACCCGCTTTGGCTTCTGTCTTGCTATCGGTGCGTGCCGGCAGGTGTACAAGTACATCAGCTCCTACGATACTTTGCAAGCGGCTGCTCATCTGTGGCGGCGGCGCATGCGTTATAAAGCGAAAGTGTTAAATATGCGGTTAATTAAATATGAA
Source organism: Muscina levida (assembly GCA_964034835.1). Lineage (NCBI taxonomy): Eukaryota > Metazoa > Arthropoda > Insecta > Diptera > Muscidae > Muscina > Muscina levida. The sequence goes on from OZ035882.1 coordinate 149,719,620, forward strand.
TTCGAAGGGAGACTACCGTGCTGCAGTAGTGTTGCGATGGTTTATACAAACCTGATTGCCCGTAATTGAAGCGTATAGTTGACCATTTTTACTAGTTATCGTAGCACGCATATATTCTGGTCTTGGATCCAATGAAATGCTTGGATTTTGTAGCTATAAAAAAAGCAAGTGAAGAATTTAATGGAGAAATATGAATTGTAGTAAGCGCAAAACAAAAAAAAATTAAATGTTCATTAATTGCACTAGTAAGTTAAGTGGTAGGCCTTGTAAAGCTAAAAAATACTATAACGATGTAAAATATAGATTTTTTATACATATAAATAAAATACCGAGGTTGCCTGTTATCAATTTTGTTTGATTGTTTGAATGTTTGATTAAATAAAACAATACATATTAAACTTAATAAATTTCCATTAAGGAAAGGTTTACTATAATTGGAAATTGCTCTGATAATAAGGTAATCTATTAAGAAGTTTTGTGCTAGAAAACGTGAACTCATCATTGCATTTATTTTATGTCATTATTGGCCGCTTTTAAATTAAATAGTTTCATGATAAACTTATTCATTCTAAACAGAATTTAATGTTTCTCTTTTCATGTAAAAAAGTGTATATCCAATTAGATCTTTTCAGATCCGAAAAATGGTTTCATCTGAAAGTATCAGATTATATCAGTGCTGATCTATTTGTACTGTAATTGGTGAATGCTGATCTAACGATTAAATCTGGTCCGAAATTTGTCACTAATTTAACCGCTATAATTATACATCAGTATATCAGGGCTGTTCTACAGGATCAATAATATAAGTACAATTAATTAGATATATTATAAATTGTAAAAATTTCGTATCAAACTAGATCTAATTGAATACAACTAGAAAAGTTCTGATCAAATTTGCAATAATTTGATATAATATATAACAAATTTTTGGATTTGTTAAGGTCTAACAATATCAAATTTACGATATTTAGGAAATTGTTATCAGTTTTAAGGAAGAAATTCTATTGTGGCCTGACAAGACCATACTACGTAAATACATTGGTCAATTCTCTTCATGAGAAATATGAAAAAACCGATCAAAATTTTGCACTTCTCGTAATGCATTGCTACCCATTTGGTGCCCTATTTTTATCCTTCAGACACTTCATTATATATCTCGTGAACTGTCAACAAAATTCGACTATTTGTCATATGCTCGTGGTAGTGTGAGGTACATTTCATGTAGAAACCTAAAACTGTCCACTACGACGTCGGATTAGTCAAATTCTGAGTTAGTATTCTTTTTGCAATCAAATCAATCATGTCCCGCCGGGACCAAGAGTGACTTTACATAACAGTTGTAAACTGTTTTTCTTTTGTATCTTTCTGATATATCTACCTTACACTTTCCTCTTTTCGTTCAGACTTACCGTCACTTGCACAACCGGCAACATACATTTCTCCTGAGCCCAACCACTGCACCATCTTATGGCGGGCAAAGAAAACAAATGGAAGCACACAAAAGCCGATACAGGATTACCGGGCAAGCCGAAAAAGTATTTTTCATCCTTGGCAGCAAAAGTCATGGGTTTACTAAAGAAGGAATATATTTATACATATAAATTTACCCACAACCTTAATGACAACTTACCCCGGTTTCATATTAACACGACCCACTAGTAAATTAAAACCCAATTTCTCCAACACCGGTTTTATAAAGTCCTTATCGCCCATAGATACGCCACCGCTGCAGATCACAAAGTCCACCTCATCGTAAATTGAACTTAAGGTTTGGGTAACTTCTTCAAAGCTAAAACAAGATAAGTGACAGAAGACCTTAAGCTTTTTTATAATGAAAATTTTTCTCTGAGCTTACTCATCAGATAACACCTTAGTGACGAAAACCTCAAAGCCGAAATATTGTAATAGTTGCCTTATCATGGTAGTATTAGAATCATAGATTTTACCCTCAATGGGATAATCTTGAGGATCCAAGAGTTCACTGCCTGTGGATATAACAGCCACCAAGGGTTTATGCAAAGGCACTGCATGCCCCACCGAGGCCATTAGGGATTTTACAACTACCGGGGAAAGATCAACACTGGGAAATAGCTCAGCATTTTTGGCCAAATCGCAGCCGATGGGTCTAAAATGTGAATGTAATAAATGAAAATTGTAAATCATATTATTTCCTTACAACAAACCTTATATCCATATCGTGTTTGGGTTCTACCAAAATTTCAACAATGTCTTCCAAACCATTCTTTTTAGTTTTTACCAATTTTGTGTCTTCCACCTGTACCACACAATCAGCCTTCAAAGGCACTGGGGCTCCGGTATTAATTTTGTAACACTCATCTTCTTGGAAATCTTCAGCAATTACAGCGTCTCCGGCAGCTATAAAGCCTATTACCCTTTTGGAACCTGAAAATCCCGAGGATTTCATGGCATAACCATCTTTGATGGAAGCTCTAAAAGGCGGTATATCCACGGGGGATTTGAAGTTCCTCAGCAGTTGGGGCAAAGTAGCTTGAGGTTTAATGGATTGCAATATAACATTCAATGCCTCCGTTACAGGCACCATGGGATAGGGTGAATTACGGTCAGTGCCATCGCCCTTACCCGTTTTATGGGGACAAACGTGCGGTATAGGCTGCGTTACACCCTGCAACTGTTCGTGCGTCTTGCGCACCAAAGCCAAATCGTTATTGATTAAGTGCAAAGCATGAGGTAGCAAATCTTTGACATATTCAAAACATTCTACCACGGCCTTTTCGCTACCGGGCATGTTTATAATCAATGTTCTGCCTGCAATACCACAGACGCTACGGGAAAGAGCGGCAAATTTAGTTTTCTCCAAAGAATGTAAACCTATAGCCATTGAGAGCTGGGGACATTCCTTGTCCAACATTTCCTTAGTAGCCTCCGGCGTAACATCGCGAGGAGCAAAGCCGGTGCCACCTGTAGTAATTATACAGGCTACTCCCACATCGGGTGCTGGCAGTTGCAAAAGTTTTTGTTTGATTAGTTCTTTTTCGTCGGGTAGGATCTCTTTGATAACACGAGAATTCTCAAAATTGTTTCCAACCAGTTGCACAAGCCGTGGACCACTGCGATCCCGCGTAGCATCTTCATGGCAAGTGTCACTAACTGACAATAGGGAAAAAGCAAATGTTTTAATAGTACTTAGTTGACGTGTGCACGTTACTCACCAGTAATGACAGCAAAAATTATTTCAGCCATAATTATATCTCAAGTACTGCGAGCAAATTCTTAAAAATTACAAAACCAACCGGCCACTTGTTGAAGCTGCAATAGAATAACAGAGCAATCAACAAAACAGATAGCAAAGATAATATGTTAAATGCTAACAGTGCAATGTAAACTAAGGAAAAGGATGTTGCCACTTAACGTGATGGTGGGAAAAATGCAAGAGGAAACTAATTGGAATAACACGGGATATGGATTTTGTTGTCATTTTACAAGTTAAATCGATAACACTAAAAACAATAACAAATAAGTAAAAATATAGATAAGAGACAACTCTGTTTTTACAAGCCATATAGTACAGCAAAGGGATGCCTTGGTTGGTTTCAAAAAAATGCCAAGTGTCAAAAGAGCAAAGTGGAGATGTGTAACAGTTATTAAATAAAATTTGAAGCATTTATTTTAATTGAGAATAAATAACGTTGTGACGCTATGTATCATGGTGGTTATTGCACACCCTGGTTGGTTTAAAAAATGGTAAGTAAATATTACCTACAATGCTCCAAAAACTAAAATTATTTAAATGAAAAAATTCCAAAAATGAACAAAATCAAAAAAAATCTTTCATCGTGCCAAAAAAATTAAATTATATTTCATCGTGCCTTTATCTTATTGACAACATTGTGCTACTAAATATTTCTAAATATTTCCCAAAACAGTTTTTTTAATAAATTGATACCTACCATAACAATTCAAACGTTAAAAAAAAATCCGCTACATTTTATTCTCGGCATGTTTTCATAATTAACTTAGCTACTAACTTTCACATGTGGCATTTATTAAAGTAAATTCTACGAAAATTGGAAAAAAAAATAATTAAGATTAAATAAGAGGATAGAAAAATATATAACAGAATACAAAATAACTAAAAAATATACAAAAACTACACAAAAAGTACATAACTTTTCCCATTAAAAAAATAACAAAATAAAAAAACCTCATACAAAGATTTGTTCAAAACTAAATTAATTCAAAATTTCCATTTAAAAAAATAAAATAAGTATAACTAGTACAGAATCGCCGTAGAGACTGTAAAAATAGCATGGTTGGAGTCGTGATGACAATTACTTTAATTTAAATACTCCCCCATATAGGGTTATAATAAAATCCAAAGGGCCCCTTTTTGAAGCTCCCTTAGACCCCATGGGTGCTGGCGCCAACTTTGGCCTTGATTTTCGTTTTTCAGTGACTGATTTAAAGAGTACAACCTTTTTTCCCGCCCAGTAAAGTATAAGTTTGCCCATTTTTTAAACTGTGTTTATCTATTTAAGTCCGACTTTAATGTAAATTCTTATTCAGAAAAAAACGCTACACATTTACAATGTCAGCATTGCAAATACTCTGTTTCTACCAGCAGGCAACTCTGTTCCTATCAGCTGTTTACCTGGCCGTTAAACAACTCTGACCTGCGAATGTTTACAATTAATTATACACAAGATATTTTCTACATTTGCTGCCATCCCCCAAATTATTAAAGAAAATGACTGAGACTTCCGTAAATCCCAAATTTTACGAGGTAAATATACCATCAGCAACAAATATTCCGTTTACTTAAGATATCTTATTCTTATAGAATCATTTGCTCAACAATGTTATTACCAACGACTCCAACATCAGTGACGAGAATCTCAGCCTTGGTCGCAGGAACTTAAGGAGATGGCTGCATAAACGGTTTCGAGTGGTCATCACTGATGGTCGAATCTTAAAAGGTTTCTTTAGTTGCACCGACAAAGATGCCAACATAGTATTGTCCATGTGTTGCGAGTACCTAGAGGAGGGCAAATATGCACGAATACTAGGCAATGTTATGATACCCGGCAAGCACATCGTTTCAGTATCAGTGGATATGCCACCAGAGGAGGTATATGCGGCACAAACATAATTGTGGTTTCAAGGAAAACAAATACATTGTGGGAGTTTTATTAAATAAAAAAATTGTTTAGTTCAATATTACAATAACAAAACTGTGTGAACACTTTTAACAAGCTTTCTTGTGGTACAATAGGCAGCAGCGCATTTAATCATTTTGCAGAGGCTTTTGATCTTCCGTCTAGTGGATCGAATCCCTGCTCCATTTTCTCCTTGAATTGTTCATAGGTGCGTTTCCGATCGAAATGCTTCACCCACGTTGATGGACAACTAGTCTCGAAAAGTTTTCTTAGCTTTTTACATTGATCCGGCACTTTCTCACCCGAGGTGGAACTGTGTGTGGGGGCATTTTCATTTAAACACTTCCAATATTCATCGCGGTTATCCCAGCATTTGGTACGCTCTTCTTTGGTGGGGAAACTCATGGCTTACAGGATATATTTATGTTACAATTAGTTATTATTTCTAAGAATATCTTGATGAGAGTTGCATAAAGTTGCGATAATTACAGGCGAGCATATGTTTCTCAGTCACACAGGGTTGTTATTGGCCATACAACAGCTGAGCTTGTAGTGGCAGAGATGTTATTAGAATATTAGGTGTAGCGTATGTATTTTGACATACTTTAAGGGTGATTTTAGACAGTTAGATAAATTTTATTTGGGGTTTGAAGAATTGCAATTCACCGGCGAGGGCTGTCCGGGAAAGAAAGGAATAGGCCACCATCTTCAGTTTAGTCACAGAAAAGCGCCGGCGACCACGGGGCCCTAAGAAACCCAAAATAAAAATTTTAGGTAAATAAATAAATCTTGTTACCGACCGGTGTAATCCATACAAACTGAAAAAATTTCCATTATTTCATTTCATTCCATCAATATTAACAAATTTAAGAAACAAAAGGAAATAAATTAAGAAATTATAATGTTAAATATATTGTATATATTTTTGAAAAAAAAATGTATGTTCGTAAAAAATATTTTTTTTGATTTTTTTTTAAAACTTGTTGCATACATTTGTTGTGGGTACATAAAAAAAAGTCTGTTACCGACCGTTGCAATCCAAAATATATAGCCAAAAAAAATATGCGCAAAAAAAAAATTTTTTTTTCAATTCTTTAAAAAAAATATTTTTGGATTTTTTTTTTTAAATTTTTTGTATAAATTTTTGATACATAAATAAAAAATCATGTTTACCGACCGTTGCAATGCTTTCAAATTTGACAAATTTCGGAACGTTCTCTCAATTAAAAATTTTTTTAAGCATTAACAAATATTGGCACGAAAAAAAATTATGAAATTATAATTTTCAAAAAATATTTATATTTCTAGAATAAAATTTGTGACCATGAAAAGAAATTTTAGGATTTTTTTAAAATATTATTTTGCGTTCTAAATTTGGTTTTCAATTGTTTAAAAAAAATATTTTTAGAATTTTTTTATATTTTTTTTTTTGTATAAATTTTTGATGCATAAAAAAAATAATTTTTACCGACCATTGCAATGCTTTCAAACTTGAAAATTTCCACAAGTTCTTTTAATTAAAAATATTTTGTAACATAAACAATTTGTAGAAACAAAAAGAAAATTAAGAAATTATAATTTTCAACAAATATTTATATTTCCAGAAAAAAATCTGTGACCAAGAAAAAAAAATTTTTTAAGAACTTTATAAATTTTTTTTTCAGTTCTTTTGGATTTTTTTTTTAAATTTTTGATGCATAAATAAAAAAATTATTTTTAAGACCGTTGCAATGCTTCCAAACTTAAAAATTTCCACACGTTCTCTCAACTAAAAATATTTTAAATAAAATTTTAGGTTTTTTTTAATTTTTTTGTGTCGTAAAAAAATCAATCTTTCAAAAAAATATATTTTTGGAATTTATTTTTAAATTTTTTGCATAAATTTTTGATGCATAAATAAAAAATAATTTTTACCGACCGTTGCGTGCTTTCAAACTTGAAAATTTTCACACGTTCTCTCAAATAAAATTATTTTGAAACATTAACAAATTTTAGAAAAATTGTAGGATATTTTTTAACTTGTATAATTTTATTTACATTTTTTTAGTAAAATTTGTAAATATTGTTTACTATAGAAATTTATGTTTTTCAATTTTTATAAAAAAAGGGCTTGAAAGCCAAATCGATTAACCGTTTAAATGTCAATTCCAAATATCAGACAGATCCCACATTTTTTCTAAAAAAAATATTCAAATGTAAAAATAAACACAACTGCACGTTTCTTGTATCGTTAAATTTTTAAAATCATTTATTTGACTATAAATAAATGATAAAATCCACATTATGTTAAAGCATTAAAATATAAGCTGGTTAGGTTAACAAGTCACTTTGTAACTATTTCTGAATCTCATACTTTTTGTGTGAATACAAAATTTAAATTTTTTTCATTTCAAACTCAAAAGTTTCCTTTTCCGTTTCTCCCCATTCATCAGCAGAGTTGCCATAGCAAATTCAAAAGCCATACAAATATTCGTTGAGTTTCAAAAGCTCTTTTGAAAGCTCAAACGTTTTTTCCGGTGTACTTCCTTATCCTTTTACAGCAGTACTAACAGTTTTGCTCACTTGCATGTTCGCAGTTATGTTGAGCGAACAATGGTGAAAGGACACGAGAAAAACGGAACGGAGTGTTTTTAAGACAGTGTGGATATTTTTGTGATATCAGTTGACTTACATACATAATTTTAGCTTTTGAGACAAATCCAACAAATTAAAATGCATATACATAATTTGCACCAAAGTGAACAAAAGCGTGTTTGAAACACAATGTGATCGTAAAGTTGTACATAGTTCCGTGTTTAGAAATTTCGGTTTAATTTTTTGTCTTGAAAAGTTAGTTTTTGTTTGGAAAAAAGGTGTCAACAATTTTCGCTAACTACAAAAAAAAATAACAAGAATATTGAGAAGGATGAGTACGAGTTACAAAGGAATTTTTCGAACAGGGTATCGTTAAGTTTTGTGTGTTTGGATTCGGTTTGTTTGGCTCGCAATACTGGTGGAAGTGAGTAAGTGAGTGAGAGCTGCTCGCTCGCTCGACCATTCTCAGGGTGGGAAAATGTGCCACTGACCGTACCCACAGTAATTGTGGCTTGTCTGCTCTCGCTCTCACGTCGTGAAATCGTCTTTGGTCCTGAAACGTTTCCTGCTGAGCGTCATAGTTGTGCGTTGTGTTGTTGTTGTTGCTGGTCCTTTGGCTATTGTTTTGAGTTGTGTTAGTCCTTTTTTATTGTCACATTTCCTCGGTGCGTGTAATACATGTGTGTGTGTCCTCAACAACAATCATTATGAATAAAAAAATGTGAAAATATTTGGCCAATTGACAAAAAGAAACCCGTGTAAAACATCACAACCTAAAAACTCCCTTAGAGGAGGTGGAAAATTAAAACAAACAACAAAAAGCATCAGATACAAAATACAGCGTAAAGCTTTAAAACACAAATGGTGTATACAAACCTAATAATAACATTTATGTGAATTATTTTAAGTTCCTTGTTTTTACTAAAACTCGCAACTTTGTTACCGAAACAATAAAAAAACTCCCTAATTGTGCTACAAATCCCATGAAATACAGCCATGGAGTCGGTATTAATGTATGACACGGAACATCCTGAAATCCATAAAATGGATTGGCAATTTTTCATAAAGGTAAGTGCAGTGGAGGAGAAACGGTCATCAATATTAACATCATATAATAAACTTTCTCAGTATCAAGTATGCTGGAGTTAGTCAGTTACATCAGGGAGTCACAATGTATGCACATTGGACAACATGGAAACAGGGTCAAGGATAATTTCATATATCCGTAAACAAGATTTATGTACAGTGGTGGCAACACGGCCTGCATGTAAATAACGTGTATGTACTGGAAGATTAACCTGTTTACAGGGTTGTTACTCTTGTTGGCTAACTGGTATTTATGTGGTTTTAGTGGATGTAAAACAGACATTTACCTGGAAATTAGGGGCATATTGTAATTTTTAATATAGAACTGATGTGATATTTTGAAATGGTAATGGTTACAAGATATGGAGTTTTTGAAACAACTGAGGTATTGTATGTTTTGATTAAGCAAAGGGAAAACTTGTGGTTACTTTAAAAAGAAATCATGAAATAGCATTTTTTTTATATAATTATAAATTAAAAAAAAATTCTTATATTTATTTTAAGAAACACAGTTGGTTAATGCCAGAAAAAACCGTAACAGAGAATTGTGGTTGTAATGTGATTACGTCTTAGATAATAAATATTTTTGGTTCTATAAAAATAAGCATACATACAGGGTGGACCAAAAGTCCGTTTACATTTGAATCGAAGCAAAATGTTTTTCTAGCTTTTTATTTCAATAATAGTACTTTTACAATCAATAAAAATTATTTTTGGCACAATTAATGTACATTTTGGTACAAATAAAGTACAATTTTGGTACAATAAAATTTGGCACATACTATTTGGTACTATAAAAGTACAATAAATTTGGTACAATAAATTGTACTATTTGGTACTATGAGAGGTACTTTTTTTGTACAATACATTTTACTTTTTGATATATCAAAAGTATTTTTAGGTACAATAAAAGTAATTTATGGAACAATTAATCTTGCTGTTAGGTACAATAAATTGTATTTAATGATACAATAAATTGTACTTTTCGGTGCAATAAAGTGTACTTTTCTGTACAGTAAAAGTATGTTTTGGTACAATAAATTGTAATATTTGATACCACAAATTGTACGTTTTGGTACAATAAATTCTACTTATTGGTACTATTAATGGTAATGGTAATTAATGGTTATTTGATACTACAAAAGTACTTTTCGGTATAATAAAAGTACTTTATGGAACAATAAATGGTACTGTTCGGTACAATAAATTGTAATAAATGATACAATAGATTTAACTTTTCGGTACAATAAATGGTACTTTTCAGTAAAAGTAAAAATATGTTTCGGTACAAGAAATTGTAATATTTGATACCACAAATAGTACTTTTTGGTAAAATAAATTGTACTTTTCTGTTCACTAAATTGGGATATTTAATACAATAAAAGTACTTTTTGGTAGAAAAAATATTAATTATAGTTTTTGGTACAATACTATTTGGTACGGTAAAAGTACTATTTGAAACAATAAATTGTAGCATTTGGTGCTTTTCAGTACAGTAAAACTACGTATTGGTACAATTAATTGTGTACTTTTTAGTACAGTAAAAGTATGTTTCGGTACAATAAATAGAAATATTTTGAAATACTATTTAAAACAATAAATAGCAATTAAAGTACTTTTTGGCACAACACAAATACTTTTTGGTATCAGGCAAAGTATGAGCTTAACTCTAGGAAATAAAGGATGTCTATATCTCGTCGATTACCTAATCATTGTAATAATTACCGGGCATTGCAATGATCAGTTGGCTGGAGCATGCTAGATCACCACTGATGGGAGTCACTGGCAATTCTAAAAGCCAACAAATATAAAAAAAAATTTTGAATTTTTAAAAGAAGAGGACTGTTTCCGGTATTTAAATTTCATAAAGGAAATTATAAAATAATAATAATGTCAATACTTCAAAAGCAAAAATTTACAAAATTCGAAATTTAAATTTAAATTTTTAATAAAAGGTATTTCAAAAAATTATTAAATTTTTTAAATTTGAAAACAAATAATATATTTTTAAAGCTCTGATTTCAGTATTTTTTAGTTTAATATCCGCCCATGACTGCCGCAGATCTTTTAGTGAAATGATTCGATGTTCCACTTATGTGGCTGTCAGAGCAAAGAGATATTCCAGAGAACTGCAGAGCGGAAGAGCTTGCAATACTAGATACTACCTTACAATGGAATTGAAACAAGTTGACATGCCTCTAGCAACTTGTAAGAACATTCAGCGAGAATTAAATATGCAGCTTAGTTAGGCACTTTTGTACAAGCGAGGCAAAATTGGCAACGGTAAATAACACAGTACAACAAACAATTTTGGGACTCAATTCTGAGAACTGCACTTGAAAGTAGCCCCAAAAAGAAGAAGATCTGCATCATTCGTTCTGTAAAGCTACATGCCATAATAATTTAATATCGATTTGAAGTTAGTAAGTATCGTTGGGACCGGCCGTGGCATAGTGGTTAGAACACGCGACTACCATGCGGGAGATCGCAGGTTCAAACCTAGCTCCAGTCATCTTAAAAGAAAAAAAATAAATAAATTTTTCTTTCATTGTCGGCTCCCCTCGAATGTTGTTGACAGCAACTTCGCAGTATTAAGCGTCGATTCAATCGGCGTGTCCAGTAAGAGCTTCTCAAAACAGTGACGTTCGCATTCGTCGATAAACAAGTAGGTGCCGTTAGTTGTGAATCTAAAAATAGAAAGCGTGTTAATTCACAACAACGCGAGAAGCTATCCCATACCTCATTCATGGGGTGCAAAGGGAAATTAAGTATTAAGTAAGTATCGTATAGGGGAATTTGTTTTAGGAATTTCTGTTATATTGTTATATGGTGGCGTATGATTATCATAAGTAATATTCCAAGTAAATCATGCGCCAACAGTTTTATTGTAACTGCGACTAAATAAATCCACTTCAAAATCATGAATGGAAAAGTGAAACTGTTGCTTATGTAGGGAAACGTTATTTGAACAGATTAAAGGAATTGTTATTCTTAATTATTTTTAAATTTGTTTCAGCTAAATCATACTAGCGGTTCTTGAGTTATGTCAAACAAAAGAGCCTAAAACGTGAAAAATTCCACCATACGATACTCACTAACTTCAAATCGATATTAAACTATTATGGTATGTAACTTGACAAAACGAATGATGCAGAACTTCTTCTTTTTGGGACTACTTTAACGTACAGTTCTCAGAATTGAGTCCCAAATCAATCAGCTGAAAAATGTTGTATTGTGTAAGGGAACTTGTCAGTGTTCAAACCTAAGAACTCAATCTTTGCATCAGTCTTGACAGGACATTGTTTGATATGCAGTTATGCAAACAACTTCTCTGCACATGGACTAAATAGTCTAAGTGAGTCTAACAATGAGTGTCACAAACACGTATAGGATAACGCTCTTGATAATTTCTGTATCTATAATTAATTTTATTTTTTTAGATTAATTTTTTATATTTTATTCTATTTGAGCAAGTAGTTTTAGTTATTGTGTATTATTAATTGTAATTGCTTTAAATTAAAGTTATGAGTAAAAAATTTTAAAAAAGATCTGTATGCTTGTACATATTTTCCTGTTTTTATCGCATGTAATAGCTATAACATTTTAATCACCAGATAACTTGCTAAACTGTCTAAAGAGGCCACCTTATATTCCCCATTTCATACATTTGCTATAAATATGTCACCATTTCGCTACTGAGATTAAAAGCTTGGAATTATCGCGACATTCGCTACAGCCAACAAGCTCTATTTCTTGTCACAGTCCCCTTTGCAATATTGTGCTGTCCCACATATTCTAATTCGTTTTTTTTCTGTCGCTACTAAACAAAAGGAAACCTCACTTTCAGTTGGCAAGTCCTGCGAACCCTAGAGTCCTTATTAGGATATGTGGTATACGTTCATGTGCATATAAATGGAGAAGCATTGTCCCATTAACCACAGGATGATTGTAAGCAGTATAATGTTTCATTGTATTGTCATACCCTTGCACACACACACACACACATGACATGAGTGTGTGTGAATAAATTGTAATTATCAGTCACTTACATTGCAACACAATGTCCTTATTCCACTTTCTCTTCGCCTCGCGTTGTGTTATTTTTTTATTTGAAATCTTTTTTTAATTTTGTTCGGCCCTAACATCAAGTAAGAATCCGTTTTGCACAACGAATAAACAGTTCAAGCCACACAAATGCATTTGTGCGCTTCCGTTTGGGCTAACACGAAACATGTGTAACAACAACACCCCAATACTTGTAACACAAAGGACCAAATCAGCCGAAAGGAAGAATGTAAGATAAATTAAAGTGTCTGGTTCTTTGCGGTTTGTAATAGAACTCCTTGTTTGGTAAAGCTATGGTCACCGGTTTCTCGTCAGGGATGATACGTTTGCAAAAGCTTGTTGCAAATAGACATAATCAATTGCGGTTCGGGGCAGACAAAAATCGTCTGCAACAATAAACAAAACAAAAGTTGTGTTGAAACCCCAAAAAAATGAAAGGTGGGAAATTGTTGTTTAGGAAAAATTTTAAGGAATTTAATAAAAAAAAAGATTTGTAAAAATTTAATATTTTCAAATATGTAATAATAATTCAAATACCTATTGCAAATTATATTTAAAATAATGGTTATAAACATACATTACATATTTCTTTTTATTTTTGGTAAAAATCTCTTGAAAAGGATCGATCACAACAAACAAATATTTCTATACCATTTTGGCTAAGGTTAATATGTCCAATTTTGATAATTTCACAGGAAGCCTATTCAAAGTTTTGAAATATTATTAAAACGTAAAAATATCTTTTTTTATTCATTTTTTAGACTTCCACTTAACTCAGACAATATTTCCTTTGCCAATACATGGACATATTATTAAAAACACTTTTTTTTTTTTTGAAATAATTTAAATATTTATCCATTACATATTGTTTTTTCTTTCTTTTTTTTTGTAAAACTTTTTTTTAATGATCTATAAACAACAAACATATATTTCTATACCATTTTTGCAAAGGTTTATATGTCTAATTTTCATAATTTTACAGGAAGCCCATAAAAAGTTTTGAAATCTTATTAAAACATAATAACTTATCAACTTTTTATACATACATTTAAAGACTTTTCGCTTATCTCTGACAATTCATCCTTTGCGAATACATCTATATAATATTATCTAAAATAATTCAAATATTTTAAGATATATTTGAAATAATTTAAATATTTGTCCATTACATCTATTTTCTTTTTGTTGTAACGATTGCTTTAAAATGATCTATAAACAAAAAATAATTCCATACCTTTGTGGCAAAGGTTGATATGTCCAATTTTCATAATTTTACAGGAATCCGGTTCAAAGTTATGAAATTTCATTAAAACATATCAGCTTTTTATACATTCATTTAAAGACTTCCACTTATCTCACACAATTCATACTTTGCCAACTTGTTCTAAAAGTCCTAAAGGACATATCAAGTAAAATACATATTTTTCGAATCGGGCATATTAACTTTTGGCATAAAGGTACAGATTTAATGAATTAATAATTTAAATCATATTAAAAATCGCAAATTTTTAAAATAAAAGAAGTACAACTTTCTAAATATTTAAATTTTATAAAAGAAATTGTTAATTTCAAGACAAAACAACAAAAACAACAAATTTAAAATCTGAAAACATTTTTAATAGATTAAATTAATAAAATAATAAAAATGTATTTTAAAACAGAAAATTATTCTTTTTTGTTGAAAAAAAAATATTTTTTTATTACAATTAATTTTCGAATGTACAATATTTTATTATTTTTAACATTGTTGAATTTTAATAAAAACAACTTAAAATATTAATTAATAGAATTAAGTTATTTTGTTGTTCAAATTAAAATTCATTAATTATTTATTAGAAATAATTGAATATTCAAATTTATTTGAAATATATAATTAGAAATAAATAGTAATTACTTAATTGTGTAATATAATTTAAACAATTCCTTAATTGTTCTTATTTAATAATACCAAATTATTTTTGTTTTAAATATTTAAAATAAAAAGGAATTAAATTAATTTAAAAAAATGCTGGATTATTTTTGATAAAAAGTATTAAAAAATATAATCCTTTTTTATTTAAAATGTGAAAATTTACTTAAATTAATTAAAAAAGTGCTGAATAATTTTTGACGAAAAAAAATTAAATTACATAACGGAAATTATTAATTTTTAATATAAAAAATATTTTAGCCTCAAAAACAAAAATTTAAAAATCTGAAAACAGTTTTAATAAATTGTAACTTAAAAAATTAAAACAATAAAATAAAAATTTATTATAAAACAAAAAAAAATTTAATTAAAAAGTAATTAAAAATTATTTATTTATTAAATTAAATTATTAAAATTATTATTTAAATATTTAAAAAAATATTTGTTTTAATAAAATAATTTTTTTGATGTACAATATTTTGTTATTATAAACGTTTTTGAATTTGAATAAAAATAATTTAAAATATTAATTAATTTATTTTTTTTTTGTTTAAATTAAAATTCATTAATTATTTATTAGAAATAATTTAATGTTTAAAATTTTTTGAAAAAATATAATTAGTAATATACTTATTACTTAATTGTGGAATATAATTTAAAAAATTCTTTAACTACTATTTTTTAAAAATATAAAATTATTTATTTTTAAAATATTTAATTATTTAAAATTATTAAATTATTTAAAATTTCTGTGTTTAATATTAAGTTAAAAAGTAATTTAATAAAAACTATTAATTTTTAATAAAAAATATAAATTTTTTATAAAAAATATTAACCTTTAAAAAAATTTTAATTTTTAATGAAAAATAATTTAGTTTTCTAAATTGGTTTTATTAAATTATTTATATCTATCTATCTATATATATAAAAGAGGATGTGTGTATGTATGTAACGTCTGGACTCGAAAACGGCTGGACCGATTTTGATGAAATTTTCAGGGAATCTTCCGAATGACCCCGCGAGTAACATAGGCTACAAATTGTTTGGATTTTTCTACATTTAGGGGGTGAAAATGGCAATATTCGATAACACAAGGTATTCCGCGCTTACAAGAAGTAACAAGTTAATGTGCAATAGCGAAGCATTGCCGGGCCCACTAGTTTGTTATAAAAAAAATAAAAATTATTTATTTTTCTAATTTAATAATATTTTTTTTTCTTTTTAAATTACTAAAATTTATAAATATTAAATTATTTCAGATTTCTGTTAATATATATAATTAATTAAAAGTACTTAAATTAATTATAAAGTGCTGAATTATTTTTGATAAAAATATTAATTTTTAATGGAAAATAATTTAATTTTCTATGTGAAAAATAATTGTCTTTATTTGTTTTTGAAATTACAAAAAAAAATATATTTTTATATTTTATTAAATTATTTAAAATTTCTGTGAATAATTTTAAATAAAAAAGTACTGAAGAAGTGCTGAATTATTTTTGATAAAAAATAATAATTTGAAATGAAAAACAATTTATTTTTCTAAATTAAAAATAATTGTACTTTTTATTTATTTTTTAAAAGTACAAAAATATATACTTTTATATATATTAAATAAGTTTAATTTTATGTGATTAATTTCAAATTTAATAGTACTGCAATTAATTAAAAAAGCTGAACGATTTTTGATAAAAAAATATTAATTTAAAAAAATTCAATTTTCTTTTTCACTTAAAAAAATTTTTGTTAGGGGAAAAAATGACTAAAAAATAAGTAATGGGATGCAACTTACAAATAAAAATTTTTCTTAATTTTTTTCTAATTACTATTTCTTGAAAAATCACAATTTTTGGAAGTAATAAATTTTTGTTAAGAAATTAAGAAAAAATAAAAAAATATTTTTTTGTACCCAATCCTAAAAGCCTTATTAATTTTTAAAATTATAATAATATATAAAAGCTTTATAGAATGATTTTTCTATTTAAATTTAATTTTTTAATCTTTTATGAATATTTATGTTTAATTATATGTGTTAACTTATAAAAATATCAATATTCTGAAAATTGGAAATTTTGCTATTTAAAATACTATTTTACAAAAAATAAAAACTTGAAAAATAATAGACAAAGTTAAACAAAACAATCCAAAGTTTATTTTTTACATATTTACATATAAATATTTTTGGTTTTAAATTTGTTGCCGGAATTCTCTTATAGAACATTAAATCATACATTCTAAGGCCATATGTAGATCATATACGTCTAGGTTTATTCTGCACTAAATTTCTTTAATTCGACTATAAAGGTCCCACAGAACTGCTCTTCAACTGAAATTCTTGAATTAAGGAAAAAGGTTACCGCAGAACAGATGTCAAAAACATAGTTCACATTTCAGATCAAAATCCCTTATTACCGAAGTTATTTCCTTTAAGCCCGCAGCTGCCATCGAAATATATATTTATATTCTCAGAACATAAATATAAATATTTTTTAACAAGACTTCTAAATCAAACTATATAAATCTAATGCTCTTTTAAAATATCTGTTTTTTAACTAAAACTCATTAGTCAAATTAATTTTAAGTTTATTTTATTATTATTTAAAATTAAATTTTAAGTTTTAATTTTACAATTTTGAAAATTATATTATTATATGTTTTTCTTTTTTAACCGCTATGCTTTATATAAGAAATTTTTCCGTGCATAGCTTTGACAAAATAAATAAATAATAAACGCGTTTTGAACTTGCCTATACCAGACGCCATGAAGTCGCCATTACTATTCTAATTTTGTTTTTTTTTTTAAATCAATACTAACACCTCCATTACTCTCCATAATTCATTTATTTCAAGTACAAACGAAAACCAGAAAATAACTCAATTTCTTATGCCTCCAGCTAGTCCAAGAAACTCTATCACGCGCCCCACTCATGTAGGCAACTTGTGAAACGCTATTGACTGAAGACCAATTTCAATTTCAATTTCAATTTATTTTATCCATTTTTTCAAACAACACTTACGGCACAATGGCACTCTATAACAATATTATCTTAAAATACTAAGTATACACTACAGCTACTAAATCAATACATATTTACATATAAGTGCCGTGGTGTCCCACGGTCACATAGTCAATCTTAACGCTATTTTATTTTATATAATACTCTTACTTTGACTGAAGACCCTCTCGTGCAGTTCTTTTATAGCTCTCAACTTGTTTAAATGAATAAATTGACTACGTTTGGGTAAATTTGTTAGGACGAGTGCATTATCTGCAGTTTTTTTTCGTGTGTTTTTCTTCCATCCAACTTTGCCAAGGACATGAGTTATTCATGAGGCATAGAGTGTGAGTAGTGGGGTTCACAAATTTTGTTGACTTTTTGTTTTTGTGCAATTTTTGCTCCAAATTAAATGTTGTTGTTTGTTTCTTTACATATTCTTTTGCTCCTTGTGCAACAAAAAATTCCGTCTAAATGAGCAAAAAGTTTTGTTGCATGAACAAAGAAAGGGGGGGGAAGCATACAAAAGAGCTTGCGTGAAAACTTTATTGTGTTATAAAGTCATGTAATGTTTTTTACTGGAAAAAGACTTTTAATGAGCTTGTATAATATCCACAGTTGACATTTTGTCTTCTAATTCGAGTAATACCTGGAATTTTTTCAATTTAACATAAATACAATGTTGTGTCCGTTGCGGACAATGTACAAAACTAAGTATTTATGTAGCTGTTTTTTTTTTAATTTTTTATTTATTTAATTTGTTGGAAAAAAAATTCTTTAAAAATTGTGGATTGCAAAATATTGAAAAACAACATAGAAAGAGAAAATTGTTAAAAAATATGTTGGTTTAAAATTTAAACTTTAAATTTAAATTCGTTTAATTTGAGCGGCAGCTGACAAAATTTAAAGAAACAAATTGTTAGTTTTTATATTTCAGTGGTGTTGAAATAAGGGGTAAAGGAAAGATAAGTCAATTTTTTAAATTTTAAATCAAAAATACCAATATCAAAATAAAAATAATAAAATTTCATGAAAAACAAAAGAAAAATTCAATATGTATAATAAAAGTTGTCATTTTATAGAAATAGATTTAAAATTAAAAAAAAAATAATGAAAAACAGACAGGGATGAGCAACAAAAATAGCGCTCATACGATTTATTTGTATTTATTTTTTAATAAAATTTAAAGAAAACCGCTCTTTACAATTCTTTCCCAAATATATATTTTCAGAAGAGAATATTTACAAAATCTAGAACATATTATATTATACATATAAACAAAAGAAAAATTTAATAATTCAAGTTGTCATTTTATAGAAAAAAATTCAAAAATAAAAAAAAATTAAAAAAAATAACGCTCATACGCATTATTTATAGTTTTTAATAAATTTAAAGAAGAAAGTTTTTTCTTAAACATATATTTTAGAAGAGAATTTTTACAAATCTAGTAAATATTATTACATTACACAAATAGATATAAAAAAATGTTTATAAAAAAATTTAAAATTAAAATTATTTTGTATACAAAAGTAGATGTTAAAAGAATGCTAGAAAGAAGAAACGAATTAGAGCCCAGACGAGTAGAATCTTTCATCGTGGATAAATAACTGCTTTTCAATGCTTGAAAAGGCCGCAGTAACATACCACAGCATATATCGTCCCCTTAATATAACAATAGTGTATGTGCTCATACACCATTATTTTTTTATTGCATATTTAGAATCTCCATCATTGATTCTATGCCTGGTCAAAATTTCGTCAAAATCTACTTCCACAAAGTGCGTCAAAAGGTCATTGGAAAAAATAGTGTATAATTTCTTCTTCAAAAATTTCATCGTCTTGTATAAAGCCTCGCTTGGTCGAATATGGTCGATCAGTGTCAGCTTCTCATGGATACCAAAATTAGCCATAGTTTCTTCCATATCGGCCTGCTTTGTAAACGATTAATAGGTGGAAAGTGCCGATATACAATTCTTGGGTCTTTTCCAGGATTTGTCGTAGTGTGAATATCTGGTCGGTTGCGAATTTACCAGGTCTAAAGTCACACTGATAAGGTCCAATCAGGTTCGCTAGATGGGCTTTAGTCTTTCACATAACACACCCGACAGAACCTTATATGCGATATGCTGATTCTCTCCTTCCTTTCATAGACGCTTTTCCGCCTGAAAAGGCGCTCCGGCTCTCTTCTCTACTCTCTTCTCTAATCTAGGTTTAAAGTCACACTGATAAGGTCCTATCAGATTCGCTAAGATGGGCTTTAGTCTTTCACATAACACACCCGACTGAACCTTATATGCGATATGCTGATTCTCTCTTTCCTTTCATAGACGCTACTCTCTTCTCTCTTCTCTAATCCAGGTTTAAGGTCACACTGATAAGGTCCAATCAGATTAGCTAAGATAGGCTTTAGTCTTTCACATAACACACCCGACAGAACCTTATATGCGATCAGTACTTTTCAATATACTGACTCTTTCTTTCCTTTTAAAGACGCCTTTTTCACCTGAAGAGGCGTTCCGTCTCTCTCCTTTTCTCTCTCCTCTTATCCAGTTTGCCTTGTAAAATTTACCAATTCAAATGAATTTCAAATACATTCTTCCAATTCATTTGAATTAACCCAAAATCAATTTAATACAAATGAATTGCGATTCATTTCGCCACATTTACTTGAATTGCAAAATAATTGCTATTCATTTTGCCAAATTTCTTTGAATTGGAAAAGAATTGTAATTCATTTCTGCACCATTGATTTGAATTGATTCTATTTCTTTTTTGATGAAAAGAATTAATTAAATTGTCAGATAATTTGTAATACATTGAATTCAAAAAAAGAAGATTCACAGCTCTGTTACAAACACTGTGGAACTCAATTCTGAGAACTGCACGTGAAAGTAGCCCCAAAAAGAAGAGTTCTGCCTCATTCGTTTTGTTAAGTTACATGCCATAATAATTTAATTTCGATTTGAAGTTAGTAAGTATCGCATAGGGGAATTTGTCACATTTTAGGCTATTTTGTTTGACATAACTCGAGAACCACTAGTCCGATTTAGCTGAAACAAAAAATTAAGAATTACAATTCTGTTCATATAAAGTTTCCCTACATAAGCAACAATTTCACTTTTCCATTCATCAATGGATTTTGAACTGGGTTTATTTTGTAGCAGTAATAAGAAAACTGTTGTACACCGTGGCGTATGATTTACATGGAATATTACTTATGATAATCATACGCCACTATATAACGATACTTACTAACTTCAAATCGATATTATTATGGCATGTAACTTGACAAAACTAATGATGCAGAACTTCTTCTATTTAGGGCTACTTGCACGTGCAGTTCTCAGAATTGAGTCCCAAAATCATGTGTTGTACTGTGTTAGTTATTAAATTCAGATGAGACAATTTTTAAGTATGATTAACTCACATACATTTATGTAACTTAAATTCGGTGAATTTGATGCAAATCATGATAATTATTATTTTTTGCCTCAAATCACTCCATAGTGTTTTTATTTTAGTTCTGTCGAGTAGTAGAATTCTACGTATGGCATTGAAAATAACATTCATTCATTTTTTTTATTTATTCATATCCCAAAGGAATATTTTTTTTTCAATAACATCTAATTCTTGTTTAGGCAGCTGCCCCTAACATACTCAAAAACATGCATACATTAGTTGACCCCTTTATATACATAGTTATAAAATAACTTTTTTTAAAATTCTACTTTGCAAGAGCATCTCCCAAAGCTGTTTGCCGTCTCTAGTTTAAGTTACGTATCGATTTTGCTAACACTGAAGTGTTAAATAACGTCTTTCGACCATACCTTTAAATAGCACCTTGTCAACATTCCTTAAGGTCCAATAAACAAACG
This sequence comes from Muscina levida, assembly GCA_964034835.1. Lineage (NCBI taxonomy): Eukaryota > Metazoa > Arthropoda > Insecta > Diptera > Muscidae > Muscina > Muscina levida. The sequence goes on from OZ035882.1 coordinate 149,741,260, forward strand.
ATACTCCGCAGGCCATGCGACATGACAATAAATTGAAAGAAAATCCACTGCTCTTCTGCCATCAGCCGTACATATGTATGCAAAGGACACAGCGAACTGCAAATGTATGTGAGGTTTGTTTATGTTGTACGTACGTATAACTCCTAGGATGCAAGTGCACGTGTGTCAGTCTGTCTGTGCGTTCGCAGTTTGCACTTAAGTTCCTTGAACATCCAACAACAGTTGCGCCCCCTCCCCCCTACCAACCTTCTTTTATCTATGTGTGAGATTGACCCACTTTGTTGCTGTAGTTAATGTTGTTTGGCGTCTACATGCTGTTCTTGTTGTCTGTGAGATTTGTTGTTGGTTGTCATATGGAACGAGGCAAGAAGCAAAGAAAACAACAACAACAAAAAACAAAGTTCCAACAACGTTTGCTCCTTCAGCTTTGACGCAAGTATGAGCGCGTGGAGAGCGCTCAAATTCGTCCTCCTTTCCCAGTCTCTTTTAACATTTTCTCCTTAGAATTCACTTTACTTTCATTGCATCCTTTGGCAATGCCAACCTCCCCTCCTTAGTAGTCATCCTACTATGCCTTTTCATATTGTCTTTGCTGTTGTTTTTGTTGTTGCTGTTGTAGATATCAACATTGTTTTGATAGTAATCAAGTGTAGTTTGAGGCCACATCCATAACATCCATACACACATTGGATGGCGATAAAAGCTAAAAAATGTATGCGATTATTTATTTTGCTGTCGAGTGTTGTTGTTGCTGTTTAATCTTGATCGCTTTGATTGCATTGGAATCGTTTGAGTGAGTGAAGGAGCGAGGATGTGGTTGGTGTGTGTGTGTGTGTGTGACCTATTGAATTCAAGAAATAATGGTTAGTTAACTTTGATTTCTGATGACAAGGCAAAATCACTCCAGTGTAATTACACTGTGGCATCGAAGTGTGAAGCTATCTATGTCAGTAACGCATATCCTTGCACATCTGATAGAGTGGCTCAATATACAATGTGTTGAGATAGGAAACTAAATCGTATCTAAGGACAGAGAACAAATGAAGCAACAACGGCATTATAAATAAGTTTAATATGAGTAATGTAAACTATCAATTGAGATGTAATATCTATATCAAATTATTAATACCTTTCCATTATTTGTTATTGTCTAATTTTAGGGCTTCCTAGAAGATCATCCTTGCACCAGTTCACCACCAGATACCATGTATGCCCTGCTATGGTCCATGTGTGCGGTCTTTGGCATTGTTTTTGTGCTCCTAGGTAAGTAAACGACAAAACAAATTAACAAAAATGCAACCTCTCTAAAGCAATGGAGGAGGATTTGGGAGAGTAGAGCGTATGCCAAAAATATATACTCGTGCATATACATATGTATATGTACCTCTGTTCATATTTATGTTTGTAATTTGGCACATACGGTGGTAATACCAACGAGTTCATATGTGTAATTCTCCCAGTTCACCTATATAACACCACAAATACGCAAGAGGCCTTAGATGATGGTTGGTTATAATAAAACAAACGCCTGAAGGTCGTTTCTTGACACGTTGCCACCCACTTTGGCCATTATGAACTCGGTGCGGAGTTCATATGTTAGCTCTCTGTTTGCTTCCTTATTATGTTGAGTTGGAACAAAGGATGATGGCGTGATATAATCAAATAATTAATACCTAACTGCAAAGAGTTGAAATTAATTAACAGGTTAAGGTTTTTAATCTTTCCCCTCTCTTTCCGGTGTTCTAGGTTATCGCTGCCTACGCGCTGTGGGTTTTCTAACAGGAGCCTTTATTGGCATTAAGGCGGTGGCCATGATGCGTCTTTACATCACAGGCTATTTGGGCGAACCAGCCGATGCGGCCTCTTCGTTGGTGGGTGGTTTGGTGGGAGCCGTTTTGGGTTCCACATATCCGGTGGCGACATTTTTCATAAGCGCCTTTGCTGGCGTCATCTTGGCCGGAGCTGCGATGGCAGTATGTGTGGCCACCATGCCGGACAATGAATTTGGTGTAAGTTTAAAAATGGGCTTTATAGAATTATACACCATTTCTAATTGAAATTAAATAAAAAATATATTTGCTATTCCAACATTCCAATTGAAAACTCGCTAATTGATATTCAAAAAATTACATTTGAGATTTAAAAAATATCAATAGAAATTAAAATTTTTTATTTGAAATTTAAAAAATATCCATAGAAATTTAAAACTCTGCAATGGCAATTCAAAATTCAATTGATTTTTTTCCAATTTCAATTGGAAATGTTGTAGACTTTAGTTAAATTTTTAATATTTTTTTGTTACTGTCTATCTATTTTAGCAAGCTGAGATCACTGTCGCTTTAATTGGGGGCGCTATCATTTGTTCCGTTCTCACTTTGTGTAGTGCAAAATATGTGACTATATTGACCACCAGTGTGGTTGGATCGGCCATGATTATATGCTCAGTGGATTTCTTTTTACATGGACTACAATTAACGAAATGGGTAAGACTGCAAAATTGCCAATAAGAAATTATAAAAAATAACAAAGAAAGTAAAATACTGATGGAGAGGCATAGAGCCAGTCTACGTTGAAAGGATTAAAGTTTAGTAGGGAACAATGAAACTAATAATGACAACAGTTAAAGCTGTGGTAAAATATTAAAATAAGGACTGCAGAGTAATCAAATAGAAATTTTGTCTTATATATTACATGAGTAAAGAGATATGAGAAATGGTAAAGAATGACGAATTGAAGGTAATAACGGCGAATATAACACAGTACAACACATGATTTTGCGACTCGATTCTGAAACAAAAGAATGACAAATTCCTCTATACGATACCTACGAACTTAAAATCGATACTAAATTATTATGGCATGTAACTTGTCAACACGAATGATGCAAAACTTCTTCTTTTTGGGGCAACTTTCACGTGCAGTTCTTAGAACTGAGTCCCAAATCAATGAGCTGAAAAATGTTATATTGTGTAATATAATATTTGATTTATTATAGATTTTTTGAAGGTGCTTATTTTCCTTTCCTTTTTTGCCGTAAGAGTTTTGTATACATTTTTGTTAAAAATTTACTAATTCACCTAGAATGTTGAAATTTTGGTTTAAATTACACTGTATACACATTATGACAAAAATTATTGGAGACTTTCAAAATATTTTAAAGGATTTTAATTTTCAAGGACATTTTTGAAGTCCTTTTTATCTTGGAATGATATAAATACAAAAATATTAAAAATATCCAAAATTATCCTTTTGATTTTAACACCGATATCGGTAGTGTGCACATATGAACTAAAACAATTTTTTTAAAAAAATTCCTTCGAACATTGTGTTCCTTGTGAGAGGCAACAGTAGGAGGAAAAAGAAAACTGAAAACGCCGATTAACTCCATTTTGACTATAGTTTCATACTTATGGTTCAAGTGTTATATTGACTGTCGGACGGACGTTATAAATTGAATTTTAGATCTAAGTGTTGAAATATTTAGATTTTTCTTTATATTTTTCGTTTTTAATGTTATTTCCATTAATTTAACCGACATTTTTAAAATCCTCAGGGAATATATAAAATATTAAAAAACACAAAGAATCTTCATAAATTGATAGTAAATAAAAGTAAAACAGATAAATTTAAAAAAATCTAATTAAATTCTCTCAGATGACAAAAGATTTTAGTCAAACTATTTGAAATTCGTTTTGCATAACTAAATATTAAAAATATAAATTAAAATTATTTCTGCTGATTATTATTAAAACTGATCTACTGAATCGGCTTTTTGACGAGCAGTGTTTTTAAATGTGGTGTAAGAAAGACAGTCAGTGCATAATCTGATACAAACTTTGAACATTGTAGAGAGATATTACCCGGAAATACAGGTTGAAATCGAACTATAGATGGCATTTTCAATTTTTGGACATGGGAGGAGGGGAGTGCCAAACCGTATTTAGAAGAAACAATTTCCTATACAGATAGTAATAGGCAATACAGGATCAGTGGGCGTGGCAGAAAGACAAAATTGACCACACAACAGCTTTGAAATAACATTTATACTTTTAACCAGTGAGAGGGGCGTGGGACGTGGTCAAATTGTTTTTTAGTCCAATTTCATACAGAAATCGAACTTGGACTAGTACGCAGAGCGTGTCCCTCGAATACAGCCGTAGTTTAAAATCTATCGGGCAACCAATTTGGAATGCAACTTGTTATCTTTCATACAAACTATCCCTTTTTGGGGCTCTGAAATTTGTTATGCACTAAAACTATCTACTAAGCGAAGGTTAAGTTTTAAGATGAACAAGATCGGGATTGTATGGGTAGTACCAGAAGGGGTCAACCGATATAGTCTATATTAATTTCTCAGTCAATTTTTCGTAAGCGTACATCTTACGCAAAATTCAAAATAATTCAGTGTACTTACATAAAATTTGCGCATGTTGAACTATGGGGGTAATTTCGGTCATTTGTAAGAGAGGTACCAGAAGGGATGTGTCAAATAGCAAGGTTTTTAAATAAATTCACTGACCAAATTTTATTATTTCAAGTTTAAAAGTTATGGGAGAAATATTAATTTTCCAAAAATAATTCATTTTGTATGGGAGGTACCAGAAGGGGTGTGGCAACGGTTTAGGTTTTCTTAGAGTTTGTCTACTATTACTAATCCCGTTAATTCGTTTTGGAAAATATTAATACTGGCAAATGTTCATACCGATCAGTTGAGGTTTACTCGAGTAATCCTGCTCACCAGCTAGCCATCCAGCCAGCCAGACAGACGGACGCAGCTTAAAAAAACCTGAAATGAATATGGTCTTAAGATACTTGGGCAGTAACTCGTCTCCTTTAATGCTTTACACATTTTCTCCTATTAAATGATAACTACCCTCATCCCAAAGGGTGGTAGTATAAAAATATGAAATCAGTATATTAACACAATTCTGCGGTTTTTTTATAAAGTTCGGGTTTATGTTCCATATAAGAATAGATGTCATGGGTATTTTTAATATAAAAACACCTCTGAGTCAAATTAATATAACATATAGAATAACTACCGAATCAGAGCTATTTGACATATAGATATATACGTCATGGTTGGGGTTTTTTTCTTTTGCATGAACCCGACAAACCATGTGGTGAGAAGTAATTCCCTAACGATTCGTTGGAAATTCGCAAAAGCGATTCTAAATGAAATTCGAAAAAGATAACATTATAGAATCACTGGTGAACACTTGCAAAAAAATCGTAAAAGCGTTTCGATTACTATTCGTAAAATCTTTATGTATTTAAATTATAACCTGTGGCTTATTGTAATTTATTTTAATTGGCCGTAAGGCTTCAAATTACCAGCTAATAAATGAAATGAAATGAAATGAAATGAAATGAAATGAAATGAAATGAAATGAAATGAAATGAAATGAAATGAAATGAAATGAAATGAAATGAAATGAAATGAAATGAAATGAAATGAAATGAAATGAAATGAAATGAAATGAAATGAAATGAAATGAAATGAAATGAAATGAAATGAAATGAAATGAAATGAAATGAAATGAAATGAAATGAAATGAAATGAAATGAAATGAAATGAAATGAAATGAAATGAAATGAAATGAAATGAAATGAAATGAAATGAAATGAAATGAAATGAAATGAAATGAAATGAAATGAAATGAAATGAAATGAAATGAAATGAAATGAAATGAAATGAAATGAAATGAAATGAAATGAAATGAAATGAAATGAAATGAAATGAAATGAAATGAAATGAAATGAAATGAAATGAAATGAAATGAAATGAAATGAAATGAAATGAAATGAAATGAAATGAAATGAAATGAAATGAAATGAAATGAAATGAAATGAAATGAAATGAAATGAAATGAAATGAAATGAAATGAAATGAAATGAAATGAAATGAAATGAAATGAAATGAAATGAAATGAAATGAAATGAAATGAAATGAAATGAAATGAAATGAAATGAAATGAAATGAAATGAAATGAAATGAAATGAAATGAAATGAAATGAAATGAAATGAAATGAAATGAAATGAAATGAAATGAAATGAAATGAAATGAAATGAAATGAAATGAAATGAAATGAAATGAAATGAAATGAAATGAAATGAAATGAAATGAAATGAAATGAAATGAAATGAAATGAAATGAAATGAAATGAAATGAAATGAAATGAAATGAAATGAAATGAAATGAAATGAAATGAAATGAAATGAAATGAAATGAAATGAAATGAAATGAAATGAAATGAAATGAAATGAAATGAAATGAAATGAAATGAAATGAAATGAAATGAAATGAAATGAAATGAAATGAAATGAAATGAAATGAAATGAAATGAAATGAAATGAAATGAAATGAAATGAAATGAAATGAAATGAAATGAAATGAAATGAAATGAAATGAAATGAAATGAAATGAAATGAAATGAAATGAAATGAAATGAAATGAAATGAAATGAAATGAAATGAAATGAAATGAAATGAAATGAAATGAAATGAAATGAAATGAAATGAAATGAAATGAAATGAAATGAAATGAAATGAAATGAAATGAAATGAAATGAAATGAAATGAAATGAAATGAAATGAAATGAAATGAAATGAAATGAAATGAAATGAAATGAAATGAAATGAAATGAAATGAAATGAAATGAAATGAAATGAAATGAAATGAAATGAAATGAAATGAAATGAAATGAAATGAAATGAAATGAAATGAAATGAAATGAAATGAAATGAAATGAAATGAAATGAAATGAAATGAAATGAAATGAAATGAAATGAAATGAAATGAAATGAAATGAAATGAAATGAAATGAAATGAAATGAAATGAAATGAAATGAAATGAAATGAAATGAAATGAAATGAAATGAAATGAAATGAAATGAAATGAAATGAAATGAAATGAAATGAAATGAAATGAAATGAAATGAAATGAAATGAAATGAAATGAAATGAAATGAAATGAAATGAAATGAAATGAAATGAAATGAAATGAAATGAAATGAAATGAAATGAAATGAAATGAAATGAAATGAAATGAAATGAAATGAAATGAAATGAAATGAAATGAAATGAAATGAAATGAAATGAAATGAAATGAAATGAAATGAAATGAAATGAAATGAAATGAAATGAAATGAAATGAAATGAAATGAAATGAAATGAAATGAAATGAAATGAAATGAAATGAAATGAAATGAAATGAAATGAAATGAAATGAAATGAAATGAAATGAAATGAAATGAAATGAAATGAAATGAAATGAAATGAAATGAAATGAAATGAAATGAAATGAAATGAAATGAAATGAAATGAAATGAAATGAAATGAAATGAAATGAAATGAAATGAAATGAAATGAAATGAAATGAAATGAAATGAAATGAAATGAAATGAAATGAAATGAAATGAAATGAAATGAAATGAAATGAAATGAAATGAAATGAAATGAAATGAAATGAAATGAAATGAAATGAAATGAAATGAAATGAAATGAAATGAAATGAAATGAAATGAAATGAAATGAAATGAAATGAAATGAAATGAAATGAAATGAAATGAAATGAAATGAAATGAAATGAAATGAAATGAAATGAAATGAAATGAAATGAAATGAAATGAAATGAAATGAAATGAAATGAAATGAAATGAAATGAAATGAAATGAAATGAAATGAAATGAAATGAAATGAAATGAAATGAAATGAAATGAAATGAAATGAAATGAAATGAAATGAAATGAAATGAAATGAAATGAAATGAAATGAAATGAAATGAAATGAAATGAAATGAAATGAAATGAAATGAAATGAAATGAAATGAAATGAAATGAAATGAAATGAAATGAAATGAAATGAAATGAAATGAAATGAAATGAAATGAAATGAAATGAAATGAAATGAAATGAAATGAAATGAAATGAAATGAAATGAAATGAAATGAAATGAAATGAAATGAAATGAAATGAAATGAAATGAAATGAAATGAAATGAAATGAAATGAAATGAAATGAAATGAAATGAAATGAAATGAAATGAAATGAAATGAAATGAAATGAAATGAAATGAAATGAAATGAAATGAAATGAAATGAAATGAAATGAAATGAAATGAAATGAAATGAAATGAAATGAAATGAAATGAAATGAAATGAAATGAAATGAAATGAAATGAAATGAAATGAAATGAAATGAAATGAAATGAAATGAAATGAAATGAAATGAAATGAAATGAAATGAAATGAAATGAAATGAAATGAAATGAAATGAAATGAAATGAAATGAAATGAAATGAAATGAAATGAAATGAAATGAAATGAAATGAAATGAAATGAAATGAAATGAAATGAAATGAAATGAAATGAAATGAAATGAAATGAAATGAAATGAAATGAAATGAAATGAAATGAAATGAAATGAAATGAAATGAAATGAAATGAAATGAAATGAAATGAAATGAAATGAAATGAAATGAAATGAAATGAAATGAAATGAAATGAAATGAAATGAAATGAAATGAAATGAAATGAAATGAAATGAAATGAAATGAAATGAAATGAAATGAAATGAAATGAAATGAAATGAAATGAAATGAAATGAAATGAAATGAAATGAAATGAAATGAAATGAAATGAAATGAAATGAAATGAAATGAAATGAAATGAAATGAAATGAAATGAAATGAAATGAAATGAAATGAAAAAAAAACGATAAAAAAGCAATAGAATTTTAAAAAACATTTGAAAATGATAACATACATTAACATTATTAGCTGGTAAACATTCGTTTAATGGCGATTCTTTTACCAATCGTTTAAGCGATAATATATCGATTATAGTACTTTTTTTCAGTTAAATAAGTAATTGGTAAATTCATAACGCTTTTTCGATTCTTAATAGAATCGCCTTTTAGACTATTTAAAGAATCGCTTGTACGATTCAAGAACGAAAGTAGATATTCTCCCGAATCTGAAATGTAAAACTTTTGATGAAAAGATAAATCTACATATGTCAACAAAAAAATTGTATAATGAAATATGTTTACGTGTTCTCTTTTTGAATATACATGTATATTAATAGTATTTATCTCTTCCCCTACAGATCTTCAATATGAAACCCCATCCCAATCCGCCCGCTTGTTACGGTGGCATATTAATATTTGCTTGGCCTGTTAGTATTCTTATCGGCCTGATGATACAAAGTTTCATCACAGCTTGGGGTGTGGATCATCGCAAGCGAGTATTTCAAAAACGTCACCAACAATTGGCTCGAATACAATCACGTCCGCGAGAGACACGAGAAGAGGCACGTCAGCGCAAATTTCGTTATCTTTATCAAGTACGCACTGCCAGGGGTGATATAATATCACAGGTATGGTGTACACAATTATGATATTAAATGTACTTTTATAAGAATACTTTCTTTCTTTGCAGAATTTTGTATCAGCCTTACAAAAACGTATACAGCTAAGTGGCACCGAAACACCGTCGGAGCGTTCCCTTAAAACAAGTTCGAACGAGCGTAATACCTTTCGCAGTGATCGCACACATTTCACTACGATACCGCCCGATTCGGATATGTTTGATAAAATCGAAATTGTTAGGGATATAGCATAACAAACGGTTTTTAATTACATGTAAAGTATAATTGACACGAGAGCGTGTGCAAAAGCTACGAGCGATGGCCTTTGGCAGCTCTCAAAGCTATACGTGCGTCTTAAAGAACAGTTGACAGCTTTAAATGGTTTCCCCTAGAGAAACATAGTACTAAAAAACATACGAATATGTTCGTTCGTTCGTTCGTTCATTGTCGTTCCATCTTGATAACCTAAAAGTTAAAAACTATTGATTTTTTCTAAGTTACACACAAGTGATTACGCTTTTTAAGCGATTTTTATCCTAAGTTTAGTTTCTACTTTGTTTCCTACTACTACCAAAAGAGTAGAAAAAACCTACAACTTTATTTATTTTTTAATTTTATTAAAAAAAAAGTGAAAAAATACAAAAAAAAAACAAAAATTACAAATGTTGTAATTAAAAACAAAACTATTCCTAATTTATAAACAGGGATTACAATTACTAATTACATTTTGTTTTAAGTGTTTGAGAAAAAAAAAACAAAAGAAAAATGTAACTAAATTAACATTATAAAATACCAAAGAGTTATCAAATGTTTTTATGTTATCAAACGAAGAAAAAACACAAGAAGGAAATTCAATACGTAACGGTTGAATAATTGTGAAATTTAAAATCAGTTGGCTATAATATGAAAGATATGAATAAAAACCAATGGGTCTCTAACTCTCTCTCTCTCTCTCTCTTGACTGAAATTAGACGTTAGTTTGAAGAATAGGCTCAAGCAAATTCTAACATGTTCGATGTTCGGAGTGGAGATATGACACTTCTTTTCATGAAAATCTACCAAAAATTGTGAAATACGTTAAGTTTTTGCGATTTTGCCCCCAGCAAACAAAAAACTTAGTATTTTATTTTAAATCTCTTTCTTCCACGCGCAGCATACGATTCACACTGTCCCTTCTTTCAAACATTTCCCCTACAATTTGCTCGAGCCTATGGAAGAGAGTCGCAAGAGAGTTGTTGTCTCTATATAATATTGCTCTACGATAAAAACACGCATTTATGTTAAATTAGTTGAAGTGATTAAAGAATTTCAAAGTAATTTCGATAAACTACTATTTTTATAATAGATACCAACTTTTTAAAAAACAAAGCATTCGTACAAAACTGAGAGGATGTCTTTCCTTGAACAGAAATATATTCCATGCAAAAATATTCATTAATACAGAAAATTGTCACAATTTGAAAAGTTTTAACGAAGTTCCTGGTTCCTACTTAATATAGCAAAAGTTTCTAAGTATTTTACAAGTAAAAAATATTCCGAATACCTTTTTCATCTCAAAGAAAACTTGTGATGAGTGGATGACTCTACTTTTCAAGAAGGTTGTATTCATATTTTATTAAAGAATCACATCTGAGTCAAAGGTATTTGTTATACCAAAAAAAAGTCTCAGCATCAAAGTTAAATCATACAAAGTCTATGCTCTCAAATATGTCAGCCAGTTTCAAACCTATAATTATTTCGAAATTATTTGAAATTCACTTAATATTAAATATTTTTTCTAAATTAAAGAAACACTTATAAATGTATAAATTTTAAAACAATAACAATAGAGAAGGTCTAGCTCTATTAAAAAATAAAGTCCGTGCATTTCAGAATTGTAGGAAAAAAAAATCCATACAAAACAATTCAATAAATAAAAATTTGCATTTATTTCAAAAATTTATTGAAGTTGCATTTATTTTAGGCTTTATAAATGAACAAAACGAAAAACAAATGAAATTATAACTGAAAATTTATTAAAAACAAAATAAACCCCTAAGGAACAATAAAGTCCTGGTGAATTTAAAATATTTATAAAAAAAAAACAATATTTACATATACATTAAGGAAATGAAAAAACCAAATACTTCCAAATCCAAATATATTAAAAAAATATATAAAAGAATTTAAAAAACAGTGACACTAAAAACCAAACTATGTAAATAAGTAATAAAAAATTAAATTAAAAAAATTGCTCATTAAAGAAATACGAAAAAAAAACAAAATGAAATTAATAAAAAAAAATATATTTATAAATGTATTATAAAACATGAAAAAGTACAATGTACATTACTTATCTTGTCATGTGATTAAAATCAAATCGAAAGTTCGTAAATATTTTCTAGAAAAATTCTATAATTTCCAAGAAATACAAAACGCTGTGAAACAATTTGCAATTCGTCTTAAAGTCTAGTTCATATTATAAGTAAAATAAACATAAATGGACACTCAGCACACAAACGTTTTAGTTACTCTATCAACTAGGCTATAAGTTTTAAAGCAGCTTTTAAAATAAAAACCGAAATTTTAACTGAAAATATTAACGGATTATCGATGTTTACTAAACAAATAATAAAGATTTATAATTTTGTCCTTTTTTCTCAAATAAATCATGTTTTTATGTTTTCCCTCTGAAATTTATACCGTTCCATATACAACTCTAAAAGCCTAGAGTCAAGCTAACCTCAAAAAGTTAAAAACAAAAAACAATTTAAACCGTGTAATCAGTTATATAAATATATAAAAACTTGTTTTACTGAAAATGCGAATAATTATTATAATTTATGTGTGAGATCATCAGTACAAAAACAAAAAAATATATAAACCGTTTTTTGTTTAAAACTTTATTGTAAAACATGAAAGAGGAAAACTATTTTAAAATACAAAAAAAATAACATAACAGAATATTGACAAATATTTATTACACACACAAAAGAGTGGAAATCATACATATTTTTCTAAGCAAAACCCAAAAGCAGCCGAGGTGCATGCATGTATATGAAACATAACTAAATATCTATGTATATGTATAACGAATAGAAATAGAAAACAATAGAGTATTGAATTTTATGAATTGATATAACTTTTGAAATCTTCGTAGAAAATGTATCATAGGAAAAAGCACATGACCTTTTCTATATAAAGAATTTCGTCAATTTACTATGATATGGAAAGTTTCAATAGTTATATCAATGTCTTAAATATAATGATCATAATAAATATTTCCGTGTTTTAAAAGTTTTACTTAGAATATTACGTTTTTTACGCAGTTTATGTTTTCTAACAATTTGTACGTGAATATTTTAATATATACGATTAAAATTATACTCGATACATATTTTTCTGAATTTTTCTTAATTTGCAAATGTGTAGTATATAGTAAGACACTTTTTGTAAACTTAAGCTACTAATTACTAAATACTATCGAATTAAAATGCGATATCTTGATGCCAGAGTTGAAATGACACGTTCGATGAAGAATATATATAGATATAAGAGAAAATACAATGTAAATTTTAATAAATATAATGCCAAAAATAAAATAACAAATAAACCAATACCCAAATTTAACAAACAAAAAATTATACATAGTTTTTTTCTTTTAAGATTCAAAGGGTTTAAAGAATATGTATAACGCTGGAGGTAATAATTGTCACCAACATTTTTTTTGTCATAAAAATTGATAATTTTTATTTTATGTTGCATTTAATAATTTATTTATATTGTAACTCGAGTTTTAAATTACGGACATAAGATACTAATCATTTATTTTTCCTTCATAATATCTTCAAATCATCAGTTTCAGCTTATTATTAATCACTGTGTCTCTGACCGATAATTACATTTAGTTTGTCTTTATATTGTTTATCAAAACATCATTTATTGTCTATGATTACACTTTATTAAAAAAAAATCACAAATTATCATAAAATAGGGTCACTTTTATATCAAATCCTTTTAGGTAAATAGAAATATTTGCGCAACGTAGAATTAGTAGTGGGCATCATAAACTCATTTGCACCGGTATGCTTTTTAGCCACGTCTTCGGTAACCTTTGTCAAGATATCAAACATGTGTTTCCTTAAGAAAAAAAATGTTGTTTAACAGTGTAAACATTTGTTTTATGACATTTATGTCAATTTTAAGACAACTTACTTGTTTCCATATTTGTCTGTCATCTCACACAGCGACTGTATGTACCAACTGCCAGTTTCGATGTGACGAAATGCTTCTGTTCCCGCTATTGAAGACATTGCTATTAACATGTCTGCATAGTCATTCGGTTGAAAATTCCTTTCCGAATTTGAAACACTCTAAAACAACGAATAAAGGTTCAAGTAATCATTTGACAGTGACTAGAGAATTATTTTGGCATAAACTTACCGTATCCACAGGTGCTATATATTTCTGACAAGCTTGTATTATTAACATTTTAGGTTTTCCTTTCAGTTTGTCTGCCGTCATTATTGCTTTTATGGAATTTATGCTAACTGGTATGCTGTTGCATCCGTACACAACTCCCTCCCTGCCATGGCTTAGAATACATACTATTAGGGAATCTCTTATTTCGGATTTCTCGACAATCTGCCGTATTTCGTGTAACATATCAACGTGTGTCAAATTATTAAAGACAAATGGTGTGTAGCCGAAAGATGAAAAAAGGGCTTTGAGTTTATCTCTGTCTTCGTCTGTACCGCTGCGTGATTTGCCGAATTTCTTTTCTGGCAGTAATTGCTTTAAATATAAGAAAATAAATATTAATACACAAATGTTTTGGGATATACAATTACACTTAAAATAATTAATTCTGCTTATATTCAATTCTTTAAATATGGTCAGTCCTTTCAATTTACACCAAAGCACATGCAATTCCCAACCAAGGACCTGATTTTCCATTTAAGAGGGATTTATTTTCTTTAAGTACCACTGGGTTAGTAAAAAACTTAAGCGTTTTTACAATTTCCTCTCTTCTGCAGTTTAGCCTTTAATATTATTAGATTACCTTCAAGTCCGGGTCTGTTTCCTCGTAAAATTCACTTTGATTGATAATCAACACAAAGCCTGCCCGTTTTCCCCGTATGATATAACTTTCCTCATCATCTTCATCTTCCTCTAGCACAATTGTCTGCTCTTGGGACACCATATCTTCCGAGTCCATAACAGCACCTGAATCTTTGTCGCCCTTCATCATATTGCTACGGTCGCTGGGTGTAACTGGCACATATGCTGGTACTTCATGTTCAGAATTGTGATTTATCGTATCGACCAGAACTGCTTTCATGGCATCCAAATCGTTTAGTTTAAAGTATGACAGTAGAGATTGTACATCTGCACCCACAAGCGTTTGATTACCCACAGCTATTACGCGATGGGTCATCCAATGCAAAAGAAATACTTCTAAGTATCCATAATCATAGAATCGAAAGTGTTGAGCATCCTGACTCAAATGCAGTTCGTTTATCTTCATGACAAGTCTACCCGCCTGGGCGACCGACAAGCGTTCGCAGATTTTGTACAGCGCCTTAAGCAGGGGATGTATGTGCACACTTAGTTCGACTATATGGGGCAAATAGTGATCGTATAACTCTTGCCAATGGAAACCAAGTTTACGCAATACCTTTTTGGCTCTTATGATGGCCAAAGCTTCGACCATATTGACCCTCCACGTTTTAGGATTGATGGTGGCATATTTCTGTAGAATATCACTGCCCGCCAATATTGCACCGTTTTGTCCTACCAGAGTGCCTTTGCCCTTGGGTGGATTTTGCGATAGAACAATTAGTTTTTGCAAAATAAACTCCGATTGTGTTCTTTCACGGCCATAGAGTAGAAATCCTAACGATACCTGTGGAACAATGGGAAATCACAAACATATTAGTCATAGCGAACTGTTGGTGCTTACAAACCTCTTACCAATTCATAGTAACACAAGTCTCGCTCCACATATTGCAAATCCTCCACGTCTATGTCACTAATACGATCAATCAGAGTTCTGGGACGATGAGCCATTCCAATAGCCAAAGCAGCTGTGAATTGTCGACTACTTCCTAAACGAGAGAATCCCCAAACTAGAAATACTGAGAAAAACAAAACAATATTTATCGACAAGTTAGATCATTGCCAGTTTTGATTTCTACTGGCATTGCCAATTAGGTTTAATTTCGGTATTGCCAGATTGACTGTATACGAATGACATTGTGTTGCATGCTTTGTTTACAAAACGGGAATAAAAATTCGCGGATGTGGTCAAATAAACAAATCAATTTTACGGTCGTAAGATGAGAAAATGCTGATTTCTAATCCCGATCTAATTAATAGCTGCAGGGTTTGCCGGAGCCCCAACCAAGATGGAGACTACGAATACCTCTACGAGTCCTCAGCAATACCTGAACTTAGCCATGCCGGGAAGCTCTACGAGGAACTGTTGGGAGAAGTACACTGCCCTATAATATATCATGTTTGTTGCTCTTCATTTTTGACCGCTTCTTTTTCATAGGTATCGCCGGAAACATATGAATATTATCCCCGATATCTGTGCAATAGCTGTGATTTGCAAATGAGACTTTTTAAGAAACTTAAAGATAAGGCTATCAAAACAATGGCATTTCTGTCCCAACTGTATGGTGAACAACTTATGGCAGTGAAAGATGAACAACCAATAAGTCTGAATGCAAATGAGTTTCTTGAAGACGACGGACTGGTGCAAGCTCTGGAATTAGAACAAGAGCAATTGAATGAAGGGGCAACGCATAATGAACAGCAAATAAATGCAATTGTTGACAATGACACTGTATGCTCGTCTGATATAGCTTACAGGTTTGAGGACATAGAATCCATCATAGATCCTACCAGAAACTCTGAAAATAATTCACATTACATTGAAAACAAGTGCACTCAAGATGAACAAAATTTGCAAAGTGTAGAACAAAGGCTGCAGCAGATGGCACAAGAGGTTACCGAAACGGGCCAGGATATCGAAGACCATTTGGAACACGAAAACCTAGCCGCTGCTGCCATTCCTTACCCTTTAGAGATGGCTGTGCCGGAGAATAATCATAATGAACTGGCCGATCCACAACTAAGATCTCCTATTGACAAATCGGATTACGTGTTGGAAATTTATGAACTTCTCGAAGATGGTACAAAAGCTGTACACAGTGAACATTTAGTGGAAGGTGATGAGGAGGCTGAAGATGCGGAAGATATCACAGGTTTTGACATTGAAGAGGAAAACGAATCTCAACTAGATTACAACGATGAACAATACATAGACTATGAAGCGTTTTCTTCCGAAAGCAATGCACATGAAACCAAGACCCCAAGACAAAGAAGAGCTGCTAAACGAAAAGCGCCAGATGACGGCAAAAGGCGGGAATACAAGTGCACTGAGTGCGGTGAAATATTTACCAATACCAAAGACTTTAAATTCCACAGGTAGGAATAAATTAAATACAATTAAAATAAATTGTTTAACAAAATTCTTGTCGTATCCATTCTTTGCCAGAGAAAATATCCATGCCCAAGTTTACAGTTGTTCTATATGCTCGAAGACGTTTAAATCTCCATATTCTTTACCCACGCACATGAAAATACATGACACTCCTGCATTCCAGTGTGAACTATGCGAAAGAACCTTTACGCAAAAGATTCACTATCAATATCATATGAATCGTCACAACAACATACGCAACTTTAAGTGCGATGAATGTGGCAAAGGTTTCATTGGCAAAACCGACCTTAAAATTCATATGCGCCAACATACTGGCGATAGACCTTATGTCTGTGATATCTGCGGCAAAGATTATATGCTGTCTGAACATTTAAAGTCACACGCTCTTAAACATACAGGACAGCAGTTTCCCTGTGAATTGTGCCAGCAGAAATTTGCTACGCCGAAAACTTTAAGGCAACACATGCAGACAATACATGCAGATGAGCCAAAATTCAAGTGTCCCTATTGTTCGAAGCCATTTAGACGGAAGCATCATTTACAGGTATTTATATTAAGTGGGCTTTGGTCCGAGAGGTAAAAACAACAAGCAAGCTTGAATTAATGTGGTTTCTTTCCTTAATGCAGTACCATATGAAACAACTTCATCCTAGTATGGATATAATTTCCGAATCCCTATACGATGCTATCGATGATCCAGAAGAAGTAAACAAATCAGAAGCCGAAGAGGATGATAATATAACCGTTGGCGATGATGATTTGGTAGAACAGGATGGATATATGCAAGATCCCGGTTATGAGGCCTTAAGTGATGATACTATGCTAATGTAACGATAGATAATTGTTAAACAATTTCTTAAAAAAAAAACAATAAATTGAGTGTATACGGAAAAAAACGAAAAACAAAAAATACTACGTAGTGTCATAAATATCTATCGCGTCATACCTATTACTGGGTTAATTTATATAGGCTGAAGATGGCAACACAGCAATTTTATAAAATAAGACGGGACCATTATTTACTCAAATAGTAAATGCTGTATACCCCCTATTCCATACACCATGCATGTGGTTCAAAGGGAAATTATGTTTTTTATTTAGTTTTATATCCTCACATACCCATCACAATCAATCTTCAATAAAACTCCAATTCATTGGTTAATTTGTTAATTCAAAAAAAGTTTAATTTCTTTTTATTTTTAATAGGTTCCTTGTTTTTGTTTTGTATAATTTAATAATTATTAGATACTAAATATGTATACTTTTTTTGTTGTTGATTGGTTTTCTATTCTTTTGAAGCACTTGTATAACAGAAAAAAATTAGTATATAATTTTAATTTTTTCTCCTCGCTTGACTCTTAAGACGCGTATATAGAAAAGCAATATATATAAATTAATATAAAAAAACAAACAACAATTTCTTAGATCAAGGTATACAAAATAGGTTTTGTTTGTAGCCAAACAGAAACAGGAATTAATACGGAATTTACAAGCCTTGAGATTTTATAAAAAAAAGTGCTTTAAGTAATACGGGAAGGGAGTGTCATTGGTATTATAGGCTGTTTTTTAATTTAGTACGAAGAGACAAAAATTTTCTTTATGTGTAGCAAGTATAGGGCGGTTGATTTTATTGGTCGTGTGTTGGATTTATAATGTTGATTGCCTCAAGTGCAGTTTTCTACCAATTAACCAAATTGCCACAGAACTAACTGCACCAAGGACAAATTGAGCACATAGACAATTTAAACGAAACGAATTTATGGACATAATATCAAAAGGGAATACTATAAAATAATGAAGCATCACATATAAAGTGCAAGTTTAAAACAAAAAGGGAAATGTGACGGCGACATGATTATAATGGTTAAAATGTTCTTTTAATAAAAACTCAAGATATGAAGGTTATGCCCCATAAAAAACTACGGGAACAAATTAAGTAGTAGTCATGTCTTTTTTTCTCAAGCAAATCTTTTTTTGTCTTTCTTGCCTATTGCGGCAACAGTTTCAAATATATTCGAAAGCTTAACAATTTTAGGGGAAATGATGGGGTAGATAATACTTGATTTTTGTTGGAATTTCTTTTTTTTTTGCTTTCTTTTGATTTATAATATAAATAGTATAATTAATGACATAAAATAAGAATTAGTAAAATAAACATAGTAATATTAGTAACAAAATATGTGAATTATTACAGGATTTGAAATAACAAACTGATGTTCTCTGTCAATTTGTAGACTGACGTACTTTTTTTTAAACTGTACCTCAGGAAACGTAACCGTAGTTATTAAAAGATAAAAATTGCTTAAAAATAAACTATCAACAGATGTTCAATTGAATAATTTTGTATGTAAATAAATCCCATCAGTTTGTAAAATGTTTTATGCCGTATCTTAAAGAGGTTTTATTCTGCATTTATACAAAAATTCGCCTTTTTTTTCAAGTTTTAATAGCAGTTTAATTACTTCCGCTTCAGTTGGAGCAGTAGAGTCATTTTAAATCGTGTAATAATTTACACTTTTTGAAGTTATAATTTTATAAAATAAATGACGACGACGGCAATTAAGAAACAAAATTCAGTGTTTTTTGTTTAATATTAAATGATAGTTTATAATAACATATGTAATGATTTATTTATAAAAACAAAAAATAGAGAGAGAGAGAGAGAGAGATAGGAAGGAATGAGTTATAAACATAAACATAAAATTTCAGGGATTAAAATCTCTTGGATCTCTATGAGTAATACGAATGTAGAGGCGGGTGATTAGTAATGGGGAATGGGAGTTGTGGATGTAGAAAAGAGCGGTGAGTAATATGATTTTGTGTTTGTGTCTCTGCATTTGAGTTTTGTTGTTGAGTTTTAAACGTAACAGTGGTAAGTGTTAATTGATTTTTTTAAGTGCATTTTCTAACGGCACTGTTAATTTCGTTTTCTGTTGTTTTAAAATTATGTATATATATATGTATATGACATTTAAAGTTAATTATAATTACTACTAGAGGCTGTTGCTATCGTTATCTTCTCTTAAAGTTTAATGTTTCCTTTTCTTCTTTAAGAGTAATTTTTAGAGAGTATTTATTTTGTTTTGTTGTGTTTTTGTTTTTTTTTTCTTTTCTTTTGCTCCTTTTGATACTTTTTCCATTCACACATTTTTGCTTTGTTACACAGTTGTTGGCTGCTAGTGTTCGTTTATACTTAACGTTTGCCTGGTGGTTTAACAGTGCACGAAAGCATTTCCTCTTTGGCCAATTTCGCCCGGAAATCCGCCATCAAGTCTCGACACATTGTTGCCATTTCGGCCAATTGCGTAAAATAGGCTTCACCCTCCTTGCAGTAAGCATCCTGATCATAATCCACATAGTTGGTTAAATTATAAAGCCGCATAGATTCTGGTAAGAATTGTGATAGGAATTCATTAACAGCTCGATGCTGATCCACGACCATTTCTTCGGATTGTTGTAAATCGGATATAGCAGCATGTTGAACCAATAATTCGTCGGACATGTCATGTTCCTAGAAATACGTATATAGGTAAATTATATGAAATTAAATTTGGGTAATTGTCGTCGTTTTTTTTTGTTCAAGTAAATTGTAAAAGTAACAATTTAATATTTCGATACTTTCATCCTGTCTAAAAAATGCATTTCGTAATATCGTCCTTCTGAGATTTTAATATGATATACACTAAAAACAACTAAATTCGAAATGTATTTACAAACATGCTAACGATTTACAAGCCTATGAAATAAGGCATCGTTGTATTCTAGTTTTCTTAATAAGTCAGTAGTACATTTAGATTATTTACTAGATTGTAGAACCGATTCATTTTTCAAAGAATGAAATTCAGTACAAATAGTTCTTCCAGGCCTTAAAAAGCGAAGACTTTTTAAGACTATTTCTAGGAAGAATTACACATCGTGATACCTCAAAGATTACATTGTAAAACCAAAATAAAGGGAATACATTAACTAAGCGATTGCTCAAGATTGTTAATAATAATACGTCCAAGGAATTACTGCCAAAAGTAATCAGTAATTTGTAATTATATTTTTGTTTATATTCCGTGACCTACCCACACGATGCTTTAATTACTATTAAACAATAGGTTCAATTCTGTGAGATTGAGCAGAACAGAAATGCGTATAAACTCATTGAATAAAAAAAGCTCCCTTCCCTATAGTTGCAGTATATGTATGTATTTGTACAAAAGGTTTTTAATACTTACGCTCAACGAACGCAATATTGCTAAATCGCTCTCCGACATCTGTCCGTTCTTGTTATTATTATTATTATTGTGATTAGTATGGTTATTGTGTCGCACTGGCCTTTGTTGCACATTATTGGTCTCCTCATCCTCTTCATACATCAACTGTTCGGCATCTTCTTCACGCAGCACATCGGGCAGCTCTTTGACCACCAGTTCCTTGACACGATCCGCATAACGTAGTGTATTCAGCGTATGTTCGCATGAACTTAAGCCCGGCGATATCATAGCAATCATACAAGTCTTACTCTTTTCACCAATAAACGAATCACGCAGTACTTGTGTTAGTTTCGAGACACGGAATGGCAAGTGAGCCGATTGTTTGCCCAAAGCACGTATACATTCCTTGAGAGCCAATAGGGATTTGTTAATTTCGGCACCTTCCATACGTGTTTGACGATTAGCCGATGAGGTATCAGCACCACGTTCATTACCAGCTAAATCAATGAAGGAAAATTTGCCGTGAATTTTTGTGGAGCCAGGAGGACGTAAGACAATTTGGAATACTGCATGAGAACGAGATGAATTTGAATTGGCTGAGGTCTGGCCGGAGGTGCGAGCATTGTTGCCGTGCTGAATAAGTTTAAGCACTTCCTCAACACTGTCGACTACCTTCTCGGTGAGACCAACGACCTGTACTTGCTGCTTGCCATCTTCTAGTACGCGAAGTTTTTGTTTATCCGAAAGTAAATCAAAAACCTACAAATTAGTAAAAAAAAAACAAACACTTCAATTAGAGTGAAAAAACAAACTGTATTGATAAAAAACTTACTTTGCCACTATAAATTTCAAAGAAACTGGCGGACACAACCAAATTCAAAAGCCGATAACGTGGTCCATTCAAATACGCAAATACGTCCTTAGCTGCCATTGCATAAATACCATTTTTACAATCCTGTATTTTGCCATTGAATTCGCCACCCATTGTATGAGTTTTACCTGAACCCGTTTGGCCATAAGCGAAACAGGTGGCCATGCCACCATCGAAAATGGTTTGCACTAATGGTTTGGCGGTATATCTAGAGAGGAAATAAAGAAGAAATAAAAGAATTTTATATATTATGCCAAATAAATAAAAAACAAGCATGTAAAAAAATATGTAAATAGAAAAGTTGAGTAAACAAATAAATAAATGAAATATAAAAAATAAAATAAACTTATTATTTATTTAAATATATAAATGCATAAATATATATATAAATAAATATTTAAATAAAATAAATGTTATAATTACACACATTTTGTAATAAAAAAAATATATGAAAAAGATTTATAAAAATACCAATTTCGAAAACCAAAAAAATAACAGCAATATACAAAATCGTTTACACATGTTGTATATATATTAAATAAAAAATAATATAGTTTCAAACAATTTACATTTAATTTAACTTGTATTTAATTGTTCTATTGAAAACCTCACCCAAAATTGCACTTGTTTCTATTGATTTGATTATTATACTAAATTACAAATGTTTAATGTTGTTGTTATATTTTGATATAACAAAAGAGCGCGAAACGAATTGTAAATAATTATCATTCATTAAATTTGTTGCCAATCCCCCAATACCACTACAAAATAAAAACTCGGAACGTCTTTTGTGTATTCCCCAGATATTCAATGTCAAATGTTTGAATTATATGCGGCTTTTTGTTGAATGCAAAATCGAAAATGAGCAAAGCAAAACAATGATGATGATTGTTCTAACTGTTTAGATTATATTTTATATCGAATTGAAAGACGCGTTTGATCAGTTCAATAGGTTTATTACAAGTAAGATTACAAACTAAGGTTAACAATAAACATGACAGTTATTTTTGTCATCAATCAGAGTTGCCAAACTATGTATGAATTAAATGAGACATAACAATCTCCCACGCTTAATTGAAGCTAATAAATTCGTTCTTAACTAATTCAAATACAAATTTATTTTAAATTAAAATTTGAAGAAATAAAATCTATATATATAAATATGACATTAATTGATATTTGAGTATTAATTAATTTGAAATGTAATTTTCTAAATAAGGAGGTCTTTTACGTATACGTTCAGATCTACGAATAACTTGTTCTTGACTGCTTTGAGGCTCATTAGGTGGCTCCTGACAACTCGGAAATTCGACTTCTTGGTTTTCCAACTCAGGTTGATTCTGAGGAACTATTGATTCGAAGTGGTGTTGACAATAATCTTTCGTATTTTGCTTAGAATTTGTGGTTTCAACATCTGGCGAAAAATTAACTTTACGTTGTTGAACTTTGGTAGATTTTAGTTGATCGATATGTCGTTTTAGCGTATAGCCATCATCAAGTTTCACAAGATAATGAAGTTCACCGAATTTCCGTAGAACAGAACCAGTCTTCCATACGCTTTTATTGTTTCTCATGTGTAAAACTTGAACTCTTTCTCCCACGCTTATTTGACGGACTCCTGGAATATGTTTTGTAGGTTTGAATTTTATGGGTGGTTTCAATGCATCAAGCCGGATTCTGATGCGTCTGTTGAAATATAACTCTGCTGGACTTTACCCCGAATTAAGTGGTGTTGCACGGTAACGTTGCATAATTTCATTGACTTTTTTCTGTAGAGGTTCTGGTTCTGATGACATCGCTTTCAATTTACGCTTGAGGGTTTGAACGTTGCGTTCTGCTAACCCATTTGTACTAAGATGACCTGGAGCAATAAGTTTTTGAAAAATACCATTTTTGTTGCAGTATATTTTGAATTGATCACTAGTAAAGATGGTTGCATTATCGGATACCATTATCGAGGGAAAACCATGAGTAGCAAAAATGTCGGAGAGAAGATTAATTGAGGATTGCGATGTAGGAGCATCTCTTATTATTCGCACTTCTGCCCATCTGGATTTTGAATCAACGACGATTAGAAAAAAATGATCTTGGAATGGCCCTGCATAGTCAATGTGTATCCTTTCCCAGTTTTCAGCTGGTTCCTCCCACTGATGAAGTGGTGCCTTTGACGGTTTTGATTGGACTTGGACACATGCTTCACATGACCTTACCATTCTCTCAATATCACGATCGATCCCTTTCCAAAAACAATATCTTCTTGCAAGTTGTTTCATTCTCGTAATTCCAGGATGAGTATGATGAAGTTCTTGCAGAATTTTTGGTTGAAGACTTTTGGGAATCAAAACTCGTTGACCCTTGAAGATTATGCCGTTATTAAGTGTATAAATGTCTTCACTTTCATCAGTGTTAAGTAATTTTGACACAAGTTTAGATAGATCTGTATCTTTAGCCGTTTCTGATGCCAATACTTCCGCATTAACATATTCGTTTGAAATTTCAAAAATTGATACAGAACATAATTCATTTACCTCTTCGTTAAGGATTTTTTCTGTAGACGGTTTTTCGAATAGCTGTGTTGCCCGAGATAAACAATCAACATTGGTGTGCTCCGATCCCTTTTTATATATTATTTCGTAGTTAAAACTCGACAGGAATTCGGCGTAACGCAGTAATCTCGCTGATGTTATTGCAGGCATTTTGTTGTGTTGATGAAAAATCCGAGTTAATGGACGATTGTCGGTAACAAGTTGAAATTTTCTGCCATAAAGGTACATAAAAAAGTAATTGATTGTGAATATAATTGCTAAAGCTTCACGGTCTAATTGACTATAATTTCTTTCAGCCAGTGTTAATGATCTGGATGCGAATGCGACCGGATGTTCAATACCATTGACAATATGTGAGAGCACCCCTGCAATGCCCGTAGGACTTGCGTCACATGCAACAAGTACTGGTAGTTCGGGGTCAAAAGGCATTAAAACCTTGTCGCTAGAGATGATATTTTTAAGTTTTAAAAACGCTGATTCACAATTTGATGACCAATAAAATTTAGAGTAGTACGTGACCATACCTAAAAATCTTCGAACATCATCTGCTGTAGCTGGACGTGGCGTGTTGACAATAGCTTGAATTTTCGCTGGAGATTTTGAAATTTTGTTAAATTGAACGACGTGACCCAGATATTCGATTTGAGTTTGAAAAAATGAGCATTTACTTTTGTTGAGGTGTAGATCATGTTCTTTTAGCCGCTGGAGACATTGAATTAAATGGTTTCTGCATTCTTCTTCTGTTGCACCATGTACGATGATATCGTCGAAGTATGACATAGTGTTTTTTAACCCGGATAGTATTTGTTCAATAATACGATTGAATTCGGATGGTGCCGTTTTAATTCCAAATGAAAGTCGATTAACTTTATACGTGCCTCTATGTGTTGATATTGTTTGAATATTACATGATTCTGGACTTACTCGAAGATGCAGATATGCTTTGTATAAATCAAGACGACAGAAAAATCTTGATCCTTTGAGATTATTTAAAATTTCATCAATACGACGTATTGGATAATTTGCAGATACGATTTGTGGGTTTACACCAACTTTGTAATCGACGCAGAGTCGAACTCCACCGTCAGCTTTGGGAATAATTACCAGAGGAGATCCCCAGTCACTCCTTTCAACTTTGGAAATAATGCCAGATGATTCTAAATCATTAAGCTCCTTCTCAACACGATCACGGAGAGCATATGGAACTTCACGTTCTTTGTAGAAAACCGGCTTAGCATCTTTCCGAAGTTGCAGCGTAACTTCGAAATTTGGCACACAACCCACCTTCTGAGTAAAAACTTGTTCAAAATTATTGATGATATCTGCAATTGAATTTAAGTTATTAATTTGATTATCATTTATGTTTTTAACACATAGGTTGTCCACTTGCTGAAGGTTGATGTTCAAGTGTCGGATCCAAATACGTCCCAAAAGAGCGTCATAATCATTGGGTACTACGTACATTTCCTCTACTGATTGACGATTGTTATATTTCACCTCAACATTGATTTTACCATCAGGAATCACAATGTTTTTTGTGTAGGATCGAAATGCTATTGAAGATGGTTGTAGAGTTGTTGTGATTTTTAGTTTTTCGAATTGATGTCTAGGAATTAATGTAAATCCTACGCCGGAGTCTACTTCAAATTTTTGAGGCCGTCCATTTATTTCAACGGTTACGAAATATTTATCTGCATCGTTTTTGTAGGCATCATGTTGATTGCTGTGAATATCCACAATTTGATTAATTCCATAGACCTGGTGGACTGCATCATCATAATCGTCTCTTTTATAAACTGAGTTTTTGTTATTTGAAGAATTCATTAAAGTTTTTATGCAAACTTGTTGAACATGGCCCTTTTTACCACAGGAATTGCATTTGAGGTTATGTCGGTTTGTGCGGCATTCCGTTGTTTTATGGTTGTCTCTTCCACACCGTATGCAAAGATTTTCGATTCCCAATTGATTGTAATTTAATTTGGATCTTGAACGCATTGGTGGCCTTGTCGATGAATTATTTCTTGATCGGTTCCTACGACGATTTGTAGCTGTGGACCTGCACTGCATTTTGTTGACATCATTTATGCTGCTAGGTTGTTTTGAATTAAGTTCGCGACTGTCAATTTTAGAAGCTTCTAAAGATAACGCCTTCTCAACAATTTTTTCGAAGTCTGACTCCTCAGATTGAAGGAGTTGTTCGCGTATAGAGTTATCTTTAATGCCTCGTATAAATTGAGCTCGCAGAAAAATGGTTGAGATGTCAGCCTTGCATTCACATGTTGACACAAATGCACATTCACTAATATCTCGCCGCAGCAATGCCACATAACTAGCCAATGTCTGATCTTCGCTTTGATATATTGAAAGAAAACGATGCTGAATTACCAACATGTTTTTCTTGGGGCACAAATGTGTCTCCAGTTTGTTCACTAATTCATCGTATTTGAGGTCTGCAATACTCTTGGGGGCAACCAAGGACACTAGCATTTTGAAGTGTGTAGCTCCAATGGAATTTACAAACATTTGATGGCATAGCGTTTTATTTGTAAAAACGCCCTTCATTGTAAGGTAATTTTCGAATCTTTGGTGATATAATTTAAAATTTTCCTTATTTTCATCGAAATTCTCAAATGGCGGTAGCATCACTTGTAATGGCGGCTGCTGCTGTTGTGGCTGTTGCTGTTTTTGTTGAAGAGTCGAATTTGCATTTAGTTGTTGCAGCAATTCACGTTGACTTCTACTGAACACTTCTAATAATTGTTCGAATTGTTCTTTGTTCATATTGTTTTATTTCGATGTCTGTTACTATTTTTTATTGAATTACAGTTTTTTCCTCGTCGCCAATTGTTCTAACTGTTTAGATTATATTTTATATCGAATTGAAAGACGCGTTTGATCAGTTCAATAGGTTTATTACAAGTAAGATTACAAACTAAGGTTAACAATAAACATGACAGTTATTTTTGTCATCAATCAGAGTTGCCAAACTATGTATGAATTAAATGAGACATAACAATGATGTTGCAACTTTCGGTGTCAAGGAAAGTAATAAACCGGCTTTTTTAAATTATATTCTAAGGTGGTAAAGGTGAATGAGGAATATATGTATGAATGAGGAACGCTAAGCAACAACAGAGTAAAAAAGGAACTAAACAACTTTAGAATCGACAATTAGTATCGTAATATTTGCAACTTCCCAGGGATTATTGGAAACCTTTTAATTAACCGGCTTTTCAAATTCTATTGTAGTGTTACAGTTGATGAGAAATATAGAAATTCTAAGCCACCAACAGAGTATAAAAACATAATTAAAACTTTATTGCCGTATCTAAATTACAATTTGCATTTATCCTGTAATTGTCTGCAATCCATATAATCTATAGGCGTACAGATAGATAAAGAGAAATAAATCATCGAAGATAACGATTTATTATATGTAGTACAAAAAAAAGGAATCCCTTGTTTGTGGCAACGCCAGATGTTTTTAATGCATTACCTTGCAAAGCATTGTTATTGTGATCAACGTAATTCAAAAAGGAAAAACAAAGACCTTTGCCCAGTGTTGTCAATACAGTTTCATATTATTCCTAATGAGCATTACGGCAAATGAAACGTAAAATAATGAGAATTCATCACGCAAGGTCATTGTTTTCCCAGGGGATTATCAATAAAATTGCTTAGTGACTGAAGCAAATCAAACGAACAGACAATTGTGCGACACTATCAGTGACATGACGTGTGTGGTGGGTATCATGTCTAGTTGCAACGCAGTTGATTAGATATGATAAGCCCATTTCATCATTGCTCGCTAAATCATTGTGCTTTCCCTTGCACTTAATTATAATCTCCAACAATATAGGCGTGTGCTATTTGTACTATGCGAGGGAGAATTTTGCACAGTTGAAAATTGTCATAGTTTCGCTTTATTATTTTCATATAGATTTGGAGAAAAAGGTGAAAGTGATACTAAAGGGATTATTTTTTGTTAAAACTTTAGAGATATTATAAAACATTGAATAGAAAAAAGTAAACAGAACAATGTAGAAAATATAACTAAACTTCACTTGGAATTGCGAATGCAATAAATCCCATTGACAACAGTTATTTCGTTATTTTGCAGCTGATTCACGTTGACATTCTTTTAGCAAAGGAACACACAAGAATGTGATGGGAAAAGTTCTACCGCAGTTTACTGTTAGTGCCACCATTCTTAATATGCATGTATTAAGGGAAAGCCGATCGAATGAGTATACTTGGAAAAAGGGGCATCATAAATACCAGCGCATGCATGATAACTCCAAATGACATCTAAACACTTTTCTCTCAAATTTCTAATTTTTGCCACCAATTCCTCCTGATGTCATCGCCTGATGCATTTGTCAGATTGAAATCACTGGTTTTATGGCTTAGACAAAAAAATTACTTTACAAGTCAGATGAGGCAAATGAACATGATTGTATAATATGTTCCCTAGATCGTATTATATTTCAAATATTTCTTTTAACAATGTAGTATACTACGAAATCATATTTTGAATTTCTTTTTATAATTTCCCTATTAAAGTCTTAATAAATTTTTTTTTGTGTGCTTCCGATAGTGTCCTTTTGCTCGAATTTTTTAAATGACTATGCAAATGTGGCTAATTCAATCAAAGCTCAATTGTCTTCTTCATCTCTTTAAAAATTTCCTTATTATCTACATATGTAATGAAAAATGTTCCCCCAAAGCATTACCTATTCATCCACCACTCCCTCAACGCTCTTCCTAAACGCTCGAGTAACATTTCATTTAGCGATCTTAAATAAATTTAAATTGTTTGCCCATAAGGAAATGAACCCCACACTCACCATAGTCAGTGTGATGATTAAACCAGTTCAGCTGTTAAAACCGACTAAATGAAAACAACAAATTTTTAGAAAATAAACAAAAGAAAAATAATAAACAAAAAATCGTAGAAGCCTAGCTTACTGCTAGCTACCACAGAAGAAACAAGCGAAAGAAGAGCTGGCGTCAACGGCTGTGAATTGAAATGAATCAATCGCATCTGCGAGAGCTTTGCCATGGCAAAGAAAACGAATGTACTGTGTATACAGACGACACACACGGGGCATGTAAACAAAAGAGGAATCTTTCAAATTGTTTGTGCAATACCCTGCTTCGTTGGTCGGGGTTTCTGTTACCTCTGGAATGGATAGTAGAGCAACAGCTCCACATAACCGACAAAATTAAGATGAAGTTTTGCAAAAACCCAACGTCTGTCTGCCTTCGTGTGAATATGAGGAGCAAAGAGCATTAGCCCAAAACCAACAAAAGGAGAAGAAACGAAGCAAGAGAGTGTGGCGTGCCAGCCGCTCAGATATAAGAAGAATGGTGTTTAGCTGGAATTGATTCGATGACTAATCTACGAAAGTGACGAAGACAACGGCGGCGACACAGACACTGCACACAAGTCACCACCACACTCATAAGCATGGGAGCTTGATGATGATTATGAATGGCATTGCTAAATAAAGTAGGAAGCAAAGCCTAGCGTATGCAGGGGGGCACTGAGGGGACAATGGCGGCAATATTTGAAACTTAACGTACGAAAACAAGATCAGCTGTTACGAAAGGTGCCACCAACAAGAGTGTGCATGCACGGCGGCGGTGGTGGCGTTTATAGACAGTCCCAAAATGGCAATCAAATGATAATTTAGTTGTTTGTCAAGAAGTTGACTATTTCTTTTTTTTATTTTCTTTGGCAATATGGTGAAAAGCTGCCAAATAAGCATATGAAGTAATTGACATTTCTGTAGATTCATATTTAACAATAAACAATTAACAACTTCAATGATAATGGCGTCTGATAAGGTGGTAGACAAAGACAAGTTGTCGAGTGTTTAAAATGAAAATATATATATTTAAATTTAAAGGAAAAGAAAAACAATAATTGCAGCAAGCAAATGAAGATGGGAAAATACGCCACCACAATACATTTGTAATTGCAGCGGTGGTTATAAATGAAATAAGAAAAAGAAAAAAAACACATTAGGAAACGAAACAATCTCTAATCTGTTAGATAGGCATATATATGGCTTAAGATACAATTGCGATAAAAGTTAAGTAACGTTAAAAAATTATACACGTATTAAAGCAATAATGGTTTATATTATAATTATCATTTAGCACATCAGCAAATGAGAAGGGCAAAAATATGCCATTAGTTTTATATATGTTTGTGGTTAGAAATGAGAAGGCAATCTCTTAACATGGAGTCATCATTGACTGAAACATGCAAGTTCGTTGCGAATAGAGAGAATAGAAGAGATTACTAAAGTATTAAAGCAGTGCGGCTTTTTAACTACAACAAAGGTAAATTTGGTAATCTGAATATAATTTGGACAACAATCAAATCATATGTAAAGCAAAGGATATGTAAATTATTGTCAGAGGACTAGAAGAGTTTTCGATTGAAGAACACCCTACTACACAAGGATTAAGTATTAAATAGTTTCCGGCAAACAAACCAAATAATTGCTGTTGTGTATCAATATTTTCTTATCAATCAAATTTATAATATACAAAAGCTGTCTTGTTCCTTTAAAATATACAACAGTGGCCTGCTTAAAGAGCCAAAGATCCTTTTTTGCCGATTAAGGCATTTAAGCTAAAAGCGAATGTAGAAAATATTTGTTCAATTTTGCATCACGAATATAATAAAATATGGACATACAAATTTTGATTGTAGACTGTTAGTCGCTTGTCCCCATTATTACCAATTTAAAAACTCCAATGCGTAGCGCGTGAATCACATATGCACTTCATGAATCATTCGCAGGGTAATATCTAAATACCTCTGAATCTTAAAATTTAGTACTAAAAGTAGTATTTTTTACCCTGTATTTATCTAATCAATTATATCGACTTCCGTTTCAAGAACAAGAAATTAATTAAAATAAATATATAATTAGGAGGCTACGTCAATGCCAATATTCCTTCGATTTGCATAAAACAAAAACAATGAGTTGTTTGAAAATATTAAATCAGCAGAGGATGGATATAAAATATATAAAAACAAAAAACATCGATCTAATCCTTTTAGTATCAAGATAAACTTGTGTGCCATACATCTCTAAAAATCTACAAGTTTCGTATTTTATATCAAACGGTTTAAATTAGTTTTAATCGACTTCTTTGCAGTAAATAATATCAGCAAATGTTTATATTTCAGCAGCTATTCTGTAATACACTATAAACAAACTGCCTTGCTCTCTCGCTTTCTCTGTACTATCGCTATATAATACCTACTAATAATAACAAAATATATTCTGATAATTGTAACGATAAACATGATCGTCTCGTTCTTCTTTGTTATAAATCACCAATGCCACGACAAGTCATTGATATATAAATACATACTGCATATTGTTTTACTACTTACTTGTAAACCATAGCATTGTCACATCTATCGTCGAATGCGTAATCAAACCGAAACTTGTGATTCTCTAGAAATTTGGTTAAATCGACCTTGTTACGCGGCTCATGCACGATCAAGGTGTCTTTGCGCGGCACTGAGATCACATCAATTTCTTTGCGATTGACTTCCTTTCGCGACAAAGGTCTCTTGCGGACACACACTGTAATCTGATGATCCTCTATGGCCTGGCCATCTGTAAGCGGGTTAAATTCCAAGGTCGACTGATATTCTCGTATCATTTGGGCTGTCTCCCAATTGGGATTGCCGGGGTCTTGATTCATAAGCGCATTCTTTTCCTCTTTAATTTCGGCCTGGCGTTGTCTTCGCTTTTCGCGATTCTCCTTTAGTCGTTCCACCTCTTTGACTACGTAAGAGCGACGGGCACCGGCATTGCCGGTAGATACAGAGTTCGAACCACCGCCACCGCCGCCAAAGGAGGAGGTATTTCCAATACTAGTGGTGTTGTTTACAGGTGCTGCACTGCCACTGCCGGCTGCGGAGGCTAAGCGAGAGGCATTGTTGGTGGTGCGTGATCTTACGATGCCTGTCGTGGGCGGCTGCGGAGGTATATTCTCGACATGCTCTACCACCGAGGCTGAAGACAAAATATTGGACGCGTTAATGGTTGTTCGGCTTGTGCGGTGGCCAATTGCTCCTTGGGTGGCATTGCGGGAGAGATTTATAGGCGCCGTGGCTACTTTTTTGGGTTCAGGAGCTGCATGCACCACCTCCTGTTCGAGAATTTCGGGATTCAGCGACAGAATGGCGTCCAGTTCAACCTCCTTGCCTTTGGTCTCACCCCGCTCGTACCATTCCACGGTGATGGACTTGCCCGACTCGTTGATTTTCGAGACAACCGCCGCATGAACACGGCCATCGGTTCGTTTGATATTGACACTTTGGCCAATGGTTATGAATTCCATAGTGGGAGTTGTTGTTTGCTGCTAACTTGTTGTTCGTCTATTTTTCCAATTTGGCGTAGGTTCACCAGTTAGTGAGGCCAGAGAGAAGCACAGCACAAATGCACAAAACTAATTTCGTCTGTTGTCGTCGTCGTCGTTAAAATAACGTCAACGTTTGTATGACTTCAATTTAAAATTCACACAAACACACCGACCACACCAACCAGCACACACACACACGCGCACAATAGAGAGTAGAAGAATATAAAGACGAAAAAAGTGAGGTTTGGTGTCACTCAACTACGAGCAGAAAAAACTTACCGCTTCTATTGTTGTTGCTGGTGTTGCACTAGTGTTAGTAATCAACCCAAAGAAAAAGTACTGATTTTTGGATGATTTTTCTTATGGAGTTTCCTCTAATTTGACTGAATTTCCTTATTATAAGCTACAAAAGGTCGATAACGAGCATTCAGTTTATTGGGTTGAGTGCTCGTTTTTAGGTTGCTATTTTCCTTTTTTGTTCCCGTTACGAGAAAACTTCAGTTTTCTTCTCACTTTTTTTTATAACTCACACACTTCCTTCTTCTGTGTCGCAAATTTTTCTGCTTCTGCTTCAGTTTTACAGTTTCTCGACGTTCTCCTCCTTAGTTTTTTTTTCTTGTGGTGGTGAGGCAGAAACAATTTTGTGTGTGGGTTTCTTTTTGTTAGTAAATGACTCCCGTTATTTGCTTACTAATATTTGTGTCCGATTTTTGTTTTTTGATAGATTTTCCAATGTTTTTATTTAATTTTTTCCATATTTTCCACTAAGTCGATTCACTTGCAAAGTCCCGTTTGCTTGGTTAACAAATATGTTGTGGGAAAAAACAAAACAGCTGCAGAGCTGCGGCGGTTGATTAAAGTCAAACAAATTGTGTGCCTCAACTTTAATGATGTTGTTGTAGTTGTAGTAAGTAACCAATTCGCTGGCAATTCGAATATCAACTGACAATTCGTTTGCACTCACACGCAAAAGGCGGCGAATTTTGTTTATATTTCACTCTCTCTCGCTCTCACACTTGCAGTGACATCAGAGGACCAGTGTTGTGGTTGCGCTAACAGCTTTTGGCGACGTTGCAAAAGTCGGCTCTAGATTTCACTGTTGGTGGGAAAATTTATGGAGAAAACAAATAAATTAGAAATTGATTAATTAATAACAAATAATATGAAATTTTTAATATTGCAATTATTTTTCAATAAATATTTATTTGTTCCTTTGATAAGCTAAATTTTTCTGTTTTTCAACTTTTGACCAAAATATGTATATTTTGAAGAAATTAAAATTCAAAATACTTCGAACCCAAATGTATATTCCACAGCTTGCTTGTAGCTATAAAAGCAAGTATACCGTGTTATTTGTAGAATGACAGAAATATTTTTCTTCAAAGAAATAATAAATTGTCCGAAAGGACGGCAAAAATCGCGTGATTCTGGCGTATGGAAATTTTTATAACTTTTTATAGCGTACGTATCCGTAAGATATGTTTAATAATGTGGTCATTATAGGAAAATATTATGTCACTAAAATTTTAACCATGCAGTTCTTGGCAAAGTTACATCTAATTTTGTAATTTTATTTTGTGAAAACAATTTTTATAAATTAAATTTCTTAATAATAATTTTAATTATAAAAAAAATAATTTTTATAGACTTTCGAATAAATATTTTTCGTAGTTTTTTTTTAATTTTGTTTTTTTATTTTTGTATTTTTTTCTTAATTGGGCCAAATCTTAATATTTGTAATTTTATTTTGTGTAAAAACAAAATTTTTCTAAATGAAAATTTACTGGCTAATTGCAATTATAATTTTTTAAATATTAAAATTTACAAATAAATAAAAACATTAACAACAACAAAAAATTTTCCCTACAACATTCTTTAAAAATGGATTTAAAAAATCATAACTAACAAAATTTTGTATACAAAATTTCATTAATTTTAGGATCAATATTTTGCATTGTGTTACGATGGTCACACTGTAAAGTTAACAATTACTATGTTAAGCAACTATGGGCTAAAAAAAACTGCAGAATTCGCCGCATAAAATTTGACAGTTAAAACAAAATTGCATTTATATTGCCGAAGAGAGACTAAATTACTCACTCCCTTACACACACCACAAAACAAATTGCACTCTCTTTCTCTCTGTTTACCAGTGATGTTATTTTGCAACTATTTGAAATGGTAAGTTTCTAATTGCAACTAAGACCGAATAGGAAAACATATGATCGAAATGCAAATTCAATATTTTTGTAATTACCTTCATTTTATTCTTACTAATTAACGAAATAGGTGCGAATTAAAACCATATGCCAAACGAAAATATTTTTTATAGCGTATTAAAAATATTCACTGTTTTTGAATTGCGGTACTCTCTTAAATCTTATTAGAAGTTGTACGTTCATATTTTATTTCGGTTATTGTGGCAGCTGTTGTATTGTCAGTGATTCAAATCAAACTCGTTCCATCGTGTTAGGTCAACCGACATTGGTAGGGAGAGAACTGAAGTTTCGTTGTCGCCGTCATTGTGGTGGCTTTTGTTGCTGTTGTTGCACGTATAATTTTTGGGGGAAAATTACAACAAAACATGGGTTCGTTCATTCGGTTGGTTGATTACAACTATAGCAAAGAGGAAGTAGAAAGGAGATGATGAGGAAAATGGATTTCACGACACAAAGAAATCTACATACAACGGACGGCAACAGCAACAACAACGTTAGCAACATCTAACACTTGTAATTAAACTCTTATGCAAGTCATGACTGCACCGAAATTCCGAAATTTAAAACCAAGCAGGTTGCAACTGCATTTCCATCTTTAATGTGTGTTTGCAGTGGTAAACATTAGGTTAATTATGCAAAGTCTAAGTTGTTCATGCATTTTAGAACTACAATATGTCAACGCACACTTACTTTTTTATGTTTATTTTTTATTTTTATAATTCTTTGCCGTTTATGATTTCCTCTCTTGTGTTTATTTTTATTTCACTCTTATTTTTTTCAATTAAATGTTTCCTTAAATGGCAATCGATAGCTGTGTATGAGTCTATCGGCATTAATCTCTATAATCTATCTTTACGCCGCCACTCTGTCACTGTCTCACTCGGGGATATTTAACGTTTGCCACTTGCCGCTGCTGCCATCAGAGCGGACCCTACTCAAAAACTAAGCAGCTTTTTTCATGCAAGTTTTAATTTTACTACCATTCTATTGTCAGTCGTGTTTTGTTACATTTTACGGTCATTTTTTATGCTTTGTTTCTCTTTCGGTTTTGTTTTTGTGTCATTATTACCGTCACCTTAATAACTGTTTCCTCGACAACCGAATTGGTTTGGACGATGTAAATAAATCCACACACAAACTCACACACATGTACTCAAAAGAAATGACAAGCTGGTCGGAAGGGGAAACGAAAGAGTGAATGACAGAGAAAGAGAGAGTTGCGGAAGAGGATATTGGTTTTACATTATTTTATTTTCCTTTTGCACTTTTCAAAATCTTAAATCTTTTTGTTTCCAAAACATCTCACCGTTGCTTCACAAAAGCTTTACCACAGTTTTATTTGCTTCTATTAAGAACAGCTGTTATCTATTACCGTTAACTACCACTTGCAAAAGATATTGCGTAGAGTATAATTATCTAAAGAGACTGGTTTTTTCTCTGAAGTGCATACTGTGAAATCTTAACTGTCATTCAATGTTCAAATTGATACTAACATGATCTTTTTCAGAATTCCAACTTTTGCCTATATGGTAATTTTTAACATTTTTTTTACTTTGCATTTATGCACTGCAAAAATTTCTGTAACACCTACAAATATTTCGCACTACCGAGACAATATTTGTCGGTGGGGTTTTGGCCTAAGTAATGTATATTTCCGAGGCTCAGACATGACAGAGAGGAGTTACACAGAAAAAATAAGGGTGGTAAAAAATTAATTACACGAAGTGCAAACATATAGCTAATGTTGGTCTAGATAATCTTACAATAAGTTGTCAAATTAATTTGACTTTAAATCGATCCTCTCGGCTCTTTGGCTTATCCTTTGCACATAATTTTCATATTTTTACCGATTTTGATTAATATATAATTTAACGGATTATAGCAATTTCGTTGAGTAGCAGGTTATTGGTTATAAAAAAAAGAGTCAATTAATTGGCTCTGAAAAACACACATTACGTTGTATAACTACATATGCATATAAGTTATATTATTATTTATTTAATTCATTTTATACATTAATCATGCTCGATTATTGTCCGTTCGTTATGTGTTGCTCAAAATTTCCTTTACCAACGGCGTTAATAACTTTCATCCGCCTATGTTGTCAGTGCTTTCTTGTTTATTTGCTACTCTATTCAACCAACTCCGTAGTGTAGCTAAACGTGATGTAAACAAAACAATTACTCGATTACTTAGTCGTTTGTAAACACCACTGTTGTTTTTGCTATTCTTGACATTAGAAAGGAAGCGAAGAAAACACTTTTCTAACAAAACTCCACGAAAAAAGAAAAATTCTATTACAAATCAAAGTTACCAAATAATTCTATTTAGTTGCTTTATACCAAATACTACCAAATATTCGCTTTATAACGTAAACTTGGTACAAATTGTCAAATCGAAGCCCGAGTAGTTTGATTTTCCCCCACATTAACCAAAATGGATATCATGGACATACAAGCTGTAGAATCCAAGTTGAGTGACGTCACAGTGACCCCAATACCTCGTTCGCAAGTGCAGAATTTCTACAACTACCAACAGCAGCGCGAGCAACGCGAACAACAACCTCAGATACAGATCTCTGCTATCCATCATACGCCACGCGATCGCCATCATGGTGATCGGGGTGATTCGGTTAGCCACTCTACCAGTAGCCGGGATTTGTATGCGTCGAAACGGGAACGTGAATATCAAAAACAATTGAGCAATGTGGTGGCTGCCGTGACCAATAGTGGAGGTAACAATGCCGCAGTGGCAGCCGCGGCTTTGCAGTACACCCAACAGCTACAGGCTCAGTTAGCGTTGTTGCAGCAACAAACGAATACTACGGCTTCACCATCCATCACATTAACACCAGCGGTGCCCCGGTCTTCGCAAAATAACAACAGCAATTATAACTCAAATGGATCCCAGCAATCCCAACTCAAGTATCCACAATCCTCGTCACCAGTCATCTTAAGCTCACATTCTTCATTGAACAACACACAAATGACGAGCACTGCCAACTTACCCAGCAGTAGTGGCCTTAATAATGGCCTTACCAAATATGCCCAACTTCTGGCTGTAATAGAGGAAATGGGGCGTGATATTCGACCCACCTACACAGGATCTCGAAGTTCTACGGAGAGATTGAAAAGAGGCATTGTACACGCACGCATATTAGTGCGTGAATGCCTAATGGAAACGGAGAGGTCAGCTCGTCAATGAGATTTACTAACCGTGTGTGGGTTGGAGGCGCCACCAATGTCGAAGGAGGAGAGAGTCGTCACATCAAGTATCTCGTTAACACCAACAACAAGTACTACTGATAGTTTTATTAAGGATTAGTGTTTATAGGTCATTTAATTATCTTTTCGTTTTGTTCACGTATGAGTTTATTTTAAGATAGTCTTTAGTTTTATATTTAGTTATGATTGAAATTCGAATTTTTGTCATTGTTTTATTTTAATTTTCACATAATTTTAATTGAATCCAGGAGGTATACAATCAATATAATAATTTGCTTTAATGTTTCATCAAAAGAAATGAAGGGAATATTTTATGGGGGCAAAGAGGTGAATGGTATTAGACGAATATGAAAAGCTAATACTGGGACGTACAAAAGAAGAAACAACAACATAATTGTAAAATGAGAAAAACGAAAAAAAGGAGACAAAAATTGGTCCATCCCAATTAAAATTACATATAACGCGTTTTTAATGTTGTTTTCTTCGGTTGAATTCTAAAAGCAAACATGCAAAATACGAACTTTAATAATGTTGCTTTAAAACAGCTCAATCTGAGTATTGACAATTCGTAGTGGAAACCGGTTTGAACTCTACGTTCATTTAAATCTGCTTTTCATTTTGGCTAAGAGGAAGTTTCTAACCCCGAGATATTGAATGCGTCATTAAGACTTGGCCTAAATTTTTAAAACAGATCTTGAGTGTCCGATTTTACTTACCAAATTAAAATTTATGAAATATTTTAAAGTTTGCGACAATAGCCAGTTTTAATTTCAAATTTTGCTGTTCTTGCTAACTTTTATAAGGTTCTTATTTAAATATATTGTGTGCATTAAACCAGTTTTGATTTTTTTCTTTCTATCGCAGTAAACACAACAACATTTCTACGGTTAGTTGTAGTATTGAAAATAAAATACCTCAAAAGAGCCTTTTTACCATGGGATATAATATTTTGTTATTGTAAAAACAAACCCAATTTACAGTTTGCTTACTTATGTATAAGATTATCTTAAATAGAATGTCCCATAATTTATTTCACATTTTACGTTCAAAACAAATATATAATTTCCTAGAGACATCATAGATTAGCTCAGGTATTCAAAATGTATATATTTATATATATACACGCGAATATTTATAACGTAACATGTTAACACATTTACGGAATTTAAAAAAATTAATAAGAAAACAATTAGCTTTTACTGAAGACAAAAATAATTCGAAAATACAATAGTTTATAGAGGGTTTGAATATGAATACAACAAGTCATTCTTTTGATTATAAAAGAAGAGTATACGATTTTATTTTGTATTGATCTATGAGGCAAACAACAAATTCTATACCAAAATATAATAGAGAAATTATTATAAATAAAATATGAATGTTTATGTATACATAGTATGTAATATAGAAATAAATGATGATCTTTTGAAATAAACTAAAGGCGTGTTTTAATTCTAATGAAAAATAAGGTGATAAAGCTGTTGTGGTAGAAAATATGTAAATAATAATTCCTCATAATTATTAATACTGGTGTCTATAATAATAAATATTCTTCCAGAATTAAGATTTTTACCAAAAAATGCTCATAGAGGCTTTATTTCGAGAGAATTTGTTATTATATTAGGAAGATAATTTATACACAACTCTTATGAAACAAATTCTATTAGCAATAATAGAATATATCTTGAACCGATATATGAACACACATTCATTATTAAACTGCAAAATGTCTTAAAAGTTGTTTGAAACAAATTATTTGTTTTTAAATCTCATTTATATATAATACTGTAAAATATTTAATATTTTTCCAAGATATTGAAGAAAGTTTGCATATTTTATTAAATTGATAGCCGGCTTTTTAAGGCTTCTTGTTATATTACACAGTGCAACACATAAATTGGTGCCGCCTCCGTACCCAGCTATTTTTGAAGTATATACCGAAACTAAAAAAATCCCCAAAGGATTTGGCCCCATTACATCGAAACATTTTTTTATGGATACTCCAATATTTCCACCCCAATACGATTTTTTGACCATTTTTTGGGAGTCCATATTTCATAAACTGTTTGGAATTTTTTCTTTTCGTCTTCGGCAAAGTTGTAGATCTAAACCAGAGCAAAAAAAGTCTCAAATAGACCGACCCAAAAAAATTGCGTCTAGTGCATGAAAATTGTAAAAATATGGTAAAAAAGGCTATTTTTTCATGATATTTTCACCATAAAATTATGATTATAACAAGTAATATTCCACATAAATCATACGCCACGGAGTACAACGAAATAAATTTTGTGTGGAAAACATCAAGAAAAAATATAATTTTTTCCCATATTTTTGCCATTTTCAAGCACTGGATGCAATTTTTTTGGATCGGTCTGTTTGACACTTTTTTTGCTCTGGTTTAGGTCTACAACTTTGCCGAAGACGAATAGAAAAAATTCCGAACAGTTTATGAAATATGGACTCTCTAAAAATGGTAAAAAAATCGTATTGGGGTGAAAATATTGGAGTATCCATAAAAAAAATATTCGATGTAATGTGGCCAAATCCTTTGGGGATTTTTTTAGTCTCAGTATATACTTCAAAAATATCTGGGTACGAAGGCGGCACCAGACGATGACCTTAGAAATGTTGCACTGTGTTATGTATTGAAATTTGAAGATTGTTTAATTTCTTGTTCCCCCTTTATTATTGTCTTTTCTTTTAATAAAAAATTGAGTACGAAGCCATCAGCATCAAGTGTTATCACTATTTATAACAACAATTTTCGTTTAAGCGTTTCTTAGTAATTTTGGTTTTGTTTTCTTAAAATGAGTGTTGTTGTTAGTACTGAAATTGCTAATATTCAATAGCAACAACAATGTCCGCAATCACAATGTGACACTTTGGGTCACTTAATTGTCATATTTGTATATTCTCTTCACATTTGTACAAGAAACAAAATCTCATTGGCTTTCAGTTGTTTTTCAAGCATCAATCAGAGCTCAACTTCAGCTGTAGACTAAAAATGAATTTTTTGGTTTTAATCTCTTTAATTGTAGCCATTTTTGGTTGCGTACAAGGTAAAAAAGTGATTTGCCTTTTAAAAAAAATATAATATTTTGTTTATTATCGAATATTGAAATTAATTACAGTCGCAGGAGCTGGTAAATGTACAATGGGTGGCAAAACATTTAATGAGGGTCAAACGTATCAACCACCTGGTAAATGCGAGGTTTATGAATGTTATGGCAACGATAGAATGATAGGCAAAAGGTGAGTATTAGTAGCTGTTGTTAATAAGACAAATAAAGAGTTATTTTTTTTAAGTGTGTTAGGTCCGACATATTGTAATATATTTTCTTTTCTTCGCTTTATTCTCTAGCTGTCCCAGTGAAAATTCCTTGAAACCCTGCAAATATATACCTCAGGATAACTCCAAGCCTTATCCCAAGTGTTGCCCAAGATACGAATGCTAGAAGTTCTAAATTATATATGATACTAAACATAGACACAGCATTATAATTAAAACTATCAAAAATTTACCTAAACTGTTTTGAAATAAATGTTTTGTCTTCCTTGATTACTTTAAAAGCAAAAACAAATGTTGGATAAGTTTTTAATGGCCTTAAAGTGAAACAGATGCTTAGGTTTTATAAATAATTTTATATAAAAGAACAAATAATAAGATTATTTAGTACAGCGATCATTTCTTGGAAAATGACGGACATCTTTTAATCAAAATTTTGATTAAAACTCGATTTAAAGAACCAATTCCAAAATTTAGCTGAAATAATACAAAAAATCTCTTGCCTTGTCAGCGTCCAAGTAAAAACTCTAATAATATTTTAAAATTTTCTGCATAATAAGATAAAAAAATATTAGATTACGTTATTTTTCTGTAAAAAAAGAGTCTAAATTCAGACGGAATTGTGAGTACTCTTAAAAATGTTTTCAAAATAATCAAAATTGAGATTATTTGCGCAGGAACTATAACACTATATTCACCCTTATAGAACAAAACCCATAAAACATGATCGAATTTTTCTTTTTGAAGTTCTTTCAAGAGTATCATTGAGCTTTTTTTAGAGCTGATAATTTTATTTTGAGTGTCACATTTGACAAGTCTCTTAAATCTAATCCAGTTGAGAGCGACATTGCTCTGGAAAATAAACAAACGATCGTAGAGAATCTTATACATAAGTATCTTTCAGATTATGATAATTATATTTTATTGCTTTCGTTGTATTTTAATAAAATATTAATATTTCTAAAGACTTGTGACGATGGCCTCTATGGTATTATTTCGAGATTTTAATTGAAAACAAACATCCGTTATTTACACATATGAAGATTTTGTTAACGTCAGATTTATTTAATATCTAAATTAATCCACATTATTTGCCAGGTCTGCAATTTAGACTATCACAGCACGCAGGATAGGGTTTAGATAGATCTCCTTGAACAATACTGCATGTAAAAGCTCCAACTAGCAAGGGGCAGCTGTAAAAAATAACAAAAAAGTGTGATTATTTCTATTGAATTTGGTAAAAACGTAAGCAATGTTAGAAAAACTTAAATTTCGGCTATTAAATGCGAAAAAAAACAATTTTTGGAAGTTACCTGCCCTTAAAACAAATTTGGAAAGATTAGAAAGTAATTTGATATTGCGCAGAAAAATTATATGAATTAAGATAAAATAAGCAATTTTTAAGCAAACGACGGGCTGATAACGATATTAAATATTTCTGTAAT
Source organism: Muscina levida (assembly GCA_964034835.1). NCBI lineage: Eukaryota > Metazoa > Arthropoda > Insecta > Diptera > Muscidae > Muscina > Muscina levida. The sequence continues at coordinate 149,784,311 of OZ035882.1, forward strand.
ATTTTGCAAACTTTTTTTTTCGCAATTTTACATTTGTCGTGACCGTGTAGGTGTGTGTGAAAAATGTTGCTACGATTTTGATTAAAGTTTTTCTAATAAAAAGAAAATAAAGTACCCTATTATGTTTTATAGCCAAACTGGGAGGTGTTAAAAAATAATTATTAAAATCGGTTCGTTATTTATTAAGTTTACCCGTTACAAAGAATTTCATATTACCAATTTTATAAATAGTAATAGATTAGAAAATAGATAATTAACCTTTTATGGAAACAAATTCTTTATTTTAATACATTGTCAAAAATATCTCGAGATTAGAGTGTTAATACTGAAAAAAGTTATCGCAAGTTGGATCTTTCGATTTGACTTTCTACGGCCAAGTCGATGTCAATATTTGAATTCAATTATCTTTGAAAAGTGAAAGTCAGTGATTGTTCTATCGAGTCGTAATAAATATCCCGATATCTAATTCTATTTGTATTATTTTATTTAAAATTTAAAAAAAGGTTTTAAATGAACCATTCTATATGTTAAATAGTTTATATTCGTACACAAGATATCTAATATTATGTCTTCTCTAATCATTAATTTGACAATTATATAATTTTGTATGGAATCTAACTGATTTTCCAAGATTCAATGCTTGATGCCGACATTTCTCGCGTTATTTTCGACATTCAAATTACAATGCTGGAAAGTGTAAACTAAAGTTGAAACTTCCGTATTAACCATGTACAGTGCAGTCGCGGCCAACATTTGAATGAAAATATCTTTGAAAAAATAAATGCCATATATTGTTCTATCCATTCACAGTACAAATTCCAACATCTAATTGTATTTTAAGTATATCATCCAAAATTAAAAAAAAATGATTTTAAATGAATCAATTTTTATATTAAACTGTTTTACTTTCGTAGACATGATAAGTTATAGTATGTCTGCTTTAATCATGATTTTGACAATTATATAAATTTGATAAAATTATTTAAATTTGTTTTTTATGATCTGATTTTTAATTGATTTTACAAAACTGTACTTTCACACTGATATGATCGGCGATCCACATGTACGCGAAACTATGCATGTATGTTTAATTAAAAGCAATATTGCTTGTTCGGGTAACTAGTTCCGCACTATCAATTTCACTATCCATTAATATCCAGTTTACTTTACACTGTTTACTTTATCACGGGGTTGTCATAGAACTGGTACAATCGACTACCTTCTGCATTACCAGCGTCACAATATTTCACTAGTCCTTTTTAACAAAATAGGTAAAATTTGATAGGAAATTTTGCTATATAATAATTTTCCTTATTAAAAAACCTTCTTTAACCGTTTGTTCATTATAATAAAAGTGTGTTAAAAGTTAATAATCTTTTAACTCACGTTAAAGAATTTATGACTTTTTCATTAGAGTTTCACTGCACGACTGACAAAATAGGCAAAAGAACACAAACTGTACGTATTCCAGCGAGAGGATAGCGAGACTTTAGTTAGTTTAGTTTCCGCCTATATCGCAAACTTTAAATTCTATATTCCATTTAACTATCTACCGGTAATGCACAGATTGGACAATTACCCCTCTTATGCATTATTTAGTGATACTTAAATAACTGCCGCTGTTAAAAACTGGTTATGTAACTATTTACCAACAGGCAATTGATGTTTGTCGAACTAGCGGTATATTTCTCTGCTTGAGCGTTGCCAAAATAACACTGCGCACGCTTGTTTCACACTCGCATACTCAAACTCATAATATTTGCGTGTTGGATGTTACAATTGCTCGATGTTAACTGAACACTTACGTTTTAGCAATTAATTGATTTTTCCCTGTACATTCCATTAATTGACACTGGCCAGCAGGTTGATGAGTTTCACCCTTCTTTAAAGTTTTGCCACCAACGTTGCAAGTCTCTTGGCCTATGCGGAGTAGACAATAAAATCGTTATAGTTTCTTTTAAAACAACTATAAAATTGTATTAATTTATTATACCCCAGGCAAAGGCAAAAATTGCCACTATTAGAATAACAAAAGCGAAGATCTTCATTTTAGTTGTGTTCGCTATGAATTGTTAATGTCTTACTGATTTTGCATTTTTAGTTCATCTTGTTTATATATGCGATAGAACAGATAATGAAGATAATATGACAAATTATATTTGGTGTATAAAGATTTATTTACTTATATATATTGTATTCCCAGCTCAAGCGGGAACTAGTTGCCGGTGATTATGCTAAAAGTTTTTTTCTTGTTTGTATAAGTTGGGGGATTTTTGTTCTGCTTTGTTATCACAAAGTCATTGTGCATACTTAACGCTGGCTTAATAAGACATGACATGTGTAGAAAATACCACTTTCTACTACTGGTTTTCAAAAATATATATGAGCTGCATAGAGTTCTATACACATTTGAGCAACATTTTAACATTTTTATTAAAAAAAATAAGAAATAAAAATAAAGAGAACTTTAAAATTAGTAGCATTACATCTTAAACATAATAAAATAACACATTACATCTTTAACATAAATGTTTTTAAAACAATTAGTTGAGCTAAAGGTCCTTGATGTTAATTTTGACACAGGTCGAATAAATTTGTGAAATATATAAATGTTTATTAAAAAAGAACTTATACAAATTATAAGATGTTCATTACCACTTCTTTGCGGGATTTTGCTTCGTCAAATAAGATCTCAAATCAGGGGATTTTGTTGTTATTCCACAAGACAAGCGATTTTGATTGCAATCTAAACACGTCCGTACTACTCCACCTAGTTAAATAATAAACTCATCATAATATTTAATTTAGATCACTAATATGCATCTAATAATTGCTAAGTAGCAAATAAACCGTAAGAGCTAACTTGTTTTGATCTTTAAATAGAAATAAACATATAATCATTTTTATACTGATCAATAGTCAACAAAAGTAATGTTTATAATTTGGTTTAGATGGGGACAATAATATAAATACTCTACTTGAAATAAGTTTCTAGCAGTTGGTCTTCAAATCTTGAACTGTGTAATAACAAAAATGAACATTTTCGCCTTTGTCATTGTTTTAATTGCAATTTTCACCTTCGCCTGGGGTATAACTTAAACGATATTTTTATTTTTATATATATTTTTGACAAACTTAAGTTTTTGTTTCTACTTCATCGCAGGTGATGATACTTGCAAAATTGGTGACAAGATCTTGAAAAAGGGTGAAACCCACATTGTTAAGGGCGAATGCCAAATAAAGGAATGCAGAGGGGGTGGAACATTTTTTGCCAAAACGTAAGTAATATAAACTGATAACCCAGTGAATTCTAAAGAAATTATAGTAAACTGCTAAACAACTGAGTAAATTGTGATTTAGAAATTTAGGGCATACAAATCCTTAGAGTGTGTGGTTATAAACGAATCCTTAGTGCGAACTGCAATAATTTTGCTTAATTCAGCAATTTTTTTTATCCATACAAATTTAAAACAAAAAACAGCTGATTTCACAATGGCATACCTTTATTTATATATCAATAATATACAATGGCAAAAAGTAATCTCCTAAGCAGAATACTTTTTGGCAATTTCGATTTTTTTGGATAAGAAAAAAATATTTTGTGGAAATTTGGATAAAAAACAAAATTTCGGTACAACTTTTTTTGGAACTCACAAATTCTTGATCAGGCTAAAAAATACACAGACTTATAAGTAATATACTGATACACAGGAACAAATGGTACTTGAGTAATGCCAATATTTGTAAACCTCTCGTATTAACTCAAATTTTATTATATTTGGTAAAAAAAAATCTAGTAATCGTGGCACCATAATATAGTGAGAACTTTGTTTTTTAATTTTTTTTGGATAGTGTATTGATTATTTCAACAAGTTTTTTGTCTTTTTTTAAATTAATTTTTTATTTTAAACTGTATTGTTTGTTAATTTTAGTCGATTTTATTTTTTATTATTTTTTTTTATTTTTCGAAAAAAATCTAGTATTCGCTGCATCATAATATAGTGGCAATTTTGTTTTTAATTTTTTCTGTATAGTGTAATGAGTGTATTGAGAAATTTTTCCTTGTTTTTTTCTTTAAAATTAATTTTTTTATTTTATATGCAAATTCTATTATATATATTATATTATATTTTTCATCTCTTCAACAGATGTGCGGTCTCGGCACACCCCAATAAAAATTGTAAATTGTCGAAGATTGATGTATCTAAACCATATCCTGAATGTTGTCCTAAATGGGTTTGTTAAATTGTAATACAAGAACAGTAAAGAAATATGTCTCAATAAATATTCATGGAATAAAGTTTTCTTCTTGAAAATATTGAAATTCAATTTAAATACCAAAAAGTGGAATATATGGGATTTTCATTTGAATTGAAAGATAAAATGTAAAATATTTACTAAGCCCTGTAATGGTACATATTTTCGCATATCCGAAAACATTCCTACAAAAATTATAAAGAGTAGTTAGACGTATCAGCCGCTTGTGGTACGAAGAAGTACGAAAGGATAATGGCTAGACTATACTGTAGTCCATAAGTGAACGACTACCTGCTAACATATTCTAGTAATTTGCGGTAGTTGAATTTAAATTTTTTTTAAATATGGTAAATATTCTTAAAATATATATTATTAAGATAAATTCAAACAGTATAACAGGATTTAATATTTTTTAATTTAATTTTTATTTAATAACTTTAATTTAATTTTTTCACAAATTAATCTAAACTAAATTGAATATATTAGCCAATTTTAAAGGGTAAAAGTCCAAATTTTTATAATGATAACAAAAAAAGTACTTTTTGGTATAATAAAAGTACTTTTTGGTACAGTGAAAGTACTTTTTGGGAGCGAATAAAAATAATTTTTATATTATAGAATATTATCATAACAATAAATTTTAAATAAATAAATTTATATAATCACAACAATAAAAGTACTTTTTGGTATAACCAAAATAGTTGTTACTACATTAAAACTACTTGTTGGGTACAGCAAAAGTAATTTTTTGACTTATTAAATAAATGAAAGTAAAAAAGTACCTTTTGCGTACATTAAAATTAGTTTTTTGATACATTAAACTTTTTGGTATAAAAAGTACTTTTTGTTTAAGAAAAAAATTCTTTTCGAGTACAGTAAAAGTACTTTTATGATACATTAAAATTACTTTTTATGTACAAAAAAAGTACTTTTGGGCACAAAATGTACTCTTTATGGTAAGAGTACTTTTTGAGAAAAACAACTTTTTTAAAACATTAAAAGTACTTTTTGTGTACAATAAAATTAGTTTTTTTAATACATTAAATACACTTTTTGGTACAATAAAAGTACTTTTTGGGTACTTATAAAGTACTTTTTGAGTACAGTAAAATTACGTTAATACATTAAAATTACTTTGAAGGTACAAAAAAGTACTTTTGGGTACAAAATGTACACTTTTGTACAATTAAAGCAATTTCTGAAATCGAAAAAAGTACTTTTTGGATGCGAAAAAAATAGTCTATGGTAAGAGAATGTACCTTTTGGTACAATAAAGTAATTTTTGTTACGTAAAAATTTACTTTTTGGCATAATAATAGTACTTTTTGGGTTCGAAAAAATTTACTTTTTTAGTAAAGCAAAACTACTTCTTTGATACATTAAAAGTACTTGTTGAGTACGTATAAAATTACTTGTTTGATACATTAAAAATACTTTTGGTACAATATAAGTACTTTTGGGTACTTATAAAAGTACTTTTTGAGTATAGTAAAATTATGTTAATACATTAAAAGTACTTTTTGAGTACGAAAAAACGTCTTTAAGGTAAAAAAATTTTCTCTATTGTACAATAAAAGCAATTTCTGGGAATGAAAAATGTACTTTTGGGGTACGAAAAAAATAATCTAAGGTAATAAAACTTACTTATTAATACCATTTCTAGTTACTTACTGGAACTTTATCGTTAAAAAAATATACTTTTTTAGCACAATAAAAGTACTTTTTGGGTACGAAAAAACAGTACTTTTTAAGTTTTGTGATGAATTAAAAATACTTTTTGGTCCAATAAAAGTACTTTTTGTTTAGGAAAAAATACTTTTAGAGTACAGTAAAAGTACTTTTTTGATACATTAAAATTACTTTTGAGATACAAAAAAGTACTTTTGGGGACAAAATGTACTCTTTGGTACAATTAAAGCAATTTCTGGAAACGAAAAAAGTACTCTTTGGATACGAAAAAAATACTCTATGATAAGAAAATGCACCTTTTGGTACAATAAAACTAATTTTTGTTACGTAAAAACTTACTTTAAAGTAAAAAAAAAATACTTTTTGACACAATATAAGTATTTTTTTGAGTACAACAAAAGTTATTTTTTGATATATTCAAAGTACTTTTTGGGTACAGTAAAATTGGTTTATTGACACATTAAAAATACTTTTTGGTACAAAAAAAGTACTTTTTGGTACGTATAAAAGTTTTTTTAAGTACAGTAAATTTATGTTAATACATTAAAAGTACTTTTTGAGTAGAAAAAAAGTACTTTAGGGTAAAAAATTAGCTCTTTTGTAGAATAAAAGCAATTTCTGGGAACGAAAAAAGTACTCTTTGGGTACGTAAAATAATACTCTAGCTAAGAAAACGTACTTTTTGGTACAATAAAAGTAATTATTGTAACGTAAAAAGCTTCTTTAAAAGTAAAAAATTTACTTTTCGGCATAATAAAAGTAATAATAAGGGAAACAAAAATTAAAGTACTTTTTGGGTACATATAAAAGTACTTTTTGAATGCAGTTAAATTATTTTTTTTGACACTTTAAAAGTATTTTTTAGTACGAAAAACAATACTTTATGGTACAAAATTACTCTATGGTACAATTAAAGAAATTTCTGGGAAGCAAAAAACGTACTGAATGGTAAAAAAAACGTACTTTTTGGTAAAACCAAAACTTACTTTGAGTGCAGAAGCAAGTACTTATGGTAAAAAATACATTTTAGTATATTAAAAGTACTTTATGGTAAAAAAACGTACTTTTAAGGTATAATAAAGGTACTTTTTGGTTACAAAGAAAAGTACTTGAGCGTACAAAAAAAAAATACTTTATGGTAAAAAAATTTAGTTTTTGGTACAGTAAAAGTACTTTTTGAGTACATAAAAAAGGACTTTATAGTAAAAAAGTTTGTATTTTATGGTAAAAAGACCTACTTTCTGCTACTAAAGTACTTTTTGAGTCACTTTTGCAAAGAAAAATAAAAGTTACTTAATTTCACTTTACACCCCATGAATAAGGTATGGGATAGCTTCATTCATTCATTTTAACAAACGGCAGACTTGTTTATTGGAGAATGCGAACTTCCCTGTTTGAGAAGCTTTTTACTAGACATGACGATTGGCTCGACCCTATATTAAAAAGTAGCTGTCGACAACATTGAGGGGGCCGGGAATGAATGAAAAATGTAAATGACTGGAGCTGGGATTTGAACCAAGGATCTCCCGCATGTGTTCTAACCACTATGCCACGGCCGGTCCCAAAGGAAAATAAAAAAAGATAATAAAGGCGTTTGTGACGTATTCTCCTGCGGAGTATAAAAAAATTATCTCTCGCTATTACTGAACAGAGAGATTTAGAGTTTGTTAACGGTGCGCCAGGTACTATTAACTAACCAGACCGATAACACTGATAGTTTTTTTTTTTTTAAAATTTTAAATTACATGAACGGTCTCGATTGGTTTACACTAATTATCATGAGCCCTTCATACAAATAGTTCGAGATGACAGATATAACAATGAGTTACGATAAGTCCGACTGAAAACCGATAATGTAGAGCAACATTCTAGCTTTGAAGACTGATATATAAGTTTTTTTTCATCCTTATTTACTCACATTGGATACAAAATAAAATAATAATAATGCAATATAATTTATAATAACATGATATTATTTGACTTTTTTTTAACAAATTAACAGCCGTTGTACATCCCAATATAAAGATGTAGTTTTTTTTTAATTTTCAACTTGTTCCTTAGCTGAGTTTTTATTTTAATTTAAACCCACATTTATACACACATTTGTTTGTCATAAACAAGCTGACGTGATCAAAATCAAATAATAAATAGTTGTTAAGTTCCCAACAAATTTGTTTATTCAATTTGAATATCCATCATAACGGTGAAACAGGTTGGTAATTTTGATTTAATTTTTTTTGTTTGCTTGTCATTGTCATTAATTTATTTAAAATATATTTAAGTTATAAAGTAATATTAATTGTAAATGATATAAACAAAAAATTTAAATTAACTTAAAAAAGTAGCAGTGTGTCTGTGTATTAGGCATAGATTCCTTTGATTTATGCCAACGTTCACGAAGCCTATTTTTGAGGTCACTAATCACAACAGCCTAAGTCTGATTTCAACCTTTTTTTTGCCGAAATTTCATTCAAAATCAGGATTTAATCAAGTATTTTTCTAGTTTAACTTTCCTTATTTGTTGCTTTCGTTTAATTAATTCATAAAAAGATGAGTTATTGATTGTAATTTAACACGATTTTTGATAGAGACCACAGATTTGCCACTTATATTATATATACTTATATAATATATACTGAGCTTGATGTGTTGGGTCAGGAGCTGGAAAATTACACTTTAAAAATGGGTTACTGCCCATTAGTAATGGTCAGCCGGTAATTCTGTCTTGTATTTAAAACTATATAAATCAAATTTAGGAAAATTTTCATTTAATTTGTTTCCATATTCAATAGCTTTTTTATAACCCCTGGTCCCCCTGCACTTAATTTAATGTTATTGCTAATATATTCATTGCTTATCTCAAACGAGTTTCTTATTTGTGTCTCTATTATATGAAATTGTGTCACTTGTGTCAAAATTTTGCTTTGTTTTGGCATAATTTAATATTTTTCAAACTTTGCAGTATAAATATTTGCAATATCATAGTCGTTCTAATCAGTAGTCCAAGAGAATTGTTTCTAGAAACTATAAAAACAGACGTAAGAAAAAATAAAATGAAATTTTTGGCTTTGTTGTTATTAGCAGTAACCTGTTTTGCTTTAGTCTGGGGTAAGTTTTTTTAATATAAAAACATTAATTTTGTTAATATTTAAAAATAATATCATTATTTGTTTTGCTTACCAGGTGATTGTACGTCTGATGGTAAAACTTTGAAAAAAGGTGACAAGTACAAGCCAGCTGGTGAATGTAAACTATACGAATGCAATGGCAAGGATATGGAAGTCGCTGATATGTAAGTATTACACTATAGTATAAAAAGTAAAAGAGTTTTTAATTAAGATAAGAGAAAGTAATAATGTTTAAAAGACTTACAAAAGGTAGATATGATCGACCATTGTATATTGGTCAGAACAATTGACTACCATGCGGATGATCTGGTTTTTAAAACTAGCCAACCAATATTTTTTTTGTTTTAATTTTTGCCATAAATTTTAATATTTGTTTATGTTTTATTTTCACAATTTTTAGCTGTAGACCGCTATTATTATTAGATTATAGATGTCCAAAAACGGAAGAAGATATTGCAAAACCCTTCCCCGCTTGTTGTGCTCGCTTCGATTGTGAACCATTTTAATACAAATCATAATAAATTTAAATGTATCCAAACAATGTTTAATAACTCTCAGATGAAATGTATTTTACGATATAAAAATGTTCGGTTTAACTAAATGTTTAACCAGTACACATTGATTCCAAAAATGTTGGCCAGTACAGCTGTTGTATTATTTATACAAATTCGATGCAAAAATAAGCTGAATTTCAATTAGAAACAAACAGGGTTTCTAATGGTTTATACGTGGTACTCACCAGGAAAGAAACATTTCCCCTACGTTATATTTACAACAATAGGTTGGTGAAGTTAATTTAAAATGTGTTATTTTTGTTTGTTGTTTTCTTTTTAGTGTTATACTGTGGGAACAAAATATAAGCATTTTTTTTATGTATATTGACAATCTGTTAAATGATATTTGGTATTTTAAAAAAATGAGTAGCATTTTAATATAAAATACACTTGTTAACATTCAAGTGTTTTGATTAAGTATAACAGCGCTCTCCTTAGAAACATACCAACTTAGCAGCTTCAAATATAATACAACCACATAAGCGGAAGTTTTCTCTGGCTCATATTTATAGTCTCTTTCAAAATTTTCATCAAAAAAATCATCAAAATCCTAATCAGTGGAGTTATAGCATAACAGTCTGATAACTCTTAATTCCAATACATATTTGGCATATTTATTTAATTATGTATAATTTTTTTTATTCTCGTTTATAGTTGTCCACCCCTGTTAAGATTGCCCTACAAATGCCCCCAAACTCCAGAAGATGTTTCGAAGTCATTTCCTGATTGTTGCCCTCATTTTGAATGTGAAGCTTTTTAAAGCGAAATAAAGGAAAAATTTGTTAAAAAAAACTAAATAACGTGTATAAATTATTTTGTTAAAATTAGTAGTTTGTTTTTAGAAGCAATGCAGTTACACTTTTGTTTAGAAATAACAACGATTTGTTATATAAAAATATGTGATAATAAAAATTTTTCGTAGAATTTATTGTGCTTGGAAATTAGTTAATTTCTTTTAAAAAAAAATCCTTTTTTTGAAATATTAAAAAGTACTTTTTGGTAACTTTAATACATTTAAAGTACTTTTTAAGTATTTAAAACTTTTTAAGTATTTAAAAAGTACTTTAGGGTAAAAAATTAGCTCTTTTGTACAATAAAAACAATTTTTGGGAACGAAAAAAAGTACTCTTTGGGTAAGTAAAATAATACTCTACGAAAAGAAAACGTACTTTTTGGGTACAGCAAAACTACGTTTATGATAAACTAAAAGTATTTTTGGGTACTAAAAAATTACTTTTTGAGTACAGCAATAGTACATTTATGATAAATTAAAACTACTTTTTGGGTACAATGAAATTAGTTATTTGATACATTAAAAGTACTTTTTGGGTACGTATAAAAGTACAGTAAAATAATGTTAATACATTAAAAGTACTTTTTGAGTACGAAAAAAGTACTTTAGGGTAAAAAATTACTTTTTTGTACAATAAAAGCAATTTCTGGGAACGAAAAAAAGTATTCTTTGGGTAAGTAAAATAATACTCTATGATAAGAAAACGTACTTTTTGGGTACAGCAAAACTACGTTTATGATAATTAAGAGTATTTTTTGGGTACGTACAAAACTACTTTTTCAGAACAGTAAAAGTAGTTTTTTAATGCATTAAAAGTACTTTTTTAGTACGAAAAAAAGTACTTTATAACAAAAAATTACTATTTGGTACATTAAAAACAATTTCTGCGGGTTCTAAGGGTTGAGTCTACTGCGAAAAATTTGCCCGCTTAAGAATAGATTGTTTCTTTTAAAATATTCTGTCATTGTCTTAAATTTTTATAAAATAATCAAAATTTTCTGTACGTCTTAAAGAAGGCGTGTTTAAAGAGTGTGCATTGACTTAGACCACTTTCATTCTGATCAAATTGGACAAGATTAAAAATATTATTCGAAGATAGTTTATACAGCCTATACAAGGGAAATAAACATTCAATTTCATTTTTAAAAATTTTGATTTTTCATATGAAATATTTGATAAAAATTGCTAAAGCATTATTATTACGTACTTATGAAGATATATTTATAAAACGAGTTGTGTTTCGGCATCCAAATTTTCAGTAGAGATGTGTACTCATGGTAAATAGGAGGAATATATTTCGAATTTTTCAGAAAACCGGTTCCCAAACCCGAATATAAGAACCGGTTTTATATCTTAAAAGTCGTTCGCTATCTTACTCTAATGACAATAGCTAACCAGTTTGAAAAATCCGGTTCCAAAACTCGGTTTTAAGAACCGGTTTTATATCTGTATAGCCGTTCGCTATCTCTCCCTAAATATGTAATGGTACGTTTCCAAAAATTCGAAACAACGACTCTTAAAAATTGAAGAACTAGTCAAAGTTATGCAAAATATATGAATATCTTAGTTTTTTTTTGATTTTTTGACATAGATTATTGTCATTCTAACTGGCACATATAAATGAAGAAATTTTTATGTAATAAAATCCCTGTTTATTTTCTTTTATAATAAATAAACCATTTTTATAATATTTATTTAAATTTTGTTTTATCATCCTTTCAAAAGTAAAAAGACTTTTGGATTACTGTACAATTAAATAACAAATACGGAATTTCGTATATTTTGCCATGTTCATTATGAAACAGCTGTTTATATTACTTAACTTAATTTGCCTTTACACCCCATGAATGAGGTATGGGATAGCTTCTCGCGTTGTTGTGAATTAACACGCTTTCAATTTTTAGATTCACAACTAACGGCACCTACTTGTTTATCGACGAATGCGAACGTCTTTGTTTGAGAAGCTCTTACTAGACACGCCGATTAACTCGACACTTAATACTGCGAAGTTGCTGTCAACAACATTCGAGAGGAGCCGACAATGAAAGAACAATTTTTTTAAGATGACTGGAGCCAGTTTGAACCTGCGATCTCCCGCATGGTAGTCGAGTGTTCTAACCACTATGCCACGGCCGGTAAATCAATTATTTTTAAAAGTAAAACAATTATTTTCTATTACAGTTTTTATTCTCTTTTAATTAACATTTTCTAATAATTAACATTCAAAGCGTGGGCAGCATTGGGGAAAGGGTTTAGAATCATCTTGGGCAAAATATTTGCAATGAGCTTTTGTGGGTTGGACATGTGAGCAACTGGAAATATAAAGTTAAGTTAGTGAAATTCGGTTTGTAATAACAAGATATGACTGCAAATATAAAATATTTTATGAGACACGATATTCTAGCACCCCAATGGAGCCCATATTGTCGGTATGCTGCAAAAAGTTCTTAAGTCCACTAAATGTGTATCTGAGTTATTAATGACTTGTAGCCTTTTTACACCGCAACGCATTTAGCAATTTTTCGCTTTATTCCGCATATTTAAAAGATGCGGCCAATATTCTTTTTCCATGTGTTTTGTTGTTCGAAAGATATTATCATATTTTGTCATCCATGAAAGATGCGGAAAAATGCACTGAGTTTTACTCTGAAATAGCTGAATTTAGCCGATTTTTCTCAATAATGTTGATCCGGCAACCACCATTTTCGTTGTTTGTTTAAATTTATCAAAAAAATGCCAAACAACATGGACGGACAAAAAAATTAAAATTTTTTCCAAAATATTAATAATCCATGTAGTTAAAAACATTCGCGCTTCGTGGAATACTGCCTCCGATGCAATGTTAACGTATTTGTGGCAGGAAAATATTGCAGGTTTACAAGACGAATGGATAAATGTGTGAGCTATACAACAGCTGACAATATGCGAAACTGTAGTGTAAAACCATTTTTTAACATTTCGCATAATCAGCTCAAAAGGCAAAATGCTTTTTTGGTGTAGAAAAGCTAAGTACAGACGGTTGCCAGAAATAGCAATTTTGTCAAATCTGCTAATGTACCGGCAATGTACTGAAATGGACGGTGTTGCCATATAATTAATCTCAGCAAATGGTGAAATTAGAAGATGCATAAACTTCGCACATCTGCAAATTAAATGTGTTTGCAATTATCTTACAATAATTTGAAGGTGGCAACATTTTGTGGTTCAGACGATTAGCGGATGTCTGGCAATATTGTTGTTTTACAATGATTTTTCTGCAAGCGTTGCCATACAAAATTTAAAGTGCACACGGTTGTTGGACATTTTCTGCAAATTTTTCGGGCAATATTGTAAGATCTGGCAACCGTCTGTGCGTAGCTAAAGGCTATGGCTTTATAGGTTTTGGACATAGAATGAATTGTTTTAAATTGACATTCGATTTTTTTTACAGGACATGGACACTTTTGTATCTTTAAGTCCAGTTCACAAAACGATGAACTTTAGACCTTTTTGCAGCACACCGATGATATGCTGCTTGTTACGGAACTTACCCTGTGGCACCGAATGAATTATGACCATTGCATACGAATTTCATACATTCACCGTTCTGGTAAAATACTTCGCCCTTCTTGTAAATGTGTCCCTTAACATTACAAGTATCTTCGGAGGCTGCAACTATAACAAGGAAAATGAATAGAAAACAAGATATTAAGGACATAATTTAATTTAACTTGTATATAAAATTGTAAAAAATAATTTTATGTTTTATTTTTATATCTTTATTTACTATATCAAAATTTACCCGTAATAAATGCAAATGCAATGGTGAATACTAAACAGCAAACGGCTATGATTTTCATGTTTATAAAGGTTAGGGTGTCTTGCCGTCTTAAGATTAAAAAATCAACTGTATATAGAATTGAAAGTCTTTGGAATATTTATATAAATTAAAAGTGTTTGCTATCGAAAATTGCACTTGCCAACATGGCTAGAAATAAATAAATTGGCACAATTTAGAGATAACCCTTGGTCTGTTGTTTTTAAAAATAGTTTTTAAGATTAATAAGAAAGTAACATACATATGTTTTATTTAAGTAAATAATTAAAAATAAGACCGGATCATAAAAGCATGATTTATTTAGGGTTTTTATTTCGGTATAGCCGATAAAAAATATTTTACTAGTTTCTATAACCATTTGAGAAATAATTTGTGTATTTTTTTATAGCTTCGATCAGTAAAATAATTATTTTTTAAACAAAAGTTTACGCATGAATATTATATGAAGCGAAACAATGATATGGTTTTATTAATATGTATATAAAATATTTTTTATATAATTTTTTTTATATAAATTGTATCCATATCATTGTCAGAAAAAGGATTTGGTTATAATATTACATAAAATGTATTTCATATCAATTTTTTTTTAGAAATTGTATCACATATTGCCTGACTAATATTTTGGTTCTATTGATACCATTTCAATAGAATTATAGAGTTCTCAAACAATTAATCATTAAAGCAAATTATTTATACAATATACATATTGTTTTTTTTTATTTTTACTAAATTACATAAGAAAGTACTCAACACAATTTAATTTTTATGTACATTATTTAACAATCGTAATGTGGACAACAGTCTGGATACTTTTTGGTTTTGTCCTCTTCTATGTACTTGCAACTGTCTGGAGCGCTCTCACTGGCACAGCTATTATTGAAAAAATAAGATTTTGTTAATAAATCAAACAAATAAGTATGAATGTATTATTAATTTGTGATTTGTTTACTCAGAAATGTTTAAATGTAAAAAAAATTGTATATCATACGTTTTAAGTAAGCAAATTCAATGCCACTAATTACAAGAGCTCAACATTAATTTAAAACCATTCAATCTTTATGTTCAACAACTTACTTAGTAGCTGAATATGTATCTTTGCCTGTACACGTGTATTGCAAACATTCACCGATTGGCAAAAATACTTCACCCTTTTTCACGATATTGCCATCAATATCACAAGTATCCTCGGCTGTTAAGAGATAGTATTAAAGTTAGTGTTAACAAAAATTAAAGTCTGCTTTTAAAATGTTCTTATATTAAGAACTATTACCTTTAACAAAACCGACCAAAGCCACTGCGAGTAATAACAAAGCGTAGAATTTCATTTTCAAATGATCACAACCAACTGACAGTTTTTAAGTTGAAGCATATGGCTATATATAGGATTCGTTTGCTGAATTCTAGACCACTTAAAACTGTCATACATAATAAAAGCAATAATATTAATTGTTATTAACATAATGTTGATAATTTTATTTGAAACTTGTTATAAAACTGCAGAAAGGTTGGGATCGACAGGAATGGTACAGTACACCAAATTTGATATGGGTAAACAATCGCCCCTATTCCTGTTGTAGTTTTCGACGCAAAACGACGTCGTCTTGTGACGACAGTGTGAAATCGGTATTCTCGTAGTCGTTTTCGATAACTATCGATGACTATTGACACAAATTTGGTATTCTGTAAGGGAATGTGACGACGACGTTGAATCGAAACGACTCTGAATCTGTCATCACAGTTTTTGAACTATTTCTTCCAGCACGTATTTAGATGCATTCTTTTTAACGACTAAGTAGTTCAGAATCTAAAAAAATAAAAAAAAAGTTGGAATGCTGGCCAACAGGTAACCTCAAATTAGAATTTTAACACTTTTGTACATACATGTTATCTGGCAAGTTTAAGATATCAAATCTTTGTTGGAGTATTTTCCTTTCCAGTATATTATTCTTGCTCTCCTAATCATTATACCCTTCACCATACGCATGAACGTAGTGAAGGGTATATTCATTTTGTTCTTCCATTTGTAACGCCCAACATCGAAATCTGAGTCGATTTAAAGGTGACCGTCTGACCGTCTGTCTGTCCCCGCGATTACAGCCGCAGTTTAAGAGATATCGAGCTGAAATTTGGAATGCAAGCTTCTATCCTCAAAGCGGAGGTTAAGTTCTAAGATGAGCCCGATCGGTCAAAAACTACTCCCACCTCCCATACAAACTCCCCCTTTTTGGGGTCTGTCCCTGCGATTACAGCCGTAGTTTAAGGGCAATCAAATTTTGTATGCGAGCTTCCCTACACTAAGTGGAAGTTGAGTAGTAAGATGAGACCGATCGGTCAAAAACTACTCTCACCTCCCATACAAAATCCCTCTTTTTGGGGGTGTCCGTATGTCAGTCCCCGCGATTACAGCAGTAATTTAAGAGCAATCAAGCTGAAGTATTGTACGCAAGCTTTGCTGCCCTAAATAAAGGTTGAGTTCGAAGATGAGCCCGATCGGTCAAAAACTACTCCCACCTCCCATACAAACTCCCCTTTTTGGGGTATCCCTACGATTACAGTTGAAGTTGAAGGGCAATCAAGCTGAAATTTTGTATGCAAGCTTCCCTCAGCAAGTGGAGGTTGAGTAATAAGATGAGACCGATTGGTCAAAAACTACTCTCACCTCCCATACAAAATCCCTCTTTTTGGGGGTGTCCGTATGTCAGTCCCCGCGATTACTGTAGTAATTTAAAAGCAATCAAGCTGAAATATTGTATGAAAGCTTTTCTGCTCTAAGCGGAGGTTGAGTATTAAATTGAGACCGATCAGTCAAAAACAACTCTCACCTCCCATACAAACTCTCCCTTTTTGGGGTTTGTCCCTGCGATTGCAGCCGTATTTTAAGAGGTATATAGTTGACATTTTGTACTCAAGATTCAATATCTAAGCGGAGGCTACTTTCTAAGATAAGCAATATAGATCAAAAACTACTTCCACCTCCCATTCAAACTACCTTTTTTGGGGTGTCCGCGTAACTGCCCCCGCGATTATAGCCGTAGGTTAGGAAAAATTTAGCTGAAATTGTATATGCAAGCTTTAATCCTATAATAGGAGCTTACGTTGTAACATGGGCAATATCGGACGAATACTTCTCCTACCTTCCATACAAACTGCCCCTTTTTGGGGGTGTCCGTCTGTATGTCCATGTAGTTTATGTGCTTTCGGGCTGAAATTTGGTATGTAAGCTTTTGTCCAGAAGCAGAGGTTAAATTCTAAGATAAGCAAGATCGGATTTGAACTACTCCCACATCCCACACAAATTCCCATTTTTAGGGGGTTACAAAATTCATAAAAACTCCAACTCACCAACTTATACTCATAAACTTATCTGTTAATCGAATAAAATCGATACAAAATTACTGACAAAATGGATGTGTGAAGCTAAAAGTAACGTCCCCTTCTCATCAACTCCCCTGTTTTGTGGTACAAAGTTTAATAAAATATAGTTGTAGTGCAAATAACCAGTTTTACCAACATTTTTACAAATGGTGAAGGGTATCTGAGCTTCGGCATAGCCGAATATAACCGCCTTACTAGTTTTTTAATAAAACTCAATAAAAATCAAAATGAATCAGCTGATGTACCAATGAATTAAAAAGACAAAAATTATTATTATTATTAGCAAAGAAATATTTAGATTTTAGTGTTTTTGTTTTACTTCAAAGTTCAAAAATATCAACGAAAACCATAGAAGTCAATCACAAAATTAAATATAGAATAATATTATGAATTTTATTAAATAGGACATGTTTTTTCTATTAAAACAGATAGTCTTAATTTAAAAATAAACAGAAAAATAAAATCAATCAAAACAAAATAAAGATTTGATATTTTCAAAACAATCTTAGTACAGGGGTCAAAGCCTACACGCGTTAAACCCATCCGGTTTGGTAAGTTTTCAAGCAACAACAGAAAACGTAAAGTATCAGTGATTTTTGGCGAGTACAGCGGTTGTTTTCTCACTACTAGTAAAGAAATGACAGAATCATTTCTTTATAGAATATTTGATTAGAGAAAAGCTCTGTGACGTAAATAGAACTGACTGCGAGCGAAATTATGCAGCTGATTAAAGTTAAACATACTTTTTTTGCAAGTGTACTTAAACAGCTATACTTCCAGATGTTATCGTATGGATCTCAGCTTCATAAGTTCTGGCAGGGCACTATAAAAATAAACTTATATAAAGTCTAATCAACAGCTTTTGTGTGTGTATTAATTTAAATAAATTTTAAATATATTTGTTGATTCAAATACATTTAAATGCATGCGTAACACGCGTGTGCGTTTTGACCCCCTATTTAGCAGATTGTTTTGCAAAACTGCAAAAATTTTAATAACAACTTTAGTGCTTATTTTACTAAATTTAGCTTTAATATAAATATGTTATCTGTTTTTGTTATTTATATTCTACATCGTAACAATTGTAGCCCAATTGATGAACAATATTTAGACACTGGAGTAATCATTTAAGATTGACCCTTGTTATGATTATTTAGGCACAATGTCTAAATTTAAACACGCATGTTGTAGGCAATATTTTAATTACAAATATTTTGGGAAGGTATAAATACTTTATGTTCCCTTAACTCTTTAATCAGTTAAATAACAAACTTTAATCCACATAGACTTTAATAATGAAATTCGCAGCTTTATTTAGTTTTGTATTGGCAATTGTTTTTGCCGTAGCAGCATGTAAATATAAACATAAAAATATAATTTTTAGAAATATATATCAACTGAATATACTTTTACACATTTTATACAAATGTTTACCATTTAACTCTCTACACATAATTATTCGCAGCCCAATTCGATCAAATGGAGAAAATGGAATATATTCCATTGGAGGCTCAGGACAATAGACATAATTCGAATTAAAGATAAGGTATGGTAAATAACATAAAATTAAAAAACAAGGTCTTAACTTGCCTTTACGTTTATAGAAAACTGTAATAAAAGGACTTAAACAAATGGACACTGATAGATTGCCGTACTCATTCCTAGAAATGTCCAGGATGCTTAGGCTTGGGAAGTCCTTTCATAATATTTGATTAATGACAAATAACATACATATATGACAGCAGACAAAATTGAATTTAATTTTTTTAGTATAAAAATTGGATTTAAATCATGTACATTTTTAAAAAATGCCGTCAGTGAGCTGCAAAAATGTCTCAAGTCCATTAGTTCTGTTTTGGACATAGAATGATCTGTTTTGATACAGTAATAACAAAACTACTTTTTAAAGCCATGGGATTTTTTACATGTCATATACTATGATACATATACAATTCGATCAAATTAATCCAAAGAGAGAAAAAAAGATGTATTTTTCAAACCAAACTAAGAATACTTCTGGCTCATGATAAGCTCTCTATTCTCAATATCAAAACTCAACAATAATTAGTAGCTGCTATTAATTTGAATGTTTTGAGGTCTGCATTTTCTTTCTTAGCTAGAAGTAAAATGTAGTTCTTGCTTTTTGGTACAAGAACAGAAATTTTTGATACAATTAAAGTAATGCACAATTAAAGTACCAGAAAGGGTTTGGTTAAATTTACAGTTTTTTCTCCAAAACTTTACCCTCCCATAGCTTTACTAAATACAGAATTTGGGCACGATCGCGTTGGGTGTATTGATATTATTACTCGATTTCTAAAGTGAGCGAAATGATACATTTGGTATGGGAGGTACCAGAAAGAGCTTGGCCAGATTTCCAGTTTTTGCTTCAAAAATTTAACCTGCTATAGCTTTACTAAATACAGAATTTGGGCACGATCGCGTTGGGTGTATTGATATTATTACTCGATTTCTAAAGTGGGCTGAGTGGTACAATTGGATGTGAGGTATTAGAAAAGGCGTGGCTATGTAGCCCATTTGCAATACCGTAAATAGTTTTGAGGAAATATTAACCAATCCAAAGTTTCGAAACAATTGGTTGCGTCTTTCGGAAGTTAGCGTGCATAGCAGCCGGACAGACAGACGGACATGGCTCAAACGACTTAAAAAGTCATGAATTGAATTTGTTTCAAAGAAACATAGAGTCTCAAGTGACTCCTTCTATTCTTACAATTTTGGGTCATATCAAATGATCCCCCTTAATACGTATGTCGTAGTCGACTTTCGACCACTTTCGGCTGTTTTTTATATTTGAATAAAATTAGTAGTTAATAAGAGAAATGTTTAGTATTGGAATTTTTTATCATCTGATGATGAAGAATATGATACGAGAAAGGGAAGTCGTATTTCAGTCTCACAAACGACATCAACGATGCCATATTTTAAAAACGACAAAGATTCGAAGTAACAACGACATTAATAATAAGGGGTAATATATAACCTCCTAACCGTAGGGTGAGGGTATAAAAATACTCCTTTTATAGTATAAAAGTACTCTTTTGCAAAATAAATTGTACTTTTTAGTGCAATAAAAGTACTTTAGGTACAATATACGGTACAATAAATTTTACATTTTGCTATACAAAAGTACTTTTTGGTATAATTATCGAACTTTTTGGTACTGTAAATTGTACTTTTTGGTACAGTTAATTTGTAGTATTTGATCCAATAGGAGAACTTTATGGAAAAGCCAATTATGTTTGAATCATTTAATGTCTTGCCTAATATGATTAAGAGAATTTATATTACAAAACACTGTTTTGATAGAAACACTCTCTCATTCGCTCTTACGCTCTCTCCTTTTTGTTTTGTTTCTTTACCAAAACAATACTGTTGTCGTATGCATGTCTTGTTTGCAGAATCAAAACAAACACATGTACTGAGAAAAAAACAAACAAAAAGACGAAACCGTTTCAAAAAAAAAGTTTAAAGTTGATTTTCAATTTACGAAGATGGAAGTTAACTAAATTGAGAAATTGCCATATTGTCTTCAGATAAATCTTATTCTTAAAAATATCGCCTAATTCACAAGTGTTTCGATTTATGTACAAACACTGATTAAGATATAATTTTTATTATTAAATTTTATTTAAGACAACTTTATAAATACAATTATTTAAAACATTATTTAACATTCATATTTAGGACAACACGCTGGATACTCTTTGAAGTTATCTTGAGGAATAAATTTACAGCTGGCAGGAGCATGTTCAGCGGGGCATCTAAAAAATAAAAATGTAATAGTGTAAATATTATAAAATCTTTTAAGTAAAAGTATAAAAAAAATAGTAATAAATGAAATTCCGTCACAGTTGAAGCGATTAATTATGATTTGTTGTTATGGGTAACTTGTAAATATTCTAACAAATAGTCTAAATAAAATTTTATTACTGCGAGGATTTAATTTACTATTAAGGATTTAAATAATATAGTCAGCTATAGACGAATGCGAACGTCAGCTGTTTGAGAATCTGTTACTAAACATGCTGATTGAAAATGTAGAAGACTGAAGACAGGAGTCGAACCGTGTCGAATGTAATACAGATCTCTTTACCAAGTAAAGAATACTTTTTAATATCATTTACTTACCCTATACCTGATAGTGAATTTTTACCAATACATTTGCGTTCTAGACATTCACCGGCTGGATGGTAAACTTCACCTACTTTGATTGTCTTACCATCGCCTACTTCACAAGTATCCTCCGCTGTAGAGAAATAGTTCAAAGGTCGGTTGAAGTAACTATTACTATTTGTTGTCTTTTCAGTTATTACCTTGAGCAAAGGCGATAAAGGTTAACACCAAAAGTAACAAAGCGCTGATTTTCATTATGTTAATAGATGTTTCCAACTTAAGTTTTCCTATCAAACTGATTGGGTGCTAAAAGC
Source organism: Muscina levida (assembly GCA_964034835.1). Lineage (NCBI taxonomy): Eukaryota > Metazoa > Arthropoda > Insecta > Diptera > Muscidae > Muscina > Muscina levida. The sequence continues at coordinate 149,806,375 of OZ035882.1, forward strand.
TATGGCTATTTATATTGCGGGGCTATATGTTTGAGCTGAGAGAAAACTTAATAACCCAATAAACATTATAAACTTGCTATAAACTTACTATAAGCTTACATTAGTAAACCTGATGTTTGGAAAATATTTATCGGAAACATTGTAACTTGTTAAGTTCCAATTATTGGATATGCGAAAAGGGTCCCTTATTGTACAATTGTATTCATGTTTGGAAAATATTTGGAAATAAAATGATAATGCAATACATAATAAAGATGTTGGAAAGTTTGTAGTAAATTTATGTTTCCATTTATTTCCAAATTAGATATAAATGAATACATAAATTCACCACAAGCTTACCAACTTATTGATTATGCATTGCATTATTATGTTTATTTCCAAATATTATCCAAACATGAATACAATTGTACAATAAGGGACCCTTTTCGCTTATCCAATAATTGGAACTTAACAAGTTACAATGTTTGCGATAAAGATTTTCCAAACATCGTTTATATTCCAAAGTAAATACAAAAATTATTTCAATTGATATTTATTAAAATTTATTATATTAATTAACATTCATTAATTGAAAATTAAATAAAAATTTAAGTTAACATATTATTTTGTTATTTTATAAATATTTACATTATTAATTCATATATTAAAATTAAATGTTTTATATATTAATATTATATACATACATATAATTATTAAAATTTATTAAGTCGTATTATTCCGTATCCGCGTTGTTTTTGTCTATTTTTGACAATCTGGGAAAATGATTTGGATTGCTGAGCGAAATGGCCTTCATCCAAGCCACGCTTTATTGTAGGATCTATTCAAAAGTTAAAAAATAATTTTGATATTATGTGTGTTGTAATTACTTACTTTTTTTGGTCGCTGTATCCAAAGCTACTTTTTTTCTGCTGTTCCCATTTTTCAACGAATTCGTCCTTTAGTATTTTACGCCAGCAGTTCTTCACAAATCGACCACCATTTTTTTTAATTTAAATATTATTTCACCACATTATTCGGTACACTTTTTTATATTTATAAGGCATTTTACCTTTTACACGAAACACGTCAATTATTCAGAAGCAACAAACGATACTAAATGCAAAGACGAAACGAAATTTGTAAATAAAAAATACAAAAATTAAAAATATTTTCTGACTAGCCTGGGTCGCCTGCTTAGTAGAGCATACAAAAGCATTGTATTTTTAATTTTTTAAAAATGTGTTACAAACTCATTTGGAAAAAATTAACAAAAATCTTTGGAAAACATATATCTATTAGCCAGCTTACATCAATGTTTATTGGGCAATTGTATTTTTCTTTTTTTACAAATGTTTTACAAAGTGTTTGTAATTAATTTACTGATGGTTTGGAAAACGTAATTTTCGCAAACTAATTTTGAAAAATTAACTTAAATCTTTGGAAAACATTTATTTATAAGCCGGTTTACACCAATGTTTATTGGGAATTTATAAATATTCAAAACTATGTTAGTATTTGTTTAAATAAATTACTAAATTATGTAAAGAAAAATTAACGTCGGTTAAAAGTGACTTAAGCGAAGCCGTACACCAGTGGAGGGTTTGAACAAACATAAGATGATATTGTACCAAGATGTATTAAACAAGGTGGAGTTATCTGTACAACAAATTTGGCATTACAACAACCACAGGCAATTTATTTTGTGTAGTTCCTCTCTAGTGTCAAAATCTCCATACAAAATTTTGACAACTGAAAGGCGCAACTCAGCGAGTATATGTAAGTTGACAGTGCAGAGGCACCAAAATCAGAAAAAAGTTAAAACCAGCTGGCAGTTAACGCCACCTGTATTAATACATCTTGTATTGTACAGTTTAAAAATTGATATTGAGAGGGAGGGAGAGAGAGAGAGATTGAGACTCTTAGTGAGTATTGTGTTAAAAACAATTGATTGGTATAGTATTAAGTAGTGAAATAAAAAAACATTGTAAAAAAAATCAAAGAAATTTTAAAATTTGTTTAAGCTTTTTATTTATATTTATAAATTATTGTGTATATGACGTAGGGTATTTCATAGTATTATGACATATGCACCTTCTCAAATTATAAAATGAAAACCACTAGCCGACTTTCACATTTCTCTCTCAATCTAACACCTCGACAGCTTGTATCGTAAAGTGTTAAGTATAAATTTCCTTTTAATTATTAGCTGATTTATAGATAAATCTTACAACACAAAGTTTCAATCATTAGCAGACGCCCCTTAAGCCCCCTAGCAGTTTTGTAAATCCCCCATGTACGTATGCCTAGCGTCCAGTAATTGATGATGCATTACCCCTCATGAAGATGATGTCAATTGAGCAGTAAATAAATCATTTGTTTGTTTACAATGTGCAATTTTTTTGTTTTTATTGTCTTGAAACTCAATACTTTCTATAGAATAACTAATAATTAACACCCAAAAGTTGAAGCTAAAATAAATAAATAGCAAATTTTTTTTCGTAAATATAAATAAAATATACAAAAATAAATAAAAAAAAACGAATAGGTTTTGTTTAAATTAAATTAAATTGTTTATATTGTCTTTGCAAACACGAACTGGACAACAATCCGGATAGGGTTTTGAGTAGTCGTAAGGGGAATCATCACAGTTGCGGCGAGGAGATACGCGATCGCAGCTAGAGGAAAGAAAACGGAATAATGTAAAAAGTGTAATAAAATAAGAGGCAAAGAATAAAGTAAATTTAAACTAAACCAGGTTTAAGCTTTGAGGCAAATAATATCTTATATCAGAAAAATACTTAGCATTATATTAATAACGAGATAAATTTGTAGGGAAATAAGCAGATTTTGATATCCAATAGAATAACCGTTGTATTTGTTAAAAATCATTTGTTTTAAAAAATTCCTAAGAGAATAATAAATACTACGCTAGGTTTTCATTGATCATGATAACGACTTCGAATTGATTTTAGTTGAAATTCAGTCGCTTTTTTTTAAATTTAGTTCAAAAACAACCGCTGTACATTTAAAAAGTAATTAATTTTATTATATTGTTTAATGCAGATACAGTATAACATAATAAGTGGTCACGCTACGAAAATTAATCGTGTTGAAAAGTACAGCGGTTGTTTTATTAGACAAATTTAAAATAATGATAATGATTAAAAAAATCATGTCATTGTTGAAATAATGCCCAATGAAATAAGAATGCTCATTAAAACGATAATGAAATTTAATTGTTTTCTAAAACAGCGGTTGTTTTTGTGCAATTTCTTCAAATAAAGCTGAATTCCAAATTGTATATTATGCTTAGTATAACTTTTATCACGCTAAGGAAATTGGGTTTTAAAAGTACAGCGGTTGTTTCATTACACAAATTTTAAACAATGATCGACTGAATTGCTTAAAAATGCATCTCATTGTTACAATAATTTCCAATGGAATAAGAATGCCCATAACAAGCGGAAATGAAAATTAATTGTTTTTTTTAAGAACAGCGGTTGTTTTGTGCAATTTCTTCAAATACAATTAAATTCGAAATAACATAATTATATATTATGCTATATTGTGTTCAGTTTAACTTTTATCACTGTAAGGAAATTGAATGGTGTTGAAAAGTACAGCGGTTGTTTCAGTTTACAAATTTAAAGTAAAATTCAATTGAATAACTATAAATTCATCTTATTGTTGAAATAATGCCCAACGGAGACTTATTCCATATTTCTATTAAGCGCGGTAATAAAATTAAATAGTTGTAAAAAGTACAGCGGCTGTTTAATAACACAAATTAAAAAATCAACTGAATTGCCTAATAGTTCGTCTCATTGTTGAAATAATGCCCTTATTACATATGTCCATTAAAAGTGATAATAAAATTAAATAGTTTTGAAAAGTACAGCGGTTGTTTCATTACACAAATTTAAAACAAGAAACAACTGAATTACTTTAAAATGCATCTCATTATCGAAGCCATGTTCATTGGAGACATATTCCATATTTCCATTTTAAAGCGATAATGAAATTAAATAGTTTTGAAAAGTACAGCGGTTGTTTCAGTTTACAAATTTAAAGTAAAATTCAATTGAATAACTATAAATTCATCTTATTGTTGAAATAATGCCCAACGGAGACTTATTCCATATTTCTATTAAGCGCGGTAATAAAATTAAATAGTTGTAAAAAGTACAGCGGCTGTTTAATAACACAAATTAAAAAATTAACTGAATTGCCTAAAAGTTCGTCTCATTGTTGAAATAATGCCCTTATTACATATGTCCATTAAAAGTGATAATAAAATTAAATAGTTTTGAAAAGTACAGCGGTTGTTTCATTACACAAATTTTAAACAAAAATCAACTGAATTGCTTAACAATTCATCTAATGTCCAATGTAATAAGAATGCCCATTACAAGCGAAAAATACATTTAATTGTTTTTTTAATACAGCGGTTGTTTTTGTGTAATTTCTTCAAATAAAATTGAATTCAAAATAACATAATTATATATAATGCTATCTATGGTGCTCAGTTTAACTTTTATCACTTTAAGGAAATTGAATGGTGTTGAAAAGTACAGCGGTTGTTTCATTACACAAATTTAAAACAAAAATCAACTAAATTAATTAAAACCTCATCTCATTGTTAAAATAATGCCCAATAGTGACTTATTCCATTTAAATTCATTTAAACCGTTAATGCAATTTAATTGTTTTTATATGTACAGCGGTTGATCATTAAACAAATATAAAAAATCAACTGAATTGCTTAAAAATTAAAAATTAATTTCATTGTTGAAATAATGCCCAATGAAGACTTATTTCTTATTTTCATTAAAAGTGGTAATGAAATGTTATGGTATTTTTAAATACAGCGGTTTTTTTGTCTAATTTCTTTAAATAAAGCTGAATTCTAAATAACATAATTTCGCTGTCTATATTATGATCAGTTTAACTTTTATCACGCAAAGGAAATTGAATGGTTTTAAAAAGTGCAGCGGTTGTTTCATTAAACCAATTTAAAACAAATATCAACTGACTAGCTTAAAAATTCATCTCATTGTTGAAATAATGCTCAATGAAGACTTATTCCATATTTCTATTTAGAGCAATATTAAATTATATAGTTTTTATAAGTACAGCGGTTGTTTCATTACACAAATTTAAAACAAAAAATAAACTGAATTGCTTTAAAACCCTATAGAGACTTTTTGCTTATTTCCATTTAAAGCGGTAATGAAATAGAATGGTGTTGAAAAGTACAGCGGTTCCTTGATTATACAAATTTAAACCAAAATTCAACTGACTAGCTTAAAAATTCATCTCATTGTTGAAATGATGCCGAATGGAGACTTATTCCATGTTTCCATTAAAAGCGATAATGAAATTTAATTGTTTTTATACAGCGGTTGTTTTTGTGCAATTTCTTTAAATAAAGCTTAATTACTACTTAATTTCCCTTTGCACCCCATGAATGAGGTATGGGATAGCTTCTCGCGTTGTTGTGAATTAACACGCTTTCTATTTTTAGATTCACAACTAACGGCACCTACTTGTTTATCGACGAATGCGAACGTCACTGTTTGAGAAGCTCTTACTAGACACGACGATTGAATCGACGCTTAATACTGCGAAGTTGCTGTCAACAACATTCGAAGGGAGCCGACAATGAAAGAAAATTTTATTTATTTTTTTTTCTTTTAAGATGACTGGAGCCAGGTTTGAACCTGCGATCTCCCGCATTGTAGTCGCGTGTTCTAACAACTATGCCACGGCCGGTCCCAAAGCTTAATTACAAGAAACGTAATTTCGATATCAATATTATGCTCTGTGTAACTTTTATCACGCTAAGGAAATTGAATGATTTTAAATAATGTTGAAATAATGTCCAATGAAATAAGAATTCCCATTAAAAACATAAAAAATAACGGAATTGAATTGTTTTTTTTAAGTACAGCGGATGTTTTTGTGTTCCTTCAAATAAAGCTGAATTACAAATAACATTATTTCTTTGTCTATTTGCTCAGTCTAACTTTAATTTAAATTATACTTACTGTTTCATTTCCAGAACATAGTCTTCACGGCAATACACTTTCATACATTTATATTCGATGTTTGTAGGATAAATGGTCTGCAGTTTAGGTATGGTCAGATTATACTCGGCATGATAGCAATGTTCGGTTGAAGCTTAGGAAAACATTAAAAACAATGAATTTTTATATAGAAAACAAAAAACCCAAAAAGTTAAGTTAAAAAAAAATTAAAACAAAACAATCTATACCAAAAAAATTACCCATTGTACTTACTTGGATGTACTGCATTTCCTAGGTACTGCGTAGAAAATGTGGCAACTTCGTTCAATGCCAACAAAGCCACTCCGATGGCAACAAGTTGTTGAAGCTTTAACATTTTAAATTAAACTGCAATAGATGTAAAAATTTTGGGAACTTTTTGAAACCAAAACTTAATAGATGTTGTCTTGATAATAATATCGTCGGTGTACAGGAAAAAACCGACAAGTCCAATTTTTGTGTTTCTGAGTTAGAGATGATTTAAAGTATATGGCCGCTTGTGTTTTTATACATTAAAAATACTAAAAATAACTACGAAATTATTTTAAATAGACATATTATTTTTTAGAGGGCATAGACTATGACTTTTGGAACCCGTTTACATCATTAAGTACATTAGACCGTGTCACGAACAATATGTTCAAAGTCGAGGGCAAATATTAAAGATAACATCAATCGTAACATTCTAGACATCGCTGTATAGGTCTCGATGAGAACTACATTTGTCCTATAAATGTCACTAACGTACGACCTCAGTCTGTAATGATGGCCTCATTTAAAGAAGTTTTTACCCCTAAAATTTAAAAATATATTTTCCTGGGATTAAAGCTCTTTAAAAACCAAGTATACTTTAAATCAGTGATGCCCAACGTCAATGTATGCGATTTGTTTGAGTGTGTTGGGTATGCATAAAAGCTCTTTTATTGTTATTTCGGCAAACAGTGTGGTGCAAAAGTGACGCACTTCGTCACAACTGACATTAAATATCTTTGCATTACAAATTACAAATTATTTTTGTTAAAAGTAAGATTAATACTTCCGATTTCGGTAATTATATGCATTTTAAAACGAACGCATTAGTTCATCGATATCTATTTCACTCTCCCAAACATTAACCAAGCACGTCTTTAGCGAGCACCTAAAAAAAATGCCATCATCAAAAGGACGGCAGCGTTTTGATAAGGCAAGCGAAACAATAAAAGACGCCTTTTCAACATTAATATTTAAAATGTTTCCTGCTTCTCCTTCAACAACATTTTTTTAAATTAGCAATTAAAATTTCTCTTTCCTCATCTAAAATATCGAAATATTGTTTATGGCAAGACCTGTAATGCCTTTTGACATAAAATTTGTGGTTACGCTTAACATTTCGTTGGCATACCAAACATACTGGCTCGCCAACGCTGTTTTGCGTAAACAAAAAATCATTTTCCCAAACATCGTTAAACATTTTGCGCAATACTGTAATTCGCTTTCCGATTTGCGTGTACTACCTTCTCGCTTCATGTCTACATGACAACTGATCAACAGTCGAAAAGCAAATTAAATCGTGTATGTGTGAAAGCACAAAAGCTCTTTATGTGTAGATGTAAAAGCACAAAAAGCTGTTTTCGCTCGCGTGCTCAACTGGGGGGCATCGTTGCTTTAAATACAAAGTATTGTTCAAAAACAAAAAAGTTACGTATGACAAGATATATTTGCAGCATTATCAGAAATATTTTTTCTTGTTGTTTTCGTTACTACAGCAAATTATTTCACAGAAAAGTGGACTTGGTCTGTTTTTCCTGTATACTCGCGATATTTTATATTAATTTTTCAGATTGCACTAATATGCAAAACTTTGACCCTGTGTTATGAAAGAAATTTCTTTGTTATTCTTATCTTAAATTGTGTCTAGAAATAACCTAGAAATTTCAAGCAAATTGTTCTTTTTATTATGTTGTTTTTAACATTAAAACTGTTTTTTTTTTATAAAAATTCTGTGGCATACATCTAGAATTGTATTAGCAGACTAATTAAGTGAAAGTAATTTTCGCCAGACGGTAGGAAATACATAAAGGATCATCAGTGTTAAGTTTATGTGAGTACGTAAGTGAATTGACTTTAAGCGCTTAGAAAAAAATATTATCTGGCACAACTTTCGAATATAAATTTTAGTAAAAAAACAATAAAAAATTCATATATATCGATGTTGAAGACAGCAACATCCCGGTAGTCAAGTCAACTGACCATAGTCTTATAATAGCTACTCAATAAAAGCTGACGCTCAGAATCGTCGCTATTTTAAGATCGTGTGAGTGCAGAAACCAGCTTATTGTTATGTAAAATAAGCTCCTGAATCCGAATATCATAAAATGTTCCCCATCACCCACTGATTTCCCGTGCGCCCCCTTTTTCTTCACTTGAATGACGTTGATGAGTTATTGGAAATTTATATTCATGAATATTAGTTAATGTCAGCGTTTTGTATCACAGAATAATTGCTTTAACTTCAGACATAATTAGATTGTTTTTAAATCTCTTTTTTTAATTTCTTAACATTTTCTTCACAAAATATGAAGCAAATTTACAAACACAAGTTTTCACACCTTCGTTATTAACAAGTTTTGAACACTTCAAACCGTTCGTTTACAAAGTTTAGACAAGACTAAACTTTTACCTCGAGCATCATATTTTAATACAGAACTTTAAGAAATTTTATTAATATGATAATTTCTGAAATCATTTCTCTGAGTCATTTCATATTTTCGAACGTTTCACGCCATACATTCATTGTAATTTCATTAACGGTTGTGAGAAAAAAAAACAAAACGGCTCAAACTAACAAAAAAAACAATAATAATACTAATAATAATACAAACCTCGACTTTGTTAGAATACAATAGCAAAAACAAAAAACACAAGCAATAATGAAACACAATTCAACAAGATGAACAGAGAATCTATACAATGTTAAAAAAAAAATCTTAAAAATTTATAGCTTTGAAAATCGTAACAACATATTCATTGAGCATATTTTACAATACTTATTCATGAGCGTGTGTTATACTACTGAAAGAACCCAGCAGCACATTTTATGTTTTTAATGGAATGAGAAATATTTAAATTTTTTGTTTTTAAGTGTGAATTTGAAATATTACAAATGTGTCAAATGAAAGGCTAAAACGAAAGTGTTGAGTTTGACTGAAAGCTACATGTTATATAAAATTTGAAAGACTCTCAAACTAAGATATGTCATTATATAAAGCTTCTGACTTTTATGCGAAAAATAAAAAAAAATTGTTCAGATCTATAAATCAAAAATTGTATTTAAAAAAATTTACAAAATTATTATTTTCATCACAAGTTATAAGTTTTGTTTACTCTACAACACATCGTGGTACATTGAGATAGTCTTGATGACTTATACAGTACAACATTTTTCAGCTCATTGTTTTGGGACTCAATTCTGAGAACTGCACGTGAAATTAGCCCCAAAAAGAACATGTTCTCCATCGTTAGTTTTATCAAGTTACCTGCCATAATAATTTAATTTAATTTAATATCGATTGCAAGTTAGTAAGTATCGTATAGGGGAATTTGTCACCTTTTGGACTCTTTTGTTATATTGTTATATGGTGGCGTATGATTATCATAAGTAATATTCCACATAAATCATACGCCACGGAGTATGAATGGTGAATGGAAAAGTGCTGGGAGATAGACAATTACAAATTGCTCTTTATGGGACTAAGTGAAACCAGGTGACGAATCCGCAGAGTTTACAACAAAAGACCCTCATATTCACCCTCATATATTACGGAAAACCATCAAACCAACCTCGATCCAGTGGTGTTTGATTCCTGCTTTCAAAAGACGAGAAATGTTCAACTTTTTGCAGAAATTTGATGTCCAACAACCTTGTAATTGGGGGAACAACATTCCCGCATAGATATGTGCACTAAGTCACGTGGGTGTCCCCTGACCAAAGAACTCAAAATCCGATTGACCACATCGCTATCAATAAAACTTGGCGCAACTTAGCGACCACCATGTACTAATCGGGGCAATAATGTTAAAAGTCGCCGCTATGTTAATGATATTCGGTCTTCCCTAGAGTTAAAACAAAACCAAACAACTGTTGAATGACCAACTTTAAAAAAAATATATTACAAACGCTGCAAAAGACAACATTGGATATAGAAGGTCGGAACGAAGGGAATGCATTTCAGACTAAAGCTGGGACTTAATACCAAATAGAAGAACCTGCAAAGCGAAACTCTACAACGCTAAAACTAGGAACGTAAAATTGAGACTAAGTTCACACTGCTGCCGACAAAAGGGTGAAGAAAAGTGCCCGGCGGGATAAACGCCGCAGGGTTGACGATCTCACTAAGGAAGCCCAAAAAGCTTCTGAATCTAAAAGGAGTCGGGATCTACACGGAATAATAAAACAACTGGGTCGCAGGAGCTTAACCTCTAATAAACCATTAAAAAACAGTCGTGGAGATATCATAACATCAAAAACTGGTCAAATGGACATATGGATAGACCCAAGGTGTATTTAATAAGATGGCCGCAATAGTCAGCTGATTTGAACTTTTTTCATTCGAATTGGACCCAGATTGTCAAATTTTCTTGCTCTTAGTTCGATTTGTTTACTTTTTGTTCGACTTCTGTCAACTTAATTTGACAGTTCGGGATTCTTTGCAAAAACAATGTACATGTTTTTGTTGCAAAGTCTTTAGTTGTTGTTCTAGTGCGACCACCTTATTATATACACATTGGGTAGACCGTTATGAAAAAATGCTGAACACTATGCAGGAACTCACTGAATTTACATACCTTTATTTTGAACACACCGAAAGACACTACATGTCGACCAACAGACAATCAGGATACACAAAAATAATAAAGCACGAGAAATGGACATAACATGTATGCCCTAAACCACTAAAGGCGTACACAGGTACAAGCGCATAACTGATAAGACCTATCATAGACATATTCTGGGACACCAATTAAATAGATGACAACATAAAAGAGGGTATGAAAATCAAAATCCCAAAAAAGGCGACCTCACAGAATGCAAGAACTGGAGGGGCATAACGCTTCTTAGCATGGTAAACAAGGTCAAAGCTAATATAATAAATTATAAAAAATACAAGATTATTGAACGCATTTTCCAACGGTGTTCGTAACGAGCATGCCTGCTTCCGACCTGGCAAATCAGGCATCGATCACATTAATACCCTTAGGATAATAACGGAGCAATTAGTCGAATGGCTAACGCCGCTATATTAAATATTCATTGACTTTGAGAAGGCGTTCGATACCCTAGTCCATACTGCAATTTGGAATGTACTTCGTTGCAAAAGAGAATACCGGAAAATTTCACAGAATGTATAAAGTCTTTGTACGAAAATGCTAAGTGCCGCATTCTACATGAGGATGCAATCAGCTGCCCAAAAAATGTCAAAGTAGGTGCACAACAGGAATGTCCACTTTCACCCCTGCTATTCAATGTAGTCACCGATAACATTATGGCAAAAGCCACATCTACCTCTAGAGGCATCACTTTAAACGGCGTCTAGAAGATTTAGACTTCACAGACGACATTTACTTGCTATTGCATAGTTTTCAAGATATGTAGTCAAAACTAAATACAATAGAAGTCGAAGCTGCAATTTGCGGCCTCAGAAAAAATATTTCAAAACGAAGGCTATGAGAATCAACACCTCAAAAATACGACAATTCACCTTGCAATATCAACAGATCGAAGACGTGCAATTTTTCTGTTACCTGGGTAGCATTGTAAGAACAAATGGGGCATCAAGAGAAGGTGTTGCAAACTGCATAAATAGGGCAAGACAAGCTTATGGCCAACTCAAACATGTTTGGAAGTCCCCCTAACCTCTAGGCGCAACAAAATTAACATCTTCAACAGTAGCACTTTTACCGTACAAATGTATTAATGTATACGCTTTCTATTTATAGTTTAAACAGTGCCTACTTGTTTATAGACTTATGCAAACGTCAGCTGTTTGAGAAACTTTTACTAGACATGTCGATTGACTTGACATTACACTTCGAAGTTGCTGTCGACATCAAGGGGGCCGCCGATAAAATAAAATGTAGATGACTGAAAACAGCAATCGAACCATGCAACTCCCGCATGATAGTCGCAAATGATCGTGAATATCCCTAATATTTGTATCCCCATTATTACAAATGGTAAATAGTGTCTGAGTTTTTTTTTGTAATTATTTACCAGGAAATGAAAAAAAAGGGCAGTAGTACCTGCTAGTGTTATTATCTGCAAAGCCTAGAGAAAAATTTAAAAAAAAAAATCATAATTTTTTTTGCGTTCCGACTGTTCAGAATTTTTAAATTTTTGCTTCATTTTCGGTTTGCTAATTTTTTTGCGATTTCTGAGGAAACAGCTGTACAATCCGACTCTACGTAGAAAAAAATTGGCAGTATATATATATAGCTCTACTCTTACTCTAGTTGTCTACTCCTGTAGCATTGAGTTTACATTTTGGCAAAAATTTAGTGGAAATCGCAGTGTACACGGCCTAGCTTAAAATATTAAGCTTGGTAAGCTAAATCGTATATTACATTTTCGGCTAAAAAAAGGCAGATAAAGTAAAGTTGTCGATAAATAGACCCCAATTGACCTATCCCAATTTTTCACCGTTTTGCAAATATAATACAAAAATTTTATTGACCACAATTCTTTTAACGTCTAGTTTTCACATTAAAAGAAAAATTGTATTTGTATTTTTACTTTGACCTTTACATTTATTTGCAGACATTTAAATATCAGCTACTTAGTCCATAGACATCTCTAAACTAGAAATATCACAGGCTATTTGTAGGCCGCGGGTACATCAATTACAAGTCATATTTAGGATACGCATTTGCAGCAGTCGGGGAATGGTACAGAGTTACTGACTAAAACGCAGTTCTTCGAGCAACTAAAAGTAAAAATGAAACAGAAAAAATATTAAGTATTTGCTAATAGTATAAAGCATTCACATGACCATCAGCGGTTACAAAAGGATTAATTAAATTGCAATTGCAATTTAAAGACTGTATATTACTTATATTACTCAATCACAATAAAATATTAGAAATAGTTGGATTGCATTTTTACTAATTCTAAGTCTCCGCTGAGCATGATAATAAAAGTAATGATTTTATAAGGTACAGCGGTTGGTTTTTGTCATACCATTATCAACAACTATGTAATAGTCGTAATCATGCTTAGTTCAAATCTATCACAAAACTTATTGGCTTTTTAAGACCATTTTACATTATCGAACTTACGCTTCAACACTCAAGACAAAATCATCGAGACACTCATATTTCAAACATTGGTTATATTCAAGATTTGTAGGATAGGCGAATTCATGAAGTTTCACTGAAACTTTGTGCTCTGAGTCATAGCAGTGGTCTTCCAATGCTAAAATTAATAAAAAAAAAATACAATTTCAATTAACATCTTCCCTACGCCCCATTTACAATCAATACTTACTGGGATGTTTCTTATTGCCAAATAATCTTACAGCTGGTCCATTAGCTTCTGCGTATACGGCCAATAGAGCCAATACAACAAAGATAAGTGAGGTTTTCTTAAACATTTTGGCAAATCTGATGACTTGATGCCGCCAAGTAAAGCCTTAAATACTCTTAGAAAATTATATATTAAGTCAATAACGTCACGTTGCTTTTTTGCTATCTCTATGATTTTGTATAAATTGAACCGGTTTGTAAGCATTTCTTTTTGGCCACATAAATTATTTGCTATTCATTCGAGTGTTTATTGATATTAGAACAAGTAATGACGACAAGACGTGGAAGTAAACATTTTATTTGTTGATCATACAAAAAAAACGAATATTTAATGATGGCAAACGGTGTGTCGGGGTTTTAAATTTAAAAGCAATTAAGAGAAGAAAAAAACATTACGCTAAAATTAGACTACGGATTTGTTTAAAAATGAGGTGATTTTGTAAAAAATTGTTTATTATTAATATTTTTTAAAAATAAATGATCAAATAGAAACAAACTCCAAGGGGGTTCTACAAATAATAGTATTGTGGACATAACTTATTGGACATTGGTAAAGCATTATTCGCAAATAAAAAGCAATTACAACGAACATATGCAATATGAAATCCAAATATTACGTTTTCTATCTTGAATCTATGTCGTCACATACTTTTATTTATAAGATATTATTTTTGTTGTATATGAATATCAAATTAATAAATAACACTATGTTACAAAATTTCAAAAGTTTCTGTATCCGGGACATTTAATAATTGATTTTAATGTAAAACTTAAAACTTAATAAAAGGCAGCCAAAACTCGAAAAACCATTAAAATTTTTACAAAAATCCAACTTTGAAGTGCCAAAATTTCGTCATTTATGATTAGATTTAAAACAGCTATAGTTTTTTTATGAAATAATTTTATAATCTTTTATTTTCGTCACAGTTTACAAATATGGGTGAACTTTTTTCAAAACACTAAAAATGAAAATTTGACGAAAACCCGTTTTACTTTTCACATATCTGAGAGCAGAGTTGAATTCAGCGTACAATTTTACATAAGGATAAACTATTTAGAAGACGGGATCAAAAATTTGTTGCATTGTGTAAGTAACATAAATTTTTGACTTGTTTTTATATGTTTTCTATAATTTTGTAATATTGTAAAATACTGCCGAAACAAACTATTATTCATGCCTTTAACAAGAATGGGTTTTAACAAATTTGAAGTAAATCACAGCATGTTGTATAAAAACTTGCATAAACCTAGTTTCTCCTTAACCTAGTTTATTATATATTTAAAGCAGTGATATGCACCCCTTAGCCTCGCGGTGTATGGTGTTACTTTCATAACAATCAAGCAGAGACTGACTGTTTAAAAAAACTAAAGTATAAGTGAATTGCCAGCCTCGCGAGGCTATGGGATGCCTATGAGGTCGGTATGCTAGGTGTATATATCCCTGTCGTTCCTCACAAATTTTTTTATTATTTGTAGTAATTTTCTTATAACATTTAAATAATTAAGTCAAATTCTAAATTTAAATATACGCAATTTATTTTCTATTTTTATTATTAACACGATATAATCTAAGCACAGGTGGTACAGCAGTCGGGGAAGGGTTTTGCAGGGTCAGGCTTGCCACAATATGGAGTACCGCGTTGGCAACTAGAAATAATAAAAAAAATAACATTTACACAGGAAGTCAATATAATATTATTATAATCAATGCAATTATTGTAAAATGTTTAATAATTAAAAAAAATTTTAAAAATTATAAATTTAAATTAATGACAAATATTTTTTAACCTTTTAGTAGGAAACTGTTTCTTATAAAAAAAAGTATACCACAAATGTTAGATCAAAATCTGTCACATATTTTTTAATAACCACAAAATCGTTAACACGCCCTAATTTTCAGTTATTTGTTAGGGAGTTATATGGCTCTCCTATATGTTATCTATATATAACTCTTATACAACGACTTTTTATTTATTACAGTACAACATTTTTCACATGAAAGTAGCCCCAAAAGTTCTGCATCATTCGTTTTTTCAAGTTACGTGCCATAATAATTTAATATAGATTTGAAGTTAGTAAGTATCGTTAACGGCTCTATTGTTTAACATAACTCGAGAACCACTAGTCCGATTTAGCTGAAACAAATATAAAAAAATTAAGAATTCCTTTAATGTGTTCATATAACGTTTCGCTACATAATAAACAGTTTCACTTTTCCATTCATCAAATGATTTTGAACTGGGTTTATTTTGTAGCAGTTACAATAAAACTGTTGTACTCCGTGGCGTATGGTTTACGTGGAATATTACTTATGATAATCATACGCCACCATATGTTTTGTCAAACAAAAGAGCCTAAAACGTCACAAATTCCCTTATACGATATTTACTAACTTCAATTCGATATTTTATTAATATGTAACTTGTATGTAACTTGACAAAACGAATGATGCAGAACATCTTTTGTTTCAGGCTACTTTCGTGTGCGTTTCTCAGAATTAAGTCCCAAAATCATGTGTTGTAATGTGTAGGTTAAAAACTCTTTAAACAAAACTTTTTCGCATTTAATAATAACATAAAATGAGAAATTTTTTGGACATACAAAAACACTAAGTTTTGATTAGTACTAGCAATTTCATATTTAGTTCACACTTACTAATCAACTGTCATTACGAAATCATCACGGCAGAACATACGGAAACATTCGTAATCAAAACCAGTGGGATAAACCCATTCGTTAACTTTAATCGCTATCTTGTGTTGGTCATCATAGCAGTGGTCGGGCAAAGCTATATAAGAAAGAGGGATACAATTAAGGTAATTTTTTTTTTTTAAAAAATTAAAAAGCTTTTTCAGACTCACTGGGATGTTTCTTATTGCCAAACATACGAGATCCTTGACCAGCAGCCAAGGCAATCAATGCCAAGAAAACAAAAACGATGTGTTGCTTGTGAAACATGTTTGAAAACTGATTAGAAAAAATGGTATTAGATTATCAGTTCAGTAAAACCCTAGCTAATAGAATCAAGCTGCACATTTAGTTATTTGCTACTTATCGCTTATCCCCCTGAATTTAAAAATAAAAAACACACACACACATATTAGTATATGCAATAGGTTGATTCTTATTTGGCAAAAAAAAAATGTTTTTGGAATTTTTCATGGGCCAAGTTAAAATTTTATTAAGACGTACAAAAAAACTCTATGTGAATTTTTTTAATTTTTTTCTTAAAGGTTTAGGGGTCGCTACCGGGGTTCGAAGTTCAAAATTTTACAGTCATCCTGAGGGATAAGCAGAATAACTCGAGTAAACCTTAACTGATCCTTATGAAAATTTTTCAGTATTTATATTTTCCATAACGAAGTAATGAAATTGTAAATGGGCAGAATTGCCCCACCCCTTCTGGTACCTCCCATACAAAATTACCTATTTTTTGATAATTAATATTTCTCCCATAACTTTCAAATGGACAGCTGGATGGCATTTAAACTTGGTCAGTTAAATGACCTTGTAATAACAGATAAACCCCCAGAAAATCAAAACCTTTGTCACACCCCTTCTGGTACCTCCCATACAAATGACCGAATTAACCCCCATATTTTTACCTACATATCTTTTTAGTAGAAATACTGAATTCGATAAAATTTTGTGTGAGATGAACACATGCAAAAATTTGACTCGTGAGTATATATGGACTATATCGGCCAACCCCTTCTGGTACCTCCCATACAAAATTACCTATTTTTAGACAAAATATTTTTTACCAATAATTTCCAAACAGACAGCTGGATGGCATTTAAACATGGTCAATTTAATGACCTTGTAATAACAGATAAACCCCCAGAAAATCAAAACCTTTGTCACACCCCTTCTGGTACCTCCCATACAAATGACCGAATTAACCCCCATATTTTTACCTACATATCTTTTTAGTAAAAATACTGAATTCAATAAAATTTTGTGTGAGATGAACACATGCACAAAAGTGACTCGTGAGTGAATGTGGACTATACCGGCCAACCCTTTCTGGTACCTCCCATACAAACTTACCTATTTTTAGACAAATTATTTTTTACCAATAATT
Source organism: Muscina levida (assembly GCA_964034835.1). Classification (NCBI taxonomy): domain Eukaryota; kingdom Metazoa; phylum Arthropoda; class Insecta; order Diptera; family Muscidae; genus Muscina; species Muscina levida. Next base: position 149,824,060 of record OZ035882.1, read on the forward strand.
TCCAAACGGACAGGTGGATGGCATTTAAACTTGGTCAGTTTAATTACCTTGTAATAACAGATAAACCCCCAGAAAATCAAAACCTTTGTCACACCCCTTCTGGTACCTCCCATACAAATGACCGAATTCACCCTAATAGTTTTACATAGATATGCTACTTATTTTTGATTTTTTTCATAGGTTAACTTAAAATGTTATTAAGAAGTACAAAAGAACTCGTTTCAGTGCCCTGAAATCCATGCGCAGTTTTAAACGTAGAAGTCATATAATATGACTTATGCATGGTATTTCGGGACTTCCCCGAAATATCAAACAGCAACCATACCATTACAAAAAAAACATAAAGAATTCTGCGGATGCTATTTGTTTTGCCGAAAATCAGCTTAAAGAGTTTCAGCCACGAGATGACTACAAAGAGCTACTTAAGCTGACAATAATATTCTGCGGAGGTGTTCCAAAAACACCAATATTCTTCAGAGCACCAGCAAGTCTTCACCGTGCTAGATGGATGGCTAAGGCAATATATTCCATAAAAATATATTTATTCAGAGAGCAGTTCAAGCTAAAGGAAAGCGAATTATGTTAAATACAGAATGTTTGCATTTTTATAATTAACTAGTGGGCCCGGCAATGCTTCGCTATTGCATACTAACTTGTAATATATTTCACATTTCTTACTATTCTAAATGCTATATAAACGCTAATTTATATATTTGTAGGTCTATAAAGTACTTTAAAGACGGTACTTAAGCTCGACAACAATATGTTGAGTTTATTACCTTATGTTACTAATTTCAAGTAACTTTTAACATGGAAGTTAACTAATTAAGTTTTATTGTTTTAAATTCTAAATATCATAGCCTCTATGACGATAGTATAGGTGTTTTCCAGTATTTCTGTATGTGGGACGAAACCCCACTTCTTTTACAAATAGGAAACAGACATTCCGCTTAAAATCAAAATTTAACTTTTATTTTTACCTGTAGTAGCGGTAACCGTCTGTATACTAACTATCTCTTAAGGCGTAAAAACACTTTTGTCGTGGCTTCTCCGCCTATTGACCGCAAATGAAAATTTCGTTTGAAGCTTCATGCTTTAACCATAAAAACCTCTTTTGTCATGTCTTCTTCTCACACGGATCAAGAATACCCCCGAATACTATTTTGTATTGAACTCGTATTACCATTTTTTAAAGATAATTCGGTCACCAACGTCTGGCTTAAGAAAGTGATGGTCTCACGCGATATATGCCATGTTAAGCCGTCGTGTTGGAAATATTTCTTTTTCGAATAATTTGCAATTACATGATAAATAAAAAAAATCAATTGAACGTCCACTGGCTCTAGTTCTTCTACCAGTTAGATTTTATATGAATGTAGGCCAAGATCTTTCCTCAGCTGTCTACAGCGTCGATGGCTTCTATTACCTGCTCAGATGGATGATTATATTCACAGTAAACTTGACAAAGGACTTTATAAGTTTGGCGAACAGAATACGCATTTTGAAATTAAATTTGTAAACGTTGTTCTTGTGTAGTTCTTACATTGTGATTTTCCAAAGTATACTTAAAGATAGTCTATCACACTTCATTAGTATGACAGCTAGATTTACACTTATACATATCAGAAGTTCTATACGTTAAAAAATACCCCATACATAGGTTATTTACAAATTTTTGCTAATGTTTCCTCTGACATATAATAAAAATTTAAATGATGTCCCAATCAAACAAAAGGTGTTTTCCAGTATAACTACAATGAATATTGCTTAATTTTTCTATCTATAGGATTTTTTGCCGATTCGATCTCCTGAAAAGTAATTGAAAAATTGAAAAATGGTAATAGTATACCAGAATTGAAATCTACGATGAATTCTAGGAAAATTTCACTAAGAAAGTATATGTCTAAAACCAATTCGAGAAGTATGAAGATTTCAGGTGGAGATATTTTTTAGTGTATGAGCAATTATCGAAAACTTTAGACCGATGGGCCCCGGCTCTAATTTTGACCCACCATTCCGATGTTTGGGGACCAAGATGAAGAGAATGGTATATTTTTGACATTGTTTGGAATCCCGTCCAATATTCTGCGCCATAACTTTTTAACCAATACATAGATTTGCTTCTGTAATACCTCATTTAGTTTGTTGGGAAGTCAGAATTACGCAAAAGGTCTCAAAAAATATATATCTGAAGTTTTCGGTTTGTGCTCATGTAAAACCAAAAATCTCAATCGTGGCACCGCCCACTTTCTTCCTGGCAGTAATTAATTCTGCTTCATCAACATATATACCAAATCTCATCTTCATACCTCTGATAGTTCATGAGATATAGCCCTTTAAATTTTCAAGTTGTATAGGCGGTTCCACGCCACTTTATCCAATCACTACCAAATGTTGCCAGGAAATACCTACAGGTCAACAGTACCACTTAGTAAAATTTTCGTATCAATCGATCTATTAGAAAAGCCGTTAGAGCGATTTTTGAAAAGAGGGCGTGGCACCGCCCACTTCCATCCTGGCTGTAATTAATACTGCTCAAACAACATATGTACCAAATCTCATCTTCATACCTCTTATAGTTCATGAGATATAGCCTGTTTAATTTTCAAATTGTATGGGCGGTGCCACGCCCCTTTATCCAATTACAACGAAATGTAGTCAGGAACTATCTACAGGTCAACAGTACCTCAGGGTAAAATTTTTGTATCAATCGATCTATTAGAAAAGCCGTTAGAGAGATTTTTGAAAAGGGGGCGTGGCACCGCCCACTTACATCCTGGCTGTAATTAATACTGCTCAAACAGCATATATACCAAATCTCATCTTCATACCTCTGATAGTTCATGAAATATAGGCTTTTTAATTTTCAAGTTGTATGGGCGGTGCCACGCCCCTTTATCCAATAACAACCAAATGTAGTCAGGAACTATCTAGAGGTCAACAGTACCTCATGGTTAAATTTTTGTATCAATCGGTCTATTAGAAAAGCCGTCTGAGCGATATTTGAAAAAAGGGGCGTGACGCCGCCCACTTTTTGAAAAAATAAAACCTTTTAAACCATCCGGAAGCTATAGCGAACAAAACAAAAAAAAAATTTTGAAAATCGGTCCAGCCGTTTTTGAGTTTTAGCGAGACAACTGCACAGCAATTCATTTTTATATATAAGATATTTACCTTAAATATTAGTTTGAATCCACTTCTGGACCTCCTGCTTCAAGAAATGACCTCCAGTTATTAAAAGACTTGAAGTCTTATGCAACAATTAATAAAGAGATAGCGGCAATAGCCTTAGAAAAATTCTAGGTCATCTCTGGTATTTGTCAGAAGAGCTAGATGGATTTGCTTTTTTGATGACAAAGTTTCTCATGAAATTAAGAAGAAGATGGTAAATGCTTTAAACATAGAAGGAGTAGATAATCCAGAAAAACGAGTTACAGTAGATGAAAACCTACTACATTCTAAAAGTCTTGAGCATTTTGTATCCAACAATACTATTAATTTTTTCAGCAGAACGGGTATTATATCGGGTTTCCTAAAAAAAATGTTGAAGATTATTGCCGACTGTAAATTAAGTAAAGAATTAGTTCGGTCTATGAGAGTTTTTAACGATATTGCTGAACGCGAAGTGGCCTTGATGCAGGAATACAAAAAATTGCATACACATAATGAAGAACAGAAGCAGTATCTATTATTATTGGTGAAAGAATTTAGAAAAAAATATTCAGATCCAAAAAAATCTACCATGTGTAAATAATAATATATTTTACAATATTTTAAAATTTAAAGAAAATTGTAAGCAGTAAATGCAGTTGTTTATAATTATATTTTTTAATGTTAAGTTTTTCATGCAATGAATTGATGTTTAATATTAATATATTAAATTTTTATTTTAATATTTTTTTTTTACTGTTTAATTTAATTTTTATTTTTGAAATGTATCTTTTTAAATAATAACACTGATAACACTAAATACTGATGAACAAATTTGAAATAAATCATTTCTTATTAACTGTACTGTAAAAAACTGTACTGTAATACTTACAAAAAATGTATGTAAAAATATGGGGGTTAATTCGGTCATTTGTATGGGAGGTACCAGAAGGGGTCTCACAAAGGTTTTGATTTTCTGGGAGTTTATCTGTTATTACAAGGTAATTAAACTGACCAATTTTAAATGCCATCCAGCTGTCCGTTTGGTTATTATGTGTAAAAAATAATTTGTCTAAAAATAGGTAATTTTGTATGGGAGGTACCAGAAGGGGTTGGCCGATATAGCCCATATTCACTCACGAGTCAAATTTTTGCATGTGTTCATCTCACACAAAATTTTTTTGAATTCAGTATTTTAACTAAAAAGATATGTAGGTAAAAATATGGGGGTTAATTCGGTCATTTGTATGGGAGGTACCAGAAGGGGTGTGACAAAGGTTTTGATTTTCTGGGGGTTTATCTGTTATTACAAGGTCATTAAATTGACCAAGTTTAAATGCCATCCAGCTGTCCGTTTGGAAATTATTGGTAAATAATAATTTGTCTAAAAATAGGTAATTTTGTATGGGGGGTACCAGAAGGGGTTGGCCGGTATAGTCCACATTCACTCACGATTCAGTTTTGTGCATGAGTTTATCTCACACAAAATTTTATTGAATTCAATATTTTTATTAAAAAGATATGTAGGTAAAAATATGGGGGTTAATTCGGACATTTCTATGGGAGGTACCAGAAGGGGTGTGACAAAGCTTTTGATTTTCTGGGGGTTTATCTGTTATTACAAGGTCATTAAACAGACCAAGTTTAAATGCCATCCAGCTGTCCGTTTGAAAGTTATGGGAGAAATATTAATTATCAAAAAATAGGTAATTTTGTATGGGAGGTACCAGAAGGGGTAGGGCAATTCTGCCCATTTACAATTCCATTACTTCGTTATGGAAAATATTAATACTGAAAAATTTTCATAAGAATCAGTTAAGGTTCACTCGAGTTATTCGGCTTATCCCTCAGGATGACGGTAAAATTTTGAATTTCGAACCCCGGTAGCGACCCCTAAACCTTTAAGAAAAAAATTAAAAAAATTCACATAGAGTTTTTTTGTACGTCTTAATAAAATTTTAACTTGGCCCATGAAAAATTCCAAAAACATTTTTTAAGACTCACCCTAATATGCAAATGTTGTTTGCCCATAGAAATTTCTTATCACAACTAAGAAGGCCTTCGTAAGGTCAAATGTTGTATAATTTTGTGAAAATGGGTCAGAGTTCTGGACTACTAAAATTTATGTATTAAGTAGAAGAAAAAGCATAATAAACTGTGTTAAGTTATAACACATGTTTTTTAAACTGATAATAGTTTAATTTTAACAATTAGCTCAACATTAGAGACAGGAATAGAAGATTATTATATAAAAGCTTTATATGAAGGAATTATGTACTGGTAATGATATAATTTGAGACTGCATTAATACCGCACTAGTAATGGTATTACAGCCATTTATTTAAAAAAATTAAATTAATTAAAATTAATTAAGTGCTTAGGCCCCATAAAACTATATATTCTGTCAAAGTCATTTGGGGTTTACTTACTTGCCCACTTAACTTCATATTTGAAGCATTATTTACAGTCAACAACAATATTAATTTAATAATTAATAACGGTTTTTAGTTTTCATTATCAGAATATGATTAATATAACCATTTATTTTCACTCTTCCCCTCTCTTTATGTATTTTTAAAACCTTTACACAAATACAGGTTATTAAATGAAATCAATATCTTCATTAACACGTCTAACAAATGCAAAACAAATAACAATTCATAAATATTAACCTGTTTAAGGTTTATTAAGTGAAACGTGACAACAGGCAGCAGCAACTTTAATAAATAGGTCAATATTGCGTGACATGATTAACAAAAGTTTGGTATATCATTAAGGATAAAAAAAAGCGTAAATTTTATACGATCAAGTATTTTTTAGGAAATGATTCCAGGAATTAAGGAAATTATATACCGTAAGTTTTACAAGGAAAAGAAAAAAGGATGTAAGGAAAAGAAATTATTAAAATAAAATTAAGAAAGTCAAAAAGTACATCTCTAGGGTATTCAAGAACATTCCTGGGAGGTTAGGCGTTACAGTGATTATTTGAACCTAATGTCTCAATCAAAAGGTATTAAAACATGAACTCGGCTATCTTTTCAGCAAAAGCTGCAGATGACCAATTTAAGAGAGCTATAAAATATGAACAGTGAGAAGGCGAACGCCATTGTAATGGCAGCAACGAGGAGAATATAATAGATATCTAAGGGGATCAATTGCCAAAAGTATGATGTTTGGGTTGATTTTATTTAAAATTACTCATATCTTTATGTTAAATATAAGCTCCTACAGCTTTCATTCGATTATGACCAACTTTGACAAAGGTTTTAAGGCTTCGGGTATGTTTTCTACAGCGGTTTGTAAGAGGTGTTTCTGCATACAAAAGCTTATTAATAATAATTACTTTTGAAAGCCTTTTAAGATACGGAATTGAATTGATGGATTGAAAGCCTATAAGTAACACACGAATACATATTGATTTTTATACAGGGTTGACCAAAAGTCCATCTACATTTGTATAGGTGACTGCAGAGTAGTTACAAAATAGTAGAGCAGCCAGTAGAAACTCAGTGCCATAGTTTAAATTCGTCAAATGTATGTTTACATTGATTTACGTACAAATATCGTATTTATCAAAATGATTTGCGCTCCAGCCTTCGCACTGTAACTTAACTACTTTAGAAACCTTTCAAGTTACCCAGGCGTCATTCTGTCAAAATTTTCATTTTATTTGAATGGGCAATATAAAATCCTACATGTAACACTCAAACACATTTGATTTTATAAAAAGGGTGGACCAAAAGTTCTTTTACATTTAAATCCATAGCTGCATCAAGCAGACACGAAGGGTTGAGAAGCAGTGGTTACCAAATTAAATGCCAACCAATGGGACTATCTATTTCCAATTCAATAACTTTAAACCGCATTCTGTACAAAGATTTACATATACATCTTAACAAACTTAAAATTGTTCTTGTACCATAAATTCACAGGATAATGCACTCAGGCTCCAGTTTACTGGGAGTGACAGTAATTCTAAGTATAAGCAAAACTAGTAAGATACCTATCTAAGCTATCAGCTAAGATACTTTTCACCATTTGCAAAAATGATGTTACAAATATTAGGGTTATTCACGACCAAAAGTATTTGATCAAGTATTGCATTATTTTTGATAAATTAAGTATTTAAAGTAAATTTCTACCTACAAAAAACAAAACATTTATTAAAAAAAAATTATTTAAACTGTTGCCCAAAAATACTCCCGACACTAAAGATCGTGAATATTGGATGTGGGAAAAGTTTTTAGCCAATTTTGCTCATCTAAGAATTTAATCTCCTTTTGGAGAATAGATGTTTGCATACACTGAACCAAAAAATAGAGAAAACTTTACTTGAATCAATCCAATAAGTACGGTTTTTCTTAAACCAAGTACAAAATACTTGATTCAACTACGCAATTTTAAGCGCTATCTGTACTTAATTTACGCAAGAACTGTACTCAATGACACAGAAGCACAAAACTACAATGACAACAAAGGGCCAACTGCTAATACTACTAACCCTTTAAACAAACAGTAGTTAAGAGATAAAATTTAGTTCTGTTGTTACTTGTTTTACTCTTCTAGTCTTTTCCCACTCAGTTCCATTATGTTTCAACACACACTACTTTTCTCTCTCTCACACTAATAGCACCTCACATTATTTTGGAAGTCTATGCACTATCAAGTCTACCAAGTAATCCACACTTACCCAAAACAAATGAGTGTTTAAGAAAACAAATTTGGTTTCCGCCATTAATTTTTGCATTCTCAGAGCTAGATATAAGCGCGTTTTTCTAATTTTAAGCCATTTTTTAGTTTTATTTTCATTCTGAGAAATGTTTACTCTATTTCAGTACACAGAAAAAAATTACGACAAACTAGTTGTCATATTGAATACAATTTCGTCAATACAATTAAATATTTGATTAAAAAGGCGCCAACAACCAATTGTAAATACAATAAACAGTTTTGTTATAGTAACAATTTGTGTAATTTGGAAAAGTGGTTGAAAATTTGTCAGTATGACAATTTACAAACACGTTCAAATGGAAAAGTTGTAATAAATCGAAATTGAATGCTAACAATATTATTTAATTACTTAACAACAGTTGTGTTTTTTTTCTGTGTATTGTTTACTGATTTTAATCCCTTTTACGCTTGATATTTTGATCGTAGTCCGTTCTGTACTTGATTCATTTATAAATGTACTTACATGTTTAAGTACGATTGTGGCCAAAAATGAGAATTTTTGTTCCTTAAATTTATCCGGTTTATGCTCTTGTTTTGTTTTGTTGATCTATATGTGTAAATAATGTATGTGTTTTCATCGTTCGGTTCAAGATTTAATCTTTTATTGCTTATAGAATTTGTTTTACAAGAACTCTTTTTAATAATGGGTATGACCTCTCTCATTTTGAATAAGTTTAAAAATGCCTTTCGGTCGTACTGTTTATCAGGGTTTTTACGGTCGGACTTTCTAAGGTGTTCCAAGCCGCTATTACTGCCGATTTTAGCCCTGCAACGCTTTTATATTACCGGTTGATGGACTACATTTTATGAACAAAATTATGTCCCATACATTGTCAATAGGGTTCATGTCATGGAAACACGCTGGCCCCTCTTCGACTTCGACGTTTTCTGACCGAGCCCAACCTTTTGTTTCCTTACTGGAGTGAGTGGTTGTCCTTGCTGAAAAATTTAATTTATCTCCTGGTTTAGCTTCAAGAAGAGCAATAAATTAATTTCCAGTCTGTATTTTCGGAGTTTATACTCTTCGGAGTTCATGTGCCAGCTAAGAAATACCAGCTCCATAGTTAGCTTTTGAGAGAATCCACCTTCTTCTCGCATTAGAGTGGTTAATATGCTTCTATTTTTCGACTCACCCAAACGCCACCTACAGTTTAACGGCGAATCCGAACGTCAGATGTTTGTAAAGCGTATGGTAGATTGACTTGACTCTTCAGAAGTTGCAGTCGACTACATCGAGTGGACAGCCCATCAATGAAGTATAGATGACTGTGACAGGAATTGAACCCATTATATGTATAAGCCTCATTATATGTATATACGTGTTCTAACCATCACCTGAATGCTCAGCGGTATATAAAACGAAGTACCTATTTAGTAATCTATGACATCAGTATGACATTGTAAGCGGGCGATCTAATTACTTAGAATTCCACGTGTGTGTAATGTAAAAAATATCATCCGCTCTTTATAACTCCGGTTGAAATGATTATTTTGTAATCAAGCGCGTTATCAAGCTCGCTTTAAACTCCGCTTATAACTTAATTGCAGCTGTAATGGCACTTACTGACGTCGTCGCTTTTTTTGTAAGAGAGCGCATCGATTAGACGGCCTATGACACTCCTATGCTAAATTTAAGGGGGAATATAAGCGAGAGAATCATCACTAATTGCTACCAAATAAAGCTGACATCAGCGATTAAGTAATGGACATTTTTACAAGATACGATAACAGTCGAAATTAAAGTCTTTGTCGGTTTATAACAGTCTTAAAGAAGTAAACACATTAAACAATCAGTATAAGACAACTTCTCTTCTCCATTTGCATAAAAGAAAATTTGATGTTTCATCATGTCAATACATAATCTTAAAAGTGAACTCCGTTGTTACCGTTATTGACTTTGATATGTTAAGAGTTTTAGTTCAAAACCTTCAATGAACCCCAAGATATAACTAGTTTTTCCCCTTACTGAAGAAAAAAATATTGTACAGTGTTTGTCGCTTGTCAAGTTTAATATGTTCTTTTTCTTTCATTCTTAACAATATAACGGAAATTAGTTTTATTTAATTAACACTTCAGAAATCAATCTAAAGTGTTAGCTGAACAGGTTCCGCTTTTAATAAAACAATAACACAAACCATAGACGTGGAGATGCTAAGGGTTTTGTTTTATTTATTCCGAAAAATAACTAAGTTGTTGAAACCATTGACAATTATAAAATTCTACTTATAAATTCTTTACTGCATAAACTGAATAATCAATTGTCTTGATTGTTAAGCAGTTCTGTGACATACATATACATTTGTTTACTCATATTAAATGTCTACGTTACTTATTATTTAACTTAAATGTTTCTTTTTCATGATTTCAAGATCGTGGTTGACGTCGATTTTAAGCTTACAAAATCCCTTTAATAATTTTGCTCTGTTTTCTGGGAATTAAAGTTTTAACAATGATTGGGGCACCTTGAACAAAATAATATACATTCGTATAGCCTGTGAGTACCAGCAAAATTCTGTGTAAATGTTGCGTAGTAGTATATACTATATAGTAAATTATTTAAATTCATCTGAGTGATTTCGATAAACAATATTAAAATCACAAGTTTCACTGCTGATAACGCGATAATGTTCAATTTAACTTTTATCACAGTTTATGAACGTTAATAATTAATAAGTTAATATTTTGAATATAATATTATTAATAGTCGAAAGCATTAGTCAAATATAAATTAACATATTTTTAAATCTATAGTTAAAACAATGACAAAACTATAGAAAAAGTAAAGCCTCAAGTCGGCTGTATGTAACATACAAAATATAGGCCTTTGGAAAAATATTCGCATTTAACGCAGAAAACTCTCTAGAATTAGGATATTTCGGTCTTTAGGCATCAATCTGACAGATCTGACATACAGTTGAGGCAATCTTTAATTCCAATTAACATATTTTATGTTAGTGTATCATATGATACATTAGAGAAACGATCAGAAAAGTTTTTTATTGTTGAACATTAATGGTCAATTCATTGTCACGCACTAGGATGACGCGTTTCGAACTCCATAACGAGTTTATCTTCAGACCCCTTTAAGACGAATTGGTGCACTCTGGTACATCATCAGCTGTATATATATCTACAAATATTTCAAAAATTTACTATTTAATGTGTTTTTTTTAATGTTTTTTACTAAGAGACTTTCGGATTCTAATAACTGGGGCAACCGGAAATATGCAAATCCATGTTTTTTTAGTCCGATTAACTAACAAATGGGTAAGGTATTTACACGTTTCATGGTTCTACAAGTGTTTTGAGACCTATTTGTTTGAGCATATTTTACCCATAAAGTCATATTTCGGCATATTTTGGTTTTAAGAGTATATTTAAATAACATCCTTTATTTAAGCATACTTCATGTTTTTAGGGCATATTTTTGTTTATTTTGGGGCATATTTTATGGTTGTAAGAGCATATTTTGCACTTATTAGGACAAATTTTAAGCACATCCTTTATTTAAGCTTATTTCATGTTTATAGGGGCAAATTTGCGTTGATTTTGGTGCATATTTTATGATTGTAAGAGCATATTTTGCCATATTAGGGCATATTTTAAGCACATTAAACACGATTTTTAGGGCATATTTCCGGTTGCCCTGCTAATAAACTTCCCCATGTGTTGGCAGGTCTGACTCGAGTTTTAATACATGACAGCTCTATGTTATCGATTACACTTCAGGAAGATGATACCATAGATATTTTCGTACATGTAAATTCGTTCGTAACAGACAAATTGCAAATTTCAAATTTACATTGCAAATACATTGTACTAATACTTTGTAAATTGTATGTAATATCTGATTTGTCATGACTAATTTGCAATCTATGCATACAGGTTTCATTTTCTATTGTATTGTTGTGTATTTAACATACGTTCATTACGTCTGTCTGGCTGGGGTTATTTTTTTGTTATTGTTGTTATTTAACAGCATACAAATGCTTGACAATTATTTGATTGTGTCTTAATTAATTAAACTCTATCAACAAATGTACAACAAGCAACACTATTGCACAAGCCTCTAACTAGAACCCCGCCAAAAGATATCCCAAACATTTGCATATGTACTAAGCTTACAGACGGACAGACGATGTACAATAAAGAACGTACCTTCTTTGCGTAGATCTTTTACAAAAGAGTGTAACAACGGTGGCAGAGTGGGGGAAATGTCTTATACGTATACACATTATAGTACTTTATATGAACTTATCGTACTACACTACTACATTATAAGTATGCACTTTAGTATACTTGAGAGTATGCTGTGAGAGTGTGTAATTAATTTTATATAAAAGCAACAAAAATTAATTCAATATCCAACAGTCGTCCGTCGTCCGGTGAACGTCACAGATTCCAATTGTAATATCCGTTATTATTTTATTGTTATTGTAGTTGGTGGTTTTTTAGCAAGTGTTTTAAGTGATTTTTTTGTTTGTTTGTATATTTTTTCCAAAAGATCTTCAAAATCTGGATAATTCATAATAAAAAAAAACATGAAATTGTTAACCTGTTTATTGATCGTATGCATGGCATTGGCAGCCGTTACAGCCGATGTGCGTTATCGTGGCAATGCTGTTAATCCAGGTGCTTAATCATCAAGTTTATGTGAAATCTTGTTCGGCATGTTATAATGTAAATTATGTTTTATGTCTTATAGAATATCCTGGTCAGTGCTATTATTCGGATTTTAAACAACCCATACCGATAAATCAATCGTTTATACCCCTAAATCGTGAAGATCATTGTGAGCGGATTTTCTGTCGTTCGGATTATGTTTTAGTCATGGAATTGTGAGTATAAATATGAGATGAGAACAGTTTTTTTTCAAATACTTTTTCAAATCTATTGTGACATAACATGAAATAAAATAGTGGTGAACTTAAACAAAACCAAGCAGTCGAAATTATGTTTAATGGAAGAAACTTATGCAAAAGCATAGTAATAAACACTTCAATTACTAAAAATAAGTCAACGTGAAACCTTTTCAAAGAGAAGAGATTTTACCTTATTTACCCAGCAAACAAAATGTTCAGACACTGGTCAGAAATCGAAATCGTTACTGAAACGTATGGAATGCTTGCACGAAGTCTGACTGACGCAGCTGAGGGAAATCTGATGTATGTACGACATGTCGTATCGACGTCTGAACTATTTCTCTATTACTGCGGACCGATATCTAACGAAATATCTGAAGTAAATCGATTTTCCTGCTGACGTGTCGTACCGATTTCGGCCCGGAGTCTTTAGGAAAATATCTTCCGAAATCTGACCGAAAGTGGTTGACACGATGTCTGACCTACTCAGCTGAGGGAAATCTGATGTAGGATATCGGTAAGAAGAAGAATTTCGGAGCTTTTGGTTTGCTGGCTACTAACTTATTTTCCCTTTACATCCCATGAATGAGATATAGGAGAGCTTCTTTAATGTGAGTAATTAACACGCTTCTACTTTAGACTCACACAAACGGGACCTAAAGACTAACGACGAATCTAAACATCAGCTGTTTAAGAAGCTTTTAATAGACACGGCTTTTGCGATGTTGCAGTAGACAACGATCAATTCGTTGATCGGCGGCCCCGAGTCGCCCCCAAAAATTCAGTCAAACCAGACGTTTTTTGTGCTGATTTTCAACATAGATGAAAAAGTAACAACGTTGTTGTTGCTCTGTAAAATGCATTCATTACATTAAAAACAATATTGTGCTATATGTATCTGCACAATCCATATCATTCCATGTGGTAGTTGCTTCCTATTTATATATTTTCAGCAATCATTTAAAAGCTTTACGTCAATTTAATCCAAATGTTATTTTTTTTCTCTTCTTTTTCTTTCTTTCAGCTGTGGCCGCCACAATTTAGTTCCTAACGCTACTTGCAGTATTGAGTCGGATATCCGTCAACCTTATCCCAGTTGCTGCCCCACATTAGTGTGTGAGAATGAAAATAATTTCATATAATAACTCCAAGCATTTCCGGATTAACCAAAGATTGTTTGAGTCGTATTAAGTTTTTTGTCCATAGAAGAAAATGTTAAGTTTTTGTTTGATTTGTTTGTAATTTAGAAAATAATAAAAATGTTAACAATTAAAATAAAAGTAATACATAAATTTATATTATCTTTTTTATTTTGGTAGAAACTAATATTTCTTAATATAGAAACACAATTTGAACTCCAATCTAAAGAGGCATTATCCCACCGCAAACGAAATTTAGAAGCAAGAAACTTCGAAACCCGCAATTGTTTATTGTCTTTGTGTATTTTTTTAAAGATTAACTTATATGAATACAATTTTGACTAAAATTTATTTCTATACAGAAATTCTTTTTTAAAATTCTTCATTTGATTTGTATAAAAAATTAAACCAACAACCGCTGTACTTGCCAAGAACATTTCTTGGATGATTTTTCTCAATGAAGGCAGTATTAGAGGTTCAGGAGGAGGACACCAGATTGTATTTTCATATATCGCCGCTGCGTCGACCAAATCAGTTATGTGTAATTTTTCGATTTTTTTCCTGCAATATTTTAAAGCTCTTTTGGTCGTCTATCGACCCTTAAATCCCTTTCGTGATATCTTGATTGGTTTAGAAGCTATCAAGATCAGTAATGTGTAGAATATATGGAAAAGGTTAAAAGGGTTGGCTCTAATAAAAAGTAATTGAAAACACACAATTTTTAAAATCATAATGTTTAAAATGTGCTTAATGGAGGTTATTTGATAGATTTCAGATGCATTTGAGCTCCAAATATGACATTTCATGGATATATGAAAGATTTTCTTGCCATATTAAGGAGAATTTTCTGTAGTTTACATGCTAGTTACCTCTAAGAAATATTTATACTATCAAACAGAATAATTACAACACCTCAGCTGCATCTTATAGATGCAGCATTAAGTTGACGGAATATATGCCAATTGACAGCTAACGTTTATGATTGCTGTCCAGGTTACTGCATCATGTATATTTCACTGAGTTAAAATTAATTTAGCTACATTAGTAAACTAACAATTTGATGATGATGGGGGCGTGTGTACATGAAACCATCATTTGTCATATTTAAACCAACAATAAGCTTAATTAGTTGTAGAGAGAGCGAGCGAAAGGGAGAGGAGCAAATAATTAAGATACCTCGAGGCAAATTAAGTTAAAAGTGCTCAAAACTTCGACATAGATGCTGAGAATATTATACGAGGGATGTTTAATATGAAATAAATTAACAATACGAAAGAAGGATTTCATAGTAACATTTTAGTATTTAACTAATTTTAGCTATTAAATCATTCATTCAGGAAAGAACTAACAACTGAATTCAAATTTGAAGTTAAGATATAACGAAATGAAAATCAGATTTTTTAATTGAAATTCGGAAATCAAATTCTAATTTAAATTCAGGAAAAAATCTGAAACACTTTTCTGAATTTCAATTAGAATTACTGAATTTCATTTGAAAATTTTGAACATCTACTTCTAAATTTTCATTTAATTAAAATTAGAAATTACAGTTAGGATTCAAAAAAGTTTAGTTGAAAGTAGGAAATTTTACTTCAAAAAGGAAAATCAGAATTGTAATTATGAAAAGAATTTCTGATTTTCAAATTGACGAATCTGAACTTCTGAATATTAAGTAAAATAGATCCTTTCTAAACAAGTTATTATATATAAAGCTGAAATCGAATTTGAAATTCGGAAAATATCTATTTTAAATAATATAATTTATAATTGAAATTCAAAATTTTAATTGAAAGTACGGTGGCGTAAATGGTCTTATGGAAGAGGCTCTTTTGTCAACTGGATCTTAAATGAAAACAAACGAAAATCCTTGTGCAAAACTGTAACCAAAGTTGTTTATAGAAGGCCAAGCTCCTGAGCGCGGCGTCGAATCGAGGTTGATGGATTGTTTTAAACACTTTTTTGAGCAGCCTTAATGTTTTCAGCCGATCTTGCAGTACGTTGTGGTCCATGTTTTAGCCTATCAGCTACAAAACCTCTTTCTTCGAAATTATTCATTACACGCTGTTCCTCCCAAAAATTTCAAGTAACTTTCTCATAGTAATCGATGATTGATTTTGATAAAATGTTTTAACGATTAAAACACGTTGGCTTATCAAGTATTTTTCTATAATAAATTTGCCACGTCTCTACTTCACTACTGTCAAGTATGAACTGTCAAGACTAATGTTTACCAAAATGGCGGCAAAACTAAAGCCTTGTTTAGGGGCTATAACTCAAGAACGACTAGTTCAATTTTGCTAAAACAAAATTCCGAAAATTTAAGAATTAAAATTCCTTTAATATGTACATATATAATTTATATAAATTTTAAGCCCCAAGCGATATAGGTTAACAGACTCCAATCGTGCTCAAGCTGTGACTATTTTAAAATATGCAAAGACTTATAACATTTGGGGGTACCGACAAAATTCTGAATTTTTTAACCATATAATTTGCTATCACCCTAATGAATATCCCTGAGCAATACATTCAAAATGCAAACATTAAAAACTTGTTATTTTTAAAACGTGGCCATTTTGATATAGTTTTAGTTGTCTGGGTGTTGGTACCAGTTAAGTTCTCACGCACAAATTTTGAAAAATTAATTCTTATCGCAGAACTACTTAAAAAAATGGACAGGTACTCCAAATTATGTGATTGTAACCTTGCTGGTTCGTATAGCTTTTCTAGATTATTAGGTTAACGTGTACAACTATTTTTGTGATTATAACTTTAATGGATTGCCCTTGGAGACGGCACCACTTTTGTACAAATTTATCCCTAAAAGTATTATTTTCGAAAATTTCTTTCTTTTTTTATGGTTACTTCATAAGTTAAGAGATAGATACCCCTTTTTGGGATTGTAGCTTTGGCCGTTTGGCCTTGAAAGAATACGTTGCTACATCTCGCCCACTCTAATTTTTACAATACTAGCTTTATCCATTTGGTCGGGACGATGGTACCAGTTTTATTCCGTTTCTTCACCTTTTACCCCTAAACTCTTATTTGTCGAGAAATTACTCCATGATAAGAATATTTACATCAGTTTTAGTTTTGGGGTCTGTCAAGACTTCCTTTGCAGTTAAAATAGATTGACTGAATTATTCATCGCTTCATGCATTAATCTTTATTATTGCTGGCAAAGTAATTAAATGCTTCCAGCCATGTTCCCCAACGTGTTGTTATAGGTTCTAGAGGTACTGCAAGGTCTGAAAACATTTGTTCCATTCTTCCATTCTACATGGAGCTTTCAAGAAATACCTTTTTGACATTAGCAATAGCTTTATTCATATAAATTCCTATTACATTCACACAATCGATGGAGACCGTGGCCAATACATATCACATGCGTCACTTTCGTATAAAATGTCACTATAAGCTTTTGCAGCCTTTACCATGTTGGAGCTGCATCTGTCGCAAAGAGCAAAACATTAGTCTTATTGAAGTTGACTTCCAGAATTTTGATGTCGTCGTCACACAGTTGAGAAGTTAACGACTTATAAGTCTTTTCCAAGTCTGCTATAAGTATTAACTTTTTCTCACTTGCAATTTTCTTGTCAAAAACAATTGCTACAAACATATAGCAGTTTTGGCTGTAACATTTGGAAAAAAAAAAGTTGAAAAGATATTCTTATTTTTAGGAACGAAAATTAATGTGAAAAATATAAAAAATGCTTAATAAGAGATATTTTTTAAAAAAATATCCTCTTAAAAATATTAAATATGCTTACAAAAACAATATTTTTTTTAAAAAAATATGCTCTTAAAACCGAGATATGCTAAGAACCCTTAACGTTAGTTTAATGTAGCACTATTTTAATTCTCTCCTCTATTCCTTTAAAACATTTTAGCAGAAGCAGCAATAACATTCACTCAACGGAACAAATATTAGAAGAGCGCGACATTACTCTCTTCTGTACCGTTGTTTCAGTTGCATTAAAATCACTTTAATATTTTATCTTATCAAATGTATAAAACTTGCAACAAAAAAAAACAACAACAACAAAATTTCCAATAGGACCATCATAATGAATCGTTATGTTCTATGTATTGCAACATTGTTTGCATTTTCCCACCATTTTTTTGGCGTTTAGCAACAGCAATAACGAACACAAATAATGTCAAAAGTTTCTTTGGGGCTGATCAATAAAATCCTCCAATACAATTATCTGCATTTATCTAAGTATTTCTTTTTCTAATCGTTAACAGTTCCTTTAATTGCTTTGCATTGTTTTTATTTAAGTCACTGCATGAACAAGACATACCAGAACACCGTCAGGCCGGCATTTGCCACCAGACTTACGTATTTTCCTTTGGTTTTTGCACAATATCGTATATTATTGCTTTACATTTATTGCTTTACTGTGAGAATGTACATTTCTTGACAATTCATTTGATTTATTAGCGATTTTCTATTGAAATTTATAACTTTTCACTGCCACCGATCATTTTGTCAACTGCCATAACAAACTCATTTACCGCAAACTGAGGCGGTGTATTTAACAGTGTTGCCAGTCTAGAAATTAATTGCATTGTTACCAGTAGTTGTTGTAGGGAATTGTTATGGGGAACGAAATGACAACGAATTGATGTTTCTTGTATATGAAGATTACTAATCGGTTTCAATTTTTAAAATATTTAAATACGATATTGTTAAATTTGGAAAACCTACACGTAAAACTAGTAAAAACTTTTTCTTTGTGGAAATAGTTACTGGTTGATGGTCTTTAATAACAGTTTCTTATAAAAATAAATAAATCTATTAATTACACATTTATTTTTATATTTTGAAATATAAACAAAGAAAATACAAAATAATGCAAAATAAATTACCGCACAATTGCTTAGTTACCCTCGTAGGTAGTGGATTTTACATTAAGTAAGGCGTAAACGGGAATAACCTCTAAAAATGTAAGATCATTAATAACATCTTAAAAAAGCCTTAACGACGCAGTTTTTTATTTGAAATAACTTTTGTTTACTTATATACAAAGTAAATGCCGGTCGGTAGTGCAAATAGTATATAAATATGTATGTTCGGTAGAGACTGATAGTCAATGTGGCCTACACCAATTCTTTATACAAACTATAATGCAGACATTTGAAGGAATATAATTGTTAAAAAAAACATACTAAGTCATAAAATAAACAAAATAAATAAATAAAATAGAAAAAATCAATATAATAGTAAAATAAGATTAAATAGTCGTGTGTATGTATTTATTTTTTATTTAATAAATTGTCTAATTTCGAATTGCTTCATCTGCACCAAATTTGTATATCGTTTAAAATTAGTAAAGGATATAAGTTACTGGTCCAGCTAACAAATAAAAAAGAGGTTCATCATAAAGATCATAACTAAAGAAGAAATTCTGCTAAAGATTTCTTATATAAACAATTTCAAATAATTCCAGCCATACAATGACTTTTAAGGTAATGAATGAAAATATAATACTAATATTATGCTGTTACCGGATGGAAGGGCAAATTTCCAGGGAAAGCTATTAAAAATATAATTAAAACGAAAATATGCTAATATAATGCTGTGACCTGACAAAAAGAAAAATTTCCCCCATATGACATAAGGTTCATAAATTAAAATCATTCAAGCAAACATATTAGAAAATTATTTTATTTAAATACATATTCACATCTCAAATGCCACTCGCGTGTCCGTTTCTTCCTCTTCTAAACTTGTACGCTCACGTTTACTAATCATCACGTTTTGGTTAAAATTTCCTCCCATATTTCTCAAATACAAAAAAAAACAGGTTTATTAAACATGTCCAAATATTCCCAAATCCCCATACCTTTTGTAGTGGCACTTTTTGTTTTACAATATAATATGATCTAATCAAAACAATATTTTGTTTGTGAATACAGCTACTAGTGGCGGCAGAAGCAGCTTCTTTTGTTTCGCTGATCTGTCATAGCTTTTTTGCTCATTTTTCACGCTTAATTAAAATCTAACAGTTTCATATTGAAATCTCACTATTCCTTGCTCCGCCCAGCCTCTTTATTGCTCAATCACTGTCATATATAAACTAATAAGTAAATGGGTATATGGCTCAGTTTACATCTGTCGAGTGTTAGAAGAACGTGTCCGCCTGTCTTATTTAATAAAAACAACATGAAATTTTTATTGTTTTCATTTGCCGTTCTAATTGCTGTTTTTGTACAACAGATACCAGGTAGCATCCAAACAATTGAACTTTTTTATTCAACGTCTGCTGATATTAAATAAATTTCTAATTAAAAACAATTGCAGTAACCTTTGCCGTCACGGAACCTGTCTGTGCCTATAAGAATTCTCAAGATGATACTGTCTTTTTGAAATATTTGCCCTATGCCAAACGCGGCGAAGAATATGTGGATTTTGGTACGGATGGCAAATGTGTGAAGAGAGCAACTTGCACGGATACCTTTAAGACCGAGGTGGAGGAGTAAGTATCTGTATGGACACTTAGTTGCTAAATATTTAATTTATGTTTTTCTTACGTAGCTGCAAAAAGTTCCCGGTCTCCTGTAGCAACAAGAATCGTTACGACGGCGTATTTCCTGCCTGTTGTATTAAATGTTGATTCAAATTTTATGGGATTTTTATAAATAAAAAGTAAGACGCAAAATAATTGCGTGTTTTTTGGCTTTAAAAGAAGTCTGCCTTAAACACTTTTCATATAGAGAAGATATTTTTTGATAAACGTTTATGTATTTGTTATTAATTTGATTTGGAGATTACTTTCTTCTTAAGCATTTACATTTTCTTCATCCTCCTCCCCCCGCTTTATTTCTTCTCATTTGTTCAGTTTAAAACACAGCAGTTTTATTTTTTGTTTTCGCATTTTTTCAATTCTTTTAAATTTTCTTAAAAATTCATTATTTCGATAGAAATACAAAAATAAATTACAAAAATAATAGTAATATATAATAGAGTAGTATGTAAAGTATAAAAAAGAAATTTACAAACTATAGCAAAAAACAGTTGCGAAATTAGGAGCAGAGTTAGCAAATAATCTCTTAGGAAAGCGCCGAGTATGATTCAAATAAAAAAAAGTAAATCATAAACAAGTTATAATATAAAAACGTACAATAAATCGCACAGAGATGTTTATAGAATTTTACAGGAGGAATTCACTTAAAAACGAGACACCTTCAATCTTACAAGGTTAAGGGCACACAACTACACAAGTTCTTGACTCTCCCTTTTCCCTCTGGCCAAAGGAAAAATTTGTCTTATTTTTAGATTTTTTAATTTTATTTGTTGTTTTTATTGAAATTCTCTTTTAAAATAGTTTTCTTTTACGTTTTTTGTTGTAGTTTTCCATTTGTTTATTAAGCTTTTCCGGCTATTTGCTGTTAGGTTCTTATATCCTTACTTTTCTGTATGTTTTTGTTTTCTTCTATTATTTAAGTTTAAAGTATATTAATTATTCTCTTATCCTTTTATTTATCTGCTTCGTTTGTGTGTGTGTGTTTGTTATACTATGGAACTCCGCCGCGTAACGAATGGAGTAACGAAAATGTTTCTTTACAATTTGTTTTAACAAATAATAAAAGGGAAAAGGTGCAGCGGCGGCGGCGACTTAGAGCAGCGGAACGAGGAGAACGTGGAAGGGTAGGAGGAGGGAGCAGGAGATGTAAGAGGTTGCCTAGTTTGTTTACAAATCTTCATCCTCGTCGGGCAAGGCAGTCTCTTGGGCTTCTTGTAAATCCCTTTCGATTTGCAATTGCCAGTCCTTGTCCATTTTGACCTCTGGGGGCAGCAAAGCGGGCATAGCGACGAATTCCAAGTTGGGGTCACCAACCAACTTACGGGCCAACCACAGGAAGGGCTTCTCGAAGTTGTAGTTAGATTTGGCAGAGATATCGTAGTACTAAAATAAAACACAATGTCAATGAATAGAGATATTAAGAGAATTCGCCATCGTCTCCTCTCTGCTTACCTGCAAGTTCTTTTTTCTGTGGAATACAATGCTCTTGGCCTTAACTTTACGATCCTTGATGTCTACTTTGTTGCCACACAACACAATGGGTATGTTCTCGCACACACGCACCAAATCTCTGTGCCAATTTGGAACGTTCTTGTAGGTGACACGTGAGGTCACATCGAACATGATAACAGCACACTGTCCCTGAATGTAGTAGCCATCACGCAAACCACCGAATTTCTCCTGACCGGCTGTGTCCCAGACGTTGAAGCGGATGGCACCACGATTCGTGTGGAAAATCAATGGATGCACCTCGACACCAAGTGTTGCAACGTATTTCTTTTCAAATTCACCGGTCATGTGACGTTTGACGAAGGTTGTTTTGCCAGTACCACCATCACCGACCAAAACGCATTTGAATGTAGGAATATCCTGTTCTTGTTGGGCCATTTTTGCTGTTTCTCTCGACAAAAATTAACAATTCAAAGTAAACCAAACGCGTGTTGTACAAAAAATGTATCTGAAAAGAAAGAATACGTTAAAGGTTAACTAAATGTTGGGTAGAAAGTTAATTAACGATTGATAGATGCCAGCAATAGGCATTACTAGTCCATGACATGGACATGATGTTACAGCGTTATAGTAATGAAAAAGTTGGTTTTCTATTTCAATTGTACGTGGATTAGTTTGTTTTGAAGAATAAATGCTCTAAGTGAATTTTTAGACATTAATTGTCGGATTAAAGTTTTTATAAGGAAATAAATTATAGTTAATTGACCAAAGGCTTTATATTATGAGCTAGTAAAATTTAAGCAAATCACTTGAATATTAAAAATGACTAGAAGCGAAGACGTTTGTTATAATCAATAGTCTTTCAGTTTCATCACATCTACCCTTATTTACAGGCAAGTCCTTGTAACGTTACGGTGGTGTGTTACAACATTCAGTGTGGAAGAAGAATTTATAATAACAAAAACAAAAAAACCGCCAAAATCAGGCATAAAATGCCTTCACATAAGTAAACAGGCGGTAGTGTTTATAATTTCCCTTTGGGGTGTACAAAATTGAAACGCATGTTTAATGAAATGTAATGAAAAATTGTTTCTAGAAATTATCAACCATATGAAAATTTCAATAGACAAAGTTGTAGATAACAACTTTATTTTATTTGCAAAATTTTTTGTTTAGATTATTTTCATCCTTATCTTGCGGAAATCAGTCTTTAACCTAACCTAACAATGTCGGCCATTGTTTAAACTATTATAGACATTTCATGTTATTTTATATAAAGGATGGTTAAATTTTAAAACAAATTATTTAGGAAATTATTGTCATTCCATTTTATTATGATAAGCGTGTAAATGCAAGTCTTTATGCATAATGTTCATCAATAAGGAGTGTGAGAGGTCAATTGTTTAACCGCCCTTTATAAATTTTTAAATGCTAAGTTTGTACTGATTTTTAATAATATTTTACATTTGGCTTCTCTGGAGAGAAATTTCTCCTGTTAGTGGTAAAAACAACTTTCAAATGAATAGAAGATTAAGCAGGATGTGAAAACATTCCCACTTATTCAAACACTTTTCTTTCCAACATTTTACATTTTGAAATCGCGTTAATAATGCAGAAACAATACATTATTTTTTAAATTTTAAGTTACACTTCATAATTTCACTTACTTTTGCTTTCCCTTTACACAATTAATTCATAAATGCTACGGCGATATTGCTTCTACGACGATTTCCACCCACACTATTTTATTCAAATGTTTTTATTTTTTAAACAGGATTTCAGCAAGAAAAAAACTTAATTTTTAATAATAACAACTTTTAACAGCAAATTCCTTTAACAAATATTTCGGCACTATTTTCGTGTGTTTTAGTTTTTTCTAGTGAAGATCCTTTCTTTAACAAGGACGAGTGATGACTGAGCATTCAAACAAATTTTCTTAGCTAAAGAACGCCCAAGACAAAGTGCAGAGAAAAGGAAGCAATAAAGTAGTACAAATAAAACGTAGAAAGAGAGCAAAAGGAAGTAACAAAAATTGCTACACACAAAAGAAAAATGCTGCAGCAGCATACTAACAGTAGAAGAATTTGCTGATCTGCCTGCATTTCTGTGCTCGATTTTAGGGGTGGCAAACAGCTGTAACGTTGTTTGCGTACCATAAGGATTACTTTTAAATGATGAAAGAGAGCCGGACACAGAGAGGAACAACAGTTGTTTGTATCCTCGAAGATCTTTAACAGTTGTGTTGTTGTTTCTTTTAATATCAACGTCCTACGTCCTTGCTGCGTCGTGCCAAAAGGTGGCAATGCAAAGAAAGACCACATAAGGTTCCTGACAAATTAAGGTTTAGCATAGGGGGGCACAAAAACAATACAGGCAGCAGCAGCAGATGCTAATTTTTCTTTTGAAAATAACAAAATAGAAGAAAGACCATAAAATAGTAGCAGTATGTATATAAACTAAATAGAAGAAGAATGACCAAACAAAAAGATATCGAACACAAAGACAAAAGCAAGAAACATAGAAATATGATGAAATATTTTTAACATAAGGGAGGCTGCTATAAACTGAAATGTTCATATTAAAAAGTTGGAACTGAAGATAGTTTTAACAATTATTTTTGTTAAGAATAGTTATTATTATAAAAGTTTTTATAACATTAAAAGAACTAATATAAAAGAAGGAAGAAGGATAGGATAAGTATATTTTTATGTAATTTGAACTGAACCACATTAAATCTTTGGAATAACGAAAAGTTGTCGAAAAAAACTTGACGACTGAATTATAAATCAGTTGAAAATAGATTTTAAAATAGATATTCTGGTTAAATAACCCACCTTATTACGTATGTCGTAGTCGAGATTCGACAACATTCGGTTGTTTTTTATATTTAAATAAAGAAAGAAAATATAAACAGAAATGTTTAGTTTTAAGATATTTTCATCATCTGATAAAGTAGAACATATGAGCAAGGACATGTCGGATTTCAGTCTCACAAACGACAATATTGCAATATTTAAAAAACAACAAAGATTCGACGCGACTACAGCATACATAATAAGGAGGGACGATATTCTACTAAGCACTGAAAATAAAACCTGGTGATTCATTTCGAACGAACGTATAAATATGTTCTAGTATTCCAATTTCTTCAATCATCACCAATGGTTTTGTAATAAAAAATCGGAAATACACAAAATTGTTGATATAAAAAACAAACTGAAACATCCCTCCGTAGCAAAATTCTAAACACAAAGAGGTGTGAGGCAATGGATATCATATATCGATTCCTTAATTCTAAAGTACGCTAAGTATATTCAGTGAAATAGTATTTGTTTTAATCATCGTTATTTTTATATTTATTCGGTCTGTTTATATGAACATTGATTTGGAATTTATTTCAAGATCAATACCAGTGTTATTGAAAGAAGTTTATAGCAGAATGATAATCTCATAATGCCAGGCAGTCTGTACAGCTGTTTCGAATTCAGCCACAATTCTCGTCAGCAGACTTTGGTAGTATGATTGCAAATTGTTCATCAAGTCTTATGCACCAGAATCTCATAACAAAATTAGAATTCTTTCTTGAGTGCATAGACTCGCAAAATTTCACAACCATTCATTATGAGAAGCCATTTGATTTACTTCTTTCTTGTTTTGTTTGTTTTAATTTGTATACTATTTAATTATTTTTATATATTTTCTGTTCACAGTTTTGCTCTTCTTTGGTATAGTATATTAATTTATCAATTAAAACAAGGTCTATAATCAATCAGATGAAGAAAATCCAAAAAAGTCAATAGAGTTTAAGGTTGAATTATCCTCGTATCAGATTTTATTTAGATGTAGAAAGTTTAGTTGTGCCAAAATGCATGTTCATTTCTGAGCCTAAGATGCAAATTATCTTCTAAACCGTCTATCATCTTCTGCTACAACTAGTACTCCATATGAATTATAGTTGAGTACCAAGTTCCAAATTTAGATGGCATTCAAAAAAAACTTGTATAGTTTCGGAACATTATATTATTTAACCAAAATGTATTAATATACAACAAAAACAACAAACCAATTGTTTTTGTATTTTGCTATGATATTTAAACTATTTTCCAAGATTTGTTGAGTATGTTGCCTGGCACGGTATATAATTCCTAGAAACAAAGCCTTCGATTACTATTTTTTCTTAAACACACCATTTCAGTATCATTGTTTGCAAATCGTTCACTTAATAAATTGAGAAAAAACTAAAAACAATCTAAACATAGTGAACGAGTGAACAAAAAGGTACAGAACGAACGACTTAGTTCCTTTTGATGACCGGAACTGAAAGCAACGATTCATCAAAAAGAGCTAGAAAGTACAACTCTATTATATAGGCTGCTTATGCGCACATCAATAAGCGGAGCAAAGGATGTTGAATGATGTTGCGGGTAATTGATATTTGGTTGGATATTGTGAAGAACCAATAGCCCCTTCAATATAAATTTAATATAAGTAGACAAGTGGACAGGAATGCAGTTGACAAAATGTTTAGAGACAAAGAAAGTGCTATTCACGACCCCATAACTTACAAAGAAACAAATTAAAAGGCTAGTCTATGATGAGTGGATCATCGCAATGACAAATGAAATCAAATCAATGAATACCAACAAAACCTGGGAGCTTGCAGAAATGCCTTAATGCCACAAGGTGGATGAACTTAAAATGAAAGTGGGTATTCAAATCAAGTGACCTGTTGATGGTTAGATAAGAGATTTTCACAAAAATATTGCACTGTTAGTCAAACATACAACTTTAAGAAACTTTCTGGCAATTCATAGCTTTAATAATATCTATAAATGTCTATCATTAAAACTTGAAAACAGATTTTCTATATGGTAAGATGGAACCCGATTAAGATCATTTGGAGTGGAAGTTAAATACTGATAAAAACCATTCGGATCGCTGTAAAAATCGTAGATGGGGAAAGCTGAACCTTGTTTATATGTAAAGGCCAAAAATGATTGGACTAATAATTTCGAAATAACGATATTGCAAAAATAAATGCATATTTAAGCATTGAGCTGTGATTCTAAAATAGTATCCTTCTTATCGCAACAAAAGTATATTGATAAAAATTTGGATTAATATCAACTTTTAGATGCCAAAATTTGTTCTATTCCAATAGATTCTTTATTTTTAAAAGAAAAATCTGAGACAACTTTTAATATATCAAAAAGCAATTGTTGTATCTTGCAAGTTGGGATGTAAGCTTCGGCTTAGTCAAAGTGTAGTATGTTTATGACAAGTGTAGTATAATTGCTCGCTCGGATGCCATACTGGAAGCGACTTTGAACTGAACTAACTTTTGTACAAAATGAAACTTATTTACTATTGCAACAATATACTGGAGTGCCGTCTTAGATGTCAGCCAATAAAACTACAAAACAAATCGTTAAATAATGAAACTTTATAGTCATTAACCAACAACAAATAATTTTTTATAGTTGACCAAAGCAAAAAAAACCTAAAAATTATTTCTAAATGCCGGATTTTTAAATGCGTGTGTTTACTATTTAATTTACTATAGTCATTTCCATATTTATCCTATGAATCATAATCATGGCTAGCGTGTTCATTGATGTGCAGCATGTGCGTCGCTATTTGTTTTTTATTGGCTTGCATGAAATTCCACTTGAAATTCTACGCTAATAGCATCTACAAATTGTGGCGCCAAAATGATATTTTCTTCTTTTCGCCAAAAATCAGCGGCGTGGCATCTAACAAATTTAAATGATCTCAAATATTACCACGAAATCCATAACTAAAATGAAGAATTGTTTGCAATTATAGTGCACAAATATTTTATGGTAAAATACAAACAACTCGCTTCCAATTGGAAACGGCCTTGCACAGTTTCATATCAGAATCTTCATGGTGCTTGCTCTGTTAACTAACAGAGCTCAGCAACAGCGGCTGTACACAAAAAGACAAATAAGCAAACACACAAGAATTGACAGTTGATATGCGGCCAAACAGAATCGCAAAATAGCAGGCAGCCAAACACAAGGGCACAAGCTTAACCTAACCTCAATCCGGAAAAATGCAAAAACGCACGAAAAATGCCAACCAAATGAATCAGCTATGACGAAAAAACACACAATGCTGCAACTTGACCCGCAATCTAATGGCAAATTACATCAATTTGTGAAATAATGGACATATTTGACACTTCCCCCTTCTGTGCTAAGGGGAAACACATGTTTTTGTATGCGGAAAAGCAAAAAAAAAAATAAGACAGAATAAGACGTCAGCGCCGACAGCTCTGCCCAAGTTGACAATGACGGCAACCACTCAACTCAACAGCGTCCCCGCCAAACTTTGGGCTTGGAATTTCAACCAGAACTTGGATGGCCAAATACCACACAATTGTTTTAATGCGTCACTTGCTCCAGTAATATTCTTTGAATTCCATAGAAAATTCTACAAACTTTTTGGCAATCAACATCGTCACACACTTTGCTACTCATGTCGTTTTTTTTTTTTTGCACAACCACACACACTTATGATTATATTACAGCGAACTCCACGCCATTCTGCCGGCGCTACGGCATTGATGATTTAATTTTTTCTCATTAATAAAAGCAATAAATTATACTATACTTTCCACATACTTTTTCGTTTGTTTATTTCCCTTCGACTTCCTTGGGTTGTTTGGTTCTTCCTTAGTTGTCTGCCAAACGATTTTCCTTATTGGATTGTAGTTTTCGCCAGTGATTCCGTGAACCGCACAAGAAAATAACGCCGCCAACAGGCAAAATGTGAGGTAAAGTCTTGAGAAATGCAGACAGACAATGCTCGGCAAACTGCCGTTTTTCAAAGTTCGTGAAAAAAATGTGTTGCAACAGTGTTGTATTTCGCTTTGCCAGTGATGGGTTCTGAGTTGTATAAAAAGTGTACCCACATGGAGAGAGAACTAAAGAGAAGTGAAGAACAAGTGTTTGTGAAAAATAATAGGAATCAGATAAAAAGATATGTCGAGGAATTTCTATAATAAAATTTAAATTAAATTCATTAAGCAAATAAAAAATCAAATCAATAAAAATAAAGCAATTTAAAATAATAATATAGTATAAAAACCATTGAAATTTAAACTAGGAGTGCAATTTGTCCGAGAACGATTGTTAATAGATTAGATTATTCATAATAAATAAATATTCGAAAAAACATAACTATTTCCACTTTTGCTTCTTTAACAACAAAATTAATTAATGATTTTTTTTTAAATAAAATGTGCCTTTAACAAAATTAAAAAAAAAACTTTTTAGAAAATCGCACTACCTTTTAATCGGGCCCCATCGCAGAAGAGATAACAGAAATATACCCAGAAATCGGTCAACATTTTGAGAACTGCAACATTGGAACGATAAATTAAGCTTTTCACTTTTTTAAAATTAACATACAATCCCCCCCAACTTTATGCTTACCATATTAAGGCGCATTCAGACACACAGATCTGCGACGGATTTGTCTGTCGGGAGTGATATCGATAACAAATTGATATGAAATTCTGGTCGCGACAAGCGTTTACACACAAACTTTTCTCACAAATAGTGTTAGCGTTTGTTTTTTAATAAATGTCAAGATACAGTTGTTACGACAATTGTCGTAACAGCCAAAATACCAATTTAAATATTATTCTGCATATGTTTACAAAAGAATATAAAAAAACAAAAAGACAAACCACGCACATATTAAAAACTTCCAACGAACAACACAAGTTTACTGTACGAGAGTCAGTCAAAAATGAAATGTTATAAGATTCAAATAACTACGTGTTCCCCTTGTTTAAGATTTAGATGAACAAGAAGAAATGCCTTCTCTCATTCTGTCGACGTTTTCTCAGATATTATGCCAAACATTATTTTAGGTGGAGACCCCGTGTTAGGTTGAACGCACTGAGTGGTATGACAAAGGAATGGAGTATATTTTAATGTTTCTTCTATGTATTTTAGGTATAACAGTTTTTTCTCGATTATTTAAACATCGGACACTTTCGTTGGGAAATAACGATAAATCTGTCAGATTCATTTTATGGGATTTATTTAATCTTAAACTTAGTACAATAAAAATAACAAATGTATTGAAATGCTAATATTAAGTTAATGTTAAGGGTCCTTTACACTGACAGACTTGTCTAGGAGACAAAAAATTCATGTTAACATCTGCCTTCACCTTTATACTTCAGACGTATCTGTCGAACTTTTATTTTCCACCAGCAGTCAACATGAACGGTGTTTCGGAACATGCCGAATATTTGTATTTTGTTTTTATAAAAAGTTAGCACAACACTTTCTGAATATAATTTCTAAAAAATATTTATTTTTTGACTTTTATTTATATATTCTAATTAGTTTAATAATTTTTCTATTTTTATTTTGAAAATTTTCTTTGACACAAAAAAAGTGTCGAATCTGTCCCTACATTGTCAGAAATGTCTGCACAGATTTATGAAAATCAAAATTGTTTAGATTTTATACAGACAAGTCAGCTCAAAGCGAATACATCGCCCTAGATTGGGGGATAAGTCTGGGCTGAAATTATATCTAACAGACTTGTCTGCCAGTGTAAAGTGGGCTTTAATTGTACTATTTTGACATATCCTTGTTTTGTATCTCCTGCCTATAACTTACAAATGACAGACAAACAGAGCTGTGTTTATTCATTTCAAAACATGACATACAGAGGGCGCCTTATTAAATAACTATAATAAGGGTCCAATATGCGATCAAATATATTTGACAATCTTATACGTATGTCGGCAACAAATATATACAATTTTAAACAAATTTGGTTTGAAGACTGACCGCGGCTAAATTTTTAATCAATATTACGTGCGTTCTTTTATATTCGGCTACATAGGTTTAATAGAACGGATCGCCGTTTTACATTAGTTACATAGCATCACCAAAAGATTTGCACACATATACAATAACAAACCGGATGAACACAGTACCAAGTTCCCCCTTACACAGCCAATCCCAGTAGCGTTATCGGTGATAATTATCCGCTTTAATGTTTTTGCTTTTAAATTTGTATAGCGCAACTTACATACGGGACGAATAGAACTCATCTTTAATTGAACATTGAGAGATATGACTAAATGTCAATTTTCGTAATGCCAACAGATGCATTTTGCATTTGGCATTAGGTGCGTTTGATTAAATTGTGTTCAAAAATGAAACTATAAACCAGGCGTTTTGCAAACTTCGGTAATCGACTTAGATTAAACAATACATTTTTAAATTTGCTGCCATTAGTTATCATATCAACTCGCGAGGTGTTTAGCATTTAATAAAGATATCAGAAAAACGACAAAAAATATTGTCAAATACACTTATAGGACCAACAAATGCAAGTGCCACCTTCAACGTAACACCCAACTACCAACACATAGATGGCGCCTTCGTCACAAAAAAATAAATTATAATATATAAAAAATAAATAGCTTACAAAGCTGTCACTTCACTTCCATAGTTACTTATTAATTTATTTTAAAAACACTTTCAGTTCTTTTGCCATAATCCGAGGTCCTTCCATCTGTGTCATTTTGTACCGCTGTCATGTGTATAGGGTGATGTTGCTCCATTACTCTTACTCGCTGCATTATATCTTCTCTCAGCAAGCGCCCATAATGGTCATAGGTCCTAGTTTCATCCGTAATACTATTGTCATCGGTTTTATACGATTTACACTCGTATGTTGGGCAACAGCGCGGATAGTCTAGAAATTCATTGGCAGCGGGCAAACGATTGCAATTTCTTTCCAGGCGGGGAACTTGACATCTATTGAGATAAAGTAATGCTTATTATGAGGGACATTTTTTTATTATATATAATTGTAATAACTTTTGGACAAATTTCGAAAAATGTATGAATACAGAGGTTGGAACAAAATTTTTTTTTTTTTTCAAATAATAATAAAAATCTTTGTTTTTAAGATTTGCAACGATTTATGTGATATATATCTTTGTCACTAATGACAATTTTCACTAATCTTTGGCAAAAAACTTAATAAATACGTTTAAAGTAAAATTGCCAAAAATTTCTATTATTCCATGATGTTAGGCAATTTAACAAAGGTCTTTTGTCCTGTGTATTATAAAAGCCTTAAGGTGAGCTCAGACACTCGGATCTGTCGGGAATGATATTGATAACAAATTGATATCTGTTTGCAGATTTGATAAATCCGTCAACAAATCTGTATGTCTGAATGCGACTTACATTTTAAGTACTCCAGTTGTAAAATCGTGCTAATTAATCGTCAAATATTTATAGTAATAACAGAAAGTACTCAAGGATGACAGTTTCTAGTTCTCTATAGAGTAACTGATTCAATTAAAAATCGATATTCGATAACAGTTTTTAGTATTTAAAATTTGAATACCATTACTAGGTCGTGCTTATAGATGACACCGCCTATTTTTTAATTACTAATCGATTTTCGATCTTAAAAAACGCTTTCACAAATGACAAATATCTTGAATTTTAATTCCAATAAAAGAGCGTGCTCTTGCATGATAAAGCCTAGGTCGCTATACAATAATCCTTTTCAATTAAAACTCGGTTTTCGATTACTTTTGGAAAAACTCTCAAACATTTCTAATGCTTTGAATTTAAAAACCGGCTAAAAAACGTGCTTATGGTTGATAGCAATTAATTTTTGATGACTAAGAAAACGTAATAAAACATTTCTATTAATTTGAGTATAAATCCCGTTTACACGACATCGTCAAGGATGATAGCGCCCAGTTATATATAAAACAATGTTTTTCAATTAATAAATGATTTTCGATGTTCCGAAAATAATCTTAAAACGTTTCTGAATTAGAATACCGCTAAAAGAACGTGCTCATGCGTGACAGCGCCTAGTTGTCTATAGAATAGTTTCTTTCAATTAATAATCGATTTCCGATAATATTGAATTTAAAAACCGCATAAAGAAAGTGCTTATGGATGACAGTGGTTAGTACTCTGTAGAATAGTTTTTGCAATTAATAAAAACATTTCGATAAACTTTATAAAAAATAATCTTTAAATATTTCTAATTTTTTTAATTTAATAACAATTAAAGAAAGTGCTCTTGGATGTTCCATATACAATAAAATATTCGATTTTTGATAACTATTAAAAATTGTCTTAAAACATTTCTAGTACTTAGAAATTGAAAACCGCTAAAAGAATAACGCATAATTTGCTAGAGAATGATATTTTTCATATCATAATCGATTTTAGATAACTTGAAAAACACCTTCTAATATATCTAGTACTTTGAATGCCATCGCTAGCTCTTTGATTAATAAACTTTTTCATTTAATAATCGATCTTCGATAACTTTTTAAAAACGCCATCAAACATATCCTGAATTTTGACTTTGAACGTGCGCTTGAAACTATGCGCCAAATTCTGCACATAATGCTATTTTGTACTTATTAATCGATAACTTACAAAATATATTATCATAAATTTCTAGTTCTTTGAATTTGAATACCGCTCATGGTGCTCATGGAAGATAGCTCCTAGTGTTCTGTAGAATAATCTTTTACAATTAGCAATCGATATTCGATAAGTGTAAAAAAAATACTCTCACACTTTTTTAGTACCGTATTTTGAACTTAAATATATGATGATGACAATGTCTAGTTATCTTGAAATAATCGTTTTAATTAATAATAGATTATCGATAAATAAAAATACACAATATTTCAATTTTAATACCGTTAAAAAGGATGACAACGCCTAGTACTCTATAGAATAATATTTTTCAATAAATAATCGAATTCCCATAACTTTTTAAGAAAACACATTAATATTAATTTAAATGACGCTAGCTCAAGGATGATAACGCCTTGTTTCCTATAGAATCCTTTTAAGTATATATTCGATTTCCGATAACTTTTAAAAACACGTTCTTACGTTTCTAGTAATTTGAATTAGAATACCGTTAATAGAACATCCGTTAGGATGAAAGTTTATAGTTATCTATTGAACCTTTTTATATTATTTATACATTTTCGATAACTTTTTTTTTAATATTTAATGATGTTTTTTTTTGTTAGCGCTCTTTACTTATAAAACAATTCTTCAAAATTGATTCACATTATCTCACCTGTCTTCCCACAATTGCAAACTGTCCAAACACTGCACTTTTATGCAACGTCCCGATCTGGTAAATGAATCGCCGATATACAATTCGCGTCCCGTCTCTGGGTCAATACATTTGGAATTCATATTGAAGCGATCTGAAAGTGTTTGCCAGCAAACAGATAACACATCACATGATGCAACCATTCAAAAATAAAAACAACGCATTTTCTTACCGCGGCCATAAGTCGACGACGCCATGGCTGACCCTGACGGATGACCAAGTGACAGGCAGCTATTTGACAGTAGCAGGGTTAATATAAGTAGGCAAATTAACGGCATTTTAAAACTAAAGATGTTTTTAAACATTTTCTGCTATTTTTAGAAAAACCTTTCATGTAATTTATAAAAAAAAAAACAAACTAAAACTTGTACGTAATTTGTTTAAGGCTTCGTTTCCTCTTAATCTATCGATTTGAACTGAATCAGTTTTGATTTTTGTCGAGGTGTTTGGGTAATTCAAGCGAGCTTGTGAGCTGAGATTAAAAATGTATTTGCAAAAACAATTCCTTATCAATTCTCGGATTTCTCCGAGGCGTCTTTGGTAATTGTGGTTCGGGCGTATTGATGATTAGTAGTTTGTTTACATTTTGTTGTTGTTTTGGATTTCAAAATATTTGCAACAGATAAGCTGAAGGGAGTAATGGAAATTCTGTATCAACAGCCAATGTATCGTCAGCATCCCACAGATAGAGAATAGACATTATGTAGTCATACCCGATGAGGGTGAGTGTTGACAGCAGCATGTTCTGTTCAAAGCCGGCAAAGTGGCTGCTGTCAATGAATGGTGTTGGTGACGTTTAAAGGTCAGCCGAAACTGAAGTTTGAGCAAGATCAATGACACATGTAGCATTTGGAGAGTTTACGACGCGTGCTGTTTTATGTTGCTTTTCTATTGGATGTAGAGATTGGGTTTATTTGGTTGTGTTCAGTCAAAAGAGCCAGAGGGAAGATGAGTGCGTAAACGTGATTTTGAGAGGCGGCAAAAGTAAACGGATAATTGATAGTAATGACAGATTATTTTAAAATGCAGATGTTTTCGTAGTTTTTCTTTTCTTGGTGTAAGATATTGATTTCAGGAAATCTGTTGCCTGAAATGTTGAATTATTACGGATAATTTAGGATTCTGGATATAAATGCGTACAGATTTTTTTGAAGTGTCACAGTCTAAAATTAACATTACTATCAAAATTCTTTGTATCGAGATTTTATTCGCCAAAACGGGTCATATTATCGCCAAGTTTTCGATGGAATTACTAATCTGCCAGATAATTTCGTGTGTGAACAGTTGTCAACAGAGTCAAATTTCAAATCAATTCTTTATCGATAACACTCCCAGCAAACCGTTGTCGAAAAAAACTGTGTCTGTTTACCATTTTTCTCGCAGATTTGATAAATCCTTCGACATATCCGACATATCCACGCCTTCACGGTGCGTTCACAACACAGATTTTTAGACGGAGGCGGTTACATATTAAAAATCATGGCAATCTACATAGTACCATAACAAAACTCTCTTGGCGATAGTCAGTACAATAAGTTTTATACGGGGAAAGTCCCTGTTTCACCTTAATCAAATACACAAAATATGACAAACTTATATTAACGGGTTCATTGCTGACATTACAAAATACAATGTAAGTCGACCTGTACTCACCTTATTTCCATTTAAAAAAACTGCAACTACTCAATTTTATTTTCGATTTTCTTATTTAAAATTATATATATATTTATTTTTTTTATTTATAGTACTTTTCTTATAGAAAGTACAATCTAATGCAATAATTGTGTTGTTGTTGTTGATGTTATCTCTTACTCAATGTAATTAATATGATTTTGTTTTGTTTTTCTGTTTGGGAATGAATGAATGACTCTAAGGATGGATGGATTTATGATGACTGATAATGTTTTCATGAATAATGACCGAGATTTTTCTTCTTTTTTTTTGTGTGAATGGGGGAGTGGGCGGAAAGAGTTAGGTGTTGTTGCTATAGGGGAGCGCTGATGAGTCTTACAATTATGAACATTTATTTCCAATATGATCGTTTATCTTAAGTCTAAGAGAAATTATCATTAAAGAGGGAGAGACAGAAAGTAAACAACAAATGAAATTAAAGCAAAATTAATTCCTATATATATTATTGGGAAGAGCTGTCAATAAAGAAAATGTCATATTAAATGTAAATAAGTATATTAGTATGTTTTCGATAACTGTAACTAAGTTTTTTATAAATACGTTCGGTTTTCTATTAAAGTGACATCACAATACCCACTGTGTCTTAGGGGTTTAAGGTATGAAAATTGCACTGTGTTTTTAATACAATGTAGTTTTCTCACCCGCCCCACTTCGATCAAGTTGTGTGAACGTCCCTTGAGAATTGAAAATGTGAATACATCGTTTGTTTGTGTTTATTACCGCTTTCGCTTTTAACTCAAGTGAAATTAGTTTAGATTTTTTCAGTTCTTAAACAAATGCAAATTGTGGATGCGAACATTTCTTGGGTGTATCCAGCGTCAATCTCAGCCATTTACCTCTACACGAGGGCGCAGCCAAGGCGGACCATCGTGTGGTTCTTCCCGGTAGCCCTTCGCCACGACAATGATACTGTCTGAGCTGTGGTGGCGGATAGGGTGTAGTGGTAGTCGTTGTTGTTGTGGTGCTTGTGGTAGTGCTGCTGGCGGCAGTTTTCATAGTTAGAGATGCGGTATCGTAGTCATCGTGTTCGTCGCTGCTACTGCTGCTGCTACTACTGTTATCGATCATATTCTCTTCACTATCATCGGTTTCTTCCTCGTCCATCACCGCCGATGTATTGGGTACATCGTATTTTTGTTTCAGTGTCGAGGGATTATTATGATGTTTCCCATTGGAGGCCGAGGGCGAGGTGTTGTTATCGGTGTTTGTTACAAAATCGGGTATGAAGGCTTCCATGTCACAACGTACTACTATGCGATCACCTGAAAAGCAACAGAGTTAGAGTTGGTATTTAAACTTTAAATATTCGGATACAAAACTTACCCTCAATTAAGAGATTATATGGCGGCAATTTATGGCAGGCTTTGGAACTTCTTAAAACTTCAAATTCCACACAGTATCTGTAAAGGGAAAGGAGGAAGAGGGCAATAAATTAGTATAATAAATAGCATAAAATATGATTTGGTACAAATATATAAAGCATTTATGTTAAATTTGTCAAAATAACTTATCGATAACTTGTTTGTCGCGTGTATTAAAACGCATTCAGAATTGATAGAATCTGTGCGAAAATATAATGTCCATCCATCCTTAGAGTCATAGCAATTCGCTATCGATAACACTTCTGACAGACAAATCCCTCAACAAATCTGGGTGTCTGAACACGCTTCAGGAGGTGGCTTAACTTTATTGATAAAAGCTATCAGTTCGATTAATTATAACACATAAATATATTAGAGAATTTATTTTCCAATAGTGTTATCGATAACAATTTACTTTGACGTAAAGTATAGGTGTTTCACTTATAGGATTTTCTCTTAAATATGAATTGGTATAAATATATAAAGCATTTAAGTAAAATTTAATGGATTAACTTATCGATAACTTGTTCGCTTCGTGTATAAAAGGTAATTCAGACACACGAATTTGTCGGAGAATTGATAGAATATGTGCGAAAATATTATGTGGGAACCAGAATGTCATTGCAATTCGCTATCGATAACACTTCTGACAGAAAAATTCTTGAACAAATTCATATGGCTGAACACGCCTTAAGGGGGTCGCTTAACTTTATTGAAAAAAAGCTATTAGTTCGATGAATCATAACACATAAATATATTGGAGGATTTATTTCCTAATAGTGTAATCGATAACAAGTTATTTTGACATAAAGTATAGGTGTTTCAATTATAGAATTTTCTCTTAAATAAGACAAATCTGTCGATGTGTTTGAGTACCTGAACGGTTCTTAAAAATACCTGTATACAAATACAGATAAACTAAGCACTACTCATTGATGTTTAACTCAAATTTGTTCGTTGAAAAGCAACAGATTTATTTAACTCCCGTTATATTCTCTTAGCCTAATCTTTCCGTCGCAAATTTATCGTTTTTAAAACATCGATAACAATTGCCAAAACTCGTTAAAAGTTTATACTTCCCAGCATACTGCCTTTAAACTGCTATCGTTTTATATAAAATCGAGCAAAATTGAAAAGTTTTCCTGTTTCTCTTTATTAATGGCAAATTGAAAAGTTCAAATACAAAGTATCAAACTAAACAAGCGACTACAGAAACAAAAACAAAAAAAAAATACCATTACAAGTTTAACTTTTATTAGACATTATTACATTTTCATTTGCTAACAAATTGGCTTAGAATTTGCCAACAGCAAACCCACGCTGGGTGTAGGTTTAGAATTACATGATTAAATCTATCACTAAACCAAGAAAAAAAAAACTGGCGTAGAATAGACAAAGATCTTTGCCACCGAAAAAAAACAACTGTTTGTTTCCTAATAAAATCCAATTATTTAAAAATTTACTCATATTTCTCTTTTTGGTATATATGACAAGATTTGCAAAATTTGAAAAAAAAGACATACAACAAACAAACAGTCTACAAATTCAATTGTACATTCAAACTGACAGCAATATCAACTAACTTTGTGTGGTGTGTTTGGAAAACCGCCCCAAAGGCGGTAAAACCATCACAATGATAGCAAAAGCAAAAAGGAATACAATTAAATTAGATTTACCCCTCACCCCTGTGCACACAAAGAGTCATACGAAGTTTGTTTGCATATGCAAAATTTACATATTTTCCAAGTTAATTCTCATATTTTATTGCATTAGGTGGCAGATTCAATTGAATTTTATGCCCTCAAAACATTTACAAGTTTATTATGACCCCTCATACGACAACACACACATACACTTTTACTTATAAGCCGTAAGAAGAAGAGTCACAGCAACAACAAAAAAAGACTTCATAAATTTCATTCACACTCACACATTAAGCAGCCGACAACCGGCAACGGATACAGTCAACCCGGACATTGAGTGTCTGAGCGCTTGTGTGTGTGCTGTTGCGTATATGAGTGTATAGGGAGCACTTCCTGCTATATCCTCTCAATGCGTTTATGTTATTTTACATTTAACAATGCCTTCGAGTCATGTTTTTTATTGTCTTTTACACTTAAGTGTTTTTATTACTCAAACTCTTTCTTTCGTTGTTGTTGCTGGAGCAACATCTTTTTTGAATTTTTGCATTTATAATATTATTAAATTCATGTTGCTGTGTATTTTTTTAAGATTTTAACATAAACTTAACATTTTTTTTTATTTCAAACTATTTGCATATTACTTAACATGATGTAAGATAAAGTTAATAATCAAAAAAAGAAATGTAACGGTTAACTTGATCTAATAGAGATAAAATTTTTAAGTGGGAGAGCTAAGTTGTTACAACATCGTTTTAGATTAAAAAAATTATCTTTCAATACAATTTGGGTAATTTGCATACTAAATATTAGCATAGAAATTTAAAATTCGAATTTTCTTAATTTTTTTTTAAATATTATCATCAAATGGTATTATAGGTTACTTACTTACTTAATTTCCCTTTGAACCCCATGAATGAGGTATGGAATAGCTTCTCGCGTTGTTGTGAATTAACACGCTTTCTATTTTTAGACTTGTTTATCGACGAATGCGAACGTCACTGTTTGAGAAGCTCTTACTAGACACGACGATTGAATCGACGCTTAATACTGCAAAGTTGCTGCCAACAACATTCGAGGGGAGCCGACAATGAAAGAAAAATTTTTTTTTTTTAAGATGACTGGAGCCAGGTTTGAACCTGCGATCTCCCGCATGGTAGTGGCGTGTTCTAACCACTATGCCACGGCCGGTCCCAATATTATAGGTTAGTTAATAGTTTATTAATGATTTAACTTTTTAAAATTTGTTGTGTTTGGCTTATTCTCTTATATTATGTTAATTATTTTATAATAATTTTTTGTCTCTACTTTTTATATTTCTACCCCACTGTGTCTTGCTATGGCGATTCCCCTAACTCCTGCGTCTTATTGAATTCATTCAAGTTTATAGCAATTTAATTTATGAATGAAACCAAAGAACAACATCAACAATAAATTGCAAAAAAGCATAGCTAAAGAGAAATGTAAAACAAATACGAAAAACCACAAATGCCACAGAACAAGAGATCTTTTGAACCACATCGCTAAGTATTAAGTTAATAACCAAACACAATCATTTCATCGGACAAAAAAAAGTTGTATGCGATAGAAGAAAAGAACTAATAAATGTAATTAAGAGAACGAATGATAACAAAGCAATAACGAACTAAGGAAGAAATTTAATAAAACAACAAAAAATCAATTACAAAGTCAAAACTAAATTAACTTATAAAGGGAAATGCTACAAATACAGTGAAAATCCTCATTAGTGGACACCCTCATTAGCGGACACCTCCCATTAGTGGACACTTTTCGAAAAACAATGCCTCAAGTTTGTTTTTCAGTGATAAATTGTTTCCCATTAGCGGACACTCTTATTAGTGGACGTGGACAGCAAATTTAGCAAAAATTTGATCCAAAAAAATCAAAATAGTGGACACTTGTTTTACAATTTGCTTGTTTTGCGCTTAATAAAACCTTGACTTCGTTGACAACACTGTTTTATGTATTTAGGAATAATTAACATTGTATGGTTACCTCCAAATACTACCTCTAAATGCCAACCTTTAGATCAAGGAATAATAAGGAATTTCAAATTTTACTTCAGGGCTTCCATAGTTAAAAATATCATTGCAGATATTGAAAATTTAAATGGAGAAAATTCTTGAATGTCTGTACTTCCTCGATTCGGCTTGGAATAGAGTAAGTAAAGAAACCATACAAAATTGTTTCCGTAAGGCTGGATTTCAGGATTCCCAAAGTTGCGACGAGTTTGATGATGAGGATGAAATTCCATTAAATGAGTGGCAGTTGCTTTTTCAAATCTCTGGACATGCTGATGCTACACAATATATTTCCGTCGATGAAAACGTAAATACCGAAGATGAAAATATCATAGCTGAAATGATAAATACCGACAGCGACGTGGAAATAGAGGCAGATATCGACAACGAAAATTGGGTTGAGGTTTCGAAAACCATAACGAACTGTGATGAGGCCTTAAAATACCTACACAATTTAAAAATTTTTGTAAAGTCTGATTTTAAGGCTTTCAACTTATTCAAGGGACTAGAGTCAAACATTCAGGAGCGCAAGATGATTGAAAAGCAAGAAAACCTGAAGCAAAAAACTATTAAAGACTTTTTTACTTAAATAGTAATACAACTTAAAAAGCCTTAAGGCGTGATGCAATTTATTAACATTTTTTTACGTTTGAAAAACGTTTTTTTCTTAATGAACTGTTTTATGTTTTTGTGACAAATAAGTTATTGAATTATTTTATATTTTTTATTATTAATAAATTATTAAAACTAATTGCAATATTCGCTGTTTTGATTTTTCAATAAAAAAAAATTGTACCCCTCATTAGGGGACACCCCTCATTAATGGACGATTTGTGGGCGACCGTGGGTGTCCACTAATGAGAGTTTTCACTGTACTAAGAACTTAAGCTTATAGGATTATAAATTAGTAAATTAAAGTGAAGAGAGACAGAGAGAGGGAGAATGAAAAGGGTTATAGATACCAACTTCTTCAAAAGTCTTTAATACAATACTTATGAATGCTCTATTTTCCGAGAGTAAATAGAAAATTTTCCATTTTAATTTGTATAATATCCAAGTTAAATTTCTTTAATGACAATTGTAATACAAATTGTTGTTAAGCTGCAGTTACAGCCATACTCGTGTGTACTCACTCACATATATGTAGCTGTTCATTTGTATGCCCTTGAGGCAGACATAAGTTTTAATAACCATCGTTCGTTGCAAGGAACTGTAGAGAAATAACACAAAAAATGAGAATACAATTTCCGTTTCCGCAGGCATTGCCATACACACAGGAATAGGCAGTGTTAATACTGCAGCACACATACATTTATGTACTTGTATATATGATAATACTTTCATTACGACAACGATCCTATTGTCGTTAGAGGAAAAAGAGTAACGACACTAATTTAAAGCTTTTGCTGTTGAAACTACTGGTATATAAAATATAAAAGTATAAAAATATAAAAATATAAAAATATAAAAATATAAAAATATAAAAATATAAAAATATAAAAATATAAAAATATAAAAATATAAAAATATAAAAATATAAAAATATAAAAATATAAAAATATAAAAATATAAAAATATAAAAATATAAAAATATAAAAATATAAAAATATAAAAATATAAAAATATAAAAATATAAAAATATAAAAATATAAAAATATAAAAATATAAAAATATAAAAATATAAAAATATAAAAATATAAAAATATAAAAATATAAAAATATAAAAATATAAAAATATAAAAATATAAAAATATAAAAATATAAAAATATAAAAATATAAAAATATAAAAATATAAAAATATAAAAATATAAAAATATAAAAATATAAAAATATAAAAATATAAAAATATAAAAATATAAAAATATAAAAATATAAAAATATAAAAATATAAAAATATAAAAATATAAAAATATAAAAATATAAAAATATAAAAATATAAAAATATAAAAATATAAAAATATAAAAATATAAAAATATAAAAATATAAAAATATAAAAATATAAAAATATAAAAATATAAAAATATAAAAATATAAAAATATAAAAATATAAAAATATAAAAATATAAAAATATAAAAACATAAAAATATAAAAATATATATAAATATAAAAATAAAAATTTAAAAATATAAAAATATAAAAATATAAAAAATATAAAAATATAAAAATATAAAAATATAAAAATATAAAAATACAAAAATATAAAAATATAAAAATATAAAAATATAAAAATATAAAAATATAAAAATATAAAAATATAAAAATATAAAAATATAAAAATATAAAAATATAAAAATATAAAAATATAAAAATATAAAAATTTAAAAATATAAAAATATAAAAATATAAAAATATAAAAATATAAAAATATAAAAATATAAAAATATAAAAATATAAAAATATAAAAATATAAAAATATAAAAATATAAAAATATAAAAATATAAAAATATAAAAATATAAAAATATAAAAATATAAAAATATAAAAATATAAAAATATAAAAATATAAAAATATAAAAATATAAAAATATAAAAATATAAAAATATAAAAATATAAAAATATAAAAATATAAAAATATAAAAATATAAAAATATAAAAATATAAAAATATAAAAATATAAAAATATAAAAATACAAAAAATGTAAAAATTTAAATATGATATGAATTTCATATTAAAAACGATATTCATTGAACCCGACCGTTTTAGATTTTAATGAAATTTTGCATGCAGCTAGATTTTACCTATAGAAACACAAACTCATTTTTAGAAATTGCATTGTTGAAAATATGTGGGCGTGGCAATAATCGAAATATTTGAAAAATGACGGTAAGATGCGATTACTATGGGATGACTCAACCGAATTGAAAGATCTTGGTGCCATTAGAAAGGTATATAAGTCAGCTTTCGAAAACATACACTGTAAAAATTTTATA
Source organism: Muscina levida (assembly GCA_964034835.1). NCBI lineage: Eukaryota > Metazoa > Arthropoda > Insecta > Diptera > Muscidae > Muscina > Muscina levida. The sequence continues at coordinate 149,867,771 of OZ035882.1, forward strand.
TTACACTGAAAAAATTTTTGTGCCAAAAATAAAAGTTTAAACTTGGAAAACACTTCGAAGATCAAGTCTTTTTTTGCAAAAAAAAATATTTTCAGATAGGTCTATTTAATATATATAACATACCCATTTTTTAAACAATTTTTAAGTAAATGCACCTCACCAGCTTATTCATGTGTTCTACAAATTCCTTGACAAAAAACAGTAAGAAAGTTTCAGTCGGGCAACCCGACTAACATATAACCTCACCCTCACCCTAATTTCTAAAAATGAGGTTGTGTTTCTGAAGGTAAAATGTAGCTGTATGCAAATTTTCATTAAAATCTGAGGGGGTCGGGTTCAAAATGTTCCTTTTTTTTATAGGTTTTGATATGAAATTCATCATAAATAAAAATATAAAAAAAATATTAAAATAAAAAAAATATAAAAATATAAACGTGTAAAAACATTAAAATAGAAAATTAAAAAAATTTATAAAATACATAAATAATAAAAATTCACCGTAATCTAACATTGACCAATTTATAGGATATACACCAAAGTGTTTTTTCTTTTGTTAAACGCATTAACTTCCTATAAAGAGAAATAAGTTTTTCGCGTAACAAACAATAAAGATATATATAAATAAGACTATGTAGATGAATTCAGTCATTAGTATGGGTGGTGCCAGAACGGGAGTGGCAAAAGTTTGTCTATTATTTCAAGGTTATAAGACTGACAAAATGTAAATGTCCTCCAGTTGTCCGTTTGGAAGATATTGCAGAAATATTATTTTTCCAAAAATAGGTCATCTTGTACGACAGTTACCTAAAGGTGTCGGTCAATATAGGGTACAGTTTTTTAAGGGTTTGTCTACTATTACAAGATAATTAAACTGACAAAATATTTAAAATTCAAATATTCTCCAGTTGTCCGTTTGAAAGTTATGGAAGAAATATTAATTATCCAAAAATACCTAATTTTATATGAGAAAAAAATTTTTTATTAAGGATCAGTTAAGTTTTACTTGAATTATCCTGCCCACCAGCAACCTAACGAGCCAGACAGACGATCATTACTTAAAAAGTTTTAAAACTAATTTCCCCTTAAGATACTAGGGTTCTAACTTGTTTCTTATATTGCATTCCAATTTTGCTCTTACATTTTAAATGTAACCACACGTTTTCCCATCTCAACCTCGACTATTCACCTTTACAGGCCACTTTTAAATTCAAACCTTTAAAATAACATTAATCTTTAAAACTTCTTTTGCATTCCTGGAATAACGTAACCTTTTTCTTATCCTCCTTGTCTTGCTGCTCCTCTGACGCTCTCAACTGTCTATTGACGCATTTCTTTAATGACGCTAGATTTCCGTTTTATTTGCTAGTCTTTGCCAGAAACTTTATTCTTAGCTCAAATATGTGTCAAGTAGAAAAAGGCAAACGACATTTTTTTCTCTTGTATTCTTCCTGTGTCTTGTGTTCGTTATTATGTGGAAATTTATTCTCAATTAACGGAAATTTTCAAGGAAATTTGAAATGTATGTTTCATCCTGAAAATTGCCAACAGGTATTTTCCTCCCCCTCTTATGTATATTGTTATGGCCCCATCTCCGGCACTTGACTCGACTGCACTGCTTTTAAAAGGAGAGTGCTACCTAAGGGGTCGTTGTTTTAGAGTCTTTGAGGATTTTTGTCGACTAGAAAAGTTGGGGAAAAGCGGAAAACATGTCTGCGGAAATCGAGCTACTTAAATGTTCAATTACTTTACACTTCTAACGCTTTTAATATCAACTCCCCACCTGCTCTCCCTTAATCACCTACTTCATTATTTTTTTTTGTCACGGTCTGTGCTAAACCATTTACCGGAAACGGAAATCATTTTAAGTGAGAGCTGTTTTTTTTTTTCAAATAACTTTATGGTGTGATGAATCTTTGTGCTGTCAATGCAGGGGGAGAATTTTAAGCCAATCATGTCAGGCTGCCAGTTACTGCGTTCATTCGCTCCCTTCATTGCTAGACGCTAGGATTAATACTTTTTATCTCCATGGACTAAAAGGAGGGTGAAAATATGTTTGTTATTTGCATATCTTGTTTATGGAAATTTCAATTTGATTGTTAGGCAATGATTTGGCAATTTGCTTAGAAAAGTCAGGGAAAACTTAATTCAATTTTCAAGATAATAATTTTAAAGAGATTATTCTCTTCATAATAAGAAAAATGCAAACAAGGCCTTAAATGTGGCGTGGCAATAGGACTGGGGTATGTGAGACACAAAGATTGATTGCAAATAAGTTATGTAAGGTAGTCAATTGATGTGTTGCTAAGACAAGGGCGAAAGTGAATAGGTAAAGTTAGGTGTCGAAAAGTTTGTGCAGAGAAAAGTTTTTTTTAGCTCAATACACGTGTATTGTAAAAAAAGTAAAATACGTTTTAAAGGAATTGAATATTGGAAACATGTGTTAAGAGAAAGTTGTTTAAGACGAAAGCATTTAAATTGATAATAGGTATTGAAGAAAAATTTTTAATAAAAAATTTATTATGAAAAAATAATTTATTAAAACATAGAAAAAATAAAATTTAAAAATATCACAAAAATATGAATATATAAAAATATACAAATATATAAATATAAAAATAAAAAAATATATAAATATAAAAATATAAAAATATAAAATATAAAATATAAAAATATAAAAATATAAAAATATAAAAATATAAAAATATAAAAATATAAAAATATAAAAATATAAAAATATAAAAATATAAAAATATAAAAATATAAAAATATAAAAATATAAAAATATAAAAATATAAAAATATAAAAATATAAAAATATAAAAATATAAAAATATAAAAATATAAAAATATAAAAATATAAAAATATAAAAATATAAAAATATAAAAATATAAAAATACTGCGGAAACAGTAGCAGTGAACCATCCACCGACCACATTATATATGATTGCCCAGCGCTATACAGAAGGAGACTGGAAACCCTGGGGAAACCCTTCTTAAATGGTGTAGAAGAACTTGCATCGTTGGACATCGGAAGGATAAACAACTTTTGTAAAATTTTCAACTGGACGGATTGGATCGAAACTCCGGATTCCCAATCGACAACTGGCAACGCGATCAGTCAGCACACGCGCTGATAGCATAGGTTGAAGGGATGGCACAAATGCCCAACGGGTGTCACAATGGGTCCATAAGGACCTTAGTGTTCTCCTTTGAAGAAGGAGATGCCTGCATACCAACCAACCAACCAACCATAAAAATATAAAAATATAAAAATATAAAAATATAAAAATATAAAAATATAAAAATATAAAAATATAAAAATATAAAAATATAAAAATATAAAAATATAAAAATATAAAAATATAAAAATATAAAAATATAAAAATATAAAAATATAAAAATATAAAAATATAAAAATATAAAAATATAAAAATATAAAAATATATTGTCTACAATAATTTGTTTGAAGAAAAGTATTTTGCTTTCAAACAAGCAATTGGAATGTTGTTGTTGTTGTAACAGCTGGTGGTAGCTGGGGTGATAATTCCTTATTCCGATTTTCTTATTATCGGCACTCGATCGGGCATATAATCCGATTATCATACGATCTTTGTTGGTAACTCTGTTCGTTCCTTCGTAGATAACAAGGTTTGTGTCAAGGATTGTTAGGTGTTGTTGTTGTGAGTTTTTACGCCAAATTCCACCAAAGATGGCGCCAGCTGGCTTGTTGATTTATGTGAGATGTTGATAAATCGTTTTCCTTTTTCCTTGATCCTTGCGCAATCTGGATTTTTGTAGTGGAAGCATCTAGGATGAGTTTTGTTGGCTGGAGAACTCGAAAGTATTTGGAAAAGTAATTTGTTCATCGATGTTGATTTTGGCCAGTGCCCCGGCCGGGAATCGAACCTTCGGATTGCTAGTCTACGTCGGTTCCACTGATCTATGGAAAGCCACAGCATTGGAATGGATTAATTGGAATGATTTAAACTGCTGTTACATTTAAGCGTCTTACTTATGGTACTATTAATATACTATAGGTGGCGCTCAAGTTCTTCCAGTAAAATTCATTCACTTTGAATTTCTTAAAATTTTTTCAAAATAAAGTATAGGTACAATCATATTATTATAATAAAACGACTAGCATGATTTTATGATACCGTTTTATATAACCTAATGCAATGATTTTGATATAAAGAAAATATAATTGGAAAGGTATTTCCTTTAAGTTGTGCACAATTGTATTTTTTTATTATGTATAATAAAATGAGTTACGATTTTTTATAATTTTCCTTAAGAAGTATATAATTTTCTCCCAGTGTACTCCCAAGTTGCTGTGTTATATCTTTAAGAACATAGTTTTTTTTTATAGACATACATTTAAGCTTTGAGCACTTGCCAACTCTCCCGCTCTTGTGCTGATATAAAAGTCTGAGGAAACAAGTGTAGAATGGCACAATAAAATATAAATCGACATTTCGTAAACAACACAACGACAACAACAACATCGCACAAAACCAGCCCCTTGAATACACAACACACCAAAGTCAATTCAAACATAAAAGCCCAGACTAGAACATAGCTGACAGTCACCAACGAGCTGACAAAGCGCCGAGCTGAGCTGAGCGCTCACTCTAAACGTATCCAACAAATGACATTTTTTGTGCTTGTCAAGTATAACAACTAAGCGCAACTTACTTGAGACGATCAGTTGCGATATAAACGTGATAGCGATAAGATATCGTCAAAACAACGACAACGATCTCTCGCACCATCAACAAGACAACATAGTATTTAAAACCGGCAGATTTGCAACAATAAAAACCTAAAACGGCTGAGAATATTAAATTGAAGTCATCGAAAATGAGAGTGGATCTTGTGGCGATGAAGTGATTTGGAGATGTATGACATGTATTTTGTGTTAATGGGGGGTTGTTTATGAAAATATATAATATTGTGTGTGTGTGTGTGTCTGATGTGAAATTGTGCGATGAAAAATATGTGAAAAAAGTGGATGCGTTCTTGCTCAATGGGGAGCATAATTTGAAAATTATGAAATATGAGATATCCAAAATAAAAAAAGGGGGAGAGAAAGCCTCGGCATGATAACTCACCACACGCATGGGGGTATCATATTAAAAGCACAGTAGTAGTGATACATATGAGGGAGTGTGATTGAAATAGACGACATTAAAAAAAAAAAATAAAAAAAATAAGTGTAATTAAAGTTAATGCAGTGATTAATTAATTAAATTAAATAGCAAATTATAGAGTAAAAAAAATTCCAATTTTAAAAAGATAATGTATTAAAAATAAAAAAAGATTATAAAAAACATGTTTAAAATCTCAAAAACAAAAAAAGCCAAAATATGTTAAAAAAAACTTGAAGCAAAATAAAAAACCAAAACAAATAATAAAAATATGTTAAAACTATATAAATTTTTAAATAATATTAAAGGACGTGCACCTGCACCTACTAAAAAAAATTACAATGACAACATTTACGCAAAATTAAAAACAAATCGTTTAAAAATTATGTATTATTTTTGAAAAAATAAAAAAATTAATTTATATAAAAATAAACAAAATATTATAACAAAACTAATTAATTTTAAATAAAACCTAATACAATCTCAAAAAAATTTTATAAAAATTCGGAAAACCTACACCGACCAAAAAAAAAATAATTACAATAACAACATTTACACACAATAAAAAAAATCGTTCAAAACTTAAGTATTATTTTTTAAATAATAATTTTTATTCAAATAAAAAAAATATGGAAACAAAAACTAAATAAACTTAATTAACTCCTTTTTAAAATACAATCTCTAAACAATTTTATAAAAATTCGGAAAAATATGATATTAAATTAAAAGTACAATTTAAAAGCAGTACAGAAATTTCAGTCAGGTGAACTATATGATTAATACCCTCACCCCCCTATGACCTTACTCCAAAATGCTGATGGATACTATATAACACTGAGCTATTAAAATTAAACGATTTTTAAGTGAAAATACATATTTTTTTCACATAGCCCTGCTTGTGAAGTGTAAACTTATGACCAGACATATCTGTGTATTAAAAACTGTAGAAAAGGCTACAGTGTAAGAGTGTTAATGAATTCACCAACAAAGGTTGAACGTTTAATACAATATTTTGGGGCGTATAGTCATTTTATAGGACGGTACCGAAAGGGTCATTTACGGTACCGAATAAGTGTATAGGAAAATGTCACTAATTTAAAAAAAAAATCCTATATCTATGGGATTATTTTGTTTTTACTGGGAACGGCAAGTGCGTGGCGTAAACCTCCGAGTTTTCCAGGTTTTACCTATATTCACAAAATATTGAGAGTAAACAATTTTTAATGCACTAAAGATTTCTTTTTGGAAATATTGAAAAAATATTAATATTTGAGAAATTAGGTAATTTGTACAGGAGGTACCAATAGGAGCGGTATAACATGACCCAATTTAATTGTATATCAATGTTGAAAAATCTTCCAGGTTGTAGGAAATTTGCACCTGCAACAAAGATGGGGTGTCGCAAATGCTTCGGTTTTCTGAAGTTTTATCTATTATTATGAGATAATTCTGACTGACTAAATTTAAATACCCTGCAGTTTGTGTTTAAAAGTTATGGGAGAAATATAAATTTTCCATAAATAGGTCATATTGTATATGAGGTACCAGAAGAAGTCAGCCGGGGGGGTTATTCTTGAGTCAGAGGTGTATTGGCGTATACCTTGCGCCAAATTCTTCTGAATTCTGTCTACTTACAATAAAGTTATGTATGTTAATGTATGTGGGTGAATTCGGTCATTTGTTTCAGAGGTACCAGAAGGGGTGCGACAAATGTTTCGTTTTTCTGACGTATTGCATATTATTACAAGATAAGTAGATAGGCCAAATACACATATTCTGTAGTTATTTGCTTAAAAGTTGCTGTAGAAATATTATTTTCCTACAAATAGGTAGTTTTGAATGCGAGGTTCGGTCTATAAATTATGCTGAATTCGGTGAACTTACAACAAAGATTTGTATATAAACATATATAAGTGAATTCTGTCATTTGTATGGTGAGTACCAGAAAGGGTGTGGCAAATGTTTTGGTTTTTTGAGGTTGTGCCTACATTATCATGCAGTTTTCCGTTAGAAAGTTATGGAGTAATATATATTTTCAAAAAATAGGTCAACTTATATTAGATGTACCAAAAAGGGCTATTCCTTAGGCTATGCCTAAGTTACACTCGTGTTATCGTACCCACCAGCCAGCCAGCCAGACAGACAGACGGACATGGTACCATCGTCCTTAAAAGTCCTTAAACGTATTTTGTCTTAACATACTTGGGGTCTAAGTCCCTCTCCTCCTCTCTTTAAAAGCGGTACCATTTTTTGTGGGTATCAATATGGGTGAGTTTATAAAAAAAGTACGTTTCATAGAGAATTTTAGTTTTTGTACAGTAAACGCAGTTTTTCGTATAAACATCACAGTATAAGTGAGTGAGATTACATTTAAAACAGTGCCAGGCAAAACCGAATGCACGAATACACAAATATTATGTGTTTGTTTATGTGAATATAAAGCAAACCTATGTAGTGTTGATTTTACAACAATCAAGCAGAGACTGACCATAGACTGACTGCTTTGAATAAAATATATCTTCGTGTACATGTAAATTACCGTGTTTTTGTGAAAAATACTATTATTACCGATCTCACGAGGGTATGAAGTGCCTGGTATTGATTTAAAAGTATCTTTCATAGAAAATTTCAGTTTTTGTAAAGAAAATTTCCTTTTATGAATAACTATCAGAGTGTAAGGGAGTCAGATTTCAATAACATTTAGAACAGTGTCAGGCAAAACCGAACGATTAGGGTATTTATCAGTCAGATCGTTTGACTGAAATTTCTGTACAAAATTTTTCAATATTTCGCTCTAACGTACTAAATACAACATTATTTCATTTCTCATATCTCTATCTAAACTCAAATGACCTCCCCCCCTCCATACCATACCGTGCGAAGGGTATTAGCATTTTACGACCGGTTTTGTCACGTGCTTTAAATTGAAACCTATTTTTAAATAAAATTTCAAAAGCAAACCACAACAACACCAACCAATAAATTAATTTCAATAACAAAAGTCGTACACCAAACCCGGCGCCTTTGCTAATAGTTTAAAACTAAAACAACAACCAGAAAAAAAACTAAGAACAAGTTATGACGACATTGAAATGCCAAGAATTGCAACAAGATGTAAACTAAAATGTGCAAAATGGCAACTCTATAAAAAGTCAATATACAAAACAAAAAGATTTAATTAATGCAAACACAAAACAAATGAAATCAATAATAGGAAATAAAAAATAAAATAAATAAAAAAACACAATAACAATAAAACGTCATAAGCAAATAGTGTCTAAAGAGAGGAGAGTTAAATAATAAATAAAAACACTATAAAATGTGAATAATTACGATAAGGAAAAAAATAACAAATTTGAATATCTAATTGTATAAAGTAGCCAAGTGTTTTATGGCATTTACATAGACGTTGTCATCGTTAAGTTTGAAAAGTCATTCCACTAAACAGCTGATATTTTATATTTATAAACAAATAATTTAAATATCTAGTTCAATGAGATATTCAAGTGTGTTATGAACCATCCATATAAACGTTGACCTCCTTTGGTTAGGGATTTTTATGAAAAAAACAGCTGATATTTATATGACAGAACAAATGGTTTAGGTAACAAAATACGGATTTAAGATACTTAACTCGTTTCCTGAAATGCCTTAAGCTACACACAGACGGTAGCCAAATCTTACAATATTGCCTGAAAAATGTGTTCAGAAAATATCAAACAACCGTGTGCACTTCAAATTATTATATTGCAACATTTGCAGAAAAAGCATTGCCAATACATTTGAATACAACAATATTGCCACAACTCCGACAATCGTATTGTCATTAACAATTTTTTGTAAGAGAATTGCAAACAATTTTAATTTGCAGATGTGTGAAGTTTATGCATCTGCCAAATAAATATTTTTATATAGGCAACACTGTCCATGTCGGTACATTGCCGGTACATTAGCAGATTTGACAACATTGCAAGATCTGGCAACAATCTATACATAGTTGTACACCTTTTCTCGTACCAAATGATATACACCTTAATACCTAAAGGCGTGTTCAGACCCATGGATTTGTCTGTCTGTAGTGCTTTCGATAACGAATTGCTATGGTATTCTGATTGGCAACAATCGTTCACATACAACATTTTCTCGCAGATTGTAAAAATCCATTGACAGATTGGTGTGTCTGAACACGCCTTAAGGTTGAGCGTTAAATGCTGTTAACAGCCGAGTACAAGTTTTCTAAAAACTATTTTTTTTTACATATATCGCATATTTTGATGAAATCTAGTCGGTTGCAAATCGAAATCTTGTAATTCTTCTATTTTTTTTAATGATTTATATGTTCGCATTGTAAAACAAAAGACGTAAACCTCTGGCAATTTTGTCAAATCTGCTAATGTACCGGCAATGTACTGCCATGGCCAGTGTTGCCAATTTTATTATTTCTCTGCAAATGATATATTTGGAAGATTTTGAGTTTCACACGATTTTCGGATGTCTGGCAATATTGTTGTTTTACAATGTAATAGCAATGCATTTTCTGCAAACGTTGCCATACAAAAATTTAAAGTGCACACGGTGGATGGACATTTTCTGAACATTTTTCTGGTAATATTGTAAGATCTGGCAACCGTCTGTGCGTAGCTTATGTTATATGTATGTCTTGCCTTATCAAAATCAGCCGTTTTATAACATGACTCTAAAGCCTAATTCACATTACATACCAAAATCTTCCCTTTTTAGTTATTATTATAGACCCTTTATGTTTTATCTCAAAAATATCAGCTGTTTTATAAAATGAAATTCCAAAGAAAGATATTTCCACAGCAATACGACGTATAATAACACATTTTTACGCTCCAGCAGTCTTAAATATGATTAACTTAATGTCATTTAAAACTAGAGCCAGTGTTGTTCCTAATTAACTCGTATTATCTTTGCCACAGCTAAAACTTGATAATAAAACCCTCCCTCCCCTCAATGTAAATTGTGTAAATCAATAACATTTTCCGTTAAAACACTCCTTCAGTTATAAACCGCCAACAAAAAAAAAAAGAATTACGAACTCTTCTTACATTGAATTCATAAAATTATATTAATGTCATTTTCTGCCAAATGTCAAAATGTCAATACCAAAAATGTCTAATTACAAATCAACCATAAAATCGTCAACAACATCAACAACAACGCCATCAACATCATCATCCTGTCGCTCGGCGGCAGCTAGAACTATGAGAAGGGCATCAAACTCAGCGGCATTCAAAAAATTTCTTTTAATTAATTTATTAATTTTGTGTCAAAGTTTGTTTCTAAATGCCTACGCAACGGCGCAGCAGCAGCATCACAAATCACAACAACATCACAAAACGCCTCATATCTTCTCTGATGATACATTGTCAATGTTGACAGCCACATCGCCGCTCTCATCAGTCCCCTACAATGCGGATTCTGATGAATATGGCGAGATTTTGGTGACATCTGCAGAATCAGCTGTTAACGAGGGTATGCCAGCAGATGCTAGAGCTGCTGCGTTTGATGATGATGATGATGATTATGATGGCAACGACCACGACCACGACCACGACGGTGATAATTTAGCCATTAATCAAATCATAACAAATCTAACACTGCTTCAGGATGCATCGCATGAATATGATGCGACAACGGTTTCAGTGTTGGGCAACGTAACGCATTCGTGTCTGCAGAAATGTATTGAAGAGGTAAGTTGACTACAATTATATATATATCGATACCTTCATATAAAAAAGACTCAACTCATAAAAAGTTAAGTATACAGGAGGAGGAAAAAACGTAATATGGACAAACTATAAAAGTAAGAATTTTTTTTAATGCAGTTTTTATTCAAAACATCAGCTCTATTTTTCATCTAATCAGTACGAGAATTTAATACAAGGTGTAACAGGATGTAATCAACATGAAAAACTGTTTATTTATTATAAAAGTCATTCAAATGGATCCTTTACGTTACCAATTGATAACTAAAGATACACACAGACGGTTGCCAGATCTAACGAATTTGCCTTAAAAATGTTCAGAAAATGTTTATCAACCGTGTAAACCTAAAAATTGAGTCCGCAAAGTTGTCAGAAAAAGCATTTAATTAGCAGATGTGCGAAGTTTATGCATCTGCTAAATACACCATTTGCAGAAAAACAATATGGCAACACTGCCCATGTCAGTACAATGCCGGTACATTGGCAGATCTGCCAACTTTGCTAGATCTGGCAACCGTCTATACATAGCTAAAGGATAAAGTCTTCAATTAATTCGCACAAAATTATTAATGAATTCTAAAGCCAAGTTCACATTGCGTATTTCGAGGATGTGTAAATTAGATCTTGTTTTTTACTATAGTTTTTGGGACTATTGAGGAAAGTAAAAATAAATCTCCAAGTCGCAAATTTTCACACAATGTAGACAAAATTTTACCCTCCCTCACCTTTAATGACCTCTTTTACTCGCTTTAGTTCTTAGAAATATTAAGGTCATTATGTATATTAAAAAAAATATATATATTTCTGTTTAGCAAAACATGTGATAGTTGTTAAGGTCAATTTAATTTAAAGTATTGAGTTTGGAGTTAAACGTGTTTTCATTAAATTTCGACACGCTATAGTAGACATTTAATCTCAAACTGCTGTCAAGTGAAAATAAAACAATAAACATCAATAACAACAAAATGGACTATACATTAAAATATACATATATTCTCTTCGCCAAGTAAAGAGAATCATGTTTACTTAAGTAAATCGTGAGATGTTGTAATAACATTTTTACACTTTTTTTAAGTGAATATTCTCATAAATTTTACAACTGTCAATGTTATTACAGCAAAGTCTTTTAAATTCAGAAAACGCGCAAGAATATTGCATTTAATTAAAACTTGACAACTCGCACGTTTCAGACAACTTTCAACGTCTGTCACTTTGTGCTCTCCCAACATTTGCGCGCATTTTCAACATTGTGTGTAATGACCTACAGATTTTCTGCGAGAACAACAACAACAACAAACTGGTAATTTTTAATTAAACCAGCTCCAGCAACGCTTTCGCTCAGCACCATAAATTTTATTGTGTCGTTTTGACAAATCAAACACCTTTTTCTGTCAGCGTTACTGCTGCCTCTGACTGCTGCTGCTGTTGTTGTTTACGAGTGCATTCGAAAGAGCAGCAAACGCATAAACATTTAAAGGTTAAAGAAATTAAGAACATGTCTTTTCATTATTTTCCTCATCTCACACTTTCCACGCGAAATACGAGTCGCTGTTGTTTGTCGCTGTTGTTGCCGTTGGATGCTGTTGCATTCTTTTGTCATTAAAAAACAGATTTTGTCATAAATCTTGCACTCTTTTTCTTTTCTCTTTGGCTGTCACTGCTGGAGCGAAAAATAATATTGTAAAAAGCTTTTTAGATAATAGTTTCTTTTGCGTACAAAAGGAACAAAAACGTAACTAATAAAAATCTAGTTCATCTTTTGTGTCATGATCAGCGTCAGCGTCGTCATCATCCCCCGGTGAACGCAATTGCTATGGTTCTGCACAGTGGGTTGTAAAGAGTGCAATTGGTGTCAGGGTATTGTATGTCCTTTTCTTTAAAGACTAGGAAAGTATTACGGTTTTCGATAAAATAAAAGCTTTATAGTCAAATTGTAAAACTAGTCTATAGTCAGAAGCTTTTGTTAGTGGCAATAATAACAGTGACATTAATAATAAAGACAATTTTAATGATATAAATGAAAATTAAAAACTGTTTTTCACAAGGGTTGAAGATTTTTATGACACTGATTCATTAAAGCTTTTAAAAGTTGAAAAAAAATTACAAAAATATGAAGGGAACTGTAATTTTATTTTATTCACGATGCTTAGAGAACTCAGGCAGATAAACTCAATAACAAGGTATTTTTGGAAAGCTTTTTTCTAAAAGCTACACCACAATATTTTTGTAAGGTAAATTTTTTAAAAACTGTAGATCTTTCTTTCTTTTTTTTGAAGTCACAAATTTTGGATCCAAAGCTGTGTATGCAAAGCTTCAATGAGTAATTATTTGTAAGTTTTGTAGCAAAGCTTTCGAATTATTAAAATATTATCAATTAAAAAGCATTTACAAAATATTCACTATAGTTGTAGAAAACTTCCGGAAAATTGTAGAATGTATAGAAATTTAATACAAATTTAAGCTTTTAGAAATAATAAAATCTAGAAACAATTATTGATGTAAGATGTTTGAAAAACTATGAGAAGGCTAGCGCTTTTCCTGAATATAACAACAATTAGATTTTTTTAATTTTAACAAAAGCTTTACTAGCTCTCTCTGCAGCTATTTTAAAATGGAGCAAAAGTTTTTTTTTAAGCACTGCAATGTTTTGGACCAAAATATTTAAGAAAAATCTTAAAATTTTATAAAACTACTGGGAATTAGCAAAGCTTTTAAAATTCTAACATTAATGGCACAATATGTGTGAACTAAGTGTTAGCTTTTACTGCAATATTTGTGAAAAGTTAAAAATATTTTAGGCAGGTCGATATATGTATATTTATTAGAGTAAATTTCTTAATAAAAGCTTCTAATTCACGAAAGCTTTTATTTTAGGAAAATATTAGCCACAAGCTTTTGTTCAACTAACAAGATTATAATTTCAAAGATAGTTAGCTTTTTAATGTTAACAACAGTTTAATCTGCTTTCTCTGAAGCATTTTCACACATTGTAAAGCTTTTGAAATAACTAAAATATTATCAATCAAAAACTGTTTCAGAAATATTTAATATTCTTATACAAAACTACTGGGCTAATGGATAGCTTTTAAAAATAAAGTATCATGTGTTAACAAAATATAAGCTTTTAAGGCAATTTGTGCTAAAAATTAAACTATATTCCTTTAAGCTTCAACGATTGCAGTTAACTCACGATGTATATTTATTATAGCAAATTTCTTTATGAAAGTTTCTTTTTGACGAAAGCTTTAAATGAAAAAAGCTTTTGTTGTGGGAAAACATTAACCAACATATTTGTTAGCTATCTCTGAAACTTTTTTTAAACATTGCAATGCTTCCGTAATTATAAAAAAATATTATTAATCACATATTGTTATAAAATATTTCATATATACATAAGCAAACTCCTGGCATAATGTAAAGCTTTCAAAAACCCACGAGCATGTATTAACAAAATTTAAGCTTTTAATGCGAGTTTTGTACAACTTAAAAAATATTCCTTTACGGTTCAATGATTCATTATATATATTTATTGATGCACATTTTTTTTACCAAAGTTTCTTATTGACGAAATCTTTAAATGAATAAGCTTTAAATGAAGAAAGCTTCCGTTTTAGGAAAACTTTAACATTTATTTGTAAATGATTATATTATCCTTTCGATAATAGTTTGTTTTATTCATTTTTACAATTCTTTCATTTGCTTTCTCTGGAGATTTTTTTTTTTTGAAAAAAAACATTAAAATATCAGTTGATAGTATTTTTTATCACTCACAAATTGTTTATAAAAAATTCGCTATAAATGTAGGAAGCTCCTGGGAACTTATTACAGCAAATTTTCTAATAAAAACTAATATTTTATGAAAGCTTTTAAGCTTTCGTATTAAGAAAACAAAAATCCGTGAGATTTTATCATTATGTATATAATTAGAATTCTATAAATATAGTTTGTTTCCTTTTGTAAGCTTTTATTATAAGAAAGTCTCAGAGCTTTAATTTAAAAAAATAAGGACAATAAAATTTCGATTTTTTTGATAAAAATTTGTTATTTAAAAAAAACATTTTTCTGATCTTTAGCCGAATTTGATGTATCATACGATACACTAACGTAAATTGATATAATTTGTTATTTAATATTTACACCAAAGAATTTTTAAATAAACCCGTTTTAACGGCTGCATAAAGCTCATAATTGTTGTTACCAGTATTTAATAAATTTCAGCATTTATTGAAATTTAAAAAAAAATTTTATATTGTGCCTTAGTTTGTAAAAAAAATTAAAAACAAAAAATTGCGACAATAAAATCTCGATTTTTTTGCTTCAAATTTTTTATTTATAATGGCTGCATAAAGCTTATAATTGAAAATTCATAAGAGCTTTTTGTTATGCACATAGTCTGGTGGGAAATGTTGGAAATCGTTTGCAAAAAAAAGTGAAAAGTTTTGTTTTTGCAAAAAATTATGTAAAAAGTACAAAAGCTTTCTTAAAATAAATTGCAGGTTTATTGAAGTTTCGTTAGCAATGAAAAGCTTTCTCATCATTTGAGAAACCTGTAGAAAAGCTTAACCAAAATAAGCCGTCAAGTCCGGCCACTATTATAAGACATTATTATAAAAAAAAAACATTAGCCTACCCTCCTTTATCTAAGACGTACTCATAGCACCGTTTTCAAATTTCAATGTCTTTATTACATTTTTAACACATATTTTCTTCTCTCATATAAAATAAATTTGAATTTAATGATGTCCCTTTGTAAACGTCTTCCATTGAAATACCAGAATTTCCTCTGTTCTGTTTGATATTAAGTGCTGTAATTCAATCTAAATGGGGTTGAATATAATAGCAGCTGACTATGAAATTGCTCTATTTACATTATACCAACAACGCCATTGATGCCATGGCATGTTGCAACTATATCAACTAACAAACACTAAACTGCAATGACAATGAAAAGATGAAGAAGATGCAGTTTTTTTTGCCAAAGAATTCAAATAGAAAAATGTCATTTCCTTTCTTTTGTGCTTTCAAGCCATTGGCAAAGAACGAACACAAAAAGCAGTAATACACCAAAGCTTTGAATGTTTGCTAATTTTTGCGTTACAAGGAAAAAATGGGATAAAAACTAGCATTTTTTTTCAAACGTTTCTTTGATTTGCTACTTGAACATTTCCTAAATTTCCACTTTCTGTCGTTTCCTTTCCTTGATTTTATAAATTTCCTTTCTTTCTTATATTTGCCTTAGCATTTCCCTGGCAGTTAGTTGAGTGTCCTACAAATATCTGTTATCTTCTTATTTGCTTTTGCTTGCTTGCTTGTGTTGACTGTTTGCTTTGATTGTGTTAGCCACTTTGTGTGCTGGGTTGTCATTGCTTTCGCATTTGTATTCATCGCTGTTGTCTGTTTAATTGACCACACTTATTATAGTGACGTTTACACACATTGTTTTACACGTTGCTATTGTTGTTGTTTAGCTTTGTTTGAAATGTTTTTCTGTTGTTTTTGGTAGCTCTCTCTCTCTCTCTCTACGTCTTGAGTTTGTTGTTGTTGAAACATTTTATTAAATGCTTAAATACCCACATAACAATTATTAGAAGAATTGCGATGAACATCAAAATCAATTAGCAAAAGTAAGATGTGGATAACCCAGTGATCAAAGTTGGAGGGGGTGGTGGGCAACATTTGGCTGTATAATCTGTCAAGGATTTGTGATTAATGTACGATGTTTAGTATAAAATATCTTAACGGTAGATTGACCAGTGTTTCTGTGTTTAGCGTTGTGAACACCGCCTTAATAGCTGCAGGCAACATTTTCAGGACTTTACAGGCCAAGAGTTTTTTTTTACACAAAATTTCAGATTAGTTCCTTAAAAGTTGTAAAATTGTAAGAAATCTTAAAATAGATTTTTGTTAACTTCTTAAATTAAAGAATAGCTGTAATCGTTGGGAATCAGGATCAACAAGATCTTAAGACATATAAAGTATCTACTATATTTAATTCTGGTATTTATTTACATTAATCTTTTGCAGGGAAAGCTTATATACAGTAAGCTTCATCTTCTTCAAAAAAAAGAAAAATGTTTATGATTAAGAATTTCTATGTGTTTAAAGCTTTAATATTGTTTGCTGGGTTATTAACGTAGCGTTGCCATTCCTTATTGTTCTTGTTCGTTTTGCAGAGGCGTGTTGTCTTCTGTCAATTACCTTGTCACTTGAGTTGGGAAGTTGAATTCCAGTGACATTTTCGTTTTATTTTGCATCAGAACTAACTGACAGCCAAGGAAAAATGTTAGAAATAAAACAATCTTATTAAGCTTATACCCAATGTAGTCTTAGCAAATTTTACTCTCAATAGCATTATGTGGGAGAAATTGGTGACGTGCAATAAAACGATAGGTAATAAAGCCATATGGCCTTATTTCCTAATCAAATGGGGGAACGCCCTTCACCGCATACGCCGTAGTTAGTCTTTGAGTACTAAGTCTCGCTACTCTCTCTCTCTCTCTCTCTCTCTCTGCAGCGCGAGACAAATGCGGTGAGGGCACGCCCAACCACTTGTATGGGAGGTACTAGATATAGCGGTCTGATTTCGGTAAAGCTTTATTTTTTTCCAAAAAAAAATATTACGTTCTGCAAACTTTGAACAAAATTGTATGGATGTAATAGTCTGATAAAATTTCAAGACTTACTGGGCACTTTATATGGGGGGTACCAAAAAGCCTGGTCCGATTTTGCTAAAATTATCTAAAATAAGTATAATAGTCAGAAAAATTACGTTTTGCATAATTTGGTCAAAATTATTCAATCCTTTAGAGTGTTATAGTGTGATATAGTCAGTTTCAAAGCCCACTTTACTCTTTGTATGGGCGGTATCTCAAGGCGTGGCAATTTTGCGTCCAAACTTTGAGATTTTCTAAATATTGGCTTGGTATCAAAAGTCACTTATCTTACATATTGCTGCAACTACTCATGCAAGCTATAAAAGATCCCCTTTTTGGTGGTGTCCTTCCGTCTGACCCCGCATCCATAATATAAGAGCTATCAAGCTGAAAATAGGTATATTTACAAGTTTCTAACCCTTAAGCGAAGGTTGAGTTCTTAAATGAGCAAGATTGGATAAAATTTTCTCCTACTTACCAGACAAACTCTCCCTATGTCGGATGTCCGTCAGACGTAGTTTAAGACCTATCGAGCGGAAATTTGGTATGCAAGCTTTTGTCATCTGAGCGGAGGTTAAGTTCCAAGATGAGCAAAATCGGGCAAAAATTACACCCACTTCCCATGCAAACTGCCCGTTTTAAGGGTTGTCCGTCTGTCTGTCTCTGCGATCAGCCCTAGCTTAAGAGCAATCGAGCTGAAATTTGGTATGCAAGCTTATATCCTATAAGCGAAGGTTAAGTTCCAAGATGAGCAAAATCGGACGAAAACTGCTCCCACTTCCCATACAAACTCCCTCTTTTTGGTGGTGTCCCTCCGTCCGACCCCGCGATTTCATCCATAGTATAAGAGCTATCGAGGTAAAATTTGGTATCCAAGCTTTTACCATTGAAGCGGAGATTAAGTTCCAAAATTAATAAGTTCGGACAAAAATTTAACCCACTTCCCATACAAACTGCCCCTTCTGTCTATGCGATAAGCCCTATGTTAAGCTAAAATTTGTTATTCAAGGTTTTATCCTCTAAGCGGAGGTTAAGTTCTTAAATGAGCAACATCAGATAAAATCTACTCCCATGCAAACTCTCCCTTTGTGGGGGTGTCCGTCTGTCGGTCGCCGTAATTACCTCCGTAGTTTAAGTAATATCGAGCTCTAATTTGGTAAGCAAGCTTTTGCCATATAAGCGGAGGTTAAGTTCTAACATGAGTAAGATAGGACGAAAACTGCTCTCACTTCCCATACAAACTCCCCTTTTTAGGGAGTGTCCGTCTGTAAGTCCCTGCGATCAGCAGGGAACAATCGAGTTGAAATTTATTATGCAGGCTTCTAACATCTAAGCTGGGGTTAAGTTATAAGATGGAAAAGATCGGACAATAACTTCTCTCACCTCCTATACAAACTCCCCCTTTTTGGCTGTGTCCGTCTGCCTGACCCTGAAATTACAGCCGAAGTTTTAGAGCTAGCTAGCTGAAATTTTGTAAGCTAGCTTCTATTCTCCAAACAGAGGTTAGATTCTAAGATGAGCAGGATCGGATCGAATTCCACCTCCCATACAAACTTTACCTTTTTGAGGGTGTCTGCCTCTGCCTCTCACCGCGAGTACATCCGTAGTTTAAGACCTATCGAGCTGAAAATTTGGTATGCGAGCTTTATTCCCTAAATAGAGGTTAAGTTTTAATATGAACAGGATCGGACAAAAACTATTCCCAACACCCCTTTTTGGGGGTCTGACCCTAAGATTACAGCTGTTGTTTAAGAGCTGTATTTTTATCCTCTAAGAGATTACTTTTTGAGATGAGGAAGATGGGACCAAAACTACTTCCACTTCAAATACAAACTCCCCTTTTTTGGGGGAGTCCTTCTGTCAGTCTCTAGTCTAACAAACATAGTTTTTGAACTATTCAGCTGAAATTTGGTATGCAAACTTCTATCCTCTAAGCAGAGGCTAAATTTTGAGATAAGCAAATTTCGAGATAAGCAAATTTCGAGATCGGATGAAAACTACTATGAACTCCCAATTTTGGGGGTTCACAAATTTGTAAAATATTAATCAAAAATACCAATTAGTTATGATCGTGAATACCCCTAATAATTTTATTACCATTTGTACAAATGGTGAAGTGTGTTCGAGATAATTATTTTACTAGTTTATATTATTTTTTTTTTAATTGAAAGGAAAGTATTTTTTATGTTCTGAAATTTTGCTTTGTAATTTTTTTTAAATGTGTATTCAAAGGTCAGTTTTTATAAAAGATAACCGTTTTACCTCGAAATTTATAAAAACAACTAATTTTTCATCATGTCCCGTTCGTCGTTTACTGTAATTTCTATTTGGGACTACTCTAATGCCACCTATAGTAAATTTGATGTACTATTTTTACTAAACATAACATTACAACAGTACAATAGTAAATAATAGTAATAAAAAAGGTTTTTTTAAAGAGTACCTATTTTTCGCAAAACATATAAATCGAATACTTTGACTATCTATGAAAGACAACTCTTACGCCTCATATTTTAAATTAATGGTACTATGTCTAATAAAAATTAAAACATATCAGTACATTTAGTAATAGCACAGTAATAAATAATAGTAATACAAAATATTAATTTACGTTAAGTGTATCGAAATGATACAACAAATTCGGCTCAAGATCAGAAAAGTGTTCTTTATTTATTGTTTGATATTTTTGGTCAAATTCAGTGTGTCACGCACTAGGATGACGCGTTTCGAACTCCATGACGAGTTCATCTTCAGACCCCTTTGTGACGAACTGATGCACAATGGTACATCATCAGCTGTATATATATCTACAATTATGCCAAACATATGCATGTGAAGTAGATATCAGCCGAAAATGTCCAGCATAGTTATGAATTTGACCATTCACAATCAAACATGAGAATGGAGGATATTTTATCCCCACGATTCCCTTTTTACCTCACAATATACAAAATATATTTTTATAAAACGAATATTTATATTTCCTTTCAAATTGTATTTATTTTCGCCATTGTGTAAATAGACTTTTGGTCCACCCTATATTTTGTTTTTTTTAAACATTTTTTTTTTATTTTATAATATTTTAGAATCAGCAGTATTAGTGTCGAGGCTCACACTTTTTTTCTTGCAGAGTTATTTACAAAATAGTATATTTTTTTCATATCCGAAAATTTTTCAGAACCCCATATAAGTTATCGGCCCATATTTCGTTTTTGGGACCTAAGTTGAATTGTATTAATATTATGTCTTAAAAAAACTTTCAAATATTCATAAATTAACTAAAAAGTCCTTCACGTTCACTAAGTCCCCCCCGCCATGGTTTCTGACTAATATTTCCTTGTGAGTATGTGACCTCCCATATCATTTACAACAAACTGAACTACAGCGGACATGTGTCTAACGTCACAGGCTGACACAATCACACACACACACACATACACTCGTAACTAATGTCTCGGCATCTTCAAATTACTTACGATGTCATCATTATTAACGTGAGCTAATTCCATTAGATGGCGATATTAAATAAGGCAACAACTTAAATTGTCTACGAAATTCCAGATTAGACAACAATACCACTACAATAACAACATCTACAAACACGTAGTAATATAGCACACATGTAGTAATATAGCACTACCCGCCAGTTTTTAAAGAAATCAATTGCCACTAAATACTAGTTATGTAGTCGATTACAGGAGGTTAATTTCCACATGATACTAGCTATGTGGTAGAATACAGCGAACTAACTACTGAGCTTGATCCAAGTAAACGAGGACGGGTCAATTTGAAAGTGTGTTTGCTAAAATGATTTGTTTTTTTTTTATTTTTTTTTTATCATATTTGCTGTTTGTTACGATCAACTTCCAACGAAAGTGAAGCAAAGCAAAAAATGTCCCGTTAGTTGAGTGAAAAAAACAAACTTGAATATTTGGTGGTGGAGTTTTAATTCTTGCAAGCGTTCTTTAGTCGCAATTTGATAATCGTGGAATTAAAGTCCTTGATAAAAGAAACATTAATTAAAGAGGTGATAATCTGAATATTACTACGATAAGTATTTAATAAGTAATATGTAAGTATTTGATAAGTTTATTTTATTTTTACTGAATTTTTTTACTCAAAGAATGAAATTTTTTAAAATAAAATATGTAATGTAACTAAAATAAAATTCATATAACTAAATAAAAACGTAATATAAAAAACTGAAAATTTGTTATACTTTAGTCTTAAAGAACTAGTAAAGGAAACAGTCCCAAAGAAATAGGTCCGTAGTCAGTAATAAAGAACTAGAGAAATAGTTGGAAATAATGTTCCAGTTACGTAGTTGGTATGTCAGAACTATAGCAGTAGCTAGTACAGGGTAATGCAGAGGGAAGTGAGTATATTACCCCCAATGACAAGCCCATGTTAAATTCGCCAGTTAAAATCCATTGAAGGTAAATTAGTCGGAACTAGTCATGTTTACTTAGAAACTAACTATGCTACAGGTTTTGAACTAGTTCCATTTTCTGGCGGGTATGTATAAGAGTATAGCTATGCTACATGTCAGAGCGTTACTAGAGTCTGCTCTACGTCTGCCACCGTCTGTAGCTGGCAGCGTATTAACCATATCGTATACATGTCTCTAACATTCACATTCGAAAATGATAAATTACATATGACATATGATAGTCGAAAATTGAAATAATAATAGCCTGGAGAACATTTGACTACAAGATCTTACCACCCCGGCCACTGACTGTCATACCTAGAATTTCATTCATTAAGCTGTGCTAGAATTATAAAGAATGAGTAGGTAAGTCAGTCATAAACTTTGCCAGCAATTAAGATAATACGTGGCGTTTGACTTCTGCTTAATTATGCAAATCTTAATGTAAATGCCGGCCGGCCTTACCACAGAGACATTTGAATTCTTTTACATGTAAGGCATTATAATTGCCCCATAGTAATTGTCTGTCTGTCATATAGTATCGCATATGTATATCGTTTATCGCACATCTTATGTGTCGTATTGTGTCATATTGCCTCATAAACTATTTGATTGTATCTCTGGCTGAGTTGACGATAATCTTGATTGTAATTCGTAATATCTTGTCAAATGTCTGACAAGGCAAATCATGTGAGTGGGTAAGAGAGAAGGAGAGAGAGAGACATACGTTCGTACGCAGTTATAGTTTGTAATTATTACTTTGATGATTTAAGAGTTATTCTAGCTAGCAATTTTTGTGTGGAAGTAATTTAGGTAATATTTCTAATCATACGCATGATTTAGATGAAATTTGGCTTGAAACTATAAACAAAATGTTGATGGTGAGAATAATTACAACACTTTATATGTTATTGTTTTATATGTTGGTTTAGATATTTAATTGTGCTAATGAATAACCCTGTTAGAGAGGGATAATTAACACTTGAACTGCTAAATGGCAAAGTACGTTTAAGTGGAAGTTTTATAAATGGCTTTAAACTGGTTGGGAGGGAAATAACTGATAGTGATAAGCGGAAAACATTGTACACAATAAGATTTTTATATAAACAACCTTATTAATTTTTGTCAGTATGCGCAAATTATTTTTTTGGTTGTTTAAAAAATTACTTTGCCAGAAATGTTTTAGAAAAAAAAATTATTTTCTCTTTATATCTTTGAAAGAAAAGGTTTTGTAATATGTCTCGCGCAACGTTTACAATGATTTTCTATGTAGGAATACTTAAACGCCACCTATATAAATGTTATTGAACTATTGTTATTAAACACGTTATTACAACATTACCGCAAAAATAACAATAAATACAGTAAAAATAACAATAAGAAAACAGTTTTTCAAAATTTAACCTTTTTTCCTCCAAATATAAAATTAAACTGATTTTGCATCAAGCCCCGCTCGTCGTTTACTGTAATTTCTTTATGGGACTACTCTAGTGCCACTTATAGTAAATTTTTTATACTATTTTTAGTAAACATAACATAACATTTTCTTATTTGAGTTTTTCTGATTGTTATTCATTTGGGACAAACCAGAAGCTCTCTTTGGAGGTTCCCAAGCAGCTCATAACGTCCGAGAGATCACGTATTCCCCGGGAAATGCCACTGAACATCCGTTCAGTGATAGCAAATGTGAGAAGGCGAAATGTTGAGTAACCTAATCAGTATGTAACAGAAGTTACTGAAGCTCAACACAGGCTCTTTTAGTGGCTTTGGCAGCCCCAAGCCTTTTTTTTAAACAAAACAATTATTGTTGGTGACGCGTGCGTGACGGAACGTTATAAAGAGAAACGGAGGGAGATGAAACGCCTGTTCAAACGGAAAAAGTGTCTGTGGAAGAAAAGAGACAGCCAGGATATCGAAAACTACAGGGATAGAGGTGAGGCTCGAAGGTTCTACCAAAAGGTAAAAAGTAAAGTTTTTGGAACAGGGATTCCCACCTGTAAGGACAGAGACGGAAATCTGGTCACGGACACTCAGAGTGTGCTGCAAATATGGAGGGAACACTTTCAATCTCTACTCGTTCCCGAAGGCAGCATAAGTAACGAAATCGCACCAATCATCGACGATGGAGTAGACTGTCTACCACCGAGCCAAAACGAGATCAGCACGGCAATTGTAAGGCTTAAAAATAATAAAGCTGAGGGAACCGATGGACTGTCGGCAGAGCTTTTTAAAGCCGGCGGCGATAAGCTGGTAACATGCATGCACCAGCTCATAAACACAATTTGGCTCAGGGAGTGCATGCCCCATGATTGGAATCTGAGTGTCCTATGTCCCGTGCTTAAGAAAGGCGATCCAAGTGTGTGTACCAACTATCGCGGGATTAGCCTTTTACCCATCACATACAAGGTCCTGTCTAGTGTGCTATGCGAAAGACTAAAGCCCATCCTGGCGAACCTGATTGGACCTTATCAGTGTGGCTTTAGATCTGGTAAAACCACGACCGTCCAGATATTCACACTATGATAAATCCTGTAGAAGACTCAAGAAATGCAGATCGACACCTACCATCTGTTCATCGATTACAAAGCTGCATTCGATAGTCCGATACGACAGAAATTGTTGGATGCTATGGCTGAGTTTGGTATCCCCGCGAAGCTAATTCGACTTTGCGGGATGACAATGACTGACACGAAGTCTTCAGTGGAAATTGACAAAAATCTGTCACATCCATTTTCTACCAAGCGAGGCTTTAGACAAGGTGATAGTCTGTCCTGCGATCGCTTTAACATCGTAATGGATCTTGATCATGCGGAAGGCTGTAGTAAACAGAAATGGTACCATCTTCAACAAAAGTCACATTGTGCTCGCGTATACTGATGATATAGATATTATTGGACGTGGATTGCGAGATGTTACTGCGGCTTTTTCGAGCATTGAAAAGCAGTCGGCTGAAGTGGGTCTGATGATAAACGAGGACAAAACCAAGTTATTTGTTTCAACGAACAATGAGTCTGGGACGCTGCGTGAACGTTGACAACTATAACTTTGAAGTGGTAGATGATTTTGTCTACCTTGGCTCCGCCAAAAACAAAAGTAATAATGCCAGCCTGAAAATCAAAAGACGAGTATTGATCGCAAACCGCTGCTACTATGCGCTAAGCAAGCGATTTAACGACAAAGCGGTCTCTCGAAGAACAAAGTTCCAGCTCTACCAGACTCTGATCCTACCTCTCTTGCTCTACAGCGCAGAATCGTGGGTAATGACACAAGCGGATCAATCTATTCTGGGAGTCTTCGAGAGAAAAATACTACACAAAATATTTGGACCCATCATTGTTAACGGTAAGTACCGTCGTCGAATAAACTCGATGGGCGGCGCAGGAAGGGGCGACCAAAACTCCGATGGACGGACCAGGTGAAAGAGCTGTTAACTAAGCTTGGTGTGACAACTACTTTTCTACGTGCGGGTCCTGATAGATAAATATCTGTTGTTGCTGCCATTAAAGAAGATGAACATAACAACAGTATAGTAACTTATAGTAAAGTAATAAACAACAATAATATTAAAAAAAGGTTTGAAAAAGGAGAAGCGTTTTTCCTCGAAATATATAAAAAACTCATTTTGCATCAAGTCCCACTAATAGTTTACTTTGATTTTTTATGTCAGACTACTCTCACGCCACCTATCTTACATTTATGGTACTATGTTATATATAAATTATAAGATATCACTGCAATTAACAATAGCACAGCAATAAATAATAGTAATACAAAAGGTTTTTTAAAAAATAACCCTATTTTCTCAAAACATATAAAGAAACAGATTTGCATCAAGTCTTACCAATCGTTATCTTTGATTTCCTATGAAAGACTACTCTCATGCCCCTATCGTACATTTATGGTACTATGTTTAGTAGAAATTATAACAATTCAGAACTGTTAGTAAAAGCACAGTAATATAAAACAATAATAACAAAAAAAGTTAGAACAATGTACCTCATCTTATTTAATTACAAAAAACCACTGCCTATTCGATATTATAAATACATTTTAAATTAGTTTTTAAACAACGATAATAGTGTGTTGTTGTGTTTGTTATTCTGACGAATTTACATAAAATCTCCATTTATTATAAAGCCAAACGCTGTTAACTGCATAAATCTCCATATTATATTATATCACGTGACGCGCTAATCAACTTAATTTCAAATGCAAAGTTAATGACTCTAGAAAAATCAGGTTCGACCTAATTAAAATTCTGTCAAGATTTCTGTTAACGGTGGGTGAGATAATTTTTTGGTTGTATTTAGCAGATAATTAACCTTGAATTTGTTGTGAATCAAGTAAAACAAATCAAAAACGAAAAAATACTTGCAAACCTCGCTTGCTAACCACTTGCATATAATTTGTGGCTAAATTAAAAGTCATTAACTGCAATTATTTTTTTTATAAGTACTTTATATTGTTGTTGGTTTGTTTGTTTTCTTAGTCTGCTTTCACAAAATCTCATAAATATTGTAACGAATATCAATGAAAGTTATTAATTATCATAATTTATCTGAGTTGATGGTACCCTTAGGGCACTAATTGCTGCTTTAGTGTTGTTACGTTTTAAATTATTATATGTAATGGTTGTTAATGCTTATTGATTGTAATTTGTTATTGTTGTATTTTTTTTCCAGGAAACTTGGTTTCTCAACGATTTCGGTGTGAAATGTTCAGTGGGTGATAATCGCACGGAATGCTATAGATCAAGGGTAAGTGTGATAAATAGGAACATTTATAAATGCAAAACGAACAAAAAATATTAATACATTTCCTTTAATAATGTGGAAAGTGTGTATTTGTAAGTCTTTTCCGCAATTCCTATAACCGATTTTAGAAATATTGTATTTTTTTTGTTAAAAATTTTTGTACAAAATTTTTTTTTTGTTTAAAATATAAATATTAATTAATATAATATCAATAATTTTTTTATTATTTTTATATTTTTTACGGAAATTCATTTGTGGTTACTATTTTTTATAGAAAATTTACATTTAATTTGAAGAAAATTTTGTTTGTTGATATTTTTTTCTAAAGAAAAGTTTCTTTCTAATAAAAAAAAATCTTTATAACATTTTCTTAAAAATTTATTTTTCTTACAAATAATTTATTAAGAAGTTTCTTCTTTAACGCTTATTCTTCACAATTTTGAGATTAAAATTGTCTTCGTAAAACTTTAATTTTACACTAAATTCCATTAGCATTAACTTTCACCTTCTCCCCTTTTGTTATTCTTATACGAGTATGCACATCACATTATGTGCAAGTGTCCAATTTTCATGAGAAATCAAGACCTCATCTTGTTACAGTAGTGTTGTCGTCTCACATGGTATTTATTGCTGCACGACAAGGACTTTAGATCTTGTACTACTACCTAGTACTACTACTACTACACATGATGTAACTTGAGACAATTGTTAAGAATCAACACCACAATAATAAGGTATCTTGTGTACGAAGAGTACCTTTACAATGCCAGACACCTTGACGTCACGGAGCAGAGATTCATTGAGCAGAACTTTGCCAGAGAGTCACTCACTATCTCTAAGCACAATGTGGCATGGACGTCAAGGGTGGCTGGTTATTGAAATTTAATAGCCCTAAATGTGGTGTTGTTAACTTTTGGCTCTGTCGTGTTCTTGATGAGAACCAAAGTCGCATTTGCTCTCACATCAATGGACTGCTAAACAATTAAACGACCACAAAACTGAATACTCGTGCGTCCCCCGTTCCCTAAGTCTGTCCTTTCTCTACTAACTAACTCTGTCAATTACAATGATGTTGATGTTGAAACTTTTCTGTTTTCATGATAGTGATGATTGTCTTTTGGTTTTACGAAACTGTTGCTGTAACTCGTTCATTCATGGCTTTTCATTTCGTTTCGTTTCCTTTGCAGTGTTTCAAAGGCTGTGAACTGTGGTGGAATGCCTTAAAGGAATTTGAGCCCTGCCAGGAAGCATGTGTAAGTATTCACACTCGACGCAGCAGGCCAAGGCAGAGAGAAAACTTTGTGTTTGGGTTGTTGTTGCCGGCTTGTTTACCACATTCAGTGTTTTGTTTTATTGCTTTGCAATATTGCCTTGTTTTACACGGTTCTCCATTACTGCCTTACACACTTACTCTCTCTCGCTTTGTTTCTTTTGTCTCCTCTTTATTTAGTCCTCAGCTGAATTTTATCCTTTTGATTTACCCTGCATTTCCGCCTGTGAACAAACACAAAGACGTTATTGGCACTTGCAACGTTTACGGGTGGCCCAAGTGGTAACTGGTCTCCAGCCTCAGCTGTTGCATGACAATGACTCGACGAATACCTTGACACTTAAATGGCCCATCAGTGTGGAGCTGCTGCCAGCACAGTATCTGGCCAGCCGACCATTTAATATTCAGTACCAATATGTGTTAAGAGGCAGTATGACGGCGGCAACAATTGCAAATGACACCCCAGATGATAACCAACGGCCGGAAGAGGAACTTGCAGCACAAAATGATCAGGAAGCGGATATGGCGAAACAATGGTGGAATTTGGCAGATTACAATTGTAATGAGAATTTCGAATGTGACATCATGGATGGCTTAATGCCATACACCTCGTATAGGGTAAGTGAATGTCAATGATGGCGATGATGATAAAGGATGATGGTTAAGCGATAAAGGATATTGGAATGAAGGGAGTTTGCTATTACGTCAGCGCAATGTCACAGGTAGTTATGATGCACGAAGACAAATAGTGATCAAGTAATGGGGAAGTAAGGAAAAAAGGAATGATGGTGATGGTTCAAAATAAAATTAATAGGTCTTAAAAGATCTCAAGAAAAAAATTGATATACATATATAAAGAGATTTTAAGAGTAAGTGTTAATAGTGCAAAGTTAGTAATTGATTTGTAAGCGTATAATCGACCAAAAATTAAGAAAGATCTTAAGAAAACTGAGGAAGAATAGATGGAAATCTACACGGATAAGAAAGAGTGCACCAATATCCTAGTAAGAGTCTAGTAATTACCAGTCACAATCTTTCTTTATTTCGAAAAATTTCCGAATTCACCAAAAAATTCTACTGAATCTACTGAAATCGTTTTGTTGGTAGGATGCGACCTTCTGTTAGAGGAAGTTGATCCGTTCCATTGGAAGGATCGACCAGGAAAAATATTCCGAAATTAGTCTATTCCATTCAATCAACCTATACTGAATTGTGAGGAAAATTTGATAAGATTTCTTTGCTAGAGGAAATTCGGTTTATTGGGATCAATTAACTAAAACACATTCTGTTGGCAGAATGACAAAAAACAAAATAATGTATTGTGATCAATATACCAAAATTTGCGCGCTGGTAAGAATATATCGAAATCCATTTAGAGAATCCAGAGAATCTCCGGATATTGTGTCATTAGTGCAAAAAGTTGTAATAATCCTTCTTAATTAGAGATAATGTTCTAAAGTCGATCTATTTCGTTAAATCAAGCCAAATCGTTTTGTCGGAAAGATTCGACCAAAAATCCATCAAAGAGAGGAAATTATTTATCGGTTCTATTGGAAAGATCGGGAATTGGAAAACAGATTGGAACCTGAAACCGCACTATGCCATAGAAACGACCTAAATCGATGTATTGGCATCCTGCATCCTGCTAATCCTTCTGCTGATGACAAATGAGCTTTCCTATTGAAAGGATCGACCAACAATTATTCTTGGAAATAGATAAATAGATGGAAATCCATTCGGAATTAGGAATAGTGCACCTATATTCTTTCATCGAGAAGAATCTGCGGAAAATTTTATCATTAGTGCATTAACCAGCCAAAATCTTTCTTTATTACGAAAAGTTGACTGAAGTCGCTCTATTCGAATTTGAATCGACCGAAATCGTTTTGTTGGCAGGATGCGGCCTTCTGTTAGTAGGAATTGATCTGTTCTATTGGAAGGATCGACCGCGAAAAATATTCCGAAATTAGTCCATTCCATTCAATCAACCTATACTGAATTGTGAGGAAAATTTGATAAAATTTCTTACTAGAGGCAATTGATAAAATTTGTTCCATTGGGAACAATCAACTAAAACATATTCTGTTGGGCAGAATGGCAGAAAACAAAAATGATATATTGCGACTAATACACCGAAATTTGTCTGAATCTATCGAAGTCCATTAAGAGAATCCAGAGAATCGACGGAAATTATGTCATTTATGTTAAAACCAGTCATAATTCTTCCCCAATGAGGGAAAATGTTCCAAAGTCAATCTATTTCATTGAATCAACCAAAATCGTTTTGTCGGAAAGATTCGACCAAAAATCCATAAATTCAGTTCTATTGGAAGGATCGGGAATTGGAATCCGGATTGGGCAGAATAGATAGATATCTATTCCGTATTAGTAGATGTGCACAGAAATCCTGTCATCGAGGAGATATTGACCGAAGTCGTTCTATTCCACTAAGTCGACCGAAATCATTTTGTTAGTAGAATTCCAGCTACTGTTAGAGGGGATTGATCCGTTCCATTCAATCAAAATTGTGCTGCTGGAAAGTCTATTCCACTGAATCGACCGAAATCGTTTTGTCGAAAAGATTCGACCAAAAATCCATTAATTAGAGGAAATTATTAATAAGTTCTATTGGAAGGATCGGGAATTGGGATCCGGATTGGGAAACATAGTTGAATATCTATTCTGTATTAGAATAAGTGCTTCGAAATTCTTTCATCGAGGAGAAATTGTATGAAGTCGCACTATTCCATTGAATCGACCGAAATAGATTTCTTGGTAGAATTCAATCTACTGTTAGAGTGGATTGACCCGTTCCATTCAATCACAATTGTTCTGCTGGAAAGTCTATTCCATTGAATCAACTCAAATCGTTTTGTCGGAAAGATTCGACCAAAAAGGAATTATTTATCAGTTCTATTGGAAGGATCCGCAATTGGGATCCGGATTGGGAAAAATTGATGTAAAAGAAGAAGTGCACCGAAATCATTTCATCGAGGAGAAATTGACCGAAGTCGCACTATTCCATTGAATCGACCGAAATAGTTTTCTCGGTAGAATTCGATCTACTGTTAGAGTGGATTGACCAGTTCCATTCAATCAATATTGTTCTGTTGGAAAGAATACATGAAAATCTATATTGTGTCTCATACATACATATTTGGAAAGACCAGAGCGCCACCTATAGTATATTAATTGTACTATTCTAAAAGCCATCGTTCTATTGAGAGAACGATGTACAACAATGATTCTGTTGGACAAAAAAGATGAAATTGAATTCTTATTAGGAAAAAAAATATCTCAAAGTAGGGATATTTCTATGAAGATCCTTCGATTGGAGGATATAGATCAACCGTTCCAGTGAAAATATCGATCAAAATTATTCTATTAATGGAAATCTATTCTGTATTAGAGAGAGTGCAGTGAAATCGTTCATAGAGCAAATGACAGCCATCTTCTCTTTATTACGAAGAGCGTATCAAAAACGTATATTGCGACAAATCTGCAAACAAAATTTCTGCTGGTATGAATCTTCCGAAATTGTGTTATTAGTGCAAAAATCAGTCATAATCCTTCCCTATTAGGGAAATGTTCCAAAGAAATATTTTTATAGGGACGATTCGACAAAAACTCCTTCACTTGAAGGATATTATTTATAAGTTCTATTAGAATTAGAGTCGGTCTGCTTCATTTCATCGGCTGAAATCATTTTGTTGGGAAGATTCGTTCTACAAATCTTTGTTGTGGAGGAAATGAATCAGCCTTTCCGAGAATAAAAGAATAGATAAAAATCTTTCCGCATTTGAAAGTGTGAATCGAAATCTGTCTATAGCGCTACATTTATCATAAGCTCTGTGTTGAAAAGAATTTTACGAAACTTTGCGTCGTGAAGAATTGATTCAGATTGTTATATTAGAAAAAAATTACCTTAATCCCTAGGATCATTATAATGGTAAGAATCGATAGAAGTCGCTTTTTTTCGATCAATCAATTGTAAACGTTTTTCGTATAGAATCCATTGAAACAGAGACCAGTCGTGGCATGATGGTTGGTAGAACACGGGACTACCTTGCGGAAGATCCATGGTTCGATTCCTAACTCCAGTCAACTACATTTTTCTTTCATTACCGGCCCCCTCGATGTTCGTAGTATAGTGTCGAGTCAATCGGCATGTCTAGTAGAAGCTTCTCAAACAGTGACGTTTGCATACGTCGAAAGGGGAATTAGTATCCATAGAAATCCCGCTGTTTGAAGAATCGACCAACATTTTTCTGTCCGAGAGATTCGTTTGAATTCGGTTCGTTGGATAGAATAGGCTAAACTCTTGTCTACATTTGTTGATATCGGTTTTCATTGAGGATTCGACCAATTTCCTTTTATATCGATTATAATCGTTTTGTTGGATGGAATCGACAAAAATCCATCTGTTGACATGAATCAACTGAAACTGTTGAATTGGATGGATCAAAATCAATAATGTGTTAGGAACGATTTGCCGAAATCGTTCTTATGGAAGGAATCGACAAAAGTGCTTTAGTTGAAAGGAAATCAATTATGGGATTGAGAAAAATTGAGAAAACTTGATCCAAATTATTCTGTTGAGAACAATCGATTGTTAAGTTTATGAATTTTCTTAGCATCTTATATATAAATTCCTTAAAAATACCAGAGCGTCACCTATAGTATATTAATTGTACTAATCTAAAAGCCATTGACGATACTTAAACCAGAACTTTTTTCAAAAGTTGATCTCAGTGTTAAAAGAACACCCCCCGAAAACAGATAGATTTGTCCAACATATTTTTGCAAACCTTTAACTTTCAGTTCCGTTTTGAATTACCCTTCGGAGAGAACCTAGAGGATATCTTGTATACCTCTCCCTCTGATATATATACAACACCCGCAATGGGTAGTCCAATATCCCAGCCCAATATACAGCAGGCTGTGGCAATAGATGCTACGCACATTGTCATCTTTTGGGAAGCAGGAAAATTCACCAATGGCCCGCTGAAGAACTACAAAATCCAAGTACAACACAAAGATTCAAACTTTAAAATGGAAAAGGTAAAATGTGTTTATATCATTTCTAAACCCTTCTAATTATATATTTTCCTGACTTTCCAGTTGTTACCTCCTTCCTATAGCTACTATATATTTGCTGATCTCTCACCTTCTACGACATATAATATCCATTTGTCCATGATAAACCAGGAGGATGAAGGTCCCTCCGTAGAGACCAATGTTACTACCAAAGATTTTATGGCTTCCTCTCTTAAGCTGGATGATTTAAATACTTTGCTCATGGCTGGAGAATATAGCATAGTTTTGAAATCCTTAGACCCTTTGATAGAAACTAAAACTTTACTTAAAAGTGACGAAATTCTGGTAGATTTTGATCTTCATCAATATGCCAAACAAGTATTTGTGGTCGATATTACGGGTCATGTATTCAGGTGAGTAACATGAAATCAAACACAGTTGGCACTGGATTTAATATCTGATTTTTTAGCTTCTCCATAGATAACCCCTCGGACTATGCCAGTTTGAAGCTACCGCAGGATTTGAATGAATTTAAGCCGTCAAAATTATCGATAGACTGGCTAAATCAAAAGCTGTACCTGGCGGGCGAGGTAAGTCAGCACAACTATCATAAGCAAATTATCTAATGTCTTCAATTTACAGACTGCTGCCAAAACTTGGCAGATTTTGCGCATGGACTTTAAGGGTTCAGCTTTTGAAGTTATTGTGGATCATCTTCCTAACCCAGTGCTTCAATTACAAGTTGATCCTATAAATGGTTGGTTATTCGCCGCATCTATCGGATCTTTTTACCAACTGAACTTGGCCTCAATGGCTTTGGAGACTCTATTGACGCCTGTCAAAGTCACCCATTTTGTCAATCACTTTCAACATTTTCTTATCAAAACCTATGATTCCCAAGACCGTTCTATACACGAACTTAGCTACGATGGTTTGTATACCCAAAAGTTGTCCTCCTCGGTAAATCTCCAACTGCAGGGAGATATTTTATCCTTTGCTCTACTGGAAAATCAAGTACTGTTGGCCTCCAATGGCAGCCATTTATTGAGAGAGAAATTCGATTCTAATGAATTGGAACTGCTGCCGATACGTGACATCGAACTATGCTGGAAAGTAATTGCCTTAATGCCTACCCCTTTGGCTAATGTGGTTCAACCTGTTCCCCAACCGTTGGGTGAACCTCAAAGTCTTCATGCGGTGCTTTCGGATACCAAAGCCATTATAAGTTGGCAGGCTCCTAAGACCATGCAGCAATTTCAATCTTTGATGTCCTGGCAGAAATGGGAATACGAACTGGAAATTCTGGATGTGTCCAGTAATAGTGCTTTCAATATACGCAGCGTCAAGACGACCTACTTCGAAGTGGAGCGCTTGCAGGCCAATAATTTGTATAAAATTAAAGTTAGAGCTTTATTTGCGGGTGCCATGCGCTCGAGCTCTAACTTGGAACCTAGCGAATGGTCGCAGGAGCTGATTACACGCACCTGGCCTATGGGCCACCACAGGCTTTTGTGGTCCTCCTCTAAGGGTTTATATGAAACCGATGAGTTGGCGGAAGAGGTAGAGTTCAAAGCTTTGGAGGGTGAAAATATTGCCACCTTTGTGCAAGTCAACACTTCGTTGTTTTATATCACCAAAGACACACGGCGCTTGAAATGCTTAAATCTAATGAATCCCGAGGTTTCGTGTGGCTTTCAAGCTGCCAACGCCTTCAGTTTGGATTACGATTGGAGAGGTGGAAAGCTGTACTGGTCGGATTTGCATAGGAACTGTATTATACGGGCCGATTTGAAGGGTGACAACAAAGAGCTTTTACCTATCTTTGGAGCGCGCTTTATAAACTTAGACTCTCTGCGGGGCTACATATATTACACCACCGATTCCCGCTTGGTGAGAAGACATCTAAGTGGTGCTCTCTTAGGCCAAGAAATGGAATACTACCACACCAATGGCAATGGGCAGAGTGTTCGAGGATTTACTTTGGATCTATTGGCCAATCACATCTACTGGTTTGTACAACATCAGGAAGAGAGCACCAAACTTTGTCGTTCAGATTTGGATGAGCCGAAAACTGAAGATATGTTGACTTTACCCAGTGGCGAGGAAGTGGCATTGGATTCTTTGCAATACCTGAAGGAAGTCGATGGCCTTATTTGGCTAAACAGCCCCAACACAAAGGCTTTGCTAATGCGCAAGGAGCAGTTGGCGCAGTATTCCTTGATTCAGTCACCTTCCGAGGGGGCAGTTGGGGCGGTTAAACTACGTTCGGACTTTGTACCCTATATGGATTATTCAGTTGTGCCCGAGGCGGTGGATAGAGAGGGCATCCAGATCACTGAGGGTTACTGGGATGATTTCAATGTCAAGTGGTCTGCCATCAACAATCCCCACAACTTTTCCGTTTTCTACAAAGTTTTGATTACTTCTTCGGATGCAGGACAACACCAGGTCCTAAGCTTTGAGGTGTCTCAGCCAGTGGTGCGCATTACGGAATTTAAAATGGCTTCGCACAATATAAATGTTACTATAACACCTTTGACTTTATGGTCTCATGGCCCATCCACTAGGATACAGCTAAGGACTCCCTCGGCTGCGCCCAAACAACCCAAAAATCTGAGAGTTTTTGTGGAACAGTTGCAAGAACCCTTGCAGAATGAGGCCAACATCACAGCCTTAGTGCGTTGGGAATCCCCCGACAACATCTCGAGTGAGAAAGAGGTCTTCTATAAAGTTTACTGCTGGCTAAAGGATGAACTGCATAGTGTCAAGGATATAGACGATATGGCGGTGAAATCTCATGAGGTGAGATTCTACAACCTCAAGAAGGAGGAGTCGTACACATTCCAAGTGCAAGCTTTCTCCTTAAGTCGATCCAAGGGAGGAGAGAAAACATCGCTACTGACGCATTTCATCAATCCGGAAGTACAGTCAAGACCAAAGTTGATATTTACCACAGCCGAGTTTATAGGCGAACTAGATCTGGATCTAAATATGACCAAGGTATGGGTTCATACTTCCAGCGAAGTCGAACATTTGGTATTAATGCCAGGAGAGCAACGTCTAATATGGGTAAATGAAAATGTGGAACTGTTAACCTATCAGCCGGGCTCTTCGTCGCTGAAACTGGCTCGCATGCGCGCAGAGGTCTTGTCCCTGTGTGTTGATTGGATCCAGCGTAAAGTGTATTGGGCTGAGGTGTCCGGAGATATTGACCACTCCGTGGATATTTATGAACTGGACTTGAATCAGTACGAAGGCAAAGTCATGATGGGCTCGCGGCTATTTCCTCTGGCTCAGGGCAAGCTTTTAAAAAATCTAGTGGTACTGCCCTACGCCCGTTCCCTGCTGTGGCTGGAGTATGAAATGGGTTCCCGAAATGCCACGCTACAGGGTCGAAACCTTACGGATATGTCGCCACTGAAGTTTAAAAATTTGCCACCCCTTAAGACTATGTTTGATGGTTCCTGGCATCCGGATATGGAGTCAGTGAATATTATGGATTTCAAGGGTAAACTGTATGCCTATGAGATACAACGTCAACTACTGACCAATATGAAGATTCCTCTCAGTGCCGCGGATCAGTTCCGTAGCCTTGAGAGAGATTCGGGATTTATTTATACCCTAACAAATCGCTCTATCAAAGCCTACAACCGGCGTAAACACAATTTGGAATATTCTCTCAATTTGCCGGAAGTGAGGTTGATCAAAGCCTTTAATTTCCAGGAATATCCTCAAAGGGACTGTCTGTTGCCGGATAATGAAAGTTCGTTGAATGAATGGGCAGATATAGCAGAGCACTTCGTGAAAGATGTGGGTGAAACGTTTGTAGTTTTGCAATTAAGTGCCCGCAGTCCGTTTGGCACTTGTCGACTGCCCATACCGGGACTTAAGTACAAAGTGTCCATTAACGATGAGAAAGAGTATGAGCGAAACTATAGACCAGAA
The DNA here is from genome assembly GCA_964034835.1 of Muscina levida. Classification (NCBI taxonomy): domain Eukaryota; kingdom Metazoa; phylum Arthropoda; class Insecta; order Diptera; family Muscidae; genus Muscina; species Muscina levida. The sequence goes on from OZ035882.1 coordinate 149,904,738, forward strand.
TTGGGTTTGTTTAATGTAACCGACCTTAAGCCATTTACCAACTACTCTATAGCTATAACAGCTTCGTCATATTACCAGACTAAACTGATGTTACCCGAAATGATTTTCAGCGAGTTTTCAGTCATCACCAACGAAGGTGTACCCTCCCAACCGCAGAACTTTACGGTGCAGGCTGTAAGCCCTACGGAGCTATTGGTTTTGTGGCAGGAACCGGAAAATGTTAATGCCGAAAAGGTCTCGTATCAGTTATACTGGCAGCTTAGCAACTCCTCCTTAAGTTCCCGCAAACTCGTGGAGGGCTTTGAAGTCAGCCTAATAAATTTGGAACCTAACCAGGATTATACGGTGTGGCTGGAAGTTTTCTCCACCCCCTCCAAACTTAATCAAACCGACAAAATGAATGTGACAACTTATCCTGAACCAGAGCATATAAAATTAGTGGACAAACAGGCTTACAACTTGACCATGCGTTGGTCGCCAAATGTCGTATACGATTCGGTGATATTGGAGTGTTTGCCTCATACCCAAAATCCCGATGTGACTCCGTTTAGCATTGATATCACTGGCATTGATAGCAACATTACCGTGGTGAACTTGGAGCCCAAAACTAAATACGAATTCTATTTGAAACTAAATTACCCCTCAGTCGCTCGTGCGTACGTGTGGCCGGAGCAGCAAGCAGCGCACTATACATTTGAAACGATGGGGGATGCGCCCGGACGACCAAGCCAACCGCAAATTGAACACATCACTGGTGAGATATTCAAAGTTTTCTGGCAGCCGGCCGATGACAATGGTGCTGCCATCGTCGAGTACAGTTTGGAGGCGCTACAGGCACGTATCCATAAACGCATACGACGTGACGCGCCCTCTGCTGCACCCACTGCGGGTAATCACTCATCAAGTATTAGCATGTTGTCGCAGATGCCCTGGGTGGAGGAACTGCAGCCCTTGGAAGACAAATGGGTTGTTTATTGCAACACCAGCGAATTAAGTTGCATTGTAAGGGAATTGCACACAATGCGCCTGCTGATGTTTAGGGTAAGAGCACGCAATGAACCTTACGGCTGGGGACCATACAGTGAGGACAGTGAGCGGGTGTTGGAACCATTTGTGTCGCCACAAAAGCGCAACTCATTAGTGTTGGCCATAATAGCGCCGGCAGCGATTGTCACCACGTGTGTCATTTTGCTTATAGTCGTAAGGAAAGGTAAGAGGCCGGCAGACATATAAAGATCCTATTGCCAAAAATAAATTTCACAATATTTCAATTTCCTTTCGTCCAGTGCACAAACGCCGTTTGAAAGCCAAACAACTGCTGGCCAAGAGTCGGCCGAGCATTTGGAGCAATGTGTCGAGTATGCAACAGCAACAGCAAATGGCCTCACGCAATCGCGCATTTTCGGTCAACAGCAGTTCTACGATGTATACGGGAGGTCCTTTAAGTGATGCGGATATTGCTTTATTGCCGCACATCAATTGGAATCAAATATCGTTGCTTAACTTTTTGGGCAGTGGAGCGTTCGGGGAGGTGTATGAGGGCTTGATAAAGCACGAGGATCAGGATGAGGAGGAAAAAGTGGCTATTAAGGTAAGTGGGGGAGAGAGGATAAAATGTGTGTGGTGATAGCCCAAATGCAAGGTATCTTAATTTGTTTCGAACTTCAGCGTATGATTGATGTTAATATCAACGGGAAGTGACGTATGATTAATGTTATTAAGTGGATCAGAAGGTCAAGAGGACATGTGGTAATATGATTAATATGATTGATATTAATATCGACGGTAAGAGACGTATGATTAATCTTAATAAGAGGACCAGAACGACAAGAGGACATGTTGTTATTAAAGTGTATTAATTTGTTACGACTTCAGCGGTAAGTGACGTATGAATCATGTTATAAAGAGGTTCATAAGGACAAGAGGGCATGTTATTATTAAAGCTTATTAATTTGTAATGACCAGCGTATGATTGATATTAATATCAACGCTAAGTGACGTATGATTAATGTTATTAAGAGGATCTAAAGGTCAAGAGGACATGTGGTTACTAAAGCGTAATAATTTGTTACAACTTTAGCGTATGATTGATATTAATATCAAATGATTAATGGTAATAAGATGATCATGAGTATTAATTTGTTACGATTTCAGCGTATGATTGCTATTAATATAAAAGCTAAGGGACGTATGATTAATGTTATAAAGAGGATCATAAGAACAAGAGGACATGTGGTTATTATAGCGTATTAATTTGTTACGCTTTCAGCGTATGATTGATATTAACATCAATTGCAAGTGACGTATGATTAATCTTTATAAGAGGACCAGAAAGACAAGAGGACATGCGGTTATTAAAATGCGTATTAATTTGATGCGACTTAAGCGTGAGATTGATATTAATATCCACGGCTAGGGACGTATGATTAATGTTATTAAGAGGATCTTAAGGGCAAGTTGAAATATGGTAATTAAAGTATATTAATTTTTTATGTCTTAAGCGTATGATTGATATTAATTGTAACAATAAGGACAAGAGGGCATGTGGTCATTAAAACACGTATTAATTTGTTACGACTTATGCGTATGATTGATATTAGTATCAACGGTAAGTGACTTATGATAAATGTTATTCAGTTGGAGAGTGTGACTGTCGTGAAAGGATTAAAGAACGGTATAAATTCTACCATATATAACTTTTGTAAGAAAAGTTTCTTAAGGGATTCGTCTGAAAAGAATGAAATTATATTGCTTATATTGGTGTTTCAGTAGGAATAAGCGTGCAAATTTTGAAATTACAACATAGCCTCATGTCGGACATCTCAAAACCAGAATTGAGTTCAATAATTTGCTATGCTAATTTTTAAAATCTTTGGAATAACCTTGCCTATGCTTACACATTTCTCATTTCCTTATTCCAGAGCCTTCGCAAAGGAGCCAGTGAATTTGCCGAACTACTGCAGGAAGCCCAGTTAATGAGTAATTTCAAGCATGAGAATATTGTTCGCCTGATTGGTGTATGCTGCGAAACGGAGTCGATATCCATTATAATGGAACATATGGAGGGTGGAGATCTGCTGAGTTACCTCAGAGAGTCGAGGCCGAATTCAACGGTGAGTTGCAAAAAACTTGGCAAAGTTATCCATTAAATTGTGAAACTAAGCCCGCAGACGTATGATTAATAATATTAATAAAATCACATACATAACATATGACGAATAATTGATATTAAGAGTTTAACTCAAGACGTATGAGTTACAAAAAATCTCAACATTTGCGAAAATTATTCTAATATGAACCTGTGGACGTATGATCAATAATAATTGGAATCCTTATGAACTACCAAGCGTATGATTGATATTAATTTTTTAACTCAAGGCGTATGATTATTATTAATTCAAAACCGCTTTCAACTAATTCAGCTATGAAAATGTTGTGTTTTCTGTTACAACAACTTGTCAGCTTATATCGTTAGTTGACTACTCAGTAACAATAGCTTGATTTTCGGACTTTTTAATGTTAATTTGTTATCCCTCTTTCATTTCCCGTTGTAGAGACCCATGGCCTCGCTACAACTTCTGGATCTAATGTCCATGTGCATAGATGTTGCCACTGGCATGACCTATCTGGAGGATATGCATTTCGTGCATCGTGATCTCGCCTGTCGCAACTGTTTGGTGTCCTCACGCATACCCAGCAAAAGGACTGTTAAGATTGGAGATTTCGGGCTGGCCCGTGATATCTATAAGAGTGACTATTACCGCAAAGAAGGTGAAGCTTTAATGCCCGTGCGATGGATGGCACCGGAGAGTTTGGTAGATGGTGTCTTCACGACACAATCAGATGTATGGGCCTTCGGCGTGCTCTGCTGGGAGATATTGACGCTGGGTCAACAACCCTATGCAGGGCGTAATAATTTTGAGGTTTTGAATTATGTCAAAGAGGGAGGAAGATTGGAGCAACCCGACAACTGTCCAGATAAATTGTAAGTATCTTATAAAGAAATCTTATAAAATAATTTATAATAATGACTGCCTTTAACAGTTTCGCCCTTATGACTGACTGTTGGCACACCGATCCCGAGGAGCGTCTGTCGTTCCGCAAAATATTCAATACTCTCTTGGCCATTAAAACCGATGTACGACGTGTAAGCCTGGGTGATTACGCCTTATATGCCAATCAATATGGCACTGTTTTGAGTAGTTTTCTGGCTCAACCTTTAAATAAAGTCGATGAGAAAGATGAAGATCTAGCGGCAGCTTCGGCGTCGTTAGAGGAACCCACCTATGAAAGCAAACAAAATCTACGCAACGAAGAAGAAATCAAACTCAATGCCACTAGTGATAGAGATTCCTTGCGTTCAGAGAAACTAGATATGAAGGTTCGTTTTGAGAATGTTAGTGCCAAGGGTATGGAGAGTGATTCTATGAACGACGAATCACATTTGATAGATGCGAAATTGTATCGTATACAAGAGAATCCCGATTATTATTTAAATGAGGGTGTATCAAGATTGTAGACACCATGATAGAACACGGGGGGTAATGGACAACCGAAAAACCAATGCCAAAGTAAGAAAAAGTAAATTTCGCAAAAATTTAAGGAGACTGTCTAAATATTTTTGTATTATGTATTATATTTTATACGAAAAAACAAAACGTGAAATCTAACTGTTGGTTATTATATAAATGTAATAATACGAAATAATGTTAGTTTAAGTGATAGTAAGTATATATAAAGTATATGCTTTTAGTTGTAATTTATAAATAGTTGTAAGTATTTTGTAATTTTTATAAGGTCATAAAAATAAAATGAAATAAAAAGTTAAGAAATAAAAAAAAAAATATTGCAAATTTTACTAAGGAAAGACATAGAAACGTATGAGTAATGTGAATAGAAATTTACGCAGTTCTGGACATATGATTAATATAAATTGAAGAGTATGGACTTGGCATCAACAATAATCGAAAGTTAAGTATGGTTGGATGGCACTGAATGTAAAATTATTATGAGCGTATGATTTTTTTTTTCAAACTGATGTTTTGTTGGAGTTATTGACGTATAATTAACATCAATTATCGAAAAATTGTTGTGGGACTTCTTTACGTATGAGTGATATTTATTAAAATTAGAAAATAAGTACTTGGCATCAAATCTAAACTTTTAATTACTTCGGGATCCTTCCCGTACGATTATTACCCAACTAAGGCTATTGTATTTCTCAACGTATGATTAATATCAATTATCAAATGATCATTGACGTATGATTGTTACCAAACGATATGTCTTGTATTTGTTAACGTATGATTAATATTAATAATCCAACGTATGAGTGATAATGAGTTGAAATTGACACAGCTCTGAACGTATGATTAATATAAATTAAAGAAAATAGGCTTGGCATCAACAATAATCAAAAGTTTAGTATGGTTTTTGGCACTGAATGTAAAATTATTATGAATTTGAGAATAAATTACTTGGGGGTTATTATCGTATGATTTTTATCAAACTGATGTTTTGTTGGAGTTCTTGACCGATGATTAACAACAATTATCAAAAATTTGTTGTGGGATTTCTTTACGTATGAGTGATATTTAATGAAATTAGAAAACTTGGGGCTCAATGGCGTATGATTTTTATCAAACTGATGTTTTGTTGGAATTCTTGACGTATGATTAACATAAATAAGATCTAACATAAGATCTAAGCTTTAGCATAAGATCTAAGCTTTAGTGTGACACTGAACATATAACGAATACGGAATTCTTGACGTATGATTAATATTAATTATCAAATGATCATTGACGTATAACTACTACCAAACGTATGATTAATATCAATAATCGAACCATTGCTGTGGGACTTCTTTACGTATGAGTGATATATATCGACGTTAGACCTAAACTTCATTATATTTATATGCACTGAATGTAAACTGAATATGAGTTTATTTTCAAAGTAATTACTTCGAATAATTTAAAAGCTGATTTTGAAATTATTGCCGTATGATTAACATCAATTATCAAAAAATTATTTTGGGACTTCTTTACGTATGAGTGTATTAATTACTTTGGAATCTTTGGCGTATGATTATTACCCAATTAATGCAATTGTATTTCTTGACGTATGATTAGTATCAATTATCAAATGGATAGATTTTGTTAACATTGACGTTTGATTAATATCAATTATCTAAACATTGCTGTGAGACTTGTTTACGTATAATTGATATAAAATTATATGAAAATAACTAATGATCATTTCAAATAAGGTTTTCAATCATATTTATATTATGATTATCAAGTGTAATTCCTTTACATAAAACGTTTAGAGGTTCACGACTAATATTAATTGAAAAAATATAAATAAAACATATGAAAATTTTAAAAGAAATAATTGAAAATTGAGCGCATGTGATTGATATGCCTGCCGTGGTTATGACATTTTACAGTCCTTGACATATCACACTTCTCTTTTGTACTCAGATATCTTTTCTTCGACATCGATATTTTCATTACCGCATTGCCACAACATTCACCGAGTACTAAATTTAAATTTTACCTATATATTGTAAATAATTGTGCCTTGATGATGGATGTCTGGATGTCGTCGTTATACCAATGCTTTGCTTCCACTTTCCTGACAACTTTGTGCCACAAGTAACGACACAATACAAAAAACCAAGACAACTCCATCTCGCTCTCTCATATCTTGGCATACCTTTGCCATACGACATTCGACGCTGATGGCTGACGCTGATTTATTTTCACAATAAACAAGAATTTATGAATTGTTATTATTATTTACCATCAAGTAATTGTTCTTTACAAAGTTGACGGTGGCAAAGTTTTATGTCGCTTTGATTCCGTTTGCGCGTCGTCGTCTTTCTGGCTATTGTTATGCACAGAAATGCAGATGTTACTGAAGGGGACTTCATATTGATTGGCATTTTTTCCGTTCTATGCTGTGCCTGCCAGTCTTGCTTGCAGAACAAAAAATGTAAGTAATTTTAACGCTAATAACGTTACAATGTGGGGAGGAGGACAACACAATTCTCCTCGGCAGTATCATTATTTTCATGTTACACTCGTCTGCGTTATTGTGTGTTTTGCTTTTTTTCTTTCATTTCCTGGTTTTTAACGTTCATTGCTCTTCCCACGCTCGACATGTTGGCGAGTTGGCTTTGTAGTTGATTTCATTGTTTTCCATTTTAATCTTTGTACAGCCATCAACACTAACACCATAGCCATCATCATTATGCTGAAATTGTAGTCGTAGTGTGGTGGCGACTACATGTGTCCATTAGGGGTATAACCAAATTTTGGCCCTAGCACCACGCGATGGCGAAGGTTGTGTTATTTACGAAAAAATAATTTTGGGGTCATTTCGGATAAAAAACCTCACCCACGAAAACGATTTTCTAAAATCTCCCAAAAAAACATTCATTTTAAATAAAAAATTTTAAATACTTCATTAATAAAGTAAAATAGTAAACTGAAAAATTTTGTTTGATGTAATGGAATGACGATATCTGGAATGTTTCTCCACATTATTGTGCTATCTTTAAATTTGGTCAAAGCCTTTGTCCAAATTTTATGTATTTTTTAAAACGCTTTAAGGGCTTCTTTTAAAATCCATTGTTTTTAAGTATTAAACACAAACTCGGAATATAATTTTCTTTGAGTAATAAAAACATTTAAAGTACATGACGTAATTATCAATAACATACATTCACCTTCCAAAATATTTACACAAATGTTAAATGCAGCTTGATATATTGATAAAAAAAAAAGTTTTTTGCGATTTTTAGCTAAATAAAAAAAAAAATCATTTAAAAACTTTACCGCGTTTGGTGGGTGAACTTTTTTGACAACTGCGAAAAAGTAATACCATTTTTTTATATAATTTTCAATGGCCTATTCGACTATGCTAGGGCCATTTGGATATTTGCAAAAAGTTGCAAAAAGTTATATCCCTAGTGTCCATGTAATAAAATTTCATAGTGTGGTTTTAGGAGTTGCAAGAGTGGGATGGGATATGGATAAGAATTATTATTAAAAGGGACTAAGGTTTCAAAAATTTTCTATGATGCTTTACTTTATATTTAATATCCAGCTGATATTTATTAATCATACGTCTCCGAAATATATGTATTATTTCAACATAACTATAAGAAAACGTGCAATGCATGACTCCCTATGATTAATATAAATTCTGGACTATATTTTTGATTTATTCAATATTAACGTATGAGTAACAAATACATAATATTTATAAGAATTATTATTAAAAGGGACTAAGGTTTAAAAATTTATTTTGATGTTTCACTTTATATTTAAACTGTGATTGTATTAAGTTATATTAAATATTTTAAACTGTTAAAGATCGTATTAACGTGTAACGTATGATTGATATTAAATCTGTATTATATTTGCGATTTAAATATTGTTAACGTATGAGTATTAAAAATTAAATATCCAGTTGGTATTTATTTATCATACGTCTCCAAAATATCGGTCTTGAAATCGGGCTTTGCCAGCTCTCTTTACCCCTGTCTTTTTGTGATCATGAAAGACCAATGTAAGTGATATTAATGTAAGACTTTTTAAAGTTATGTAATTTTTCTTTCCCACTGTAGTACAACCACCAGATATTTCCTCCTCACCTTTAATCTAACAATGGTAAATGTGTTGAACAATGCAAGACCCTGCGAAACGTATGATTGATATAAATTCTGGACTATATTTTCGGTTTCTTCAATATGAACGTATGAGTAACAAATAAAAAAAAATTATTAATCATTCGTCTCAAAAATATTTTTGAATCGGTTTAGCGGTTGTCTTTTCCAGCGCTCTTTCTACCTTGTTCTTTGTGATCATGATAGAACAATGGCGTAAGTAATATTAATATATGTATGTCTTTTTAAAGCAATACAATTATTTTATTCCACCACCAGATTTCCCCGCCTCACCTTTAATCTAACAATGATAAATGTGTTGAGCTATACGAGACTTCCTAGGAAGTTTTGGTTGCCATTTTCACATGGCACTTTTGTTTTCAACGCATATTTTTTTTATTGTCGCTTTTATAATTGTCATTGTAGATACTCGTAATTCATTACAACTTTGTATATGTATTTAGATTATTTCTCATGAAGCATTCTATAAATAATGTTCGTGTAATTGTTTTAACGTTTCTCTAGGATATCTACAGTGCTCCGGTACCTTAGGCCTTAGCTGTCAAGTGATTAAGCACCTTTGCCTCTTGCCAAAAAATATGACAAATTGCAGAGTGTTTTTTAAGTGTTTTGGTTTTAGCCTTAATGTTTGCTAACCTCAAACCTTGAATGTTTGGTAATTTTTCTTTTAAGGTTGCGTGTTTTGTTTTCGGAGTCCGCAAATCGTTGTGTAATTTAGGAGTAATGAAAAAATGTAACGTGCTAAATGCACAGCCATTATAATATGAAATAAAATATAAAATGAGTTTTGGGAATTGAAGATAAATATTACAATTAAAGAAACGGACACATTAAATTTGTAATATTACGTCATTTTATTAACTTTAATTTTATTTAACTTTCAAATTATGTAAACACAGCAGTAATCAGCTACGCAAACCAAATCCAATGCAATAACAACAAACGTATGAGTAATATGAATACAATGCCATCAATGGTAATCTAGGCGTATGATTAATATAAATGTAATATATAAAATCGATATTAGCCATGTAATAAATATTGTATATACAAATATAATACACACTATTCTGAAGCTTTATTTCAAATATCCCAAAGTTGTTTATACAGAAATAGGCAGCCACGCAAACCATATCCAATGCAATAACAACAAACGTATGAGTAATATGAATACGATACCATCAAAGGTAATCTAGGCGTATGATTAATATATAAAATCTTTATGTACACATTTTATAAATATATACAAATATATTAAAATTTATTTATAACTTCGAAATAATTAAAAACTGCTAATTTTGTAATTATTGACGTATGATCAACATCAATTATCAAAAAATTATTTTGAGACTTTTTTACGTAGGAGTGATATTTATTGAAATTGCAAAATCAGTACTTTGCATAAAATCTAAACTTATAATTACTTCGGGATTCTTCCTGTATTATTATTACCCATCTAAGGCTATTGTATTTCTTGATGTATGATTAATATCAATTGATCAATGACGTATGATTGTTACCAAACGATATATTTTGTTATTATTGACGTATGATTAATATCAATTATTTTACCATTGCTGTGGGACTCGTTTACGTATGATTGATATAAATTTATATATGAATAGGTAATGTTCATTTGATATACTGTTGGATAATGGACCGAGTCCAGCGCTAAAACACTTTAGTTGCTAATGGATACACACTTTCCGGGCTGTTTCGATGCGTCCAATGATGTTGATAGTATTAGATCATTGATGTATAATTGTTACTTAATTAATATTAATCATACGTCAAAAATAACAAAATATATATTTTTGTTATTATTGACGTATGATTAATATCAATTATATAACCATTGCGGTGGGAGTCATATACGTATGATTGTTATTAATTTATGTATGAATAGGTAATGATCATTTGGTATGATGATATAATGATCATTGATAGTATTGCCCCACTCACTTTAATCTACTATACGCACTAGGATTTTCTAGATGGCGAAAGAGAAAAAGGTAAAGTACACCATAAGTGGACCTTAGAGACCTACAAATCGCCTGTCTGGATGATAAAATAACAGTCTTGATATAGGCCTATGTGCCTCATAAAACTCAGATTTGGGTGTAAATCTTCAAGGGAGATTTGAAGGGCAGAGAAATGAAGGGAGGTTGGGTGGTTTTTATACCCAAGACGGGCAAGGCCGTTCATGTCTTCCCTAAGGACTACAGACCAATTAGCATATCATTTTTTTGTTTACAGGTTTGGAAAGATTTTCTGATTTGTATGTAAGGATGTCAGTAAGTCCTCATACTTTGAGCAAACTCTCAACATGCGTACATCGCTAGAGGAGCTGTCGAGAGCGCTCTTCATTACGTCGTTGGCTTTGAAGAGCGCAATTTAAGTTCTTATGACTTCCCTTCTGCTGCCTTCCTGGATATGACAGGGGCTGGAAGACCGTGTCGTCCACTCGGAACTTGTGTGAAAAGAATATATACTAGAGGAATACCTCACGACGTGGTCATCATGATAAGTGGAAAATTTCTACTAAAGACCATTCAATAATGTGACGTCATCCGCAATATGCAAATCTTTAAAGAACACTAATGTATCACGATTGTAAATTGGATTGCATGCTGGGAAACTTTGTCGTTAATTCGAAACTCGGCGGACGCTGCCTGGGAAGAATAGCTGCTAAGGGAACATCAGAGGAGGGAGTCCTGTATCCTCTTATCCTCTTCTCCTTCTTGTGATATATGGAGTGCGTATGTCATTCAATGTGGATAGTACAAAAATTGTGGCATATGCGGACAATGTGGTCACCATTACAGTTGGAAAATTGCTACCAACAATCAACGATCTGCCCTTGGAAAGCTGCTACGACGACCCATGTCCTGTGGTTGTGGGGTTAACTCACAGAAAACGAAGTTAATTCTATTTACCAATAGATATAAGGTCAAGGACTTTAGGCCAACGTTACTGAATGGCGTGAAACTGAAGCCCTCGACGGAGGTGATGTTCCTAGGTGTTTTTTTCTCGATCTGAAGACAAAATGGTCAAGGGACATCGAGAAGAGGTCACAGCAGGGTGTCAATGCCCTTTATGCCTGTGCCGGAACTCTGTAGATAAAATCTAAAGACTCAGCTCGAAGGTGACAATGTGGTCCGACCATTAATTACATGTAAGTGTCTGGTTTGATAGGGGGGCCTAAATAAGAGTAACGATCTGTGACTTTATGCAAACTGCCCTTAGAAAGCTACGATCGACTATGACCTGTGGTTTGAGGGTGAACCTACATAAAACGTAGTTGATTCTATTTACCCATAGGTATAAAGTCAAGGACTTTAGGCCACCGTTACTGAATGGCGTGGAACTGAAGCTCTCAACGTAGGCCGTGTACCTAGGTGTTGTTCTCGATTTGAAGCTAAATTGGTCAAGGAACATCCAGAAGAGGTACCAGATGGGTAACAATGCCCTTTATGCCCGTGTGGGAACTCTATAGCTAAAACCTGGGACTCAGCCCGAAGATGACAATGTGGTTGTGCACTGCGGTAGTTCGACCAATAATAACATATGGATGTCTGGTTTGGTGCAAGGGCCTAAATAACTTAGTGAACATGTTCGGCAAGGTCCAAAGGATGGCTGCAATAGGGATTACTGCGGCTAGAAAAGCATAGTCCAAAGGGGATTACTGGGGCTAGAAGAAGCACTTCGCAAGCCGCTTTTGATGTGTCACTATGTCTTCAGCCCCTGGACTTGTTCCCCAAGACTACGAAAGGCCCGAAAGGCTATCCGACTGAGGGAAGCAAGCGATTGGTATTAGTCCACATAATCACACGAATAGTCTACAACTTTTGGCCGTTCAAATTCCGTAAAGATCGGAATGGAATGACGGCAGGACTCCTTATAGTAACTCCATTTCTGTATGTAAAGGTATAAGCACACCACCGTTTCTACAATTAAAATCAATCATACGCATATTCTGTGATAAAAATTTGTAAATATTTGTAAATATACAAATTCCGACGTTTGAAGATTACACTTACGCACTTAATAGTCAGTCCATGGCAGCATAGTGTAGTCATTTTATTTCCTCCCAAAATATAACTATTATCAATCATACGTCTACTGATTTACAATTAACATTTATCATACGTAACCAATTGTATCAAAATTATAAAATTACACAGTACAACATTTTTCAGCTCATTGATTTTGGGACTCAATTCTGAGCACTGCACGTGAAAGTAGCCCCAAAAAGAAGAATTTCTACATCATTCGTTTTGTCAAGTTACATACCATAATAATTTAATATCGATTTGAGGTTAGTTAGTATTGTACAGGGAAATTTGTCACGTTTTAGGCTCTTTTGTTTGACGTAACTCGAGAATCACTAGTCCGATTCAGCTGTTGTAATCCGTGGCGTATGATTTACGTGGAATATTTCTTATGATAATCATACGCCACCATATAACAAAAGAGCCTAAAAAGTGACAAATTCCCCTATACGATACTTACTAACTTCAAATCGATATTAAATTATTATGGCATGTAACTTGACAAAACGAATGATGCAGAACTTCTTCTTTTTGGAGCTACTTTCACGTGCAGTTCTCAGAATTGAGTCCCAAAATCATGTGTTGTACTGTGTTATATAGATTTCTACGTGTAAAGTCTAAAATCTTATAGCTAATGTAAAGCTTAAACAATAAAAGATCATATGCCACCAACTGATTCAAAAGTTAATTCATCAATACATACTAAATACTTCTAAGCTCTCCCTACAATACAAAATCCATCACAATTTCCTGTATGTATTTGCCTCTGTTTGTTGGTCTACCATAATAATCAATCATTTAACGCTTAAAGCGGCAACATAAAATTTACATTATTGAAAATTATACAATTACAGCATTAGACAATGTAAACACACCACTGCAATTATCCATAAGACTCACACAACCGTAACACAAGGAAAGAGAGAGAAAGAGAGAGAGTGAGAGCGCTCGCGAAAGAAGGCAAAACACTGTAAAACGACTCTATAACTAACATGGCCATTATAGCTTAGTAGAGAACGTAAAACTTCCGTTTTCCGTTGTTGAAATCAATACAATAGAAAAAACAAAACGTTAAGTGAAGCAATTAAGGGGACATTTATCACAGAGTGTTTTGTTGTTGATGCGGTTGATAATGTTTTTACGAGGTTCTCATTTCATGTTCAGGGGGACACAATGATGTATTACACAGGATGCAAAGGAAAGAAAAAGTTGTACGTAAAATATTATTACAAAGAGAGTAAAGAAGAATAGTATTAGAAAATTTAAAATTTTTATAGGATGCAAGAAAAACTGAAACAAAATCATTAGGATTTTTTACAGTTCTCAGAATTTTGGTAGGATGCTAGAAAAACGGAGCAGAAACCATTAGGAATTTTTACATTTCCCCTAAATTTTGGACTCAATAGATCGATTAATATATATTTTATTTCGAAGTTTTCCTAGAAATAAATCTAATAGGATTTATGTGAACTAATGGTTTTGTAGGCGTGCAAAGCTTTATATAATTAATTGTGGTGTTTTCTATTTAAATTAAAAACATTGTAGTGAATTTACTTAATTTCGTTGGTATAGTTGAAAAATGAATAGATTTTACAGTAAAAAACGTATGATTAATATTAATTCATCATCAATGGTATCTTAAACGTATGATTAATATTAATTTATGATCAACCGTGGTATAATAAACGTATGATTTACATTTATTTATGATTATTACTGGTATAATAAACGTATGACTAATATTAATTCAATTTATTTTATATTACAATTTAGAAGGTTATTCGGGCGCTTAATTTTTATTGTCTAATGTTATAAATTACTAACTGCAAATGAAAATATCTCTCTTTGGTGCAATTTACGCATTTATATGCTGCAAAAACATATTTTTCCGTTTCTTTTAAAACAAATTCCTAACATTACAATCTCACGTAAACGTCTTTTATGTAAATTGCTGTAAGTTTCTTGTTTATTTCGTATGCACACACACACACACGCACTAGTAAACAGTTTGTTTTTGTTGCCCCCAATTTCCTTGACTTTTTACCACTTTGTTGTCAGAGTTACACACACACACACACACACACAGATCTTCTATGACTCCCGGCTGAATTCAGATGAATTGTAGAGCACAAAAGTGATGACAGCGATAATAATGTGTGATATATTGCGAGCAACTCCAGTTGTTGGCAAATGCCATCACCATCACCACTCGTCTACCGACTTACACTGCCTCTCGTAGAACCTACATACAGCTGTTGTCTGCTCTCTCGACTACAGTTTCAGCTATTTACTACAATTTTTTGCCGACGTTTCATATTAAAGTCGTCTGAAATATGAATTGTGTTTTAACCCCAAAAGCTGTTTTAGTTGCTGTTACCAACTGCATTTTATGGTAACTCACACACATGCAAATAAACTTTGGCTCGAGGACCCGAAAAAAAATTACATAACAAAAACTTTTCTCCTTACTGGCGTACACACAAAAACCCAAATGACGACAACTACTACTACGACGACGACGATGACGACGACAGGAGCAAACAATATGTTGCTGCTTACTTATTTACATAATAAATTTAAAACAAGTGTTTGTTTAGACTGGAATATATAAAACAACAGCAGCAACATCAGTAACATCACAACTGCCAGAATTTAAATCTGCTACAGTTACAAGAACTCATGAAACATAATCCTTACAAATGGCGCAAACTCACTCGTCTCGTCTCGTCTTGCATATGCACAACTTTTCTCTTTAGAAAATAATTTGAATTTATATATAAATACATCAACAGTAATAAAAACAGAAAACAAAAGTTGGTAATAAGGAATAAAATCCACAGTCCAAACTTACATTCACACAGAGGAAAATAAATATGAATTAAGTCTCACAGCCATATGACATTAAAAACGTTGAAAAAAGGATATTTAAGGGTATTTAAGAGAACTTTAAGGATAAAACGAAATCTGTTAAGGGATTAAATTGCCAAAGTTTAGATTTGGTTTCTATAGGGGATTTAAAGGCAACAACTTGGATAATCGTTAGACGCTTAAGACCACAAGACGTATAATTGATATTGAAATGTGGTTGAGAGGGGAGAAGGCGAGTGGTTGCTGAATGATTAAGGCTGGCCATTATCTATGGAAAGTGGATTAAATTAAATAAATAGGGAGTCTACTTAAATATAGTGTATTTTGTGCTGCATCAAATACAAAGTTTGTTTTTCATAAATCATACGTCAAGTATACCAAAGGTTTCTTTTCATTTATATCAATCATACGTACTGATTTATCTGACCAAAGGCTTCTCTTTATTTATATCAATCATACGTATTGATTGATCTGAGATTGGTAAAGTAGTTTTGATAAATAGGGTGGACCCAAATTTCTTTAACATTTGAATCAGTGGTTGCGTCAGTTACTACAGCGAAGTTTAGGCATAGTGAATAGTGAATGATTCGGCCGAATTAGAACTTCAAGTGTTTCCGGAGTGCGAAGAGCGCCTGTCTGTTTTCAATAATGCCGCCCGATTCAGAAGGTTTCGGTCGAAGGACTCGAAAGTGTTGGGTTTCATTTGTAGGACAAATGGGTCGTGATCAGAGTCCAGTGCTAACACACTATAGCTGCTAATGGTTAAACATTTTACGGGCTGTTTATATAAGGACACTGCGGTCGGTAGTATGAGCCCAAACATGTTAATAACCTACACTAAACTTGGATTTTGTGGATAATATGGTGGATAGGAAAAAGGTGAAGAACGCTATAAGTACCTTTGAGCCCTATAAACAGACTTGACTGGATGATCTAATAAAAGTCATGCTGTAGGCCTTTGCGCGTGATATAACTTAGATTTTGGTGGATATCTTTAAGGCTTGTATCCGGCTATGTTGTGTTCCAGAGAAATTTGAGAAGGTTAAGATGGCATTTATACCGAAGGCCTAAGGACTTAGGATCTTCTCATCCTTCTTGTTCAAAGTTTTGGAGAAATTGATTGATATGTATGTAAATAAGCCCTTACACTTTGAGCACCTTCCAACATGCGTACATCGCTTGTATATATATCAAGAACGCTCTTCATGACGTGGTTGGCTTTATGGAGCGCAATCTATCTTTGTTAAAATATTTTAAAAAAACTGATCGATATGTATGTAAGGCGGTCTTTAAGCCCTTACACTTTGAGCACCTTCCAACGTGCGTACATCAATGGAATATATATCGAGAACACTCTTTATGATGTTGTTGGCTTTAAAGAGCGCAATCTAAGTTCAGGTTACTTTACTTTGCCTGGCTTCCAGGATATAGGATGTGACGTCATGCGCAATAGGGAACTCTCTATAGAACCTTAATATATCATGAATAGTGAAAACCGTGTCGTGAACTCAAAACTTGGTGGAAGCTGCACACAAAAGAAAGCAACTAGATGAACAACACAGTGAGGAGTCCTTCCCCTCTTCAATGGCACCTTATGATAAACGGAGTACTTAAATCATTCAATCAGGATCGTACGCAAATTGTGGCATATGCGGACGACGTGGTCATCATGATAGGTGTGAACCCTTCGGGAAAACAAAATAACACGGAACTAGTCCTGTGACTGGTGCCTGGAGGGAAGGAGCGGTCCAAGTTCTAACTCAAATATATGAGAAGGGCACGTCACTTTGACATGGCTTTGTCATTGATGGTGTGAATTAACATCCTACAACATAACTTGGACCACTTCTGTGTCTGTCCTACAGTATCTGTCCAAGGACTAACTTCGTGGAACATGACTCAGACCACTCCTTTAAACATTTCCTTTGCCATTTTTATAGGATCGCAGAAATACTATACATCAGTCAAATATACACTTTTTTGTGACACGTCCACTTTCCCCCAATACCTGAATATGAACTTTAAGACAATTGATACCCCATTTCCAGAGGTACCAGAGTACCAGTGGGGTGTCAATTCCCTTTATATGTGCCTGAACTGTATAGGTAAAAGTTGGGGACTCAGCCCAAAGGCGACAATGTGGCTGTATACTGCGGTAGTCCGACCATTAATTTCATATGGATGTCTGGCTTGGTAAGACGGCCTATATAGTAGCAAGTTTCTCGGAATGTTCAGCAAGGTGCGTAGAATGGCTGCATTGCTTAATCACTATAGCTAGAACAGCACACGGTTTTGAATGTGTTCTTGTGCCTTCCGCCTCTGTACTTGTAGGTCAAGATTACAGCAGCCCAGGGACAATTATATTGAGTGAAGTTGGCCTACTCAAATATGCGAATATTCTCTGTCTTTTGGGTAATGTCCACTCTTACTGACAAAGTTTGTCGATTTCCGTTAAGTAGACGTTGAAATTACGGAAAAATTGGAATGTAATGATGGCAGGACTCTTTATGGTGACTTTATTTCTCTCTTAACTGATGGAACGAAGATGGAACATGAACAGAGGCTATTGTATACAGCGTACCCTTTCTTTCAGACTACATAATGAATATAATGTTTTTCAGGCTGAGGTACTGGTCCTTCAGAAAACCTCGTAGGATTCTATGGTATGTGAATCTGATAGCAGAAGCCAGCTACAACAAAAAAAAACGATCATGGTGTTATTCAAAGTTGGTAAGTAAAATTTGGATCTACTAAAGCCTCAGGATGTCAGCCTCTGTTAAGTTCCGGGACATTACCAGATCTCTGAGGATGAATAAGTAGACATATTGGCTAGAGAAGGCCTTACTATGCCTGGATGTTGGATCTCTTGAACCGACTGTAGAACTGCTAGATTGCTGTGGGCCGAATATAGCAAATCCTGATCTGAATACATGGTTGGTGGGTTGTGTAGTAATGATTTGGAACTGGTCTGTTAAATTTTAACTGGTCATTGTAATATCAGACACGTATCAGACAAATGGGATGAATCCATACTGAACCACTGCTGTGTGTGTAAGGAAGAGGAGGAGTCTGAAACGATAGGGCGACTTCTTTGTTTCTTTGGATTCTTATTTTTTATCATTTGAAATTACAAATTCTAATTTATATTATTCATACGTCTTCCATACCATTGATGGTTTCTTATTAATATCAATCATACGTCTAGTATACAATTGTTAGTCTTCAATTTCATATCAATCATACGTGCCGTAGCACAAAGCAATACAATAGGATATTTTTTTCATGAAATCTAAAGAACATGTTCAGACGACAGCTTAATTTTTTGTATTTGTATAAACAGCTGTTTCTGTCTGTCTACCTCTCTTCAGCGCATTTCAAAGTTCATGCCCAACATTTCATGTACCTTTTGTGTTTCTTTTTTTTTCATAGCCTTGAAGTAATTTAATTAAGATTTTAAATGTGTTTTCTTTGGCATTTTCTCTTTGTAAAGCATTTAATTTGATTTGCGCTTCATTACGTTTTTCTTTTATCCCAAATTTGCGCCGTCAAAAAAACACATCATCTTAACCTGGAATTTGGCTTTTATTCAGAATCAATTTAACCACAAAAGATTAAATGGTGAACCCAAACAAATCTTATTTTATTAACACAGCCAGTCATAAGGCGTCCAGGGAGGTGGCAGACGTAATGACAGGTACCACCAATATAAGGATTTGATTTGGTAGCTGTTATGCGCTTTTTGTATAGAATTGCTTTGATTTTATTGCAATGGCTATACTGTGTTAACATTTTAGCGGACATTTCTTTGCTTTGAACCTTTTTTTGTTTAAAACTGTGCGGCTGTGGTTTTCGGGGAAATTGAATTTTTTTTTATTCGCATGCGTTACTTTGTGGTTTATTGCATACTACGATTCCATTTGAAGTTTCCATTTCGTTCTTTAAATATTATCGGCGTCATAAGCATCGCCAGGTCTTCGTCAGCGCCATAATGGTTTCAGGTGGTCCACAGTCGTTTTGAGGTGGTGGCCTTCTCGTCATTGCCAAAACCATCAGCGGTGTCGTCACCATTCCGTTTAGCAATTCAGCCATTCATTGTGGTTTTCGCTCGCCCGTGCCTGGATTCTTGCCACCGCTTTGGCGTTTCTGTTTTGTTGACTTTCCCAGTGCCATTCAATTTTGTGGTTGTGTTAATTGAAAAACATCACAGAAAAAAACAGAAACAGCCAGCTGAATAAAAATGGGGAAATTTGCGCAGAGAAAAAAAATCTGATACTGTAATGAAAATGCAAAGAATATGAAATGGAAAAACTGTAGGCAACCAACAACAAACTGAGGTTTGCCAATCTACAGGATAATAGTATTGTATAAGGCGAGATGACTTTCATTGAAGGGTCGTCGTTGGTTTTGCAATCCCGACGAAAGGTAATTTATTATATAAAGTCATCATCATCATAATATTGGGTGTAACGAAGGTAAATCAGTATGAATTAATAATGAATGACTCAGACAAATACCGCAATTAAATGGTGAATGTGAATGTAGAAAAATAGAAAATTGTTGTAAGGAAAACTCATTTTCCGAAGCACAAAGGAGGTAAACTTTAGGGGTTCATTCGAGATGTTATAAGGGAGAATCATATAAGACTCTGCTTAAATAACAAAAAATACGTTATGGAACTGGTTTTGATTCTAGCAGTGTAGACTTAACATAATATATTTCCACTAACAAATACATATGAATCTATGTACCTGGATTTTCCACCTAGTCCAATTAGAAACTTGCAGAGCTAATCTACACGATAAAAAGTCTACATTGTGATAGCTGAATTACTGTAAGATTTCTAATTGAGCTTATTTTAATGAATATGTTCTATATTCAGCTAGCTGAATAGCATTTAGAAAGCTGATATCGTAGAAAATACATTAATGTAGTAACAAAGATAATCTATTACATCAATTGTCTTTATACAGTTTGCTGAATTGAAGTTAGGCAGCTAATTTTGTTGAAAATTAGTTGGCAGACATGTGGAAATAACATGTACTGTTAATCTCCTATATTCAGCTAGCTGAATTACAGCGAGACATCTGATTTTCCACGCAGTTCACTTGAAAAGCTTGCAGAGATAATCTTCAGCATCGAATGTCTCTATTCAGCTAGCTGAATTTCATGTAGACAGCTGATTTTGTAGAAAATCTATTTAAAAACTTCAGAAAAATGTGCTCTACCACCTAACTCCTATATTCAGCAAGCTGAATTACGGTAAGACTCCTAATTTAGTTTATTTTAATTAATGTGTTCTATATTCAGCTAGCTGAATTGTATTCCGACAGCTAAAGACTGTCTGAGATAATTTGCACAATCAAATATCTCTATACAGCTAGCTGAATTTCATTTAGACTGCTGATTTTGTAGCAAGTCAAATAAGACTTCTGATTTTGCTTATTTTAATTAATCTGTTTTATATTCAGTTAGCTCAATTGTATTTCGACAGCTAATATCGTAGTAAATCCACTAGAGTAGTTTCTGATGTAATCTTTTCCATCGATTGTCTTTATACAGTTTGCTGAATTGCAGTTAGGCAGCTAAAAGACTTGTAAAAAACATATACAATTAAACTTCCATATTCAGCTAGCTGAATTACATCAAGTCTTTTGATTTTCTACGCAATCAACCAAAATACTTGCACAGTTAATCTACACGATCGAAAGTCTATATTCAGCAAGCTGAATTTCATTTAGACATCCGATTTTTACAGAAGTTCACTAAAAGACTTACAGAGATAATCTAGTCGAACAAATATCCATACTCAGCTCCAAAATCGAAAATCCAATAATGGAGTGTGAGTTAATCTGCTAAAATGTCCATATTCAGCTAGCTGAATTTCATTTAGATAACTAAGTTTGTAGTAAACCCATCAACGTTCTTTAGAAAAAGTGTGTACTACTACCTAACTTTTGTATTCAGCTAGCTGAATTACATTCGATTTGCATATAGTTTTATATTCTATATTCTATTCGCTCTAATTTTCTTATTCAGCCAGCTGAATTACAACAAAAACTTAGTAGAATTATCAGAAAACCCAATATTAGAGTTGAAGATTATCTGTCGGAATGCCTATATTCAGCCATGTGAATTTTATTTATGTAGCTTCATTTATAGAAAATACAATAGAGAAGTGCAGAGAAAATGTGTACCATGGCAAAACATATATATTCAGTTAGCTGAATTATGCTCAGACATCTGAATTTGCACTAAATGACTTGCACAGATATTCAAATCGTTTTAATTTCCATATTCAGCTAGCTGAATTACATTTAGATAACAGATCAAAGAACTGCGGTGATAATGTTTACTAGACCCAATTTCTATATTCAGCTATCTGAATAACAGTAAAACATCCGATTTTATAGAAAATTCACTATGGGACCGGCCGTGGCATAGTGGTTAGAACACGCGACTACCATGCGGGAGATCGCAGGTTCAAACCTGGCTCCAGTCATCTTAAAAGAAAAAAATAAATAAAATTTTCTTTCATTGTCGGCTCCCCTCGAATGTTGTTTGACAGCAACTTCGCAGTATTAAGCGTGTCTAGTAAGAGCTTCTCAAAACAGTGACGTTCGCATTCGTCGATAAATAAGTAGGTGCCGTTAGTTGTGAATCTAAAAATAGAAAGCGTGTTAATTCACAACAACGCGAGAAGCTATCCCATACCTCATTCATGGGGTGCAAAGGGAAATTAAGTTTTTAGTTCACTATAGGACTTACAGAGACATTCTACTCGTTCTAATTTCTATATTCAGCTAGCTGAATTACACTTATTAAGGAGCATACAATTTCTTATACAAGAAATGTACTTTAACTTAAATTAAGGTTATTTACGGCAACTTAATGCATAGTTCACTGGAACATAAAACCCCAGAAAACAAAACAAAAAACAAATTGTAAAACCTCGCGACTTTGATGAAATTGTATCCTTCTTCTTTTCCTCATCAGCTGTTGTAAAGCCACTTTGTATGAGAAAATGTAATTTCCTCCTCGGCTATAACATCAAACATGTCATATTTTCGCAAATACGCACAAGTACACACGTATGTGTTTACATACACATCATGCCGCTTACACAGATTGTATGTCAATGTCATGTGTGCTGCACAATCGCAACTGATATCAACCCATCGACACCAAAGCCTTTTCCCTAACAGCCCCCGCCCCCCTCCACATGGAAATCACAATCTAGAAAAGAGTGTGGAACTATTGAATTCTGGGAAAATGGGAATTTAAACAAACTTTTTCGTATTCGTTCAAGTGAAGGCTAAATGTATTTCTGATGATGCCGATGACAATGAGGATTGGTAGGTTTTCGGTTTGTTGGGATCCTTTTGGTGGTTTGTGCCACATTCGTGGCTTTGCATGGATGTGTGGTGAAATGTAAAAGAAGGAAGAGACAACAATGACGAGAAAAAATCACAAATTGGAAAACCATAAGATACTATGAGTATGTGTGGGTGTGCATAACATACTCATATGTGTATGCCTCTCATATGGCTGTTTGTGTAAGAGTCTATACATATATGTATAGAGGCATTTGTTCATGTTATGAAAGGAACTCTTTGTCAAAATCAAAAACATCATCATCAATTGTGTTTGAATGGTTTTGTTGATTTCACACAGAAACAACAATTGATTTGTAATTGAAATTGCAAATAAGTGAAAAATCGCGTAGCACAGAGTTGAGTACAAGGATATCCACTACGGCTCAAGTGAGTAACTAACTGATGATGTTAAGATAGCACTAAGAGGATTTAAGTGGTGGAATTAATTGATAACATAAGGTAATATAGCGATTTTAATAGCAGCTGAATAGCAGTTATATAGCAAAAATAATATTTAGCGATAAGAGAGATAAAAATAAATTGAAAGAATTTGTACTAAATGTAGGCAATGATGTTGCTCAATAGCTGAAATTGTGTTTTCAAATGAAAAAAATTTGATTGGTAATATAAATGTTTCATTGTATATGAAATGTTAATATGATTCATTGGAACAAAAGTTACCTACCAACTTTGGGTCGATGCAAAACTTATTAGCTGAATTGCTAAATATTTCATTGAAAAGCCATTAAATTTACCTTTCCTATAAAATTTATATATTTTAATAAATTTCGTATTGAAATTCGTTTTAAATGCCCCTGAGTGTTTAAATTTTACGTACTTAAGAAACATATAACATTACATTTGTGTGAAATACCATAAAACACGTAACCTGACTTTCTCAACTTATCAAATCCCTGCTGAATACAATGTGTGCTTGAGGTTTATTCAAAGAAACGTACATCAATCTAATACAAAGTATAATATTACAAGGTTACCTTAAAAATTTGCCATACAAGCATTAAAGATTTGCGTCAGAATTGTATGAAATTGTTTTCTTGAGATAAACTTTGAATTTATTTTTCTTTAACTTACATAGTACAACATATGATTTTGGGACTCAATTCTGAGAACTGCAGGTGAAAGTAGCCCCAAAAAGGAGAAGTTCTGCATCATTCGTTTTGTCAAGTAACATTCCATAATAATTTAATATCGATTTGAAGTTAGTAAGTATCGTATAGGGGAATTTGTCACGTTTTAGAGTCCCAAATCAATGAGCTGAAAAATTTTGTACTGTGCTATGGTTGATTAATTCCATTGCTTAATGTATAATCTAGTAAGCTAAATAGTGAATCGCTTAAATGTTTTTTCAATTTATTGTCTTCTACATATAACAGTTTGAAAATATCTTAGCTGAATTGCATTAAAGTTAGCTGAATTAGCTAATATGTGAAGTAATTTGTAGTTTGATATTTAAACTCTGCGTGTAGTATCATTAGAAATCGAATTCAGCAGTGACATTAGCTGAATTTGTAGAGTGCTAGATTTATGACTTGGAAAACTGGGTATCGAATTTGTGCCACATTGAAAAAGCAGATAGCTGATAATTTGCAAACAATACATTGCTACTACTTATACTACGATTATTTAGAACCTTATTTCACTTAACTATTAGCTGAATTGCAAAATTTTTCGATTATCTGTAACATAAAGTAGTAAAATAGTATATGTTGTACAATTAAATTATATTCATACGAAAATTACACAGCTGAATTTGTAAAATACTAGCTGAATTAGTACGGCAGTTATAATATGTTGTTAGTGGTAGAATTTCTGCATAAAACATAGCATTCATAATGTATTAACTTAGCTGAATAAATAATTTCTTAGCTGAATTGATAAAATATTAGCTGAATAATTACTTTTGTAGTTTATATAATTACTGTAGTTAATGAAAATCATGCATGCATTTAAGGTTGTGTTAAATAGAAATTTCTCAGCTGAATTGATAAAAGCTGAATTATATTATTTGTCGTTTGTATTGATGAACAAAATCTTTGGAAGATTTTTTGTAACACATTTTAAGTTGCATATGTTAAAAATGTTATGGTGAATTGAGTCAATTCTGGTTAAATTATTATATTTATTACTTAGCAGTTTGCTGAATTGATATAGTTTAAGATGCATTATAGAAAAAGCTAATGTTTAGCAAAAATTTACACAATCCTGGTTATATTATTATATTTCTGAATAGCTGAGTAGATAAAATGTAATCTGAATTATATTATTTGTGGTTCAATTTAAAATTAATCTTTTGAATTATTCAATATAGTCCTAGTTGAATGTGTTGTGTTATAAATTTCTTATCTGAATTGATAAAACGTTAGCTGAATTATTTCTTTTGCGGGTTAACTAAGTGTTGATGTTAATAAAATTCGTTCTTAATACATTTTTGGTTATGTGTTTTTATTTATTACATAGCTGAATTGATAAAATGTTAGCTGAATTGTGGAATTTGTAGTTTGTATGTATACAAAAGCTTTGAAAGAGACTGTGTAATAAAATTCATGAATTATGTGTTGAAAATGTTTAGCTGAATTGTTGAAATATCGGTTAATTTTAATATTTATTAGTAATCTGCTTGCTGAATTGATAAAATGTAAGCTGAATTATAGAAAATGCTAATGTTTAGCTAAATTGATGCAATCCTGGTTATATTATTATATTTCTGATTAGCTGAATAGATAAAATGTAAGCTGAATTATAGAATTTGTGGATTAAATAAAAATTAAATCTTTGAATTATTTAATATAGTCCTAGTTTAATGTGTTGTGATAAAATTTCTTAGCTGAATTGATAAAACGTTAGCTGAATTGATAAAACGTTAGCTGAATTATTTCTTTTGTGGGTTAACTAAGTGTTGATGTTAATAAAATTCGTTCTTAATAAATTTTTGGTTATGTTTTTCTATTTATTACATAGCTGAATTGATAAAATGTTAGCTGAATTGTGGAATTTGTAGTTTGTATGTAAACAAAAGCTTTGAAAGAGACTATGTAACAAAATTCATGAAATATGTTTTGAAAATGTTTAGTTGAATTGTTGAAATATCGGTTAATAATTATATTTATTAGTAATCTGCTTGCTGAATTGATAAAAGGTAAGCTGAATTATAGAAAATGGTAACATTTAGCTAAATTGATGCAATCCTGGTTATGTTATTATATTTCTGATCAGCTGAATAGATAAAATGTAAGACGAATTATAGAATTTGTGGTTTAATTAAAAATTATACTTTTGAAAGTTTGTATGTTATAAATTTCTTAGCTGAATTGATAAAACTGTAGCTGAATTATATCTTTTGTAGGTTAACTAAGTGCAGATGTGAATGAAATTAGTTCTTCAGACATTTTAGGTTTTGTTTTCCATGAATTACTTAGCTAAATTGATAAAACATTAGCTGAATTGTGGAATTTGTAGTTTGTTTGAATACAAAAGCTTTAAAATAGACTATGTAATACAACTAAAGTATTATGTGCTGGAAATATTTAGCTAAATTGACACAATATTGGTTAAATTATAATGTTTATTGGTTAGCTGCTCGCTGAATTGATAAAATGTAAGCTGAGTTATAGAAAATTTTAATGTTCAGCTGAATTGTTACTATGTATGTCAAATCGTTATATTTCTTGGTTACTTGATTACTGAATTGATAAAATGTTTGCTGAATTATAGCAATTGTGGATTAATTGAAAATTAAACCTTTGATTTATTTAATACTAGCTGGCCCGGCAGACTTCGTCCTGCCTCCAAATTTTTGTAAAATATGTTGAGTGTAGTTGAAATCTAAAAACGATTGGTTTATTTTTTTGACCTCTAAAATATTTAAATTTAAAGGGCGAGGTTTCCCGGACAAATTCTGTTCTTCATATATCTTAACCGTATGGTCTGGGTGATATCAACAGTTATTCCTATTTTCGTTATTGTCCCCTAAAATTTCAAAATGGGAAAAACCACTTAGTGAAGCTCTCTAATTCTGTAGGAAGTGTGGTCTGAGTGACTATCTACAGCCAATCCTCAACTTTCACTGAAATTTTGGGACAAATGGGGTCAACCATTTTCACAATTAGTGGTGACATCAAAATGTACACCTTTTTTTATATATAGACTTCTGAATAACTATGATGTTAAAAAAAGTGACTAAATGACATTCCAAAAATTAAGTGTATCATAAGCTAAACAACGGCAACTGGTTCCAAATATACATTCAAAATTTTTTCATGTCAAAAAAATCATATATTTTAAGTTTAAGTAAAATCGGACAATGGATATAAATTTTCGAAATAATTCAACCCCAGCCAAATCAACTGTAGGTCCATATATACAAAAAAAATTCTCATAATAAAACAAATATACATTCAAAATTTCAGTCAAATTGTTTAATTCGTAAAAATTTTCATTATAATTCCACCCTAGCGACACCTACCGGGTCAATTAATACAAACAATTTTTTCTCAAGGTTCCACAAACATAAATACTAAATTTCAGTTAAATTGGTGCATGCATTCAAATTTTCGATATAAATCCACCCAAGCGCCATCTACCGGGTCCATTTGTACATACAATTTTTTCTGATGATCAAACAAACATAGATTCTGAATTTCAGTTAAATTGACCCTTTCGTTAAAATTTTGATTGTAAACCGACCCCAGCGCCACCTACCGGGTCCATTTGTACGTAAAATGTTTTCTCATGATCAAACGAATATCCATTCTAAATTTCAGTTGAATTGGTACATGCATTCAAATTTTCGATATAAATCCACCCTAGCGCCACCTGGATTTGATTTTTTTCAACACAAACAATCTACGGAAAATTTCGAATCGAATAAAAAAAAAATCAGCCAAATCGCTCCAGCCGTTCTCATGTGATGGTATGACATACGTGGACCATTTCATTTTTATATATATAAAGATAATCCTAGTTAAACGTGTTGTGTTATAAATTTCTAAGCTGAATTGATAGAACGTTAGCTGAATTATAACGTTTGTGGGTTAACTAAGTGCTGATCCATAAATAACGTTGCTGAATTGATAAAATGTTAGCTGAATTGTGGAATTTGTAGTTTGTATGTATTTAAAATCTTTGAAAGAGACTATGTAATACAATTCAGGTAGTATGTGCAGAAAATGTTTTGCTGAATTGCTAAAATACCGATTAAATTATTATATTTATTGGTTATCTGTATGCTGAATTGATAATATGTAAGCTGAATTATAGAAAAGGAAAATGTTCAGCTTAATTGTTACAACGCCTGTCAAATCATTATATTTTTGTTTAGTTGCTTGCTGAATTGCTGAAATGTTCGCTGAATTATAGAATTTATGGATTGATTGAAAATTTAACCTTTGGAAGTTATTATATAATTTCGCTTAAATATGATGAGTTATAAATCTCTTAGCTGAATTGATAGAACCTTAGCTGAATTATTATGCTATTAGTTTAACCGCTTACTAAAGCTATGTTATCTAATTTGTGATACTGTTTAGGGTATATAGTAAAGAAATTTGCCAACTGAATTGACAAAGAACCCAATTCCAATATTTGACTTGCACTCAATTAACTTTTTGTTTGGTGGTTTACATCTATAAACAATATCAGCTGAATTGACTTAAAATTAGCTTTGTAACTGTATTTATACGTCAAAGTATATTGTAAGACCTAACAGGATTATTTAATAATGAATCTTGTCAATTTGTATTGCTGCTAGCTGCACTACCTGCCAAAACATCCAGCATTATCTCACGAGAAGCAATTCCGTATGAAAAATATTTTATTATTTATAAACTTTGTATATTTTTAGGAAATTCATTAAAATTTTTCCGTCAATCTAATTAATTTCAACAATAATTCTAATCTATTTAGTAAATTTCTGTTTTAAATGCATTCACGTGAACATTCATTCATTTGGCTAATGAAAAATATTGAATAAGATAAAAACTTTGGAAATATTTATATGTAAATTTGCTTAAATACCATTCTGGCACCAGACCACCTTGTCCTACCTTAACCAGTGGCTGAATTGCATACGCTTATGTATAGGTCTAGGGAGGTGAATTTATTCAATAAATAAAAAGATTTCTCATACCCTCCAGTACCAGTTTCATGCATAAAATGTTCTGGTAAGAAATTAAATTTATGCTTCCTCTCCACTCCCCCATCCAATTTAAAAGTTATATTTTCTGCTCCCCCTGTCTCTCTCTCTCTCTCTTACCTCTTTTGTGCAGATTGTGCCTTGCAATGTCTAGTACAATACAATTGTTTGAGCTTTATACATATTTTATTTAAACCTTAAAAATTATGCAAAATTTATGTAAATTCCTAAGTAAAATAAACATATTCTTGCTTAAGTTGGTTTTGCTACCATCATCAACAATGGCAACAAACTTTGCCATCATGGTCCTTTGCGCCATTGTCGTCATCGAGGGCACCTTCGCTCGCATTGCCTTGTAGTTTCAAGTGGATGCCCGACTTCTTTAATAAGTTAGAGAACATGAGTTTGGGTTTTCATGTCTGTGCTAAAGGAATACTTAATCTAGAATCCTTGTCTTTTGTTATACCTATTCACACAGCTGATGCTTCTATCGGTGTTGTCGAAAAGGATTTTGTGTCCGTTTGCATGTTTGTGTTACCCGGTAGGTGGTCCATTTGAATAATCCTTCAATTTACAGGCCATTGTCAATTTCAATTCTGTTTTAGAGTTATTTACGTTTTTGTTTTCTGTAAGCTTTTCACTTTCTCTGTCGTACATAAGGAATATTGTAAAAATAAAACTGCACTCACACCTTTCAGGTTTGGCCTTTCACACACACATGCGAAAACAAGCAAGGATTTTCGAATATCTAAATTCATAGACAAATGTGTGCGTTCTGCTTGCATTGATATTTAATGGGTTGAGGGGGTCTTGTTTGTGTTCAAGAGAGATGAGAATTTGCATAAGATCTTACGCAATGTTTTGTTATGCCAAACTAAGAATGAAAGAGAAAATGTCCTGAATAAATTCGCTGCTGTCGAATTTATGCCAGCACAAGGACTGCTTCGAAAGGGAGGCAACTACTTTCAAAAATATTCCTTACTTTAAAAGAGATTGAAAATTTTGATAATCTAAGATTTTATTCCCAACGGTTTGGTTTCGGTATTCAGTGCCTTAACTGCTTTGAAATCGAATCCTTTAAAAGCTGAATTGGTCTCTTGCAATTCTCTTCACTACTTAACGTATCACTAATTCTCATTGACGTTTTATCTAAACTTTCTTTCTTAAAACCCACTGCCTCTGCATATTTTCCTATACCATTTCGTTTTTCCAACTATAACTATTGTTTAGTTGCCCTTCCCAAAAAAGTCCTTACCTGCGTCCCCCCCCTCCTTTTTGCCAATCACTTTTACTCCAATTTACTTACGCTTCAACAGTTAAATTGCTAACTATATTTGATGTCCATTTCAGATTCTCTTTTATCCTTCACTTCTTATGCCATGAATTTTTAAAAACCTGGTCCTATATGGGCCTTGCGACAAACTTTAGGCTCTCCATAGCTGTCAATGTTTTATTTGCTGCATTTGGTGCTGTTGCATTAAAGGCAAATGGAATTGGAAGGCTTGAAAGAAAGCAAACAGTGCAAAGTCTAAAGGATCCTACAGATTTTTGTTAAAGGACTTTACAGTTTTTTATGTTTACGTTTGAGGCACAAATCTGTTTCTCAGTTTTTCCCTGCATATCCTGTTAGCGGTATCTGCAATGACCGAGCTCTTTCAGGTTGTGAGTGGAACGTTGTTTTCAAGCAATTGCTTGTTTAAGTTTTAGTGTGATTTTGTGTTGTGCGAATGTTTCTGGTGCTGGTCCTGTGCCTTCTACTTATGGTTATCCTTCCTGCCAGTGGTAATGTAAATTTCCGCATTTGAAGTGTAAATTGAGTTGAATTACAACGACAACATATTACAGGAATGATAATAATAGAAAAATATTGTTTAAATTTACTTTGGTCTGGATGTTTGGTCTGGTTGTTAGAATGAACGCACACACATCCGTGTGCTTAAGTTTGTGGAAGTTATGCGGTATTTGTGGAACGAGGGTGGGGAATTAAAATGGGTTAATTTAGTGGGAGTCTGTTTGTGTGCATGGAATATTCCTCATCATTGGATGGACACATATCGTCGAAGTACTCAGTTCCACTTTGGGGCTATCTAACTGACGCTGGGGTCTCTCTTCTATGTGTTAGCTGCAAAATGTCGGAATTTTCTCAAGTACCTTGTACTAAGACTAGCAATCTCTGTACGAATATTGATTTGGGACACAATTCTGAGAACTGCACGTGAAAGTAGCCACAAAAAGAAGAAGCTCTACATCATTCGTTTTATGAAGCTACATTCTATAATAATTTAATATCGATTTGAAGATAGGAAGTATCGTATAGGGGAATTTGTCACGTTTTAGGCTCTTTCTAAAAAGATCTTGAGACTTTAGGGTTACGAGCCAGAATGATATACTGATTGATTAGAATAGAGATCTAAAGGAAGCTCTCCCAGACAATCGGAAATCTTCCGTAAGAAGAAGGAAAATTTTTTTCTGGTTTTTGGCGGAAATTCTGAATTTTTTTTGGCGGAAATTCTGGACACAAGCCTTAGAATATTCCAAATTAAAAATGATGTCAAGATACTTTGATTATGACAAAAATATGGCGACCCTATGGAAACCTTGTTCAGCTTCCATGACACATAGGGATTTGATCAGAAATATTTGCGACCAGAAATATATCATCAATTCGGTTATCAAAGAACCGCCACAAATCTGGGATAGAAATCTACAAAGGGACAAGTAGAGTTTACAAATAGGAAATGATACCAAGATAGTCTAACTTTAAAAGCGACTAATTTCCAATACAAATCTTCTTAAGTCTTATCTCAAATATACCCTAACTTGTAGAATTTTCCTAACCCTTATCCGATATAGTTTCCGTACGACACTGAAAATCTCACTTGCTCTAGCACTTCTGGCAATTTCTCCACTTTTTCAGTTTGATTTCATTCGAATTTTGATATTAATTTCGCAAACCACCAGACCGATTTTCATTCTCTCCCCCGCCCTCGTAGCATCAGCACATTGGTACCACAAAACTCTGTAGATAAACACGTATTTCACATTACGATATTGCAGACTTTTAGGCGTTTTGTGGCTTAGCCCTGTTTTACCAAATATGAGGGAGGAGGATAAAGTTTTACCCCTCGACATGTCGGTTGTTGAACAGAACAGAAAACAGAAAAAACTTTATATTCTGTACTACGGTTATCCTTTCGTCCTTGTTGCTGTTGTTGTTGGTATGGTGTGAATGTTGTATTTCGAAAAGTTTTATAGCCATTATGTAAATTAAATTGTGTGAATGTTGTACTAGTAATGCTGTGCTATTTCCATACACTCCTTATGACTGTAGCATGACGCCGTCCTGCCTCACTTCCTGCCCAACTGCCGTACCATAGTTTATGCTGCTCTAGTACTCAGACATAACTTTATTCTTTAATACAATAAAGGTGAATATAATTTGATAAGTTTGTGCGGCTTTGTTTACCTTTCTGTTTCTCTCTCTCTATTTGTGCCTCTTGCTCTGATGTCTCTGGCGTTTCTTTTGATTTGACCTGACCCCCCCTCCTTGGTTCAGTTGAGTGCCAAGCATGGAACAAAGCATTTTCATTTAAATTAAGAAAAAATTGTTGGCCTGTATGGTGTGTTAACATGACTCTGCTACTCGTAGCTTTGTATTGGCATAATTCCGTCTGAAGGTCATACAACAAAGCTGGTCAGAGTTCAAAAGTATCACGTTGAACATAAGTCGAAATGAGAAATGACAAACCAGATATAAAATTCAATTAGAATTTAGTTTAAAATTCAAATTTGCATAGCAAAAAGTATGCCGGAATGTTCAAGTTCAGTTCAAAGTCAGGTAGATAAATAAGTAATTTGTAATTCAGCTTAGAGCCAACACTAATTCAAGATGACAAAAGTTGTTAAGAGTTTACCAAAAGGGGATCAAATGTTCACCTTATGCTCAAAGTTGAATAGATTCGAAATGTTGGGGTAACAGTTTCTAATTCAGCTAAGCCTAAAACATATTCAGCTAAGAAATTTTGATAATAGGATTAAAATGCACTTAAAAAAGTTGACATTAATAACAAAGAAATTATGTAAGCTAAGTCATACGTCAATTCAGCTAATGGAATTTATTAACAGCTTACCAAAAACTTGAAATTTAATTTATATAAAAATAATTGACATTCATTTTTATAGAATATCAGAAACAGCAATAATTCAGCTGGGTATAAAAGCAATTCAGCTAATACAAATTATTCATTATGAAACATTGACATTCTACAGAGTGGCAGTATGTCGATGATATTTGTATTATAGCTGAAAATATTCAATTCAGCTACAAAAACACCTAATTTAGCTAAGCTGAATATATAAATAATGATGCTAAAATAGTTATTTAACTGAATATTGGTAATTATTTTACTGCTCGCAGTATAACATTAATTTTTTGGGAATTATGGGAATTTTCTTAAAAAATATGATTGGTATATGTTATGTAAATCCATATCTAGTCCAGCTGAATAACATTTATTTGGCTGTTTCATTTGTGATTTACAAAAGTTCTCAAATATATCGAGAGAAGTTGTGTATTTACTATAATTCATCTTAGCTGAATACATAAAATATGATGCTATAGTAGTTTTTTTTACTGAATAATTGTTATTACGTCAATTGTTGTAAGTAAAACATTGATTTAAGAGTATTTTTTGGGGTATTTTAGAAAATATCATTGATATATAGTATGTTGATCCATATTAAGCTTTGCTGAATAGCATTTATTTTGCTGATTTAATTGTAATTTTCAAAATTTCTTGATGATTATAACTGAAATTTTGTTTTTACTACAAATAAATCTAATTCAGCTTAGCTGAATACGTAAAATATGCTACTAAAATAGTAATTTACCTTCAAAGTTGTTATTACTTCACTTCTTATTAGTACAACTGTGATTTTAGACAATTATTTGTGGTTCTTTAGAAAATATCATTGATATGTAATAAGTACATCTATATTCAGCTTAGCTGATAACATTTATTTGAATGTTTTAGTTGTGATTTACAAAATTTCTTAAATATCTGTAGTGAAGTTATGTTTTTTACATCGAATAAATATTATTCAGCTTAGCTGAATGCATAAAATATGCTACTAGAATAGTAATTTACCTTCATAGTTGTTATTACTTCAATTCTTATTAGTACAACAGTTATTTTAGAGAATTATTTGTGGTTCTTTAGAAAATATCATTGATATACGGTATGTAAATCCATATTCAGCTTAGCTGAATAACATTTATTTAACTGTTTTAAATGTAATTTTCAAAACTTCTTAATTATCACTACTGAAGTTATATTCTTACTACAAATAATTCTAATTCAGCTAACGGAATACTTAAAATATGGTACTATAATAGCTGTTATACAATAATAGTAATTTTTAATTTTTATAATTTTCATATGGATTTAAATAATATAACGGTATTCTATTAAAATATAATTGATATATAGTATGTTAATCCATATTCAGCATAGCTGAATAACATTATTTAACGGTTTTCATTGAAATTTGCAAAAGTTATTCATTATGTCTAATGAAGTTATTTTTTGACTGCAAATAAGTCTAATTCAGCTTAGCTGAATAAGTAAAATATGCTACTAAAATAGTAATTTACCTGAATAGTTGTTATTACTTCAATTCTTATTAGTACAACAGTGATTTTAGACAATTATTAGTTGTTCTTTAGAAAATATAATTGATATATAGTATTTAAATCCATATTCAGCCTAGCTGAATAACATTTATGTAACTTTTTTAAATGTAATTTAAAATTTTTTTTAATTATCTCTAATGAAGTTATATTCTTACTACAAATAATTCTAATTCAGCTAGCTGAATACTTAAAATATGGTACTATAAAAGCTGTTATACAATAATAGTAATTTTTAATTTTTATAATTTTCATATGGATTTTAATAATATATCGGTATTCTATTAAAATATAATTGATATATAGTATGTTAATCCATATTCAGCATAGCTGAATAACATTATTTAACGGTTTTCATTGAAATTTGCAAAAGTTATTAATTATGTCTAATGAAGTTATGTTTTTTACTACAAATAAATCTTATTCAGCTAGTTGAATACGAAAAAATTTAGTACTTAAACTGTTGGTGAACAGAATAGTGGTTAGGTTTTTAATTGTTATATGTTTAATGCGGATTTTGATGACTTTGCGGATTTATATTAAATTATAATTGTTATATATTATGTAAATCCAAATTCAGCCAAGCTGAATAAGAATTCTTTTGTTGTTTACATTGTAATTTTCAAATTTCTCAACTGTCTCTAGAGGAGTTGTGTTTTTTCTACAAATAAATCTTATTCAGCTAAGTTGAATATAAGGCAAATGCAAATTCAGCCTAGCTGAATAACATTTATTAAACTGTTCTGATTTTCTACAACTCTCCTCTATCTTTTACAAGCTATGCTTATATACCAAATTGATCGAATTCAGCTAAGCTGAATATGATAATATGATGCGATTTAGGTATTTTAACTCAATTTTATCTCAATCTATCAGTTTTTTTGGGGATGCGTTCAATTCAGCTCAGCTGAATATAGTTGTGTACGTATAAAATGCATTGGTTTTACAACTTACAACTGCAAATGTACCTAATTCAGCTTAGCTAAATGTGGAAAATGTGATGCGATTATAAATATTTAATACAATTTGAAATATTTCAACAGACTTTTAGAAAAACTTTTAAATCAGCTTAGCTGAATACGGTTAATATGTACTAGAATCACTGATTTTATTACTCTTAAAGAATTTTCTACAATTTCATCCACCATATAACTACATCTGAGCATATAACTATAAATAAGCCTAATTCAGCTTAGCTGAATATGTAAAATTTAATGCAATTTAATGCATATTTTATCAAAATTTTAACTTATTTTATCATTTATATTGGTGTACGTTCAATTCAGCTCAGCTGAATACGGATATTTGCCTATTTAATTCAATGATCTTAATACTCTTAAAGAATTTTTCACAATTATGAGCATAAAACTACAGATAAACCTAATTCAGGTTAGCTGAATATGTAAATTAGGATGCATTTCCGGATCTTCTAATACAATCTCAAATTATTTTATCATTTTTATTGGTGTACGTTTAATTCAGCTCAGCTGAATGTGGATGTTTACCTTTAAACTGCATTAATTTTAAAGAATTTCTCACAATTTTGTTCTTTTTTGAGCATAAAACTACATAAAAACATAATTGAGCATAGCTGAATATAAAAAATGTGATGCGATTTTAAATACTTTCATACAATTTGACATATTTTAAAAGATTTTTGGAAAAACTTTCAATTCAGCTTAGCTGAATACGGTTACAATGTACTAATATCACTAATTTTAATACTCTTATAGAATTTCCCACAATTTGATGTACTTCTAAACATATAACTACAAATGAATTTAATTAAGCTCAGCTGAATATGAATAATATGTTGCGATTATAAAAATTTTAGTACAGTTTGACATATTTTAGCAAAATTCATGGCGTATATACAATTTAGATTAGCTGAATACGGTTACCATGTACTAAAATCATTGATTTCAGTAATCTCAAAGAATTTCCCATATTTAATTCACTTTTGATGATATAAGTACAAATATATCTAATTCAGCTTAGCTGAATATGTAAAATAAAATGCAATTGTATATATATTGACAAAATTTTTACTTATTTTATAGTTTTTATTGGCGTACGTTCAATTCAGCTTAGATGAATAAGGATTTTGACTTATAAAATTCTACTCTTAAAGAATTTCTCACAATTCCGAGCATATAACTACAAATAAACCTTATTCAGCTTTAAATATGTTGCGATTATAAACTTTTTAATACATTTTGAAATATTTTAGCAAATTTGTTGGTTTACATACAATTTAAGTCAGCTGAATACGGATACTATGTACTAAGATCACTGATTTTAACACGTTTAAAGAATTTCTCACAATTTTGTCTATTTCTAAGCATATTACTACAAATAAACCTAATTCAGCTTAGCTGAATATGTAAAATAAAATGCAACTATATACATATTGACAAAATTTCTACTTATTTTATAGTTTTTATTGGCGTACGTTCAATTCAGCTTAGCTGAATAAGGATTTTAACTTATAAAATTCTGCTCGTAAACAATTTTTCACTATTCTGAGCATATTATTACAAATAAAACTTATTCAGCTTAGCTGAATATGTAAAATATGATGCGATTATTAATTTGTTATTTCAATTTAACATATTTTAGTAATTTTGTTGGTTTACATACAATTCAGCTAAGCTGAAAACGTTTTAGAATCACTGTTTTTAATACTCTTAAAGAATTACACACAATTTAATCCACTTCTATAACCTAAATCTTTTGTCCACATAACAACGTCATACCAATATTATCCTTTCAAATGATTTCATAACATTGCTTTTTATGCCTTTAATAACATTAAAAAAAAACAGCGACGACAGAATTAAGTTTAAAAGTCATCGCTTATATTTTCCTATCATTTACACACACTTTACTCCAAAGAAAGCCATAAACTCAGCGAGCTCTATGAATTCAAAAGAGCTGAGCGGCCATAAAATGATGCGGAATGGTCTTTGTTAAGCTATGCAGTACGACGCGCTGAATGCAAAGCATAACAAAACAAACGCTCGTAAAAAAAACCGTTGTAAAAGCAAAAACATGAAAACTTTAAATGTTTGCTTTGCGTCATAAAGGAAACTGATTTCAGACAGACGGTAAAAACTTTCCGCAAAATAATCGAAGCATGAGCGCTGTATAAACTTTTGTACATTTTGCCATCAGTAGCAGTGTTTTGATTTGCTCCGTGAAGAGCATTGAAAAGTTGTTGATGTTTCCACGTATCCTTGAGGTATGAAAACATAATGGAAATATGGCATTCGCCGACGTTGAGGGCATGATTTAAAATGTTATTTCCGTTTAATAGAAATAGAAACAAAACGGAGATTTCATTAGGCTAGAAAATGATATGAAAATATCTTTATTAAGCAGATATGTATATGGATGACCTTAATGAACAGATTGTTTGCGGAAATTTAATGAAATAAACAATGAGGACAAAATGTTTATTTGTCATAAAATATTTGCAATAAATGTGAGTTATATATATGA
Source organism: Muscina levida (assembly GCA_964034835.1). Lineage (NCBI taxonomy): Eukaryota > Metazoa > Arthropoda > Insecta > Diptera > Muscidae > Muscina > Muscina levida. Next base: position 149,943,070 of record OZ035882.1, read on the forward strand.
CCTAAATATGTTTTTTTTGCAATTCGCTGGCAATAAAATCAATTTTATAGCGTCGTTGTGTTGCTGTTCAGCGTTGATTGAAGTTAACCCAGGCACCAGATAACAGCGACACATTTGTTTCAATATTCATCAATGAATGAATATAAATATACATTGACTGTGGCGACAAGTGGTAAACAGGGACAGGTATGGGTAATGGTAGAGGTGAAAAGAGTCAAATGGGGGTTGAAGAAGGAACGTTTACTACGCTGTTGTCTTGGATGAGTTTGTCATTGGTCTTTGCACTACTCTTTAAAAGTAAAAAATCATATCTGTGGTCTTTATAGCCGCTGAATAGCCAATATACTATACTTTCACGAATATTATTTGATCTTACTGCAAGTGTATTTCAATATAGCTTTAGACTTATTATTAACATGGATAAAGCTTTGTCTTGTAATTTTAAGAAAATATTTAGTAATAACTACCCGGTTGGCCAGCTGGCGTAAGGTGAATCAAAATTTACTTTCCCTATATTAGAAAATTTCATGCTTGGTGATATTCAAGAACCATCGAATGTCTTAGAATTGAACTTTTCTTTATACCAGCGCAACTTTTGTGTGAAATAAGCTAGCGTACCGACTTTTGGTTTTCCAAGCCGCACACTTGTTGTGCTTTAAAGGAGTTTTTAAATGTATATGGCAAATGTAAATGTATAAAACCTCTTTAAAGCACAACATGTGTGCGGCTTGAAGGACCACAAGTCGGTACGTTAGCCTATTTCACACAAAAGTGGCGCTGGTATATAGAAAAGTTAAATTCTAAGGCATTTTTGAATATTACCGAGCATGATATGGCCCTTATTCGGAATTTGAACTGCTGTCTCAGCATTGGTATTCAACTGTTACCACTCTGTCGCCCCGCTTCCAATTTTAATATCTTCTTCTACCACCCCCTTCAATTCTGTACATCTCCGCCTCTGTTCTTTTCCCTCGCTCTGTAATCCCCTTGTATTCCCTTTTCAATGTTTGCATATTATTGAAGACCATTAAACACATCTGTTACTGACATCATGACAATTTTTCGAAAATTGAACTCATAAAAGTGATGTTCTTTTGCTTGACATCCTTGTCAACTGTTTTGTTTGCATTTAAGCAGAGCTATTGTTAGATTTTAAAATTGAAAATTTTATGTTAACATTGTAATAATAATCGTTGACGCCATCAATGCAGCATTCAGCTGTTTTTAGAAGTCAATAAAAAATTCTAAATAAAAATGACAATAAAAATAAGTGGACGTTAAGAAACAAAAATAAAAGACACGACAGTACACAAAACAATTTTGAAGTTATCATAAAAGAAAACAGACTTTACAACAAATATTGTATTATTGTATTAATAAGATGAAAAGGGAATTGTGCATTGGTAAAGAAGGTGGAGGGAGAGTAATATAATAAAGGTGTAAGAAAATGAGTTTTTTAAAGAGGTTTCGATTATATAACTGAATAATGATAATTACTATAATTCTAATTAAAATAAAATCGATTTTCGAGCACTATACGGATTTGTTTATAATATTATCCGCTTAGCTACTAGAGGATAGATTTTATTACTCTTAAATATTGTTTTACTATTTAATCCACTTCTTAGGATTTAACTTCAAATAAACTTAGCTGAATATGTAAAATGTGATACGATTATAAATATTTCAATACAATTTGACATATTTTAACAGATTTTTATCAATTCAGCTTAGCTGAATACGATTTCAATGTACTAAAATCACTGATTTTAATACTCTTAAAGAATTTCTCACAATGTAAACAAATAAACCTAATTCAGCAAATAATTGCTCAACTTATTACAGTGATATTGTATTTTTATTACAAATTTATGTAATTCAGCTTAGCTGAATATACAACATATGATGCGATTAGATATGTTGACAAAAATCCAACATTATGGAGCTCTTCTTTTGCTAAACGTTCAATTAAGCTCAGCTGAATATGGATATTTACATATAATTTCAATTAATTTTAATAGCCATAATACAAATAAATCCACTTCTGAGCATATAACTACTAAGAATCTTAATTCAGCTTAGCTGAATATGTAAAAAATGATGATATATAATTTCAACTTATATTATCGGTTTTTTGGAAAACGTTCAATTCAGCTCCGCTGAATTTTCAAGTTTCTTGAGAAAATGTGATTGATGGTTGGTATACAAATTCATATTCATCTTAGCTGAATAACTATGACTAAGTTGTTTTTATAGTAATTTTAAAAAATATTCAAATAACTAAAGTTATTTTATGTTTTTAGCCCCAAAAAAATCGAATTCAGCTTAGCTGAATATGTGAATATAACGTGATAATAGATGTTTTGACAAAAATTCAAATTTGCATAGCAGCTCTTTTGGTGAACGTTCAATTCAGCTCTGCTGAATATGGATGTTTATCTATCAAACGCATTGATTTTAATAGCCTTAATACAAATAAATCCACTTCTGAGTATATAACTACTAAGAATCGTAATTCAGCTTAGCTGAATATGTAAAATATGATGCTATTAAAGATATTTTAATATAATTTCAACTTATGTTAGCAGTTTTTTAGGAAAACGTTTAATTGGGACCGGCCGTGGCATAGTGGTTAGAACACGCGACTACCATGCGGGAGATCGCAGGTTCAAACCTGGCTCCAGTCATCTTAAAAGAAAAAATATAATAAATTTTTCTTTCATTGTCGGCACCCCTCGAATGTTGTTTGACAGCAACTTCGCAGTATTAAGCGTCGATTCAATCAGCGTGTCTAGTAAGAGCTTCTCAAAACAGTGACGTTCGCATTCGTCGATAAACAAGTAGGTGCCGTTAGTTGTGAATCTAAAAATAGAAAGCGTGTTAATTCACAACAACGCGAGAAGCTATCCCATACCTCATTCATGGGGTGCAAAGGGAAATTAAGTTTTTAAGTTTAAGTTTAATTCAACTCAGCTGAATACGGTTACTGTGATTTACTGTTACTCTTAAAGAATTGTTCCTCTCTCATTTAATAATGTTTTAAAAATGAACCTTAAGTAAATATTTCCTAACCGAAAAGCTAGATTTTTTGTAAATTGCCGCTGTCTTTTAAAAGTAGCTAATGTTTTAATTCCTATATTCAGCTAGCTGAATATAAAAAGAACGTTTCGGTTTATTAAACTGTAATATATATTTTAAAAACTTGAGCCGCGAAACCCTATTCAGCTGGCTGAAAGAAAAGAACTCTAAGAAAAGAACTCTTCTTTTTATAAAACTGTAATATATATTTAAAAAATTTAGCAAAAAAACTTATTCAGCTATCTATAAGTACAACTTTTTAAACTTTTTCTGTTGCTTTGGTTCGTACATTCAGCAAGCTGAATATGAAAAGAACTATTCGTTTTATAAAACTGTAATATATTATTCGAAAATTGAGCTGTAAAACCCTATTCAGCTAACTGAATTTGGTTTTTGCACTACTTTTCATAAGTACAACTAGCTGAATATAAACTCTTCGTTTTATTAAACTGTATTATATATTTAAAAAATTGACCTGTGAAACCCTATTTAGCTACCTGAATTTGGTTTCTGTAGTACTTTTCATAAGAAAAACTTTTTAAACTTTTTGGTATTTGCACTACTTTCCATAATTACAACTTTTTATATTTTTTTCTGTTGCCATGGTTCCTAAATTCATCTAGATGAATTTAAACTCTTCTATTCATAAAACTGTATTATATATTTAAAAAATTTATCTGTGAAACTCTATTCATCTAGCTGAATTTGGTTTCTGTAGTACTTTTCATAACAAAAACTTTTTAAACTTTTTCTGTTGCTAGGTTCCTAAAAAATCTTTGTATTATTAAACTGTAATTAATATTTGAAAAATTGCGCTGTAAAACTCTATTCAGCTAGCTGAATTTGGTTTTTGCACTACTTTCCATAAGTACATCTTTTAAATGTTTTCTGTTGCTATGGTTCCTATATTCAGCTAGCTGAATATGAAAAGAACTCTTCGTTTTATTAAACAGTAATATATGTTTAAAAATTTACCAAAAAAAACCTTATTCAGCTAGCTGAATTTTGTTTTAGCACTACTTTCCATAAGAACAACTTTAGAGTAAGTTTTTCTTATTCCCTATTATGCAGTAGTAAAGTACATATCTTTCTTTAAGTTAAAGCACATCTTCTTCTCACAAAATTTTTAAATTTTGCAAAACTCCCTTCCCTTCTTCATTTTTCGCTGTACCAAAATTTATTTTCTCTCCTACACTTGCCAGATTTAAAATCAGTTTAATCTCCAAATTTCCCTGGACAATCACTTCATTTCTTTCTTTATGCCCATAGCCTACAGCATTTTGCGGCCACCGACATAACAAATTTTTCACATTTCACTTACTATCATCGCCCTTCCCCCCTCCACTTGTCATCATTTTAAAGCATAAATATTTACCGTAAGATGATAATATATGGCTTCCGGCTTTTACTAAGTACATTAGGCAAAGAAACCCTCAGTTTTTGTGCCATTTCCTCCTCTATATGACGGTGAGACATTTTCCCAGCACTATTTTAGGGGGGCACTTAAGATAGTCCAAGATGGGCCATGTTGCGGGGCTGTCAGCGGTTTCTGCTGTGTGTGTTGGTGGTTTTGGTTGTGTCCGCCAACACCACCACCGCTGTGTCGGCACCATGAAACAGGCATCCCTGGGGAATGTTCGCAGCAGCAACGTAATACCTTAAACCACATTGTAATATGGTGAATTTTTCATTTGTGAAAGATTTTACTAATTTCACTTTTTAATTAAATTTTAAGTTATTTTCGCGTTTGTTACTTTCTCTGTTTCTTCATAACTTGAAAAGTTTCAGATGACGGTTGATGTTTACTTACTTTGTCGAATTTACTTTTTCTAAGAATATATACGAAAAAGTGTCGGTGAAATTTAACAGTGACTGGGAAATTGTTTGGCTAGAGATGGGGGCGTAAAGAAAATCGAAATTTCTTATTAGCAACAAAGTAATAAAGCGAAAAATGTTCTTGAAATATTAAAAAAACTTGCTAACGATTTTTTCGTTACACATGTCTTAAGCGTTTGTGGGCCAAACAAAAAACTTGAGACATATGACATGTTGTAAAATTACAATCAAAATGTTTTTCAGCTAAAATGGTTATTAAGAATTTCTGCGAATTATAGGCAAATATTTGGCTGCCTGAGTCAAATAAAGTGATTTATAACAAAGCAAACAATGGAAATTGCAATTCGTTTAAATTGTTTGCTATTCAGCTAGCTGAATTTGAGCAAACAACTGTGTCGTAGAGAAATTTTAAGGGAAAGCAAATATAATGAAATGTGATTTATACATTAGATAAATATTTATGGAATAGCATTTATATGTAATACAAAATCTATGGCAGTAAAATTTAATAAGTATTTGTAGTAAGTAATTTTATTGTTCTTGATTTTGTTTTTGTTGATCTGCAATGAATTATGATATTGTCATAGTTCGGTTTAAGATCATTTCTATTGGCAATTATATATTATTGCCAATAGGTTTTTTGTTCAAGAATGTGAAATGTATTATGTTGACAGCAGGTTAGGCGTATGACGTCATTTCGACATTAACCACAATGTCTCGTCAGCGCCCTTTGCTGTGCCTTCTCCTCTATCATCACAACCTTAAGGGAAGAAAGCATCTCAAAGTTAATGAGAACTTTTCCCAACGGTGCGAAGAAAGCATCCTCGAAGCGCACAACATGCCAACATAATACACACACATGCCCTTGCCTATGCATGTGTCCATCGGACACAATTGCACAGGAGTTTTGTTGTTGACAAAGTGCCAACCCCATTCTGCGTACCGTCAGTGTTTCGTTGTTCTTGATTTTGTTTTTTGTTGATCTGCAATGAATTATGATATTGTCATAGTTCGGTTTAAGATCATTTCTATTGGCAATTATACTTTCACACTCTTGAACAAAAAACCTATTGGCAATAATATATAATTGCCAATAGAAATGATCTTAAACCGAACTATGACAATATCATAATTCATTGCAGATCAACAAAAAACAAAATCAAGAACAACGAAACACTGACGGTACGCAGAATGGGGTTGGCACTTTGTCAACAACAAAACTCCTGTGCAATTGTGTCCGATGGACACATGCATAGGCAAGGGCATGTGTGTGTATTATGTTGGCATGTTGTGCGCTTCGAGGATGCTTTCTTCGCATCGTTGGGAAAAGTTCTCATTCACTTTGAGATGCTTTCTTCCCTTAAGGTTGTGATGATAGAGGAGAAGGCACAGCAAAGGGCGCTGACGAGACATTGTGGTTAATGTCGAAATGACGTCATACGCCTAACCTGCTGTCAACATAATACATTTCACACTCTTGAACAAAAAACCTATTGGCAATAATATATAATTGCCAATAGAAATGATCTTAAACCGAACTATGACAATATCGTAAGTAATTTTATATTATTTATATAATACTAACAATTAGAAAATATTTTTAAAAATTTTTTTGTTAATCTTTTTTTGTAGGTTAAAAAAGACTTATATTGTGAATTCAGCTAGCTGAATGTGACAATATATTTACTTTTGAATACATTTTTTGTGAAACACATATTCGAATAAGTAATTTACTACTATTCAGCTAGCTGAATTCATCGCATTGTAATGAATTGATTTTTTTTGTGGCGTATTTAAATAATGTGAAGCAAGTTTCTACTAAAAAATGCTTATATTGTCAATTCAGTTAGCTGAATGTGACAATATATTACTTTTGCATACATTTTTTTTGAACAACATTGTCGACTAAGCAAAGTATTACTATTCAGCTAGCTGAACTTAGAGCATTGTAATAAATTAAATTTTTTTGTGGCGTTTTTAATAAATGCGAAGCAAATTTTTATCAAAGAAGAATTATTATTTGAATTTAGCGATGACGATATATTACCTTTTGTATACTTTTTTAATGAAACATATCATCGAGTTAGAAAATGACTACTATTCAGCTAGCTAAATTCAGCACATTGTAATGAAATTATGTTTTTTGTGACGTATTTAATAAACGTCAGCTAGCTGAATATGACAATATATCCAATTTTGTATAAATTTTTAGTGAAACACATTGTCTACTAAGAAAATTACTACTATTCAGCTAGCTGAATTCAGCGAATTGTTATATAATTATTTTTTGTGGCGTATTTTATAAAGATGATTTGTATAAAATTTATGATTTTTATTGCTAATAGTTTAGTTCAAAACCAAAAAATAATCATATTCAGCTAGCTGAATTAAATATTTTAACAATTTTCTCTTTCCTACCAATATAAATTCCAATACAATGCATATTACTACCATATTCAGCTAGATGAATATGATAAAAATTTCATTAGAATACAATCTTTATTTAATGTAATTCTTAAACTGTCTCAAACTTCAAATTCAGCCAGCTGAATATGATAGTAATATATATTGGATTGAAATTTATATTGGTAGGAAAGAGAAAATTGTTAAAATATTTAATTCAACTAGCTGAATATGAAAATTATTTGTTTTGAACTAAACTGTTAACAATAAAAATCATTAATTTTATACAAATCATCTGTTCAGGTAGCTGAATAAAGAATATTGTGATAATTACTAATAAATATTTCATATAAAGCCGCAATGATTAAATTGTATTGGAAATAAGACTCAAACTTCAACTAGCTGAAAATGGTAGTAATATGTATAGAACTGGAGTTTAAATTTGTAGAAAATAGAAAATTGTTACAATATTTGATTCAGCTATCTGAATATTAAAATTATTTGCTTTGAACTAAACTATCGGCAATAGAAATCATAAATAATATACAAATCATTTATTAAGCTGGCTGAATAAAGAATATTGTGATAATTAATAATAAATATTAACATTAAATTTTAATGAATATATGTTAAAAATCAGCAATGTTTAAATTGTATTTGAAAAATGTCTCAAATATTAAATTCAGCGAGCTGAATATGATAAAAACTTCATTAGAATACAATCTATATTAACTATGATTCGAAACATGTATCAAACAACAAATTCAGCTAGCTGAATATGATAGTAATATATATTGGAGTGGAATTTATATTGGTAGAATTTGAAAATTTTTTAAAATATTTAAATTAGCTAGCTGAATATGGCAAGTAGTTGCTTTAAAATACACTAAGATCAATAGTTATCAGAAATTATGTTGAAATCATTAATTCAGCTGGCTGAATAAAGAATATTGTGATTATTAATAATAAATATTTGTTATAAAGTCGCAATTATTAAATTGGCTTTGAAAAATGTCTCAGTTAGTTGAATTTGATAGAAATAAATATTTGCTATAATGCCGCAATGTTTGAACTGCATTTCAAATAATTCTCAAATATTAAATTCAGCTTGCTGAATATGATAAAATATGGTAGTGTATTACAGTGGAATTTATACTACTGGTATTCTAACAATTGCTAAAATATGAAATTCAGCTAGCTGATTGTGATTGAGTACAATTAGCTAGTTGAATATGATAGTTATATTTATTTGAATACAATTTATACATAATACCATTCGAAAAAGCCTCAAAAATTAAATTCAGCTTGCTGAATATGGTAGCAATATCTGTTGGAACATATTTTATGTTGAAACTTACTAAGTATTGAATTCAGCCAGCTGAATATGAAGGTGATTTGTATTGGAATTGAATTTAATTTTAATATGTATCGAAAAATGATGCAAGCATTAAATTCAGCTAGCTGAATATGATAGTAATAACTAATTGAATGCAATTTATATATAATATATTTCGAAAAAGCCTCAAAAATTAAATTCAGCTAGCAGAATATGATAAAATTGTCATTAGACATGTCTCCAACTACAAATTCAGCTAGATGAATATCATAGTAATATGTATTGTATTGGAATTTACATTGGTGGGATTTGAAAAATAGCCAAAATATGAAAATCAGCTAGCTGAAAATGATAATGAGTTACATGGGAATAAACTATCAATAAAATATATCAGAAACTATATAAAAACATTTATTCAGCTGGTCGAAAAAATAACTCAAGCAGTAAATTCAGCTAGCTGAATATAATAGTTATAACTATTTGAATGCTATTTATGTATCATTCGAAATAGCCTCAAAAATTAAATTCAGCTAGCTGAATAGGTTAGCAATATCTGTTAGAACATATTTAATATTTAAACTTACTATATAATGAATTCAGCCAGCTGAATATAAAAGTTATTTCTATATGAATTGAATTTAATTTTAATATGAATTGAAAAATGAAGCAAGCAATAAATTCAGCAAGCTGAATATGGTAGAAAATTCTGTTGGAACATATTTAGTATTGAAAGAATTTAAAAAACTTCCTAAATATTGAATTCAGCCAGCTGAAATTGGTAATTAGTAACTTCAAAACTATCTAACAGTAATAGAAATCACAAATTACATACAAATCATTTATTCAGCTGGCAGAATTAAGATGTACGTCATAAATATAGATATTTTTATAGAATTTGTGTATATTTCTGACATCATCTGACTGGCAAAATTATATATACCTGTATGTATCAGCGTCCTTCCTTTAACCGGAAGTTATTACCACCACTTAAGAAAATCGGAAGACGGGCTATGAATTTGCCCCAATTAAATTTCAGTTGCTGGCAAAGTTTCTTACCTTTACCACATTCTTTTGTACATGTTACTTTATTCAGCCTTCGCTTTACAGTAGATACTCCAACTGTGTCATTGATATCTTCACAGCTGATACGATAAACATGGTCATTAGTCCGTTTCAGGGTTTTTAGTATTCTTAACAGTTTTTATGAGGCCAGTAATGTCCCTGTACCTTACAATGCCCCCCGAACTTCCGCACGAGTTACATTAAAAAGTAAAATTCAATTACTACCTTAACATTTATTCCTTCCGCAATACAATCCATCGGAACCTTTCGATCGAACACAAGTTAAACGTTCGATTTGTTAAACAATCCTCTAGATTGAGCGATGAATCCCAGTGACTAAGCTTCAACTATGAATTGTTTTCCGTTAAATTTCAATGTATTTATGCTACAGTTTGTGCCCTTTCAGGAGAAGGATTTACTTCCTCGTTCTTTACAATTTCATGCTTTAATGAGCTTTATATCTACTACAACATTGTTTTTTCTTGTGCCATCACATTAAAACGGAAATGAAGGACGAGCGAGAGAGAGAGAGAGATCGAAAGAGGTCTGCTGGCAAAAAAGTTCATTGCTTTGTGAGAAGATGTTGAAAAAAATGAAAACAGGAAGAAAAAGGAATATGGCTGGCAACGAGACGCTTTATTGTTGTGTTATACTTAGTTTCAGTGTGGAACAGCTTGTTAAAGCCGTTTTCCAGTTGTGGTGCTGTAACATGTTGCTCTTCAATGGTACACACACACACACACAGTTACAATTCCAACTCGCTATATGGTAGATGAGATGAGAACGATACAGACGCTGGGAAAAAAAAGTTTTTAATCTAAAAACTGTAAAAACAATGAAGAAAACTATGACTGCATCGTTGATGGCCACAATGACAAAGATTCAGCCGCAGTAATGGTTATGAACAGACGAATGTGAGGAGAGGCGTGTAAAGCTGGCAGAAGTGTTGAAGTTGTTTCAGTTGTGATGTTTTGAAAAGCGCCATGTGATATTATGACAGTTTTACTTTGTTGTAGATATAGATTAGTTTTCTGTTCAATTTGAAATGGAAGTGGGAGTTTTGCGCCATGATGCATTATCCTGCGGGTTACAGGTCCAGAGATTGAATAGGGGCGGCCAATGTGGTTACAAAGTGAACAAATTGAGCAGAAATTCGAGGGAAGTGAAAAAAATAATCTAAGTCCACAAATTCTTAGAAAAAGAAAAAGTTTTTGAAAGATGGAAAAGAAATTGTAAATTAAAAAAGAAAGTTATGGCAATGCAGACGAAGTTGTGGGAGCTCAACGTTGTTTATTCGCAGAAATGGTATAATTTTTAGTGGAATAAGGAAAAGAAATAGTAGAGTAAAACATTTATGTTACATATATAAAGGGAGTGACATTTGGAAGCTGTGGAAGCCCAACATTATTTACACAGTACAACATTTTTCAGTTCATTGATTTGGGACTCAATTCTGAGAACTGCATGTGAAAGTCGCCCCAAAAAGAAGAAGTTCTGCATCATTCGTTTTGTCAAGTTACATGCTATAATAATTTAATATCGATTTGAAGTTAGTAAGTATCGTATAGGGGAATTTGTCACGTTTTAGGCTTTTTTGTTTGACATAACTCTAGAACCACTAGTCTGATTTATCTGAAACAAATTAAAAAAAAAATTTCTTTAATTTGTTCATATAGCGTTTCCCTACATAAGCAACAGTTTCACTTTTCCATTCATCAAATGATTTTGAACTGGGTTTATTTTGTAGCAGTTACAATAAAACTGTTGTTTTCCGTGGCGTATGATTTACGTGAAATATTACTTATGATAATCATACGCCACCATATAACAATATAACAAAAGAGCCTAAAAGTGGCGAATTCCCATATAAGATACTTGCTAACTTCAAATCGATCTTAAATTATTATGGTATGTAACTTGACAAAACGAATGATGCAGAGCTTCTCCTTTTTGGGGCAACTATCACGTGCAGTTCTTAGATTTGAGTCCCAAAATCATGTGGTGTTTTGTGTTATTCACAGATATGAAATTATGCCCTCAGAAACAAGTTGAAATAATAGGAGTAAGACATTTACTAGCTAAAGATCTATATATATTGTTCTTATAAGGAAAAGGCTTAGTCCTTCTAAGGGAAATTAGAAAGTCCTTTAATCAGCTGTCGTTTATGCATTTCAGAAACTTTTATATTATGTTTTTATGTTTTTTATATGTTTTTCTGATAGGAAATGTTTTCCTTTACTCACCACTGTTCATTATTTTAGATTGAAAGCACAATTGCTAAGCTAAATTTAGCAACAGTTTCTTGTAAGCTTCCTTACCGCCTGCTCCCTAAGTAAATGTCCCACTTTGTTAGCCGGCAACTTTAGCAACTAAATTGCTGCTTTGGTACAAAGAAGAAGAATGTAATTTTACTCAACTCCCAACTTTTCTCTTCGATTTTGTTGTTTCAATTATTACCGAGATGGCTTTGAGATGTAGTTTTCCTTTGGTTGTTTTTTTATGTATAAGAAAGTTTAAGATAAGTTTCCAGTTTTCCTGTTTCTTTGTTTCTACTATGCTGTTCGTTTTGGTTGATTATGTTTAATATGTCACTAAGGCATTGTTGCTGTGCTATTGCCACTGTCTTTATCTAAAATTCTGGAATTGATTGTGAGTTTTTTTTCTTAGTTCTTACTTAATTCTAGGCACTATAGAGTATTTAGCAAATCCTAACTGCCTTAGAGGCAGAAAAGCAAGAGAGACGGCAAAAGAGTCACAAAGAGTCGAGGTAAGAAAGGTAGCAGGTTTTTTATTAAAAGACCATTGGTCTTGTAAAAAGTTAGTGGAAAGTATTTCTAAAGTGCGTAGTATATTAGCTGGGCACTGGACTTGACTAATGGCATATTTCAATTAGTAAATAATATGGCCTATTACAAATTTCCTCCTTCCTTTTGGGGTGCTGGCAACATTTGTACTAAGTTACTATCTCCCTAAGGAGTTTATTTTGCTAGCAGCGGGATTACATTAAATTGATCAAGGCCGTAGAATATTGATTACCATTTACTTAACAGATGTTGTTGGTATTTTAAAAATAAATTCTTCAAGTATTGTAATAAATTCAGGTAATCTAAAAGTAAATATTTTTGTAATTTTGTGGGTGTACTGATGAGGGAGGTGGATATAAATAATTGTAATTTTTGCCTGCACTGATGAGGTTAGCAGATGTATAAGTTAAATAATATATTCAGTATTTAGTTAAGGTGAAATGTATTTAACAAAAACAAAGAATAATAAATGTTGCTTTTTGTTGGTATCTCAATATTTCCATATTTTTGCCACCCGCGTCTTAGACAACTAATGAGTTGGTTTTACATTGATAATTTCTTATAATCTAAAATTGATTAGTTATCCTATTACAAATTTTCTTAAAATTTTGATATGGCGTATGATTGATATTGACTTACATTTCAATATATAATAAATATCGTATAATTGATATTAATTACATTTCTTCAAATTTTGATATGGTGGCGTATGATTGATATTAATTATATTGCAAGAATTTTAGAAGTGAAATACATCAATAAGAAATCGGTTTCTCTTTGTTGAACACTAAAAGGACATACATTTGATAAAGTTACCACTTATAAGGATTTGACCAGGGCGTATGATACATATTTATTTGTGTTGACTTAGATTCAGGCTTTGATATTGATTATATGAGCCATGTTTTATTGCAAGTTTTTCAAGTTTATATAGCAAAAATTAGAAAATCTGCCGGACTCAGAATACGAATTTATAAAACTTTTAATTAATTTATTTATTGAGGAAACCTATGAGTTTAATATTTAGTGGACATTTTCATAATTGAAAATTGAGTAGTTATTCCATTTCGAACAGTTTCTTCAAATTTTGAGAGGGCGGCGTATGATTGATATTGATTTATATTTCAAAGGTCGTATGATTAATCAAAATCCACATTGGAAAAATATGGAAATTTCAAAAAGTTTTTTCAAATTTTGATATGGTAGCGTATGACTGATATTGATTTATATTTCATAGGTCGTATGATTGATATTAATTATATTGAAAGTTATCAGAAAAAATATGGAAAATTTATGAGACGATGTATTTGAGAAGTGAAATACTTCAATGTTTGATTTGTTCAACTAAGAAAATTTGACAAAGTTACCACTATTTAAGGAATTAACATTGAACGCAGGCGCATGATTTATATTTAGTTGTGCTATATTAGGCTCATAACTGATGATGATTACGCATCGTAGTCAAAAGTATTTGAGAAGCGGAAAATCAACAATAGGTCCCATAACTGCCCCGGTGTTGCCCCTAGAGGGATAAGTGTATGACTGGCCCCAGAATTTCTTTCCTCCTAACATTTTTTCCTAACATACCCCTATCGTCCAGTATATGTTATTGGCTTCGAAGTTGTGAAAACAGTTACTTTGACATCGAAACAAGTGAATCAAAAACTTAGGAACAACGATTTGAGCTATTACGTCACACCAGAGTCAACAGTTTTGACTTCCCTTGGCACCTTTGGTCCAGTTGGAGCGGTAAGATCATATAACAATAACATTTTGATTTTTGTATGAAAGCCCCCTAAGGGGTAAACGTAGGGGGAAGGTATGTCCGGGAATAATGTTAGAAGGGAATCGGTCATTCATCTAGGGGCGACAGCGGGATATTTGCGGCGCTTGTTGTGTATTTCCCACCTCCATGCCCAACCTTGACCCCAATGTGGAGCCATTTAAACCCTACCCTACCATCCACAATTTTTGGGTCAACTTCATAAAATGTACCCTCAAATTTTATGAGGTATGGAAATCGAAACTTTTCGAAACCTTTAAGAGACTTATGGGTGACATTGTTAAAGTTGGGGAAGATGGAGGGTAGTTATGTTCGGGAATACTGTTAGATGGGGGTCTGTCGTGCATCTAGGGGCGACAGACGGACATAAGAGGGCTGTTTGTGTATTGGAATATTTTCGGGATCATTGTCTGGGAGGTAAAAAATTCCAAGTCATGGTGATGGTACTATGTAAGTATAGTGAAACCTCCGAAGGGTTTTTGAAATCTGGAATATCCCACCCATTGTCCATATAAAGGCGTATGATTGATTTTTATTTAGATGCCTTTGGACGTATGAATACAAGTTCACATGTGTTAAATTGGAAACAATATAAAGTATCCGTAAGATATCTTTAAAAACATTCGTTGCCAAACACAAGGAAACTAGACATCACAATGCTGCCTCTATATTCTATCAATTCTGATGTTCCCTACACACAGTTCCACCACTACTGCTACGACCGATATATGTAGATATCATTGGCCGAGGACTGCGGATTATTACTGCGGCCTCTTCAAGCTTTGAGAATCAGTCGGCAAAAGTGTATGTGTATGATTCTGTTTTTTATATCAGCCACTAAGATTCTTATTATTGGAGAGCAGCTTGTTATGGCCGCGAATGGTATGAACTGTTTGTATTTGACGAATACAAAAAAATCTTCATAATCTATGAAATTTTAAATGGAGCCAATATGATTGTTTATGAACAAATTACCTTTTACAGTTCACAAGAAATACATCATAGAGCGTATGATTTATTTATTTATATTTCAAATTTATTGGATATAGTGCGTATGATTAATATTTATTTGTAACAGGTTATTAATACTGGCATTGTCTTAAAAATAAACATAAAGTGCTACACATATATAAACTCTTTCAAAAAGTATAAATCCACATTATCATTTTACATTTTCTAGCTCACATTGAAATCTATGGCGTATGATTTATGATACATTTGCAGAATGTTTGGATTTGATCATTGAAATCTATGGCGTATGATTTATGATACTTGTACAATGCTTGGTTTTAGGGCGTATGATTAATATTGATTTCCGTTAGGTTATTTCTAGTGACATTAACCTTAGTAACATCATCAAAAAGTTGTACTCACATTATTACTATACCAAAGATTATTTTGGGAAATAAACAGGTTATCGTTAATTTATCTACATTATAAAAGCTTTCACATTACTATTACAACCAATAGTCCTTCATGCCTACAAAAACCTCTTAAATTTGTACTAGCTATCAATAAAACAGCCTTTTTATTTATGGCCTTGTAATTCACGCCTTGTCCTTTAATCCTTGATAATACCATTGCGCTGTACTTAAAGTTCCATTTATCAACCATATCGATATGCATTTAATGCTCTTGAATTCCAATTGCAATCAAGCTTAACCGTTCGGAGCCATGGAGCTCACAAGAAATATACATTGACACACAGTGGTCTAAAGGAAATGAAATGAAGGCCAAAGGATAAAAACAAAAAGTAAGAGAAAAAATAAGAAAACATACAATACACGTAAGGCCATTGGTAAAACCATCACACTCTAAATGGCTGTGCAATATTATGAGTATTTCAAATTGTTTTTAGATTATCTTTTTTTGCTAAAGCATAAGAATTTATTTCCTTTTTTCTTGGTGGTCTACAATTGGCATAACCTCGTTTAACTTTGATTTTTATAGTGTGGAAAATGTAAAAGTATTTTTTTCGATATTTTTCTGTGTGCAAAGGAAATTGTGCTATAACATATTTTGAATTGGCTCATAATGCAAACGGAAATGATTATGATGAGAATAATATATATATATAGACAGATGAATAAGAAGTAAGCAAGAATAACAATGATTGTAAGTAAGGGCAAGATACAAATTTAAAAGACCATTAGAGTCCATTGTATATATTCGTTGTCTAAATGAAAAGGTTTTGATTGGATATACTTAGAAAACAGTTTCTGGAGGTCCTTATTGAATTAGGTTAAATTACTTTGGTTTTAATAAGATGATGTATAGTAGTATGTAACTATTTTCATAAAACTTTATTTTGTAGCTTATTGCAACATTTTCTATTTCGTAATTTGTGGTATATAAATGCATCTTCAGCTGTTTTAAATATAATTTTCTTACTTTGTATTCTAAGAAATAACAAAGATTTTTCTATTCCTTAACCTATTTTGTTTTTAAATTCTTCTTAAACCCTTTGAAATTAAATTTTTATTATAAAGTTTTCTCTTAATGGGAAATTAACTCTTTAAATTATTTCCACTTTTTTTTGGTATCTGGTACTTACTCTTCTTCATGATGCTCATGATGATGTTTATTGTTGTTGTTGCTGTTGCCGTTGATGTTGCCCGGTTGGTTGTCATGGTGTGAATGTGTTTGGGAACTGCGATTAATATCTGAACTGCTGTCATTGGTGTGACGTCTGTGTGATAATGCAGCCGGCAGCAATAAAGCGGTTTCTGTGAGAAAATAGGTCAGAGAAAAGAACAAAAAAACGTATAACAGGATATGACAAAACGGTTTATTAAGTGATTGAAAATCAGAGATAATAACACAATTAAAAAGGGCAAATGAGAGTTAAGAGCAGAGAAAACAGCCAATAATACTGAAATTATAACATTCAAGGTTTAAGGAGAGTTTCTTGATTTAAGGGTTAAAAAAATTACCTAAAATTTAAGAAATTAATTATTTTTCATATAACATTATATTGTAAGTTCGATGGTTGGGCTTTAGAAAGTACTCAATTTCTTCCATAGGCCAAGGATTAATCCATTGAATTAAGGGGTTTTCAATTGCTGCAGGTCGATGTTGGTAGCCTGTGGTAGCGATCTTAGTTTAACGGTGTCTGTTTAATGTACTATTTTTGTTTTGGTTACTGATGCCAAATTACCATGACAAGTTATACGATTATGCGGAAAATCTAAATGATAAAATTTTATTACCTAAATAAATGATCGTTAGTGCCAACACAATTTCAAATAGACCGAATTCGCTGGCTTGGACACGTTGCTCGAAAAGTCTTCGGCAATAAACTCGATGGGTGGCGCAGGAGGGGGCGACTTAAACTCCGATGGATGGACCAGATGAAAGAGCTGTTAACTAAGCTTGGTGTGACGAACTGTCTACGGAGCGCAAAAGACCGAAGCGCTTGGAATACTTTTCTACGTGCGGCTACTGGTGGATAAATTTCAACCCCAATTTTGCAATTTAAGTCAAATAAGTTTTTTGGGATGAATGTCTGTGTTAACAAATATAATTGCCGGTAGACTTGTGCTATGTTAACAAGAATAATTCCCGCTAGACTTTTTTGTGGTAGTTTCTAAAGTCACAAGTCTATTTCAATAGGTCGCAGTCTGATCTGTGTCAAAAAATCATTGAAAATTTAACCCCTCGTATTCGCTCGACAATAAAACAACATTGTACTGTGCACGCAATGGACTTTCTGTAGAAGAATTTGTTTTATATCTTACACACAGTTTGTTTTGATCTATTGACGGGCCTCTCTTATTGGAAACCTCTTGAAATTAAAAACCAAGGAACTAGATTAGCCAGCATAAGAATACACATTACTTAACAGAGTCAATTGTTGACAATATAGTACCATAATGTTACTATAGGTGGCGCTGGAGTCATCTGAGTTAATTTAAAGATGTCCGTCTGTCTGTCCCGCGATTATAGCTGCAGTATAATACATATCGAATGCATGCTTCTATTCCCTATGCGGGGCTTATCTTCGAACATGAGCAAGATCGGTCAAAACTACTCCACCTCTCATTAAAGTGGCCGCATTTAAGCGATCTGTTCCTGCGATTGCAGCCGTAGTATAAGAGCTATCAAGCTGAAACTTGGTATGCAAACGTTTATCCTCTAAGTGAAGGTTGAGTTCTAATACAAACTCCCATACAAACTCCTCCTTATTGAGGGTGTGCATCTATCTGTCCCGAGGTTACAGCCGGAATTTGAGAAATATCGAGCTGAATTTCAATATGCAATCTTTTATTCTCTATAAAAAGATTATATTCTTAGATGAGCAGCATTGGGCAAATACTAGTACGACCTACCATACAAATTGTCCCTATTTGGAGGTGTCCATCTGTATGTTCCCGCTATGACAGCCATAATTTAAGAGCTATCGAGTTGAAATTTAATAAACAAGTTTCTATGCTCTAAGCAGAGGTTAAGTTCTAAGTGGAACATAAAAGGATAAAAAACTACTGCCATATCCCATACAAACTCACTCTTTTTAGGGGTGTACGTCTGTCTGCCCACGCGATTACAGCCTTATTTAGTAAAAAGTACAAGTTTCTATTCTGTAAATGGAGGTTAATCTCTAGGTTGAGCAAAATAGGACGAAAACTACTCTCACCTCCCATACAAACTCCCCATTTTTCTTTGAGGTGTCCGTCTGACACCTCACTCAAATTATCTGCGTGGACTATAGTGTATTAGCCTTCAATTTCCATTCAATTACCTTAGCGTATCGAAAATGGATAATGTTGATTGCACCTTTTTAAGTTCATTAACAATTTTTTACACTCTTGTAGTGTCCATGCATTTTCCACCCCTCTCCCATTTCCATAAATTTTTCAAAAATTTGTATTACTCAGCTGTTAGTATGACAAAAATAATAAAATATTTATAATATAGGTGTCGTCCTAGTCATTTATATGAACTTACGTATGATCAACATACAATTATGCCACGTAGCGCATACGCTACCGACAATTGTTAACATAATAGTACCATAATGATACTATAATGATGGCGTTCGGGTATTTTTGATCAACATACGTATGGGCAACATACAATTTTGCCGCGTAGCGCATACTCTACCGACAATTGTTAACATAATAGTACCATAATGGTACTATAGATGGCGTTCGGGTATTTTGACCAACTTACTTATGAGCAACATAAAATTTTGCCACGTAGCGCATACGCTATGGACTAGTGTTAAATAAATAATACCATAACGGTACTATAGGTATCATCCTAGTCATTTAACATAATTGTACCATAATGGTACTATAGTCGTGTTGCGAGTCATATAGATCATCTTACATATGAACAACATATATAGTTATGCTACTGAGCGCATTTGCTACCGTCATAAGATATCAAAATAGTAGCAAAATTTAACTATAGGTGTCGTTCTAATCTTTTAGACCTACTTACGTATGATCAACATAAAATTTTGACACGTAACACATACGCCACGGACTATTGTTAACTAAATAATACCATAACTGTACAATAATTATCGTCCTAATCACCTATATTAACTTACGTACAAGCAACATACTATTAGTTGCTCATACGCTAACGACGATTTTAACATAATAGTACCATGACTTTACTAATGAACATTATAACATCTTACGTATGAACAATTTATAAGTATGTCACGTAGCGCGTACGCTACCGTCAAAAGTTATCAAAATAGTACCATAATGGGGCTATAGGTGGCGTTCGAGTCTTTTAGACCCACTTACGTATTAGTAACATGCCACGTAGCGCATACGCTACGGATTATTGTTAACTTAATAATACTATAACGGCACAATAGGTATCGTCCTAGTCACTTATATCAACTTATTAATGAGCAACTTACTATTCGTAGCTCATACGCTAACGATGATTTTAACATTATAGTACCATACTAAAACTTACTTAAAAATGTTAACAAAATTTTACCGTAATGGCACTATAGAGGTGTCTCGAGTCATTTAGAACACCTTATGTATGAAAAACTTATAATTATGCTACTTAGCCATATGCTATCAACAATTGTTAAGAAAATAGTACCATTATGAGATTATAGGTGGCGTTCGAATTTTTTTAGACCAATTTACGTATAAGCTATATAAATTTATGCCAGGTTGCGCATAGGATACTGACAATTCTAGCTATGCTTGCCACTGTCATGTGCAGAATTAAAAGGCGGTATGATATAAAAACTTAACTAACCCTAGAATGGTTAAGTTAGTCGAATAAGCAATAGTTCTATTCTATTCTATAGTTCTATTCTAGGGTTAAAAGTATACTCCGTAGTAGGTAGAAGGTAGTATAGCAGATATCAAAATGTCGACTCTAAGATTGCATAGAACTAAAGGCTTCGGTAGATTTTTATGCATATTGTAAAGTGCAACAATCTCTACTACATACAACCCATATTTGCGTATTTCGTACTGCTAAAGACCTTCTCTTTTCTAGTAAAAGAAACCTTATTCACAGTTATAAGTTACCATGTCAACTTCTTCATCTTCTATACATATTTTAACACTCTCTCTTTGTTGGCCTCTCAACTAAATTGTCTTTGCAGCCTTAAGTGTATTAGCTTTCAATTTCCTTTCAATTACCTTAGACTATCACAAATCGATTATGATGATTGCACCTTTTTTGGTTCATTAACATTTTTTGCCACTCAAGTTGGGCTGAAAACGAAATACAACATATTGTCCTGTAATTTTCTATCCCTCCACCATACCCTCAAATAATTTTGTATGATCTGTGGTACACAGCAGTCACCATTGTTTTTTATGTCCTTTTAAACGGTTTCCGGTTGACTATATTAGACATGACACTGTTGATGGGCCAAATGATGTTTACACCATCCGCGTTTTCCGGGAACTTTATGCAAATTTCTATTTATGCACAAGCGTAATGTTCTATACAGACGCACTGCTGTTGTTGTAGCGGCGGAAAAACAACTAACACCACCTCATCAGATGGCGTCATTTTCAATCGCGTCACCATCGCCGTCACCGTCACCGTCATCATCATTATCATCAACTTCCCGAAATAATCATTAGCCCGGCAATAACGGCAGTCGGCAAGTTTCACGTATATGTGTTGGCATTTTATAAACATGTATATTTAATGGCGTGAAAATTAGTTTCATCCCACATCACGTCTCATAATGGCAACGGAAATGTTTATGACGAAATATGGCAGCGGTGTCACACATGCACGCCTTCCACGTTGTAGTTGTTGGGGTTGGTCTGCATGCGTGATGACATTGACACATTTCATGGGTTTCACTTACAACTCTTGAAAACTTTTTGGGGTACAAAGAAAATCACACCGAAAATTTGTGGCCTACATAAAGGTATTACAAATTATATATTTATGCGCAGACATATTTAACCTTTTGCCAACCGTCATTAATGTTAACTAATCTGATTGTTGTGAGGAGCCCAAATAGCTCGTGGACCACAATAAAAGTCAACATAACCTTGAATTTACATTTTAATTAACGTGGCATAAGGGTGTAGTAAAAGGATACCATTAACGTTGTGACAACATTTTCCTTTACAACCAGTCTTTACAACCTTAATTTGAGCCCCTCGTATGTTAATATTTCCACTAAAGAGTATATTAATATGTTCTTCTCGTCCGCATAAGTTTACACATGTGTACATACATATGTTAACATTTGTATGTTTAATCGTTGCTTTAGCAATTATTTTTATGACGTTAATGAGTCCACTTTTTTGCCGTTGTGAAGTGCGTTTGTTTTGCTCACTCCCTCTCGCTTACTCGTTTGCCATCTTATATTAGTTAAGCAAACGCTTTTAGCTGCTTTCAGCACAAAAAAGTCCTTAATTATAAGTTATGAGCCTAAAAGCAGGCAACGCACAGTGACAAACGAAAAGCATTGTCGTTTGTTTGTAGACGTGTTTTAGCGTATGTGAATATTTGCCTCTGCGTGTGCAGAGTAAGCAACCATAATATCAACTCATAAAATTACCGTTTGTAATCATATCCACTTTCCCTAAGAGTCCAACTTTTTCGCCGGCTTCCCCCTTAGTTACCACGATTTTATCTGTAACCCCCCGTCCCCATGTTTGCTTTAGTCACAGGCAGTGTGTAAAAACAACAATAAAAACATAATGAATTTTGTTTTACTTTGCTTGTTTGTTTGCAATTAACTTGGAGTTAAGATTGCCTACTTTAAGGCGCTATTGTTGTTGAGTTGTTTTTATGGCATACTTTAAGAAAAGCTGCCAGGGAATAGAAAGGGAAGTAAATGTGTAAGGAAAATACTATATGTTTGTAGATTTATAAGTAATTTCTGTTTACTTGGCAACCCCATACCTTTCCCAGCCGCACTTAGCTTTAAGATTTAATCATTATGTATGTCGACATCTTTGTATTTTTGTGTCTTCATATCAAACTGTTTAATGTTTTCCTACAAAATTAAGTATGCTCCGCATAGGATAACACAAATTTTTGCTTTTATGACTAATACCTGTAGCTAAACGCCTAAAAATATGCCTCAATTTTGTTATGGTACTTTGCTGACTTATATGCTAATAATAATAATTGTCTGGCTTAAAGCATGAGTGAGTGAATACCGTACGTCATCCAATTTGTTTAACTTTGTGTGGCAATAATATTTAATGGGAGTGTTAAAAGTTGAATAGGTTTTCTAGTAATTGGACTATATTGTTTGTAGCATTCAATAAAACAAAATTGAGTTATCTTAGCATACCTAAAAGGGGAAGTGTGTGTGAGATGTAGAAAATAGACGATTGTAGCTAAGGGAAATTAAGAGGCACATGAGTTATTGGTGGGAGAATGAGGTTGAATGGGGGATGTTTTATTCAGAAAGTAACATATATGTGTGGTATAAGAAAGGTTGAAAGCAATTGACAGCAGTAGCAGAGTGTTCGTTAAGGCTATGCCAGTGATAAGACGAAAGACGTATGATACAGGTGCCCAGGTTAGAATCCGAATTCGGCCAACTTTGATTTAGTCAGCTTAAGGTGGTTAAGTTACGTTTAGAAATACTGTCTGCCACTTTCTATAAGAAATCAATGTCAACAATCATATAACTACATTAAAACTAGTAAGTTCAGATACCTTCACCATCCATAAAAATTATGATAAAAATAGTTATTTGCGCTCCAACTATATTTAATTTGATTTTCTGCACAACAATTGTCAATAGCGTAAATTAGTCTAAAATACTCAAACGCCACCTTAAGTCCATTTATGGATGTATTATGTTAACAGTTGTTGGTAGCGTATGCGCTACGTAGCATTATTGTATGTTGGTCATAAATCTCAATAATTTGGAAGGGACGTGGATTAACAATTTGCACTACATACTTGTAAGGTAGTTATCGTCGGCCAAGCCGAGTTTCAGATTAGTTTTTTCACTACACATTGATTTTATTAAACTTTGTACCTCAAAAAAGGAGTGTTTTGTATGAGATGTGGACATTACATTTAGCCTCTTACATTCATTTGTTGTCAGTAATTTTTTACTAAAACGTCAAATACTGAACTTAGACAACTCAAGCAACTCAATATAAGCTTAGAATATTATTAAGCATGGGAGGGGGGAGTAATTTTTGTCGGATTTTGCCCAACTTTGAACTTACCTCTCGTATACTAAGTGAACTAAGCTCGTATACTATTTTTCAGATCGATAGCTCTTAAACTTAGGCTTCAATCGCGGGACCAGGCATAAGGACACCTCCAAAAATGGGGAGTTTTTATGGGAGATGGGAGTAGATTTTATCCGATCTTGTTCATCTTTAAACTTAACCGCCGCTTAACGAGTAGACACTTGCGTATTAAATTTTAGCTAGATATTTCTTAAACTACGACTGTAACCTCAGGGAAAGATGTAGGTACACCCCCAAAAAGGGGAGTTTGTATGGGAGGTTAGAGTATTCTCTTTGTTCGATCTAGATCGTTTTAGAACTTAACATAAGCTTAGAAAATTGAAGCTTTCATAATACATTTTAGCTCGATGGATCTTAAACTACGGCTGTAATCGCGGGGACAGACAGGATACCCCTAAGAAGGGGGGAATTGTATGGGATGTGGGAATTGTTTTTGTCCGATATTCCTAACCTTTGAACTGCACCTTTACTTAGAAAATAGAAGCTTGTGTACCAAATTTCAGCTCCATAGCTCTTAAACTACGGCTGTAATCGCGGGACAGACATAAGGACACCCCCAAAAAGGGGAAGTTTTTATGGAAGAAGTTTTCTTCCGGTCTTGTTCATCTTTAAACTTAACAGCCACTTAAAGAGTAGAAGCCAGCGTAACAAACTTCAGCTCGATAGATGCGGCTGTAATATTGGGGACAGACGGACGGACGGACATATTAACATCGACTCAGAACTCGTTGGTAATCGTATTGGGCGCAACAAATGGAAGAACAAACAAATCTTCGGTTTTCTTGCTGTTGTAACAGCTGGAGGAAGTAGCTGGGGTGACAATTCTTTATACCGACTTTCACTTTATCGGCACTCGATCGGACATTATTATACGATTATTATACGATCATTGTTGGCAACTCTGTTTCTTTCCTTTGTAGATAACAAGGTTTGTGTCAAGGATTGCTAGTTGTTTTTGAGTTTTAACCACCATTTTCCTCAAAGAGATGGCACCAGTTGGTTTTATTGATTTATTTTGAAGATCTTGATAAATCCTTTTCTTTTTGTCCTTGGTCTTTGCACAATCTGGACCTTTTTTTGTAGTGGACACATCTAGGTTGAAATTTTTTCTAGGTTTGAACTCGAGAGTATTTGAAAAGTGTTTTTTCATCGATGTTGATGCCAGTGCCCCTGCCTGGAATCGAATGCGGCACCTTCGGATTGCAAATCTTCGTCGCTTCCACTGAGCTATCGAAGGCCTTCGGTTCGTGAGTGTGCGTTGTGAAGGGTATACAAATACTTTCGCTGGTAATTTTTTTTATGAAAGTAGAGAAGGTTGCCCTTCTATGAAAATTTACGAACAGAGTTACAAATCATCTACTTTTTCTAATTGACCAGTTGCCAGCCACAAATTTTACTATAAGAGATATTTGTTGATATTTCTATAAATGTCTTTAAAAATTTTCTGTGATAAAAGTTGGGTGGTATAAATTTTTCATGAAAAAGCAGCTGCCCTCAACTAGCCTTTGGGATATATGTCATGCCAACAAAAGTTACCTACTCTCTTCTTCTTTGTAAGGAAAGTGTTATGTAACAAATTTTCTCTCAGTGAAAAATATTCTATAAGGTAATTTGCAAAGTCCTAATTTCAAAACAAATTCTATAAGAATTTTGACCTACAATTTATCTCGTTTTATGAGTGCAGCAAATTTTCTCCCCGTGAAAAATTTTCCTTAAGAAAATTTGTCTCCTACAATGAAAATTTAAATGTCTTGATTTCAAAATAAAGTCTATTAGAATTTTGAACTACAATTTATTTCATTGTAGGTGTGTAGCATACCTGCAGGCTGTGAAGAGATTTGTATTGTAACAGTATTGTATTGTTTTAGGCTTTTCATTTCTACATTGCCAGAAATTGCAAATATTATTAATATTTATTTATAAATTCTTTCACTTGCTATTACAGTCAATGCTTGCCATTATAGTTTCAGTGAAGAAATTTGTGCGGTACCAACTTTTATAATAAGAAAGTTGCTGCCCTTGATTTGCTTTTCGCAAAAATGTCATGCCGACAAAAGTAGTCTGACTTCTACTTATCTAGAAGAAAAGTGTCTTTCTAATATTCTTCTTACTGGCAAAATTTACCATAAGAAAATTTATCTCTGATAATGCAAATTAAAAAGTGAAAAGTGATTTAAAATGCAAAGTCTTGATTCACTTAAATATTGTCCCATTTTTGTATAAAAAGCTTTGTTTGCCCGCAACTGATGTGGCATATCTTTAGGCTGTGCAGAGATTTGTATTATTACAGCATACTTTGGGGCTTTTAATTTCTATAGTGACATAAATTGCAAATATTTTTAATATTTTTTATTAAATTCTTACAGTTTCCAGGAACGAAAACAAAGCCAACCCTATGGCTATCACGTTATTTTAAGAAAACATTGTATCATAAATATAAGAAACCCCTGCAGTAACACAGCCTGAAGTATGTTTTTGTAAGTGAAAAAAGCGTAACAAAAGACAGTAAGACCTCGAGGAGAGCGGCTTAAAACAGAAAAATATAATTGTCTCATAAATTAAACGTTCAGAGATCCTTAACATTACAAAAGATTTATGTATGGATTTCAAATGTGTAAATTGGATGGAATTTGGCAGATCTTCTCACACTTTATGAGGCGATAGGAGTTTCCAGGGAAATGAAGTCTGCAAAGAAATATCTAATCTGACGATTAAAATATTGACTAATCACATGTAGAATGCACTCTACACTAGAATATATATAGTATATAAAGTTTTTTGACGACATCATGTTGTTAATCTCCTGCAGACTTCATTTCTAGAAAAATCCCTATAAGTTTTATGGATGTGAAAAACTCAACTTAGGTCCATTTATGGTACGCAATTGAAATTCAGTTTCATTCTTATTTCTAAGGGTAGGAATTTTAGTAAGATAATTACCTTTTTTATAATACTTATTTTATGAATATACTCTATAGCAACAGTTATCTTTAACAACTGTCACACTTACAGAGTGCCCACTGTCACCGTGAATTTATTCGCTTCACCTAACACGACCAAAATATATGTCATGATTTATATAGCAATAAAAATATAAATATTTTCTTTTATATATATTATTAGATACATATCATCAATTTCACCTAAAAAATTGTGGCATCCATAAATGGGAAAATTTCGCGCTTCATTTAGTTGCTACTTTCCCCCAACTGTTCAAGCAAAAGATGTGTAAGGGGCCAACGAGAATGCGGTAAACGGCAAGTGCTGGGGTTGAGTGCTACACGGGTGACAAATATATTTGCGTGTTTTCTGCCTTTGGTTATTGCAACCATAAGTTTGTAATAATTTACTATACACACGCATATTTTATTCTCATCCATTCTCTTTCTCTTTTTCTCTTATTTCAGACGCTCAAAGTCCGTTTTATATTGCGTTTCTCTGGTTTGTCCCTCTGCAACACCATCATGCTTAAGGCTTAGACAAACAGTGCGTATCCCCTCATTTTGAAGCGAGACTGTGTTTGCATACATATAGGCGTTTAATAACACACTGTATAAGTTGGGTGTTGTTAGGGGCTCCCTATCACTTCCTTTGGCTTGGCCATAAAGTATGCCATATATGTTGATTTCGACCCTATTTTACATTTATATTTACACTTTTACTGGCGAATAAGTTTAACAAACAAAAACATAAAGACAAACCATAAATAAATGTAAACATTTATTTACAATCATCGTCGTTATCATCATCATGGTATACACTCGATATCTTGTGGCATCAACATAGCAAGTAGAGACTGCTGGGCTGTGGTAGGAGTACATTTATGATATCTAACGCTTGACGGCGTGTGAGTGAGTTAGTGAGTGAGTGGTGAAACTGCAAAACCACCAAATTCAGTAAATACTCCACGCATATTTAAATAAGCAGTGGAAACATCAACATATCCATGGTATTTTGTTGTGTGTGTGACAATATTAGGGGAAGCGCTACGGTGAAATGGGGAGTGACATCAGTGTGTCCAAAATTTGATACAATGTTTGAATTGAGAGATGTTGCGAATATAGACCGCAGCTATAGGAACTGGCTGTCCTTAGGCCTATAAGTAGGCAATGGTAATAAGAGTGGAAAAACTAGTTTTAATAGTACTTTCTACTAATTATACAAATATTTCTTAAATCTTTATTTGTATTTAATGTATGATAAATAAATTAATTTAAAATCAAAGTTTATAGTTATTTTTTATGCGGTCTTGTTAAATAAACATTGATTTGGAATTTATTTCAAACTCAAGACTAGGGATTTTGAATTAAGTTAATAGCAGAATGATATTCTTATAATGCCAGGCAGTCTGTACAGCTGTTTCGGATTCAGCCGTGAATCCTCATCAGCAGACTTTAGTATAATATTTGCAAAATGTTTATCAAGTTTTATGCGCCAGATTTGACAACGCATCACTAATACTTCACTCTCATTTCCAAGGAACGAGTGACTCCTAAAAGTAGGCAACCGAAATAAGGATTGTAAGAGTGCCCGATATTGATATGTATATAATATCTATATTACTAACTTTTATACTTTTTTCATTAACGGCAAAAAATATTTAAAACCTTCATTTTTATATAAAGCTGAAATTTTTTGGAAAATGTTTGTAACGGCTAAACTCAAAAAGTACTAAAACAATTAAAAAAACATTTTATTAAAATATTACATTTTGGCTAATGATCATAATAGAAGCATTATTTTTTTTTCGTAGACACTATTTTTGCCGTTTATTTTTTTTGTAATTTTGCAAAGCCCTTCTGCTTTAAAGATTTACGTTAAAAAGTAGGCAAGAAAGTGACTTATTTGTAAATGCATAGGATATCTATATTTCATTTCACTTTTAGATAAATTTGTTTAATTTTTTATTCCTTTATTCGAATAGAATTATGTATATTCCATTAATTGCAGTAAAATTTATTGGATACCATTGTTTTTATTTATAAAAACATAAAATAAGTTTGTGGAAAATGTTTGTAACGGGTAAACTCGAAAAATGCTTGAACAATTTAAAAGTTTATTTTATAAAAAACATCACAATTCGGTTAAGGTATATAATAATATACCTAAGTTTTTATTTTCGATGGAAACTTGTCTCCAAGTATATTACGAATTTTTTTACTCAGTTATTATTTTTCCTACTACTTTTAACATTTCAGCTAAAAAATTTCCTTAAATATTAATAATACTCCACTCTCATTTTCAAGAACATTCCGGTTATTAATGCTAAGCAGCGAGTGGCTCCTGAAAGTAGACAACTTTAATGAGATTGCGAAGGGAGTGACTTATTTCAAAATGCATAGGATATCTATATTTTATATCACCTTTACATAAATTTGTTTAATTTTGTATGTATATTCTATTAATTGCAGTAAGATTGAACTAATATCATTGCTTTTATTTATAAAAATACAAAATAATTTAAGTAAAATGTTTGTAACGGGTAAACTTGAAAACTGCTTGAACAATTTTAAAGGAAATTTTATGAAAACATCACAATTCAGTTAAGGAACGTAATGAGATGCCTTAGTTTTCATTTTCGATGGGAACTTGTCAACAAATTTATTATGAAATTTTTTTTCCTAATTTGTTTTTTTTAGTGTGCGGAACACTATTACTTTTAATATTTTTGCTAAAAAAAATCCCTTAAATATTATTAAATATTATACCGGCCTTAAATGCTACGAAACGAGTGGCTCTTGAAAGTAGGCAACTTTGATGAGGTTGTGCATACGATATCTATATATAAAATTGATCTAATAACATTGTTTTTATTTATAAAAATATAAAATAAGTTAGTGAAAAATGTTTGTAACGGGTAAACTCGGAAACTGCTTCAACAATTTTACAGAATATTTTATGAGAACAACACAATTCAGTTAAGGAACGTAATGGTTTACTTTAAATTTTATTTCCAATGGGAACTTGTCAACAAATTTATTACGTATTTTTTCCTCAGCAACTTTTTTTTTTAATTTTCGGAACCCTATTACTTTAATCATTTTTGCTTAAAAAATCTCTTAAATATTTTTAATACTACCCTATAATTTTCAAGAGCATTCCGGCTTTTAATGCTAAGCAACAAGTGGCTCCTGAAAGTAGGCAACTTGAATGAGATTTTGAAAGGAGTGACTTTTTTTGTAAATGCATAGGAAATCTATATTTACATAAGTATGCTATTATTTTCATGTTTATTCTATTAATTGCAGAAAAATTGATCTAATACCATTGTTTTTATTTATAAAAACATAAAATAAGTTAATGAAAAATGTTTGTAACGAGTAAACTCAAAAACTACTGAAGCAATTGAAATACTTATATTTTAAAAACATCACAGTTTGGCTAAATAACAGAATAGGATACTTTCCACATACTTTTTTCTCTTTTAATTTACGACCATCGTCCTTGTTTATAAGAAGAAAAAAATGTATGTAACGTGTAAACTCAAAAACTACTGAAAGGATTTTAATATTAAATCTTTTGACACCACACAATTGGGCTAAAGAAGGGAATAGAATACTTCGCATTTATTAACTTTTTTCGAAGAGAATCTATTGAAGAGATTTCTCTTTAAGCCTCAAAATAATTACTTATTGTTTAAACTTTATTTTTTTTTAAAACCTTTAAAAATTACTTTTACTCACTAATATATTACAGATCCTTTCATTCGCTTCGACTTCTCCCCCCTTAGTTGGTTTATATCTCTGTTATTGTCAATTCCTCGTTTAGGTTGCCTTTAATAGATATATTACAATGTTCACACTGCCATGCTTTTCTACAGCAGTAAGAGAGTGAGTGTGTGTGTGTTTATGTGTGCGAATGTGATTATTTGAATGTTTTTATTTGTATTGGTCGCGCAGACATGTACATTTTCATACATATCAGAATGTTCGTGTAGAGAAAGAATATTTGTATTTTATTGCACAGAAAATTTATTCTTTATTATGTTCATAAACCACTAAAGTAAATAAATAATAACAATGTAAATAATGGCAACAAACAGCAAAAACACAATAATGCTACAATAACAAATCCACAGAGCTCATACAAATTCTCATTTTACTGTTACAGACACACACAAAAAAAAAGAAAGGACTAACACTAACAATGAAGCTTTAGCAATTCCTTAACGAACTGAAATGTGTTTTTTCACAATAAAATAGACTATATGCTATTTTTCTTGTTTGGCAATTGTTTATTTAGAAAACATTTCAAATCCATAAAATACTATATTTTCTCAAATATTGCCTATAAATCCCATTGAAATGTTTATTTGCACTGGAATTCATTGAGATTTATTGAAGCCATTTTTGGATTTCAATTGAGTAATAATGGATTTCGTTATAAAGGGAGATTTGAGATCTCGATGCAGGGGTAAATATTTGGCGGAGCTTATAGGAGTCGCAAGGGTTTAAAAGGTTTATGAATTTTGTAAGGATTGTTAGAAAAGATAGAATGAGTTGAGGTGAAGCACATTTAGTGGTCTTATATTAGGATACACTAAATATAATAAATGTTAGAAAATATTGTACATTCTTGGTATCGCTTACAATTATTTGCAATGGTAACTTTTGATTATAAGCAGCTTCAAAGGATTTAGGACATCCTATATATCCTTGAGTTCAAGAGTACGCACTAGTTCAATTCTGCACTCGTATATAGGCAAACGACTTCATATTATACATTAACACAAATTTTGGTCACGTTTATCTACAGGACTTCCCTAACTATTGCAAAAAATTTTGAAATTAGTCATTTGCATGACGTACTGTACTATTTTGCTACTTGAAGGACATTGGAAAGACTTCGTATATAGCTGAGCGACTTCATATTAGGCAAAAAAACAAATTTTGGTCACTATTAACTACAGTATTTCCTAAACTATTAAAACAAATTTTTGAAATTAGTCATTTGTATGACGTACTGCACTATTTTGCTAGTTGAAGGACATTGGCTCCTTACAATGTCTTTGCAAAATATTACAACATTTTGTTTTCTCGTAGTGGTTCACATACTCTATTGTGAACTTAATAACATTACCCAAGTTTTATTTTTCTTCCAAATTGGCATTTATACGATTATGTGGACTTATTGGCTATTTAAAGGACCTTCGCTTCTTTAAATGTCATTGACATTTTTTCCATAATTCCAGAATGTTATAGCAGGTATATTACTTAATGTAAAAGTGTAAACTGTTCTATAAATTTTAACGAGTAAACTTGTCATTTGTATGTAGAATCAAAATTTTTTTTAGCTATTTGACGTAGTATTGATTGACTGGACTTATTGGCTATTTAAACGACCTTTGCTTCTTATAATGTCATTGACATTTTTTCCATAATTCCAGAAAGTTATAGCAGGTAAAATACCTTCTTTTAACTTTTAACCAATAATTCGTATGTCGAATCATACATTTGTTTTTAAGTTCAAGGACCTAGCCTCCTTTTAGTGCCTTTGGAACGTATTCAATATACTCAGTTTGTGTTAAAACACATAATTTCCCTGACTAAAAAAAACATTTTACATTAAATAATTATATGACTTACTGCCCTTATTGATATTTCCAGGAACTTTGCTCCTTTCAATGTCATTGACAATTTTACCATAATTTCAGTTTGTTATCGCGGTCAATTTACCTTAACACTAAAATTTAAATTTTTCTTTAACTATACAACAAGCATTTGTAAATTCACTCAGCAATGTGTATGGCTAAGTGCACTTTGTTTGTTTTTTAAGTGATTTTTATAACAGTCTAGACTTTTTGTGCCATTTCAAGGGCATTGGAAATCTTCTATTCTTTGGAAATGTATCCATATTTTAGCGTATAAAGTTCTTTAACATGAAATAAAGTAATTGTTTAAACTTTTACATAAAATTATATAAAACTTTTTATTGTATGCTGAACTATAATTTTCTGATATTTCAAGGATTTTGGGACTAAATTCTGAGAACTGCGCGTGAAAGTAGTCCTAAAAAGAAAAAGTTCTGCATTATTCGTTTTGTCAAGTTACATGCCATAATAATTAAATAATGATTTGAAGTTAGTAAGTACCATATTAGGGGAATTTGTTACGTTTTAGGCTCTATTGTTTGAGGCTACTTTTACGTGCAGTTTTCAGAATTTAGTCCAAAATCAATGGGCTGAAAAATGTTGTACTATTGAACGTATTAAGGATATTCATGGCTTTCAAATTTGGGGGAACATTTTTAATTAGTTTTTTTATTCTTTAGCTCTTTTTCCTAAACATTTTTTTTTTCTTCGTTAGTGACAATTATAAAAAAAGTGTGTGATTTTATGCTGCTGATTTGTAAAATAGTACAATTATTGTATTATAGATGGCGCGGGGGTCGGTTTGATAAATGCTGTGGACGTATGAGGTATGCACATCACCATTAGATAACTCATACGTTCTTTTAACTTTTGCGTTTTAAAATATATACAAATTTCAAGTGAGTTACCTCAATTTGGATGGTTATATTGGCTGTGTAAATAAATTTATAGTCATTTTGGATGTCCGGAAGAAAATAATAACTAAACTTTTATTATAAAGTTTCCAGTTTTTTTAGTTTGTTGTGTTTTTACAGATCGTGCGTGACTTTTCTATGATAGTTACAATGAGTATATGATACCGTTTTAAAGAATAGTACAATTATTGTATTATAGATGGCGCGGGAAGCTGTTAACGTATGATGTATGTACATCACCATTAGATAACTCATGCGTTCCATTAAACTTTGCGTTCTAAAATATATAAAGGTCAAGTGATTTATCTCAAATTGTTTGGTTATATTGGCTATGTGAATAAATTTATAACTATTTTTGATGTCCGGAAGAAAATAACTTTTAGCGTTATTATAAAGTGTTAAGTTTTTTTAAATTTGTTATGTTTTTACACATCGTGCGCGACTGTAGTTATATAGTTACAACGACAAGAATGTTATTGATTTTATGATACTGATTTGTAGAATAGTACAGTTCTTGTATTAAAGACGGCCACACGCCGGACCGGTTTTTAAATTTTGCTGACGTATGATGTATATACGTCTCCACACATAACCCATACGTTCCTTACAACTTAACATCCAAAAATGTTAAAGTTTTCAGCAAATCTGGTCAGTTTAGGTGATTATATTAGCGATGGGATACATTTTATAATCTTTCTGGATGTCAGGAAGAAAATAACTACTAACGTGTTATTATAAAGGGTTATTCATTAAGAGGTTTGTTTTTCGTTTGTCATTTTTATTACAGATCCCGCCTGACCGGTGTCAAGTTTATCTTATTTGTATTTAGTTTGTATTTAGATGTTATGTGAAGTCTTTGTAGATATGTCAGCTCGATTCATGACTAGGTAGTCAAATGTTATTGGCGAGAAACCGTTGGAAATACCTGAAATGTGTTTCAAAGTTATATTTTTCGTCTAGAGCATCTACGGCTAAGTTGGAGCCAACATTTGAATCAATTTATATGTGAAAATTAAATTATAGAGCTTGTTTTTTCGTTAGCAATCAAGATTTCGGTATGCAGTTAATGTTTAAATGTTTTATTTCAAGATCTCTGTGGCAATGCCAGAAAGAGTAATCGAAGGTTTGGCCTCTTCGCTGACGTCAACGATACATCCAATATTTATTAGATCATCTTAAAAAGTAAATGACACAGTTAGTTCTGCCGGATTATGATAAAAATTCCGACATTTAGTTCAATTTTAAGTATTTTAAATGGAATTTAAAAACAAACTTCTAAATGAAACACCCTTTAGAAAAGTGAAATCTCCATAAAATTTAGTTTTTCACATTCAATTTAAAAAGAATTAAACATTTATTAATAATACTTGACTGTTGACATAATTGAAATTACTTTAAAAGATATATATTAATTAAATAAAACTATTGTTTAGTAATTTTCGAGCATTTTTATAGTCAGAAGTACACAATCACACGCTCACAATATGAAAACTATTTAAATAAAATGTTACAAGGAGAGGGACAAATTGTTCATAGTATAATGATTCGTTACACAAAAATATGTTCTTTAGAGTTCGTTAATAGAAAAATTTAGTTATAATTAATTATATCACTCATACGTCAATAATTAGTAATATGATTTTTCATATCAATCATACGTATGTGGGGTAATAACTTAAAGAATACAGTAAGCAAGAAATCGTCAATTGTTTGAAAACATATGCACTAATGGAACAGTAGAAGACACCAAGTATTATATTGTATATTTCAGTTATAATTAATTATATTACTCATACGTCAGCAATTTGGATATAAGGTATTTATATCAAATCTGACAAATCTCCCATTAATTTTACTAGTTTTTTATAAATAAATGTTTGCTTATAAAAACTGAGAAGTTTCCAAGTTTTATGTAGAAGATTTAAGTAACAATTAATTATGTCACACATACGTCAGCAGTTTAAATAGGGAAATGGATATCATTCGTCAGCAATTTCAACCTTCTCTCATCCTTCCATGTTACTATTGCCTTGATTATATTGCCTGAAAACGTAGTTTAGTTTGTAGCGTAAGGTATTATTGATATATTTGTCCATAGTCAGAAGAATAGACTGATAAATGGCTATGCAAGTCTACAAATTTAGGTGTCTGTGTGTTGCTTCTAATGGTAGGCAGTTTTTATCTGATAATGATGAAACATAAAACAGTTTGTCGCTCAAATACACAGTTAAGTTTCTTGGGTAAGGTATTATTGATCAGTCTGTCTATAGTCTAAAATATATACAGAGAAAGGGTTGTGTCTATCTACAAGTATATGTGTCTGTGTCTTGGCTATAAACTCGAACAATTGTCATCGGAAATATTTATAGTGAATATAGTGTAAGCTATTTTTGATCTGTTTGTCTGTAGTCTTACGGCTTACGGTTAAGACTACCTGCAGGTATATGTGTCTGTGTGTTGGCTTTAACATCATACATTTATAATCCGGTTATGATGAAATATTGCCTTAATATCAAGGTAAGTTTTTAGAGATATTATTGATCTTATTGATCTATCTGTATATAGTCAGTCGTAAAGACAAACAAATGGTTAGCTCTTTCTACAAGAATATATGTCTGTGTGTTATCTCTCAACTCAGATAATGATCATCGAATTGCGATAAAATATTCATAGTATACTTCCTGGATATAAAGTTAAGTTTGAAGGATTAGCTACTGTTGATCTGTCTGTCTATAGTCAGAAGTATAGACAAGCAAAGGGTTATGCCTACCTGCTGTTATATATGTCTGTGTGTTGGATATGAGCTAAGACTATTTTCATCGGTTTGCTATGAAGTATATACAGTATTTTGTCTAAATATTTAGTTATGTTTCTAAAAAAAGGTATTATTAATCTCTTTGGCTATAGTAGGGGGATCAATTATTCGGGTTATGGCGAAAACCGGTTTTCGAATTATTCGAAAAAATTGCAATTAAAAAAAACCGGTTGCTTTTTTTGAAATTCACAAAAAACCGGATAATCCGGTTTTCAAAAGTATGCCAATTAACAAATCAAAACACAATTTTAGACCAAAAATTTTATTAAAAAATAGCAGAAAACAATTCATTTATACCTATAAGAAGTTAACTTTTAGTTTAATTATAATTATAAGGCACAACATTAGTGAGATCAGTTTGTTTTTTTAACAAAGACAAACGAAACGAAACAATTCATTTGTAAATACTTGATTATATATAAATATATTTAATTTAATCTTTAGTTTTCCCTAAAGCAACATTTAAGAAATAAGATACAATTTAAGTGCTTGAGTGTATACCTATTTTTTCTTTGGTTTTTATAAAACTTTACATTGAAAATGCCCTTTCACTCAATGTACTAGTTGGACTTATAGTGTACAAGGCGTTTAATAATCTGACAAGGTTTTGAGTCCTTTTGCCGCTCTAATCCATATATAAAAAATCAAAAATAATTTTTACTTGAATATTTTAGAAATGCGCCACTAATTGGGATTTTACTCGTACTTAAATACAAAATGAGAGTAGTCAGGGTTTGAACACGTCGTTCTGTTTAAGCAAAAATTTAAAAATACCTTCAGCATCAGCTAAAGTCGAAGAGTTTGCAGAAAGTTTTTGTATAGACATTTCCAAAGGTTGAAGGGAGTCACTAAGCACAGACAAAGTTGCGATATTATTTTCACTAAATGGTGTCAGTCCTATGTCCAATAAAGTATGATACACACATTTGGGCAATTTAAAAAATTGAGAAACCATATTGACCATATAATTCCAGCGGTGCTTAACATCATGGATAAGTTGAAGCTCCTTGTTAAATTGGTCTTTTACAAACATTTTTCTTTTGCTTTTCAGCCGACTTATTAAACATTGATTATTTATAAAACTGACAATTAGGTTGTTCGGCCGAAACAATGGAAAAAAGCATGTACGAGTACACATTTAACACAATTATGAATAAATTTAAATACAAAATATCGAACGCCAAAAAACCGAGATTCGACAAAAAAATAACCGGATTATTCGATATTCGAAAAACAGGGATTTAAAAAAAACCGACGGTTTTTATGAGTGAAAAAAACCGAGTAGCCGGTTTCTGAAAACCGAACTGATCACCCTAGTCTATAGTCAGAAGTAAAGGCAGGCAAAATTTTATGTCTACCTAGGTTTAGCTGTCTGTGTGTTGTTTAAAAGATCAGTTAGTTGTCATTGGATTACAATGAACCATTTGCAATATATTGTCTGATTGTGTAGTCAAGTTTCTAGGGAAATGTATTACTGATCTGTTTATCCATAGTCAGAAGTATATTCAAGCAAATTGCTATGTCCACCTACAGGTATATGTGTCTGTGTGTTGGATATGAGCTCAGAATATTGTCATCGGATTACTATGAAATATTTACAGTATATTGCCGTAATATTTAGTTAATTTTATATGGTGAGATATGAGATTGATCCACCTACAGGTATATGTGCCTGTGTGCTGAATATCAGCGCAGACTTTTATCATCGGATCGCTACGAAATATTTACAGTATATTGCCGGAATATTTAGTTAAATTTCTAGGGCAAGATATGAGATTGATCTGCATGTCTATAGTCAGATGTATATACAACTTCATATGTCTGTGTGTTGTTTATAATCTCAAAAAATTTTTAACTGATTGCTATGTAACATTTATTGCATTGTATTGCCTGAATAGTTAGATAATTTTCAAGGTAAGGTATTATTTATCTCTGACTATAATCAGAAGTATAGACAGGCAAAATTGTATGTCTATCTGCAGATTTAGGTTTCTGTGTGTTATTTTTAGGCTCAGTTAGTTGTCTTTGGATTACAATGAACCATATACAGTATATGATCCGATTGGGTAGTTAAGTTTCTAGGGAAAGGTATCTGCAGTTTTAGTTGT
This sequence comes from Muscina levida, assembly GCA_964034835.1. NCBI lineage: Eukaryota > Metazoa > Arthropoda > Insecta > Diptera > Muscidae > Muscina > Muscina levida. Next base: position 149,981,482 of record OZ035882.1, read on the forward strand.
CTGTGTGTTGTTTATAAGCTCAGTCAGTTGTCATTGGACTACAATGAACTTTATGCAGTATATTATTCGTTTGTCTAGTTAAGTTTCTAGGGGAAGGTATTATAGATCTGTTTGTTTATAGTATACACAGGCAAATATGTGTGTTTGTATGTTGGCTATAATCGTAGATAATTGTTAACCGATTAATATGAAACATTTACAGTATATTGTCTGAAGGCAAGTAAAGTTTCTACGGTAAAGTATTAAAAAAACCCTCTGCCTATAGTCAGAAGTATAGACAGGCAAATTACAATGTCTACTTGCAAGTACATGTGTCTGTATGTTGGCCGTAAGCTAAGACAATTGTCAACGGATTTGATTGAAATATTTGCATTATATTGCCTGCATATCTAGTTAAGTTTCTAAGGTAAGAACAATGTAATATATGTGACCTGCTTATGGAATATTACGTATACGCTACGTAGCACTTTTGCATAATATCAATAAAAGGTATTAACCCACAATATACGCTTTCGTTCTGCTATTTTCTCTTTCATTCCTCTACCATTAATTCAACAGGACTGAAAGCTTTCCTAAACAACCCACACAATTTGACAAATTAATGGCTACTTACAGCGTAATGACATTTTGTCGTACTAAAAACACAACCAATAACAATTAATGAAGCTTACCCATTATTCGTTTCATTCACTAACCAGATTCTTTGCTTTTTTTTCTCTAATACCTTCATTTATTTGTACGCTTTCTTCTACAACTGGACTGCCATTGTTTGTACTTCTGTTGCTGATTTATAGTTAGCATTTATTTTGTTTTCGTCTAAGTATTTGGGCAAATATTTATTAGTGCGCGCGTTGAAAGCCTGAGGCTAGACAAGGCAAACGTTCAAAGGACATCACTCATATGTAATGTGAAACCATTAGATTCGATTTACTTGGCCATTAACTCTGAAGTGGTAGCAATTTGTTAATGATTGTTTGTTGGACTTCAAATGAAACATTAGTTAGCGATAAGAGAGAGAGAAAAGGAAAAGAGAAAACCGGACACAGGAGAACATAAGTTAGGAACTTGACAATGTATATAGTACTACTCAATCTATCTAATGTATGTAACAAGGATTTTCGTGCCTGTGATAAGAACTTGACACAAAGATTAGAAATCAACTCAAAATCCTTATATTGCAAGCAATTTCTCTTTTCTATGTTACAGTTAGTTGTTTGTCACTTCAAAAGCTGGTAATAAATTTAAACTTTATCACTAACAAGTGCTTAAAGTAAAAAACTTACTTGTAAAGCATATTTGTGGCAGTTTTATTACCTGCCACCCAGTCAATCTCTTAGCATTTTTAGTTTAAGGGCCAAACTTTAACTGAAAGCAAACTTTCAACTCTTTAGCACTACGTTTATTAAACAAACATGCAACATAACAGCCAACAGCTGAAATGGCTCTAGCAACTACCACACACTTTAAGTTAAAGCATCAAAATCATAACAAGAAAACGTTTATTGCCGTCGCAGCATCAGTTTGGCGTACTCCCAGTCACTGCCACCTTTATTCATTTCTCAATACTATGCAGCATGGGGTGCAATTGCTTACTCCCTCCCACGCCCACATTGCTCGCACACCCGCTAACTCCTACATATGCTGTGAAAGTAGAACTCTTTTGAGAAAGCAAACAGAAATTTCTTGCCACCATAACCAGAGGCTGTGAAAACTCTATTCCTGTTGCAACTCAATCAAAGGCGTTGTGGCCAAAGCACACACACACACATACACACATAAGCACGTATTTGTTAGCATTATATGTTAGCTGAGTGCCACTTGAAGTAAACGTTTCAACATTGTTGCAATCTGTTGTTGTTATCAACTTTATAGCTGGCAATTTTAGAGTTAAACTCTTCTAAAAGTGCACGCAAATCAGTCAGAAAGTGGGAAGGCAGGCAAATTGTATGCCACAGTCGAAGCATGTAGAACCTTAAACTAAGTATGTACAGATTACACAAAAATATCATAATAAATCCTTTTAAGTAGATAGGGTTTACTAGTAACTTAGCGTTAATTAGATATATGTGGTGGAAATTTTTAAGTTTTAAGTACTTTAAAAGTTCATCATAATTTATTAAATGTGCTCTAGTATTACCTCTCGTTTTGTAATGTCGCTAGTCTAGAAACTGTATGTAACATGTCAGCAAAAATCTTACAAAGTTCCAATAAAATAGATGAAATGAAACGGGAGAATATATGCTACACACAGACACACTTTTAGTTAAATTAATTATTTGCTTCCTAGGTTTTAATAAAGTTCGTAAAGTTTACGGAAATATTATAATAAATTGTTTTATAAAAGGTTTTACTTCTATAAGCATCTTAATTGTTTATAGTTGCAGTAGATTTTTTAATTGATTTTCGATTTTTGCAACCCTAATTATTATTTATTGTTTATTATACTCATTGAAATATCTGAGGTGCCAACCCTCGTATATTATGACTGTTAAGCTAGAAACTTCATCACACCTGTAGTTAATAACTAGCCAAAATTTGTATACAATCTACTGAACCGAATAAAATACTATTGTAAACACACAGACACATTTTAGTTTTGCTAAAGTTCATCATATTATTTGTAATGCCTCGAGTACTACCCCTTGTATATTAATAATGGTTACCTAGAAACCTTATAACACATGTAGGTAACGAATAGCCAAAATTTTGTTGTACCTCATAGAATAGGACAGAACACTATAACCAACACACAGACACACTTTTTCTAACGTCCCGTGTATTACAGTTTTTAGCCTAGAAACTTTAACAAAAATGTAAACAACGACTGTTTAAATTAGAAAACGAAATAATCAGAAAGCATACTGGAAATATTTCATAATAATTCAATGACATTGTCTGAGATTATAGACAACACACAGACATATAATATTGGATATAGATATTGTCATTTGTCTGTTTATTCTTCTCACTATACACAGACATAACACCAATACCTTACCCTATAAACTTAACTGAATATTCAGACAACATACCAGAAATAATGCAATGTTAACTATTTGAGTTAATAGATAACACACATACACATATACCGGTAGATAGACAAAACCATTTGCCAGTGTGTGTACTTTTGACTATAGGCATGCAGAACAGCAGGAGCAATTGAGGGGGTCAGAAGCAAAGGGGTCCAAGTGACAAATACACAATGATTGAGATAAGTATGTAGATGTGTTCCTTGACGTCATTTCTGTTCAGTGGCATGAGATGACATTAATTTTTATTACCAGTGGTGATATTTAGCTCTAAAACAATTAAAGTAATACCTGAATTTACACTAGAATTTGGAACTTTTAAGGCGAATATCTCAAAATGATCTTTTTGTCACTTGCATCCCTTTGCTTCTAACCCAATCAATAGTCACAGTATTTCACTGAGGGCATAAAAACCGAAATGTCTGTCCGCTGGCTTATGTGTGTGTCTGTGTGGTTTTTATAGGATCAGACAATTTTCATTAGAATGTAATAAAATCTTAAATAAATATTTTTTGCTTGTCTGGTTAAGTTTTTAAAGTAAAACTAGTTATATACAAAGGCAACAACGCCTACCACAATAATAACAACAAATACATAAACTTTTATAAAACACCGCTCATATAAGTTAATTATGTGTAGGGTACACCAAGTAGGGTACGCTTAATATAAAGCCAACTCAAATTCCTTGTATGTCTAAAAATCAGACCTCACATAAATCTCCTTTCGGTTTTTTGAATGAAATGTTTTTCATATCCTGCCTTAGTCTTGTTAATTAACATTTATTGAATACCCTGCCTGCATCATTCACATGCGTCACAGTTTAAATAAACATAGCCGATAGCAGGCTTTATTAATTAAATTTATACAATGTCAATGTCCTGCCGTTAAATCCTGTCGGTTTTTGTTTTCATTTATTATCCGTTGATTCTTTACACATCCGCTCATACCCAACTCACAGTAGATCATAAAGCATAAAGCTACACTCTCTTATAAGCTGAAAGTGTTTCAAGGAAGCGTGGCGCTATTGATTGTAATTACTTGCAAAAGGAAAGAGATTTAATTAAAATTACATTTACTAACTGACAACCGCCTGTGGTGAGTGGAGTTTTTAAAAAAAGAGGTTTACGCGAAGCAAACCATAAGACCACTATCATTATAAAGCCGCACAGCGGTAGCTGTTTCTGTGGTGTTTTTCAGCGGAAGATATAATAAGTAGCTATGACGAACGCACGCTTCGGAAATGGTCATAAAACCTTGGGATGAACACAAAAGCGTTGCCAGGCAGCGTGTCAAGATGATGCCCAGCAAGGCGCGTTTAATTTTTCAAGTGTTTGTTTTTAAATAAATATTTATAATTTTAATTGCGTTGCTGTTGATTGTAGTGGTGGGTGGTGGAGGCGGTCGCGTTGAACTACTTACCCCGTAATATCTTCTTATCGTGATGATGGCCATGACACCGGAAACCTTGACAGCCACGTTTTTGTGCCAGCGTTGGACAATGTTTGCCGCCATTTTGTGAGGGTTGGATGACTTTGCGGGAACGAGTCATAGTGCCGGCGCCGCAGGAAGCATTACAGTCACTCCATTGACCCCAATCGCTGACTTGACAATCGAGTACTGTAAAAAAAGAGAGAAGAAATTTATTAAAACAAAGGAAGTGCACCCAGTTTTAAATTTAAACAGCAGTAAAAACAATGGTATTTTATGCATTATTAATTAAAATCAGTCATACGTATGTATGAAGTTACATAAATCATACGTACATGGGAATAATATCAGGTGTTAGAGAGATGAGCTGTTCATACTACATAAACATTACGCAAATATAGTTGATACCAAACATAAATAGACAAAATTGGATTAGAATTATTAATATCACTCATACGTCAATAATTTTTATTAGGATTATTAATATCAATCATACGTATGAGATTTATAGAAAGCGAGTGTATTAAGATTTTATATTTAAAGGCCTTCAAATCAATCAATCATACGAAATTATTAATACAAAAATGAAAACAATACCATACGAGTCCATACGCGTGTAGTTCAATATACAATAAAAAATATTCATTGTAATCTGTAATAGAGTAATATGAATAATATTACTCATACGTCAATAATTTTAGGAATATTTTTTATCAATCATACGTATGATGGTTATAAGTTAAAGATACCACTTAAAGAATAGATGACAAACTTATTCTATTAAAATCAATCATACTTTCATAATATGAAAATTATTTATAAAATCTGTAGTAGATTATTGTTAATATTAATAATATCACTCATACATCAATATTTTTTAGGATTATTTTTTATCAATCATACGTATGAGTGGTTATAAGTAAAGCTAAGACTAAGCGGAAAATTACGAATTTATAGTTAAGGGAATCGAACTGTATAAAGTATTATATATAAAGAACAGCCGAAAAACATATTTTATTGAAATCAATCATACTTTCATAGTGCTCCGCCGCTAATTACACGTCGATTCTTCTATTCTCTGTAAAATATAGCCTATATTATTCAGTGACAGCGTAGAGCTCTACTGGTGAACATCGTATGATAAGTATAGAATATTTAAAGTAAACGATACAAATACAAATGGTAAAAATAGTTCATGATTGTATGATCATGAGTTTACAACACATTTACAAGTTTTTGAAAAATTTAATATAGACTTACTGATGTTAAATTAATGATATCACTCAGACGTTAGTAAATTCTAATAAGATTTTTCATATCAATCATACGTATAAGTGGTTGTAATTTAAAGAATACAATAAGCAATTTGATTACACATAAATATGTTTTTAGAGATCGTTAATAGAAAAATGGAGTTATAATCAATTATATCACTCATACGTCAGTTTTTGGTAAGACGATTATTCATATCAATCAAACGTATGAGGGGTTATAATTTATATGTCTGTGTGTTGTCTACAATCTCAGACAACTGTCATGGCATTGCTATGAAATATTTTCAGTATGCTGCCTGAATATGTAGTTATGTTTCAAGGTTAAGATACTATTGAACTGCACGTCTGTAGTCAGAAGGATACTATCACAATATGAAAATTATTTAAAGAAAATGATACAAACAGAGGTAAACAATTTTCAACTTATAATAATTCATTGCACATAAATACGTTTTTTTAGAGGTGGTTAATGGAATAATGGGGTTATAATTAATTATATCACTCATACGTCAATATCTTCCAATAAGATTTTTCATATCAATCACATGTATAAGTGGTTGTAATTTAAAGAATACGATAAGCGAGAAATCGTTAATTTATTAAAAAAAAACGTACTAATGGAAAAGTATAAGACTTGAAGTATTATATTGAATATTTACAGTTATAATTAATAATATTACTCATACGTCAGGAATTTGGATATGAAGTATTCATATCAATCATACGACCCAGTGATTATAATATAAGGAATACGATAAGTGATAAATCTTCCATTAATTTTACTAGTTTTTTTTTATAAAAACATGTTTGCTTATAAGAAATGAGAAGATTCAACGTTTTATGTAGAAACTTTGAGTTAGAATTGATTTTGGCATGGGAAATAGATATCATGCGTCAGTAATTTTATGCTGGCCCCAGCCTTCCATGATATATTATACTGCCAAAACAATTTCTTTCCAACTGCTGACGTAATAATAATAAAATTTTTACCAAGTTTTGATAATATTCCTGTCACGACAGTGCTGATTTCTGAAAAAACCGGAGTACGTATGATTGTTATTAATTTCCGTTAGAAGTTCACTCACTATTAACCTGATTTTAATAAGCTTCAAACTTTCTCACCAATATCACTGATATGTGACATTGTTCCGCTCCACGCATTATAGTACTTATGACTGTTGTTGATATTTGATGATATTCCTCTCCCGATTATTTTGATTTTTATAGGAACTAATCAGTTTTATACCTGTTTAATGATTTTTCGAAGACCTTCATATAGATTCTGCTGAAGTACATATACATTTTACTGCCCTCAGAATTCCTGTTCAACTTTATTTGATTTCTACTTTATTCTACTCCACGGACCTTAGTACGTATGATTGTTAGTAATTTCCGTTAGAACTCCTCTCCCTATTCACCTGATTTTCATGACATTCGAGCCATTTTTATCTAATAACCTTTTGTGGTGTGAAAGTTTTAATGATTTTCGGGGCCCAAAATTAGTCCAATGTGACATTGTCCCACTCCACGCATCATAGTACTTATGATTGATGTTGATATTTGATCTCATTTCAGCCCAATTATGCTGATTTTTATAGGAACTAATAACTTTTTTATCATTCTACTGACCTACTTATATGTTCTTTGCCCTTACAATTCCAAACCACCATAGATCCAATTCTACTTTGTTTCCCGCCACGTATCTTTAGTACGTATGATTATTAGTATTTGTTACACTTAACGGACCGGTATACGTATGACGGTTATTAATTTTTTTCCAGATTATGCAAACTTTCATAGGAAGTAAACAATTTTTTATTAGTTCATCCTTGTGGGTTTTGAGGGACCTTAATATACATTCTACTGATCTACATATATATTCTACTGATCTCACATTCCTAACCAACTTTATCCTATTTCTACTACGTTTCCCTCCGCGTACCATAGTACGTATGATTGTTATTAATTTCCGTTAGAACTCCGCTCCCTATTAACCTGATTTTCAAAGGATTTTATAAATGTTCTACATAATTCAGTAAATGGCGTAATGAAGATGAACACATCTCAATTTTTGACCAATAGTACTTCGATTTAACTTTGTTACCCTTCAAGGACTGTAGTACGTACTATATTAACAAATGTTTGATGAAGTTTATGTTTGGTTAATAATGATTTTAATAGGAACTAACCAATTTTCTACTTTTTCATCCTTGTGGGTTTTGAAAGACCTTACCAATATTACTCCAATTCTACTTTGTTCCCATCTAGGAACATTATTACGTATGATTGTTATTAATTTCCATTAGTACTCCGCCCCCTATTCATCTGATTTTCATAGCAACTAAACAATATTCTTTTTGCTAATTATTGTGGGTTATGATAGACCTTTATATACATTCTACTGACCTACATGTATATTCTTCCTGATCAACTTTTTTCGAACTTTACTTTGTTTCCCTCCACTATCTTTGGTACGTACGATTGATTTTAATTTCTGATAGAACTCCTCCCCCTATTACCCTGATTTTTATAAGATTTAATAAAATTTTGTGCACAATTCCGCAAAAGGCGTAATGAAGATAACACATCTCAATTTCTGACACATATTACTTCGATTTGACCTTGTAACCGTAATACGTGGGATGTTTATAAATTTTTGATGAATTTGTTGATGATTTTTTTGATTTTTAATAGGAAGTAACCAATTTTCTACTTGTTCATCATTGTGGATTTAGAAACACCTTTGTATATATTCTACTGCCCTACACGTCTGATCTCATATCTTCTGTTGGCGTTCCATGTGTCATAGTACATATGATTATTATAAATTTCCGATTAAATTTCTGTCTAAATATTTTAGATTTTTATAGGATTTAATCACTTTTATATCTGATTACTATTTGTGGTTTGTGCAAAACATCTTGAGGATTACAACTTGAGGCGTATGATTGGTATTAATTTTAAAAAATATTGCATACTTCTTATGATTTAAAACCTATTCAAAGATCATACTCAAATTATTGATAGTTTATTTCGTTCTTTAAGTTCATTTTCAAAATGTCCAAGTGTTATGAAGAAGATTTCATTTATTTTTAATTATGTTACTCATACGTCAACTACTTAGCTATGTGGTATTCATATCAATCATACGTATATTTGTTTTTGTTAAAGATTTCACACATTTTTGAGTTGGTCGGTTAAATTTTTATAATCAAGTAACAAAATGTCTCCTCACATGGAATGCACAGAAAGTATTATTTTTTTAATAAATACCACTAATCGCGCGTATGTAGTGGAGATAAGGTTGAAGGTCGTGTAAATGCCTAGGGTTCGTTTCAATGGTCTTAGTAAGACCCATAGTGAGTTTAATTGGGTTTAGTCTCAATGCTGTTGAGTTAATATTTTGTATGTAAACTAGTGTTATTAGTGTTTATCATACGTACGTTGTGGATAATACATTAATATTAATCATACGTTTGATATTCATAATTAGTCTATTTGCTCATCAGAAGATATTACAAAAGTATATTTATAAATTTTCTTATACAGATAAGTTAATGTTCCCACGTCATTAATTGAGCTTTTCATGTTCATTGTTAACATTTCAATAACTCTAGCTATATCACTAATTAACAACATTCTTCTGTGCCATTAAACAACTTCTCAGTTTTGCATTAACCCCGCCTTAGGTCACGTTCCATCAATCCTTTCACCGCGCAAATCAAATCACTCGCTCGCCCAAATTGTAAATCTATAATGACCACGTCCATGCAAAGGATTTTCAGGCGAGTCTTTGGAAGTATTTATATAACCTAATACTCCATGACATACCATTGTAAAAGGAACCCCGACGTACAACTGCACAAAAGGCCATTTACAGCATTGGCAATTGGCAATGATGGTGCTGACAACTATGCTTGAGCTGATTTGCCCCAGTCCCATTATTCGGTTGTTATCAACTGGCGTGATTACAGTTTGTTGCCGCAGTTCATGCAAAATTTGTGGCCCCACTCAACGATGGACTTTGTCAAAGGGAAATATATACACAAATTAATGTCGAAAATAAATTGCATGAAAATGAACATGTTCGTGTCGTGATAACCCCTTGCACGCACATCCTTGATGTTCCGGGGCGGTGTGTGGGTGTGTGTGGGTGACTGAGTATCCTTAGTGTGTGCCAATGACTGTTACATACACCAATAATTGTTTATGGATGCAGAAACACTGCATTATTTATAAAGTTGAATTTCTATCCTTTCCGCTCCTCCTCTAATATGAGTGATATTGTGTGGGGGGTGACGTACGTGTGCACTTGTTTCCAATTACACAGGAGTGTGTGGTTGTGGGGCGTGGCTTTAGATATAGTTGTTGCTGAATGCTGTCCCTCCTACACACACACACTTGATGCTTGAATGTAGCATTTTGTTTGCAGGCGCTGTCAAATGTCGAAAATGTTGCCGGGTTTTCTGGTCGTGAAGCTGCATGTTGAATAAATAATTACATTAGAGTTTATATAAGTTTAATGAAATTTTGAAACATGATTGCAAACTATGCATGATTTCATTTAAGATGAGAGTAACAATGGCGGCAGCACCAACAGCAACAATACCAACAGTGACAATATAATGAGGTCGTATTTGCGGTGGCGGCGGGTGTGGATTTTCGGCACGGAAATTAATAACAATCATACGCTATAGCTATGTGTGTATATATGAAGAGTAGGTAGGAGCGATATAATGTAGAGGTGCAGTAAAATATTTATATATGGATGATATGCGTATATAATTTTACTGAAAAATGTCAAACATCATTAATTTGGCTGCGAGATTATGATGAATATTTGTTACAACATTGGGCAGAGACAACAAATGCGCTATGTTATTGTGTAAACAATTAACTAGTTAGAACACAATTTATGTGAGGTAGAGTATAATAACTATTATTTGTGGCACACATAAGTAATATTTTGGAAAATTGATGGCAATCGCACGTCCCAAGCTTCCATCTTCATTAGGCTTTTCACAGGCCACAAAATGATCAGATAGAAAAGTGATTAAATCCTATGAAAACCTGTTAAGTTGGGAGAAGAGTTCATTGGGAAATTAATAACAATCATACGTTCTGTGGTTTGTGAACAAACTGAAAACGCCATAATGTGGGTCAGGAATTGCGGTGAGATCAGAGCACGCAATAATTGGTCTCTCTCGTTCTTGTTGTCAGAAAAAAAACCACTCATCCACTGACACAATGCGAAACTGTCGCGAAAAACCCTTAAACTTCGTTCTTCTTTGGCTTGCTCTTTGCTCAACCGACGAGCATTTCTGTTCACTAGATCGGCTCATGGGTTTACTCGAGACACTTTACTTCGTAAAAACTCGTCAAACGGTCTTTTGAGCATGTATGTGTGCTGCGCGTGTGGGTAGGCAACGTACGCATACACATATGTACACTAATGATCCCCCTTTCCCCCTTTCTTCTTCTCACCTCTTTAAAGCATATGACGAAATTTTTAAGGCAACAACACAATGCAAAGCAACAATAAAAATAAAGACCTTTTGTGCGGACAGTTTGCTTGCTTTGCTCACTTACTGATTCTCAGTAGGTGAGCGACGAAAGGTTCTGTTCGTATCGAGCGGTCAGTAAGAGACCGATTCATGTGTTATGTTCAACCCGAAACCTGAGAGCAAGAACGCGAACAAAACGAAAAAATGGTTGCTGTTCAGACACTGAGCGATTCCGTCTCATTTGTTTCGGTCTTTTAAGTGAGCAGACCGCGTAGTAAAATTTGGTTGAGCATATTTTGCGAGCTCTGGGTGAGATATATAGGGCAGTTAAATATATCTTTATGTTTTCTAAAAACCTATAGTTAACAAAGAGTAAATTGATTTGTTTGTATGAAAATCATCATCAACGGGACAAGAACATTATCACAAATTATTAATATTCATACGTGTTATGAACCGTGAAGGGGAAAAGGGTTTAAAAAACTTAGATGTGACCATCTTCATGATGGCGTTAACAAATATCAAAAATTTATCCGATAGAAAAGAGATAAAATCATATGAAAATTTTCATATATGGGAGAGGAGTGTAATCATAAGTTAATAACAATTGCACGTTCTATGGTTGATTGAGGGGAATAAAGTAGAATCGCAATAATATAGAAAATGTGATGAGATGTATAGGGCTGCAGATATATTAAAACTACCAAAATGTAACAGGATGTAACAGGTGAATTAGTAATTCTGGGACATATTAAAAAATGTGTAATAATCATACGTACTGTGTTCCGTGAAGGGAATATGGTCAATTCAAAGTAATATTGGTCAGAAATCGACGTGTGACCATCTTCATTTGGCCTATCACAGACTACAGTACAGTAAGCCAAAAAAAAATTTATTAAATCCTATAAAAGTGTGCATAGTTGGCAGAAAAATGTAAACGGAAATAAATACCTATCATACGTATTTCTGTTGAATAAAAATTTATAACAATCATACGTACTGTGGCCCGTGAAGGGGACTATGGTCAATTCAAAGTAATAGTGGTACGAAATCGAAATGTGACCTTCTTTCATGTGACCTTAAATGTAATAAAAAAAACTTTACTTTAAAACAAAATATTTAAATAGTTTTGCTGTAAATGGCAGTTTACAACATGTAATCAAATAAATACAAATTAAAGTCACTAAAACACCAGCACAATTACACAATTTATCGATACCAGGCCAAGCTGCTGTTCAAAAAGTGTGTCAGCAGATTTTATTGCCATGTTTTATTGCCCTTGCAATTATTGATTTTAAAAATTTTTTTATAGCCCTACCACTACTACACAGCTATAGCTGCAACTACCCTTCGCCCCAATTTGAAATATTTAATAAATTCTGTCTCTCTGACAATGTCGCCAAATTGTAGGGACCACAACTTGTACACAAGTTTTTGCGCTACCACTGTTTTGTTTTTTTTCCCCAAACATATCTAGAGCAATCTACAAAAATTCAATTAATAGTAAAAGTATATTACATTGTTAAAATTGGCCTTTGAAGTCGCCTACTCGCCACCTATCTGTGCAGCAAAGAGGAGCACGTTTTTGCGGTCATTCTCTCTATAACCTTTCGTATTGCTGCGGGCAATAGCTGGCAGTTACTATGTTTTGTTTGTGCCGTGTTTTTTGGCCAATAAACAAAATGAATTGTTCAACACAAATGGGCCTTGTTGGTAGTGCTGTTTTTGGTGTCAGGCAAAAACAACATGGTCGAATTTGTTACAAACTGTCTGAGCAATTGTTTATCGTGGCAGAGACCAAGAGATAGAGATAGAGAGCGAGAGAGACGAAACACAACCATGGAAACAAGAACACAGAACACAAAAAGGCCCAAATCCATTTAAGCCACTTGCTTTTTGCATAAAACAAAGCATTTTGTTGTACACTACAAAAACAAAAGGTAATATTGTGTGTAAAACGGGTGTTTAACTAAACAACTCAAAAAGAGCCACTCACTTTTAAGCAAATAAAACAAATGGCTCTAAGTGGCCACTATTGTTATCCCCTTGTCTCCTTGCAGCATTTATACTCAGCATTGTGGATAGATTTTTTTGTATTGTTAAAAGGGATTGTATAAAATGGTTGGCGGCCGCACACGAACAAGGCGATGCAACGATAACAAATCTGTTTATAGGAAAAACAAGTTACAAGGTAACAACAGGAAAATAAGATTAAAATGGAGGATGTTTAAAGGCAGTGATTTCAAGGCGGCGGGGAAGGGTGTTGGGGTTTTTAAATCGAGGAGAAGAGAAGGAGTTTCAAAAAGAAATTATCGTATGGACAAGGAATTAGTAAATATATCTTGAAATATTCTAAAGTATTTATACTTTATTTAATATTAATCATACGCTGGGAAAGAAGTGCCGTAATAATATTACTCATCCGCCATGTGTTATTAATACAAAAATACAGTTTTTTATTGAAGAAAATTTGATTGGTAAATGCTGTTATAAAAGTACTTGACTACAGTTGTTAGTCTAAAGCTATTCAAATAAGCAAATGTAATATATTTTCATTAAAAATTTTATATTTTATATTCATAATTGGTAGACCATGTAAGTAAAAAGGCGTATACGTGATATTGTTATGAATTCGGCCCAACGTACGATTAATATTAAATGATTTCCTGAAATAACTGCTCAAAATGTGTCATAAGCCATATGATACCTAATGTTTGAAACAGTTTCTTAAAGAGATCAAATAATATTAATTATACGTAGACTATTTTATAAAACAAATAGTGCGCATACGCTCATACATAACACGTATGCGTAATATTGTTATGAATTTTACCCAGCGTATTATTAGTATTAATTGATTCCCCGAAAAAAACTTCTAAAAAATGTGTCATATGTCATATGATAACTAATGTTTGAAAATTTTTCTTAAAACATCAAACAATATTGATTATACGTAGACTTTGTTTTTAAAAAAATAGTGCGCATATATATCACGTATGCTTGATATTAATATAAATTTTGTACAGCGTATGATAAATATTAATTGATACCCTGAAGAAACTGCTCAAAATTGAGTTATAAGCCATATGATTTCTAATTTTGTAAACATTTGCATTCAAACACATACGCAGGCTATGTGTTTAAATAAAATTGCGCATACATATATTTGTTTAGCAAAGTTTATATTATAGCTTTGTACTATAAAAAGTTGATTTATAAAAATTAATTAATGAATTAAAAATTAACATAAATTACAAGGTCTGTAAATCAAAATTTTCGTAGTGTTGTAGCCTTTACAAAGCTGTATTCGATATAAGTAAAAATAACGTATACTTAACATTATTAAAAACTTGTTTTCCAGCGTATGATTAATATTAATTGATGTCCTAGCGTAACTGTATACAGGGCTCCAATTAATATTAATCATACGGTGTGAAACAACTTTTATTAAAAATATTAAGTATACGTTTTTTTAAGTTAGCCAACTGTATACTATAGGACACTAATTAATATAAATCGTACGCTGTAAAACAACTTTTTAATAATATTAGGTATACGTAATTTTTTTTATGTTACGCACATTTGTAAAAGATATGACACTATGTAAATTTAATTTACAGACCTGTGATAAATGTCTGTGAATGCGGCTGTAAGTCTAAACATTTTGAAATAAACTTGTAAAAATAGCACAATTTCATTAATATTGTGATGTTTTAAATTTATGTATATTTCATATTCATCATACGCCGACCATATGATGAAGAGCACTGCATTGACCAATAATCAAAAAAGGGTTCCAATTAATATTAATCATACGCTGTGAAACAACTTCTTAATAATATTAAGTATACGTTATATTATCTTATATAGTAAACAATTTTGTAGAAGCGATAAATCTACGAAAATTTGTTTTATAAACCTGTAATAATTCTGTAATTCATAAAATTATCACATAAACTTATGAACATTGTGATATTATAAATTTATGTATAATTAATATTAATCATACGTAGAACATATGATGAAGAGCACTGCAATGACCAATAATCAAAAAAAGGCGTATGCGTAATATTACTTAAAAAAATCATGCGTATGATCAATATTAATTAATGTTCTAAGGTAACTGTGGACAGGGTACGAGTTAATATTAATCATACGCTGTGAAACAACTTCTTCATAATATTAAGTATACTTTTTTTTTCTTATATAGTAAAAAGTTTTGTAAAGGCGATGACTACGAAAATTTTGATGTACAGACCAGTGAAAAATGTCTGTAAATGCGTATGTAAGTCTAACCATTTTAAAATATACTTTTAAAAAGTAGCATAATTTTATTAATTTGAAATTTATGTATATTTAATATTTATCATACGTCGACCATATGACGAAGAGCACTGCATTGACCGATAATTAAAAAGGCGTATGCGTTATATTATAAAAAATGAAGCGTATGATTAATATACAGGCCACCAATTAATATTAATCATACGACGTCAAACAACTTTTTAATAATATTAAGTATGCGTTATTTTTTCTTTTATATTGCACACTTTTGTGATAAATGTTTGTGAATGCGGCTGTAAGTCTAAAAATTTTCAGCTAAACAAAAATAATACTATTTTATTAAAATTGTGATATTTTAAATTTAGGTATATTTAATATCAATCATACGCCGACCCTATGACAAAGAGTACTACATTGACCTCATATTTGTGCTTCAATATGTCCCGAGCACTTGTTCTCCCTTATTTTTTTTTTTGAACAGTTGCCTCTGGCCATCAATTTTATATTAAATCCTTCAATCCAGCCATTCGCTGGAAGCGCGTAATTAAACCTCATTTTTCTGGCTGCTCAAAACCTTGTCTGTAAAAAATGGCACATGCCATTGCATGTAGACGCCTCGAACAAGATTTCATCACTGTTTCATTAATAATACCCCGTCAACAATAGTATGCCTGGTCCTACATTGAAGCGCAGCAATAAAAACTTGGCCACTATTTTTTTCACTCAATGAAATTGTTGCTGCCTCCGGGGCATATGGTTTTAAACGAGTGGAAAAATAGCGCGATCCACTAAAGGGGTTTAACATTGAACTATGGACTATATAGGGTTTAAATGGAAAAATAACAACAACAAAACAACCTACAACGAATTGGTGAACTAAAATAGTTATTGAGTATTTTACGCGTGCCACAAAGATTTTGACACTTAGTAAAAACGAGCGGATGAACAAACGAGATACATAAAATATGGGCTTATATAAAGTGGATAACATATGTGCACAAATTGAATATGCTGGGTATTATAGGGGTATGGCAAAATATTTTATGAGAACAGCAATCACATGAAATAAAATGTGGAATTTTGTTGGCATAGGAACAATATTTAAATCGCGGTGAAATTTTACTGTGGCTTAAAACGGGTTAGTATTTATTAATTAACCGTAAAGGCTGAATGGTTTTTTTTGAGTTAATAAAAGATAATTGATTTGCCGAGAATTGTATTTGAGGTTTGTTGTAGACTGAATATTACAAAATTAAACGTATACGTTATATTAATTATACTTCATTTACGGGTGCAAGTTTTTATTGAACATATGAATTTGCAAAAACATTAACTGAGATATATACTTAAATATGTGTAAATAGTAGTCATCATCAATTCATTTTAACTGCATTTAAACTGATGTTAGGTCGTTTAACTAAGAACAGATATAGGAATTGGATTAATGATTTGCTTAAAATAGAAAATACCGAAATTAATTGGAGTTAATGAAAGTTTATGTATTTGGGGTAAATTTGTATTATACTAGTAATTATAAAAAAAACGTATACGTTATATTGATTAGATATTATTTTTTTCAACGTATGAGTAATGAAAAAATTTAAACTTAAATGAGAGAAATTTAAGTATTTAAATATTATTACATAGTATAAAATACGTGTGATTAGTATTCATCATCAATTCATTAGACAAGCGTAATGTTCCTTTTGACTGTTTAGATCTGGGAAAAAGAACAACTTGTATTAAAATAGAAAATGACGAAAGTAGTTTGAGGTTATGAAAGTTTTTAGGTTTGGGGGAGGCTGTAGTATAATAGGACTAGTCATTACCAAAAAAAACTACGTATACGTCATTTTAATTTAATTTCTTTGCGTATGAGTAATATAAAATACTTCAATCTCACTTTGAGGAAATTACAAATTTATAATGATAGAGATATTCTATGGTATCAGTATCAAACGTTAGTATATCGTTTGATACTTAACTGATTTTAAGTTTTTAAACTAAGTTCAGATCTAGCAAAGTTGTATTAAAATACGAAACTAAAAAACTTTTAACCAACAATTTTTCTCTATGATTGTTATTGGTTCTCAATCGCCCAGCTTTCTTTTCAAATCACTCCCTTCGAAAATATTTTATATTGAAAACAATTCTGTAGCGTTCACTAATCCTTTCTCGGTCCTTTGAATTTTCGTTAATATCAACATACCTGCACGCTTAGGAACCCCCTGGCAGCGTACAACTGCTAGTATTAACCCAAAACTAATTTGTGTATTTGCTCACAATTTTGCAGTAAAATTCTTTTGCTGCATAGTGCTGTGCAATTGTTACATATCTTTGTAACATCATCATTTTGATGCTGGTTTGTGTTCTGTAAACGAATATAGTAAATTTTTGTCTTTTAAGCAATATTACGCAGCGATGATGGTATGCACGCATATTAAAACTCTAACAAATATAAATTGTGATGAGCTGATGTTGATTTTTTTATATATAATTTTAAGCTAATTTAAAACTTAGTTCTTACCAGAACTTAACTAACATTTTCTCATTACCACGTATACGTAATATGAACTTCTCAAATATCGCTCATACAACAAAGTGTAAGTGTCCTAAAGGAAAAATCGCTGAAAAAGACAGTAATCTTAAAAAAAGCTTTGATATTTAATTATTGTATGTGTGGTTGTTGTTCCTTTTCCTAGATTCTGTCATAACCTTCCCCGGGGTCTGCACTTTGCTGCTTTGCTCTGTCAAAGGATTGAAAGTGCGGGGGGCGGGTAATCAATGTGGTTTTTAATAAAAACTTTGCTGCCCTGGCTTTGCTGTTATTGCTGTCAATGTTGCTGCATGTTATTGCTAGATGTTGCATGTTTATGTCAAGGACATAAATGCTGTTGTTACGCTTAACTCACAACACACACACACACACACACACTCTGTAATCTCCACCTACTTTTGTGTTCGGCTTCCTTTTCCTGTCTCTCATCACCATCTCTCTACTCTTGGCTGCATTTGCTTAAAAATCACTGAAGTGTTAAATGCACAACAATAGTGCTTAAAATGAACGTAACAAACAAAAAACAAAAACACCAACAGAACAAAACCGGAGACCAATCCACCCATGGCAAAATACCTTTCCGCACCACACCACGCCCCCTAACAACCTTGAACAGCAGCATGGGGAAAATCTGACGCCAGCCGTTTGCTTCACTCCAGGACATTAGACGATGTGATGCTCGGTAAAAATTGGCTGCTTAAATGCATTGTTAACTCTAGAACAGGGATTTGTATGAGCGAGTAGCATTTAACTGAAACTATCAGTTGTTGTTGTTGGTACTGTCGTTGTTGATGGTGTTGGCGTGGCTGTTTCATTGAAAACATGTCTAGGAATTAGAGCGTATCCTCTATATGTACTCGGTATTTTCGTTAGTTTCTAAAGTTTAGCTGAGATAAAAATACTGCAACAACAACAACTACACAATAGCGGGGAAGCGAACAAATTGAAAGCTGAATGAACATTTAAGCAAATTTATTTTGACTATCAGGACGGCAGCACTTGAGCATTTTCGCGATATTTATGATAATTTATTAGACAACATCATGCAAACATGGTATGTATTTTGTAATAAGGGCAACAGAGCCACTAGATATGTTGGCCGTGTTAATAATCGGTGTACTAAAAACTGTCATGTTGTATGGGAGATTAAGGTTGAAGTGTACTGATGTGTGGGTGTAAATTGTTAAATTAAGGTACATAATATATTACATACAGTATAGATATTTTACACACATTACGAGGGAAAGTTGTAACTGTAGATACTTTAAAAGTTGTGAAAATGTTGTTTGGCAATCATGATTTTACTTATGAAACAATAATGCATCAAATGCGTTGCGCTTGAAGTTCAACTGTACCATTAATTGTATATGTAATACTTCGATATTTTGTTAAAGAACAAAGGTTAGTTCAATACGTATGATATATATTATAAAGTGACTCGAAGCGTATGCGTAATATTAATTAATTCGTTATCAGTAACAAGTTTTATTACCTTTTTCCTGATTTCGGTGTAAATGTCATTGCAAATTATATCGAGTTTAGATAACAGTACTTGTTTTGTTGAAATGTGAATATCATATTTTTCAAACAGTACTTTAAAAATGGTCATGTTTTTCATTAACTGTTGCGTTGATTCATAAATTTACATCATGACGTATGATTAATATTATTAAAAGGCTCGTAGCGTATGCGCAATATTATTTAATTTTATATCATTAACAGATTTTATTACTTTCCCTTGATTTCGGTGCAAATTTCTGGCCTCGTCAATGGCCTCATTGATACGTATGAGTAATATCAATTAAATTTATATGCAGTATACGTCTAAGTAGAATATGGAGATTTTAAATTAATTAAAACTACTTTTTTTTATTTTATCTGCAATTTATAGCTAAAATTTATGGGTTGTATAAGGATTTAATGATAGTTGTTTAAAGTGAAGTCTTGTAATTAGAAAACTTTTTGAACTTTTAAGTTGTAGTAATCATGTTATTGCTCTGTAAACCATGAAGTATAATAGCTGTGTTCATAATGTGTATAAGTAAGTTATAGCTTTCCAGTTACGGAACAAAGCTTAGTGCAATACGTATGATTAATATGATTTGACGCTGAACATTCACAGTAATCATAATGTGTATAAGTAAGTTATAGCTTTCCAGTTACGGAACAAAGTTAAGTGCAATACGTACGATTAATATGATTTGACGACTCGAAGCGTATGCGTAATAATGATTACTTTAAAATTTATATTTTTAAGTTTTCAATAGTTCAACGGTGTCATAAACTTTATAAGTAATGTGTGGCTATTCATTCAGAAGTTCGATGCGTATAATTAATATTATTGAAGGATTCTAAGCGTATGAGTAATATTAATTTATTCGCTATGGACAAAAATTTACGGAACCATCAATTTTATACATATGTAATGTTTGGCTATTCACTTACAGAACTAAATGTCAGGATTTTAATGCGTATGATTAATATTATTAATTGATTCTACGCGTATGAGTAATATTAATTTATTCGGTATGAACAACAGGTTGTATTACTTTTTCCTGATTTCGGTGTAAATAGCATTGCTAATGATGACAAGCTAAGCTTACAGGACTTTATCTGTTGAAATGTAAACGTTTTAGCTTTCAATCAATATAATGGTCTGCTAAAAAAATCTAATGGCGTAATGGACTTGTTTTCTTTTTCGGCTATCACAGTGCTACGTAGCTTTCTACTTTATCCTAAAATTCCAGGTTATACTTGCATGATTACAGTAACAAGTGTTTCTGCATTGTTGAATCTATTACCATCATCATCGTCTTCATTATTTAGTTGTCTTTACGTCAAAAAGTTTTGTTCAATACGTATGATTACTATTATTAAATGACACGAAACGTATGAGTAATATTAATTAATTTGGATAAAATTTTATTGTATTACTGTTACCTGATTTTGGTGTAAATTTCAGGGCTATTTGTATTGAATTTAGATGTGAAACAGCACTTCATCTGCAGAAATGTATCCTTTTAAGTTTCTTATCAATATAAAAGTAGTCACACCAGAGTTTTGTTCAAGACGTATGATTAATATTATTAAATTCCACGAAACGTATGATTAATATTAATTATTTCGGCATCAATAAAAGGTTTCATTATTTTTCCAGGATTTTGGTGTAAACCTCATGCATCTTTGTATCGAGTTTAGATATGTAACAGCACATCATCTGCAGAAATGTACACATCTTTGCATATCAAAAAAGTGCACAAAGGCCTACCAAAGTAATCGCAACAGAGTTTAGTTCAATATATATGATTAACATTACTAAACGTATGATTATTATTAATTCTTTCAATATTAATAAAAGTTGTTTTTACTTTTCTTTGAGTTCAGTGTAAATTTCATGGCTATTTGTATCGCGCGTAGGTAACATTACATAATCTGCTAAAATGCGCACTTTTAAGTTTCCAATCAATTTAACAGACCTTTGCTATATAAGTACAGTGCCTATAGTCCTGACGAATGTAATCCTTTCTTGGCCGCCATGTACTCTGACTTTTGCACTAGTCATTACCTAAAAAGGCCTAACAAAGTATTCGCTGCATAGTTTAGTTCAATGCATATGATTAATATTATTAAATGCCACGAAACGTATGATTAATATTAATTATTTCAGCATCAATTAAAGGTTTTATTACTGTTCTTTGATTTCGATGTAAATTTCTTGTCTATTTGTATCGCGCTTAGGTAACAGTACTCTTTTAAGTTTCCAATTAATTTAACAGACCTTTGCTAATAACTAGAGTGCATACAGTCCTGCGAAAGTAATCCTTTCTTGGCCAACATGTCCTCTGACTGTTGCACTAGTCATTAGCTAAATTGTGTATT
Source organism: Muscina levida (assembly GCA_964034835.1). Classification (NCBI taxonomy): domain Eukaryota; kingdom Metazoa; phylum Arthropoda; class Insecta; order Diptera; family Muscidae; genus Muscina; species Muscina levida. The sequence goes on from OZ035882.1 coordinate 150,003,437, forward strand.
GTTGTTTTTCTACTTCTGGTCCGCCTATTGCAAAGCTACTTAGCTTTCTCTTCTAACTTCAAAAATTCAACGTCATTCTTGCATCACTACAGTAGCAAGTGGTTCTGCAACGTTAGATTTATCGCCGTCATCATCATTGTCGTCATCAGCAGCATCTTTCACTCTGTCAACCTAATCTTGATGTGAACGCTCATTCCCAGTCATCGTATATACAAAACTCGCACACACTCCCCCACTCTCCATCTTATGCACACACGAAAGCATACATGGCCTGTTTCAAGTGTGTGTGTGTGGTCTATGACGTCTATATCCTGTCATTTGCCTGACAATGACATGTGAAGTTACGTGTGTGTGTGTGTGTGTGTGTGTGTGTGCGGCATGCATATTGTTCCACTCAACCAAACTCTGGCGTAACTTTGAGAAAAACCATTCAATTCCTTATAACAATAGACGGCTATATTTTCTCATCCTTTGTTGATGGCTGTTTCTCTTTTTGTGGCCAATGTCTTTGTTTATAGCTCTGCCCCCCCTCCTATCCTCTCTGTTGACACAGAGACAAAGAACTCAAAGTTTATGTTTGCAACTGTCCTAAACAAAAACTTCAATGTGAAGTTGTGGTATTTGTTGATGAAATGCTCTTCTTCGCCATTTGCTGCGTTGTACGGTGATCTGAGAGTGTTTGTGTTTATAAAACGTTAACCGGAAATTTTTGCATACAAATGTTACATATCCGTTTTATATGTCACAACGGTATGGTAGAGAGTGGGAAAAAAAGGTTCTAAACAATAACAGCTGCAGTAAAAGGCAACAGGACAGACAGCTATAACCAACGTCGCGCTGTATGACGAAGTTATGCACTTATGCCAGTCACCAAACGTTTGTTGTGCGCCCTGACTGTCACAGTCGTTGTTGCTGTTGGTGACATCAAGAGAGAGTAAGAGAGAGTGAAGGGGCAGTGCCATCTAACTGAAGTTATGTAGGAAGTCATAAAATTTATATTAGTCCTACAAATGCGCTATTCTATGCTCAAGTTGCTATATATGTTGCGTCTTTTTTTTGCGTTGCATGCCAGCGTGTTCTTTTGCACAAAAATGTCAAGTGCAAAAGTGCATTGTTCTCTCTGGCTGAAATATGTTGGAGTATTATAATGTCGCAGACGCTATTTTGCGGAAGAAATATATGTAAATTATTTATGAAGTGTATAATGTACATTTGGTGTCGTATGATATGTAGACTCAAGTGGTGGGGTAGAGCATGTACAATACACTGAGCACAGAGAGGGAGGGATGGTTATAATAGAGATACGTAAGTAGACAAGTTTATGCATTGCTAGATTCTAAAATATTAACATCAGCTGTAGGTCTTTAAATAAACAAAACGATTGTCAGGGAGCAGCAGCTGGCATTAAGAGTTCAACGTAATGGTGTCTTATAGAAGACAGATGGTATAAATATTTAATATAATGTGGAGATTTAGTTGGTTTATTATTTGAAATTGGAGCTAATAGTAGAGAGGCACGAAACAATAGAGAGAAACGACGATACTCTCCGTTAACGACGATGGGCCCATATATTTTACGGAGTATTTTTCTCTCGAATACCGCCAGAACCGATTCATCCGCTTGTGTCATAACCCAGGATTCTGACCCATACATTAAGACAGGTAGAACCAGTATCTGGTATAGCTGGAGTTTTGTTCGTCGAGAGAGGGCTCTGTCATTGAATCGCTTGCTTAGTCCGTAGGAGCATTTATTTGTAAGCAGGATTCTTCACCGGATTTTACATTATTTTCTTTGTTGATGGCGGAGTCTAGGTAGACAAAATTATCTACCACCTCGAAATTATAGTTATCAACGTCACGCAGTTTCCCAAACGAGTAGATTCTTTGTTCGTTAAAACTAATAACTTCGTTTTGTCCTCGTTTCCCGTTTGGCCTATTTTCGCTGGTTCCTTCTGTATACCTGAGAAGGCTGCAGTCACATCCGGCTGTTTTCGACCGATGATGTCAACGCCATCAGCGTACGCTAGTAGCATGTGGCTTTTGTTGAATATAGTGCCACTCGTGTTTACTGCAGATTTTCCATCACAATGTTGAAGAGATCGCACGATAGGCCGTCGCCTTGTTTTAGGCCTCGTCTGGTACAGAATGGCTCCGTAAGGTCCTTGCCAATCTTCACTGAAGACTTCGTGTCAGTCAGCGTCATTCCGCAAAGACGTATCAGCTTCGCTGGAATACCAAACGCAGCCATGGCTTCGTGTAATTTCTGTCGTATCGGTCTGTCGAAGGCAGCTTTATAGTCAACGAAATGATGGTACGTATCGATCTGTTTCTCTTGGGTCTTTTCCAGGATTTGCCGAAGTGTGAAAATCTGGTCAGTTCTAAAGACACACTGATATGCGATGGGTAAAAGGCTGTTCCCGCGGTAGTTGGACAAGTGTTTGCGCACCTTGTTTCAGCACAGGAAATAATAAGCTTAAATTCCAATCGTCGGGCATGCAATCTTTAAGCCAAACCGTGTGCAGGAGCTGGTGCATGCTCGTTATCAGCTCTTCGCCACGGGACTTGAAGAGCTCTGCCGGCAGACCGTCGGCACCGGCTGCTTTGTTGTTTTTCAGCCGTGATATCGCTCTTCTTACCTCGGCTTGGCTTGGTGGTGGGCAATCTAAGCCGTCGTCGACAATTAGCGTGATAACTTCTGGTGCGCTGCCTTCTGGAACCAGCAGTTGCTGGAAGTGTCATCTCTATATGTGACCAGATTTCCATCCTTGTCCTTGCAGGAGGGAGGCCATCACCGTATCCATTTGCTCTTACTTTCTGGTAAAATTTTCGGTAAAATTTTCGGCCACGGGTTACAAATGTTCCTCAGACGCTATGCGATATTCTTCATCGTACCAGGATTTGTCTGAGCTAAAATTAATATAACGTATACATCATATTATTTAGTACTTCGCTTCTTTAAGTTATAGATATGGACGTTAGGTAATATTTATTCAATATTCAACAACAAATTGTCGGCTCTTTTATAAAATTTAATTACATAATTATATTATTACGTATACGTATTTGTAATCCTTCCCTTCAGGTGATTGTTATTTAGGTATATGTAATATTTTTTCAAAAATTCATTAATCACTGGATCTAAAGTAAATTTTATTTGAATAATTTACATATTAGGTAAAAGTACATATACTCCGCTCCTTTGACAAATAGTGATGTACGTTTACGTGACATTTAAACAAAATTCAACAACAAATGACTTAATGCTTTAGGGGCTAAATCTAGCGGCTCTTAAATCCATTTTTACATGTCATAAACATATTACGTATACGTATTTTCATTTTCCAATCCATTACTTAGGTAAAAACAATGTACGTGTACATAACATTAATTTTATTTCAATAATTTAAATATCAGGTAAAAGTTAGATACGTATACTTCGCTCCTTTAGCAAATATGAATTTACGTATACGTTATATTTATTTAAAATTCAACAACAAATGGTGCTAAGTCTATCGGCTTTTAAATCCATTTTTTACTTTTAATATAAATATTACGTAGACGTATTTTCATTTTGTTATCAATTACTTAGTTAATTACAATGTACGTATACATAACATTAATTTAATAAATTTGTTGGTTTCTTCTTATCTCAACACAACATCTTCCTCAATTTAATCAAAATTGCATAATTGGTAATCTAACTAAGCGCATATATCAAAATAAAAATTTACACAATTTTATTATCGCTTCTATCCACTTTATGGCCTCCCCCACCTTACCAATGTTATTATCTGCATTTTATTATTCATGACTATCGGTCTCAGTTGCCTATTGTCGCCATTTGCTGTCGACAATAATCACCCTCTAGACAATTGTCATTAAAAAGTTATTATTGCATTTTTCTTTTCTTGTAGTCTATGCTTTCATTGTTGCGTTGCACTGTAACAACTTGCGTCTTTGTTTTCATTGTCTTTTAAATGAGTCGCTGCAAAGTTTTGCCTTCATTACAATTCTATGGAAATTTTCCAATCGCAATATGTTCTTGTTGGCATTTTGCGGTCGGTTATCATATTTCTGAACATAATGAAGCCAGACATTTTCACTTGCTAAGAAATTTAGCTGCTAATGCAAATTCAGGCGAAAATTCTGTCTCATATCCTTAAGACTCCAATAGCATATCGTTGAGCAGTTTTATCTTATAGAAGTTTCTATGAAAAATACCTAAAAATTTGCATATTCTGGTGGTAGGGGCGAGGGGATGGCCTAAATTTCTTATGAATTTTGTAGGAAGTATTCTGTGGTAAAGACATGCCATTATTATATTGTACAACATAATCTTAATAATTATGCCACTAACCACATAATAGAAAATTAGGTATTACTAATTCTCACTCCCTGTGATGCTCTCTTCTTCCCCCTGTTGTCTTGTGTGTGTCTTGATGACACTCAATAGCAATTTTGTGTATAATGAGCAAGTAAATGCAAATAGTCTGCCAAAAATTCAGTTGGCAGAAAATAATTTCATGGCTTCATAATCTTTAAAACAATTGCTAGAGTTTCTTGGAAGAGTTTTGTTTTTTTGCTAGGAACATCTGGAAGTTAAGTGCATAAAGAAAAAAAAAAGTATGTCGATACTTTGTATAGTCCCATAGGGGGTGACATATGAACGATTAGGTATGCGTGGTGCTCAAAGACTTTTTCAATGCGAAAAAGGACTCTAAACAGAGACTTTTTCAATACGAAAAAGGACTCTAAACAGAGACTTTTCCTGTATCAAAAAGGACTCTGAATCAGCTACTTTTTCTATATGAAAAAGGACTATGAATCAGAGATTTTTTCTATATAAAAAGACTCTCAATCAGCGACTTTTTCTATATGGAAAAGGACTCTGAATGAAAGACTTTTTCTATACAAAAAGGACTTTGATTCAGATACTATTTTTATATGAAAGAGGACTCTGAATCAGAAACTTTTTCTAAACGAAAAAGTCTTTTTATATAAAAAAGGTATTTTTTTATATGAAAAAGGTCTTCGAATCAGAGACTTTATCTATATAAAAAAGGTCATTGAATCAGAGACTTTTTTATATAAAAAAAGTATTTGAATCAGATACTTTTCTATATTAAAAAGGTCTCTGAAGCGGACACTTTTTCTATATGAAAAATGTCTCTGAAAAATGTTCCAAATCAAAGACTTTTTCTATATGAAAATGGTCTATGAATCAAAGACTTTTTCTATATAAGAAAGATCTCTGATTCGGAGACTTTTTCCATATAGAAAATGTCTTTAAGACATAGACATTTTCTATACGAAAAAGGTCTCTCTGACAGATCCTTTTTCTGTAAGGACAAGAGCTTTGAATCAGAAAATTTTTCTATATGAAAAAGGACTCTTTGACAGAGACTCTTTCTATATGAAAAATGTCTAAATGATAGAGACTTTCTATATGAATAAGGTGTCTGTGACAGAGAAGTTTTCTATATGACAAAGGTCTCAGTGAGAGAGACTTTTCCTATATGAAAAGGTGTCTGAACCGGGGACCTTTTCTATATGAAAACGGTCTCTGAATCAGAGACTTTTTATATATGAAAAAGACATCAGTGACAGAGACTTTATCTATATGAAAAAGGTCCTTGAATCAGAGACTTTTCTATATAAAAAAGGTATTTGAATCAGAAACTTTTTCCATATGAAAAAGACATCAGTGACAGAGACTTTTTCTATATGAAAAAGATCTCTGTACTAGAGACTTTTTTTATACGAAAAAGATCTTTGTACTAAAGATTTTTTTTATACGAAAAGGTCTTTGTGACAGAGCCTTTCTCTGTAAATAAAAGACCTCGGAATCAGAAACTTTTTCTGTATTAAAAAGATCTAATTAATAAAGACTTTTTCTAGATGAAAATGTCTCTGAACCAAAGACTATACCAAACCTATATGAAAAAAATCTCTGTACCAGAGACTTTTTCTATATGAGAAAGATCTCTGAACCACATACTTTCTTCATATGAAAAAGATCTCTGTACTATAGACTTTTTCTATGTGAAAAAGGTCTGCGAATCAAAGACTTTTTCTAGACAAAAAAGGTCTTCGAATTTGAAACTTTTTCTATATGAAAAAGGTCTCTGAATCCGAAACTTTATCTTTATGAAAGCAGAGACTTTTTTTAATATCAAGAACATCTCCGAATCAAAAACTTTTATTTATGAAAAAAAGGTATCTGAAAGAGGAACTTTTTCTATATGAGAAAGGTCCATGAAGAAAAGCCTTTTTATAAAACTTTTTGTAAATCAAAACGGTATCTGGAACAGAGTCTTTTCTATATGAAAATAATCTCGGAACCCAAGACATTTTCTATATGAAATTCTATATGAAATAATCTCTGATTCATATGCCTTTTTCGCACAGAAATGTCTCTGTTCTAAAGACCTTTTTCATATAGAATATGTCTGATCCATAACAGGTTTTCATTTTCACTGAATCAAGGGCCTTTGCTATACGGAAAAAGTCTCTGAGTCAAAGATTTTCCTTATGAAAAACTCTTTCGAATCAAAGACTTTTTCTGTATGGAAATATTTTCTCAAACATAGACATTTTCTTTACAAACGAAGTCTATTAAAATTCTTTAGCAAAAAGTCTCTTATTCAAACTTATGTTAGTGTTATTGTATTGAGCTCTTCCTTACCACTTGTGTTTTGTTGCTAGCTCTTGATTTTGCTTGTTGGTTTTGTTTCCTTCCAATTTGCTCAACTCTTAGTATAGCAGCTTCGCCATTGACTGCACATATATCATTGTGTCTATGCTGCATGCCACATTTTTTTTGTTATCTATTTGCCACTTGTGTATGCTTTTCGTGTTCTATCACCGTATTAAGATCTGTTTAGTTTACTCCACTCTAGTCTCTGTCTCTGTGCAGTTGTGCTGATTTCCCATTTGCAATTGCTGCCGCTGAAAGCGCTTTGTCTACATGTTGTATGCCTCGCTTTTTGTGTGTATATGGTGCACGTTTGCTTCTCTATGCCAGTGTTGTTGTCTTATTTGTGAGACGTGTTATTTCATGTGATATTTTGTGGTTGATTACATTACATGAACAGCCAGCCAGCCAACACCAAAAAGGCAACTGCAATATGTTGCACTGTGTCGAAGTTTCTGCGTAGCTTTTTTTGTGCCTTTTGGCTATGGGTCCTTAAAGAAGTTTCCTATTGTCTGGCGGCGAGATGTTGAGTTTATTTCGATCAGATTTATGGGCTTTTTGCAAACGAAAAGAGGTTGCTGATGAAAAAGATACTTGCAAGGGGGCAAAGGAAATTTCCAAATGGAAGTGGGCTAAAGATAATCAGTTAGGTTGGCCGTAAATCTGCCAAAGTTTCCGTTTTCTATATGTGTGAAAACTAAAGGTGCTGTTAGAGACATATGCTTGTGTTTGTAGAACTAGCTTCATGAGGAATTTAGTGTGTTAATGTGATTGTATGAATGTGCTTCGTTAGTTGGTGCGTGCGTATGCCTTGTGCGACTTTTATTGGAATTTGGCTTGTAAATTCTTGCAGCACGTTTGCTTTTAAGCTGGTAAAGTTTTAAACTAAATTTGCATTTGTTATTAGAGTAAGTCTTTCTTAAGTATCATTTGTAGGTGGTTGTTATTTGCTTAAGAAACAATAGCGAACATCTAGGGCTTTGTGTATTATATATATATATATACAAATGCAATTTCATATAGCAATTGCTCTTAGTGACCCTTGCTCCAATGATGTTCGTATACGTTGCATATAACGATTGATAATTCTTCATACGCACTTGTATCAGGGCGCTAAATAATAAGAAGCGTTCGGGATACTTCATTATTGCTTATACGCACCAGTATTGGAACGGTTGAGAACAAGCGAATTCATGCGTATAAGAAATAATAATTCGCTACATACATATTACGTAAGTTAAAGCGATTGTGTGAATGTGCTTCGTTAGTTAGTGCTTGCGTATGCCTTGTGCGACTTTCATTGGAATTTGGCTTGTAAATTCTTGCTGCACGTTTGCTGCACGTTAAGCTGTTAAAGTTTTAAACTAAATTTGCATTTGTTATTAGAGTAAGTCTTTCATAAGTATCATTTGTAGCTGGTTGTTATTTGCTTAACAAACAATGGCGAACATCTAGGGCTTTGTGTGTTATAATTTCATATAGCAATTGCTCTTAGAGACCGTTGCTCCCATGATGTTCGTATACGTTGCATATAACGAGTAATAATTCCTCATACGCCATTGTATCAGAGCGCTAAATAATAAACAGCGTTCCGGAAACTTTCACCATTGCTCATACACACCAGTATTGGAACGCTTGAGAACAAACGAATTCATGCGTATGAGTTATAATAATTCGCTACATATTACGTATACGAAATACGAACAAAGGTAACAGTGTGTGTTTTATTGCACTATTGCGTATACGTTATATTAATATTTATTGTCATTTAAGGCTAATAAGACATTTTTAAGTAAATGTTCCAGTGATGTTCGAATACGTTACATGTAACGACTAATAATTCCTTATACGCCATTGTATCAGGGTGCTAAAAAATAAACAACGTTCCGGTTACTTTCATCATTCTTCATACGCACTAGTCCTAGAACGCTTGATCACATACGAATTCCTGCGTATGATAAATGATAATTCGCTACATATAACGTATACGCTATACGAACCAAGGTAACAGTGTTTGTTTTAGTGCACTATTGTGTTTACTTTATATTAATTTCTATTGTCATTTAGGGCTTATAGGATATTTTTAAGCAAATGGTGTTGGACATACAGACAACTAATGTTGTTTAATATTTGTTAACTTTGAGAAATTATTAAAAGGAATTACAAAGGTTTTTATCTGCCCACACAAAACGCATTCAAAAATTCATCGTTAGAGACTGCTCCTCTCATCAATTTTATTCTTCTTCACAGTTCATTTCATAGTCAACATGACATTACAATTGTAATAGATTGTAGAGTACTTATGACTATGGGTACTTACAACTAGGTTGACATATTTTTAATATATATAATATGGATGCACTACAGAATCTTAAAATAATGCCTTATATACAATGACATATCCGAGAGAATATTTCTTAGTACGACAAATATTTGATTTTATATTTTGGGCCCTGACCTCAGTTAAACTTTTCTGATTGCTTTAAGGCAAACAAATCTTTTTTTCTTGTTTTTGAATCTTTCATATTGATGTTGCCTTATAAGCTTCCTGTTAAAATGTTATTGATACCTTCACTTCAGCTTCATATTTTAACTTTAATATGTTACAGTTCAGTTGCAAATTTTGAATGCACATGTTGCCATGTCAAATTTACAATATACTTTGAATGATTTGCAAATGAACCTTTGCTGGACAGCCATACGAAGGACTAAACGTAAACGTTTGATTCCAAACTGAACATTAGCCATACGAAGGACTAAACATTAACGTTTGATTCCAAACTGAACCTAAGAAGGCAAAAAATTGCAACGAAAAAAAATACCAAGAAAAATTGCAATATTGAGCAAAATGTACAAACACACTCACACACACAATGCCGACACACTAGGCAATAGCTTATGATGAATTTTTGAATTCATATTATGGACAATGAGAGGGAGAGACAGTGAGCAACACTGACACAGGCCAACGACCATTGCTGCAAGTTAAACACACACAGCAGCAGAAAGCGGAAGTAAAATTAGCTTACTATTGCTGCTGTTGCTGAACTTTTGGGCAAGCTTTTAATCCAACCTATTCTTGTGATTTGCCGCCTTAACTAACTTTTGTGCATTCTATGGTTAGTATAGTGTCTGCAGTCAGGTAGCGAATTTGTTCATGATGTTTTACCAACTTTATGCTTGTGCCAACAAAGGCATTAACTCAATGCTAAAGTGAGAAATCACCTTCATCTTCTCGTAGCCATTATACTGCTGATTTATGTTTATTTGTGTGTGTGCTAAAGTCTAGAACACACACAGACTTTTATATTCTCCTGCAAATTCCAAATCGAAAAAATTTTCACAAATCATAAATGTTCTGTAGAGTTTTTTTACACAGCTCTCTTTGTATTCGTACTGTTAAACTGACTACACACATATACATACATACATACACACATAAATTTACGTTTGACCGGAAGTATAATTTATGCAAAATCCCAAAAAATACAGACTAAGAGTTAAAGAGGATATGAAAAGTACACCGGAAAGCTATCAAAGTATAGTGTTCGTTAAAGGATGATGAGGAAACGGAAATGTAGGGAAATGTGCAATGAAGTATTTAAAAGACTTATAATAACTAATGAGCCTCGTGTACCTTTTAATGACTCATAATCCGTTAAGTATACGTACCACAGTAATAATATCAATTATAATTACTAATACGTTGCGGAAATTTGAATTACACTGCACAACACATGATTTTGGGACTCAATTCTGAGAACTGCACTTGAAAGTAGCCCCAAAAAGCAGAAGTTCTGCATCACTCGTTTTGTCAAGTTACGTGCCAAAATAATTTAATATCGATTTGAAGTTAGTAAGTATCATATAGTGGAATTTGGCACGTTTTATGCTCCTTTGTTATATGGTACGTATATCATACGCCACGGGGTACAACAGTTTTTTGTAACTGCTACAAAATAAACCTAGTTCAAAATCATTTGATGAATGGAAAAGTAAAACTGTTGCTTATGTAGTGAAACGTTATATGAACAGATTAAACGAATTGTAATTCTGAATTTTTTTAAATTTGTTTCAGCTAAATCGGACTAGTGGTTCTCCAGTCATGTCAAACAAAAGAGTCTAAAACGTGACAAATTCCTCTATATGTTACTTACTAACTTCAAATCGATATTAATATATTATGGCACGGAACTTGACAAAACGGGTGCTGCAGAACTTCTTCTTTTTGGGGCTACTTTCACGTGCAGTTCTCAGAATTGAGTCCCAAATCAATGAGCTGAAAAATGTTGTACTGTATTATAATTACTAATACGTTGTGGGAATTTCAGGATTTAAGTCAATTTTATTGAAAAAATTTATCTTAATCCTGCGTACTACTCAATCCTTCTAAATTTTGACGCTTTATAAAAGCAATTGCCTTAAACAATGTAAATGTAACAATCTTAGTTGGATGTTCAAATTTACCTTCTTCTACAATATTATCACAATTCCTGACAAATTTAAATATTTCTTCTGCTTTGTACTCCTAAAAACTCTACTACTTATTATAGTCTTTTCCTTTCCTTTTCCATAACTTCAACTTTATCTAAAATTCATAAGAAATTTCGTTCCATTCAATGTCCTGGCTTTGTGGTCTTTCGATTTATTTCACTATAAAATGTTAACTCCTTTAATGGAGAAAGCAACAACAACAAAAAAAAAACATTGTATAATAGCAACGAAATAATATGAATAAAATACCATAATATCTTAACAACTTAAATATCAAAATTATGTTTATAATCTTTATTATCATCGTCAGTCATGCCGACAGAGACCCCAGCAAGGATGTGCCAGGATGCTGATGCGGACATTGCAACGAATGGTGTTGATGTGTGTGTGTGTGTGTGTGTGGGTAGAGCAAAGCTATTGCTACTGAGGCTGGCTGTCAGATGCGCGACTATCAGCTATGATGGACAAGTAGTTTTGCAGCTTTTATTTGCGTTTTCTTGTGTGCTATTGCCTTCCATGTCCTTTTTCGTCCGTTGTTATAATGCAAAAATGTTGTTATAATATCTTGGCCAAAAACCAACAAATCTGCTAAGAACCCTGTTGAGGGAAGTATTAACGAACAAGAAAATGAATGAATTTCAACAGCTGTTTTCTTGCTGCTTCCCGCCCTAAAGTGGATGACCACTAAGGCAACAAGGGAAACGAAGAAAAGACAACGCAGATGTCCAGCTTGCCAAGATATGGCTGGCAAGGACATTGTGTTTTTTAGCTGAAGATGCAACAAGCTTTCTATAAATATGTTTAATTTGTACTAAAGTCCTTGTTGGTTTGTTGAACAAGCATAACTACTGGCAACTGCTGTGTATCTTCGTGTTCTTCTCTCTCTCTCCCCCCTCTCTTTACAGGCGAAACTGCCTTATCTTTATAGCATCTGTTGGAATTGCTAAGAGGATAAGATGGTATTTAATACTTAATATAATACAAATAGTTTTGGTATTGTTCCGGCCAATGCTCGTCCCATCAGGATATGGTTTGAAGCTGAATTTATACTTAGTGTTGGACGACGCTATTGTTAAATGGCGGTTTTATAATGAAATCTAGGGGTGGATATAATAAATTGTGCTCAGGATTCAATTTTGCATTTCCCATTAGCATATCGATGTTAATGGGTGGGGGGGATAGATAATTGTTAAGATGTTTTATAAGTATCCTTTTACGGGACTGCAGAGAGAGAGAGAGAGAAAAAACGAGGAAGGAAAACAGGGAGAGAAGGAATTTGAGTATAGAAGTGTGGAAAGTGCAATGGTATGCGGCAGACATTATTGAGGTCAATTATAAAAGCTGTTTAATTTTAGCAGAATTACCCTGACACTCATTAATATTATAAAGAATTCAATGAACTTAAATATAATTAGATGTTATTAATATTTAAATTGACCAAGAGATTTGTGATGAAGTTTTAGGCTCTTTTGTTTGACGTAACTTGATAGCAACTAGTCCGATTTAGCTGAAACAAATTGAAAAAAATTAAGAATTACAATTCCTTTAATCTGCTGATATAACGTTTCCCTACACAAGCAACAGTTTCACTTTTCCATTCATCAAATGATTTTGAACTGTGTTTATTTCGTAGCATTTACTATATAACTGTTGTATTCGGTGGCATATGATTTACATGGAAAACTACTTATGTTTATCATACGCCACCATATATAATTTATGTTATGTCAAACAAAAGAGCCTAAAATGTAGCAAATTCCCCTATACGATACTAACTAACTTTAAACCGGTATTAAATTATTATGGCATGTAACTTGACATAACGAGTAATGCAGAACTTCTTCTTTTTGGGGCTTCTCTTACGTGCAGCTCTCAGAATTGAGTCCCAAATACATGTGCTGTACTGTGTTAATCAATCTAAGATTAAGTGTTTTACTGTTTGAATATAGGAAGAAGACTAGATTGTTTTATAATTTACCGTCATTCTGCTTTTGAAACTGTTTTAACAGTAAAATTTGACTAAATTCACGTTTTTTTTCCAAATTAATATTACTAATACGCCTTATGGATAGTTAATAGAGGAATACAACAGGGGGAGTCCTGTCTCTTAGTCTATGGCTGCTGGTGATAAATGGAGTGCTTAAATCATTCCAGAATAGTATGAAACTAGTGGTGGTCTTCATGATTTGTGTCGAAATTTTTTACCAACGATGTGTGACCTTATGCCAACTGCCTTGGAATGCTTCTCTGATGGGTCGCTACCTGTGGTTTCAGGGTGAACATCCAGAATAAAAGGTTGGTTCTATTAACTCGTAGGTATAAGGTCAAGGACTTTAGGCCACCGAAATTGAATGGTGTAGAACTGAAGCTCTCAACGTAGTCCAAGTAATATGTGTTATTCTCGATCAGAAGCTGAACTAATCAAAGGACATCGAGGACAAGTTAATGATGGACAGTTTCGGGACTCAGCCTGAAAGTGACGGAGTTAGTCCGACCAATTATTACATGTGGATGTCTGGTAGGCAGGGTCCAAATGATGCCTGTCATGCAGATTACTAGGGCTAGAAGAAGCACACCGCAAACAGATTTGCGCGTGTTCCTGTGCTTTCCACCCAGGACTCAACCCGAAGGTAACAATGTGGCTGTATACCACGGTAGCCCGGCCACTTATCACCTACGTACGTCTGGTTTGGTGGTTCCTGTTCCATTTTTACTGACGGATCGTAGATGGAAAAGGGCTTAGCACCTGGTGCATACAGCGAAGGCCACTCCTCAGATATCTTCTGTGGCTATAAGGAGATGTAGAATATATACTAGCAGGCGGATACCCTCTGTGTAGATAGACATGCTGGAAGTGAAGCGATCAACTCTACACGATGTAAATCAAAGTTGCTGAGAAAGTGTAAGGAGAAGTTGGATAGGCTTAAGCCTCTGGACGTCAGCCTCTGTTGGGTCCCGGGACATTGCAATATCTCTGGGAACGAATCAGCAGACTCGTTGGCTAGAGAAGTTTGTACTATTTCTGATCATGACTTACACAGTACAACATTTTTCAGCTTATTGATTTGGGACTTAATTCCAAGAACTGCACATGAAAGTAGCCCCAAAAAGAAAAGGTTCTGCATCATTAGTTTTGTCAAGTTACATGCCATACTAGTTACATTTGAAGTTTGTAAATATCGTATAGGGAAATTTGCAACGTTTTAGGTTCTTTTGTTACAATCGCTTCATTCTGTTTGTCATACTTTACATGTACTGGATTTTGCTTCTTAGCCTTTCCAATATGTATATATAAATCTAATTGCACTTTAATATTTGAAAGAGTTCCTAAGAGATCCATTAAATTGCAAAATATTTTGGAAAATTATGATATATTATGGTTGGAACACCAGCGACTTCACTGGAAGATTAAGAAAAACCTACTTATTTGTTTTTTGCCTTTCGAGTTAACAGGAAAAGATACTCCCGCCTTTTTGTATCATATAAAATTGAGTTCTTAAGCATTTACCAGCTAACTCTGAACTTGTAGCAATTCTTTTTTTAACGTATGATTAATTTTGTTACTTTGAGGTGTTCGGAACGTATGATTGATATTAATATCTAAGAAAATGTTGTGAATTTCATTATAAGGAAATTTAAAGATCATGATTATATATTTAAAAATTGATTGTTTAGCAAAAATTTCTATTATTATTGTTTTTTTACTTTATCTGTTTTGTATATTATTGTTTTAATGGAGATATGGGAGATGGTGATGCTGGCAGATGCTGCAGTGACATTCTAATGATTTAAAGGAGTTTTCATTAAAGTGTTTAAAAAATTAAACAATATGGGTTTTTAAGGAATTTTTCAAAGATATAACTGCTGAACTATATTTTATTTTTTTTTATATAAAAAATCACCAGAAGATAGAGTAAAGTTTGTTTAGGACATCGTGTGTCCTTAGAAAATTTCCTAAAATGTCATTTCGTACATGTGACCTTCAGCTCCTTAAAAGGAGACCCCATCATTGGTTCATGCTCTTACGTATCAAAATAAAAGCCCTTCTCTGTGTTCCTTTTACTTAAGTTTAAACTTCACAAAAAACGGACACAACTTGCATTATTCATTATCCTATAAAATTAAGACCCTTAGCATTTAGTTGACAACAACAAAAAATACAAAAATGACTTCCATATTTTGTAGATTGTTAGTTTGCTTACAATGTTTTGATATTAAATTATTTACATAAGAATTGAAAATTCTATGATGTACATACGGTGATATAAGGCAGGCAAACAGGGCAAGCATATGAACAACATTGTTGGTACAACCTATTGACTTGGCTGGCAACAATGTTTTTCGCTTGTGTATGTACATGGGTAATTTATTTGTACACCCACTTAGATATGCAACCATGAATATGTAAAATTACTGTATTTGTTTACATGGTTGGTCACATATTCCATACTATGCATATGTTAATTTAACAGGCGGCCCACGGTGGGGGGTAGTATGATGACTAGCTGACACAGGGAACATAAGAGAGAGATGGAAAGGAAGTTGAAGCTAGTTTAGCGTGTCTATGTACTCAACATAGAAAGTTTTGTTTAAATCATATAAATCATACGCACCGCATACCTCAAACAATTAAAATTAATCATACGTGGTATAAAAGAATTGCCACAGATTCAGAGTTTAGTGTAATTGCACAGTACAACATTTTTCAGCTCATTGATATGGGACTTAGTTCTGAGAACAGCACGTGAAAGTAGCCCCAAAAAGAAGAAGTTCTGCATTATACGTAGTATCAAGTTACATGCCATAGTGATTTTATACCGATTTGAAGTTAGCAAGTATCGTATAGGGGAGTTTTTCCACTACAATGAAATTATTCTTTGTGTTGAGTTGTGTGATCTTATTCAAAATATTTTACAAACCTTCAAACTTGTGATGTCCTTTTCAACTTTTGTATAAAAAATTTCTTGAAAATTTTAAATTATTTTATCCTTAAACATCGCCATACACCCCTCGCTCTAGATGTGTGTGTGTTTATTTGATTAAAAATTAAAAAAGGTCCTGCATGGCCAAAGAAAAAAATTCAAATCATTGCGTAGCTCAAACATAAATTTTTCATCAGTCCTTTAATCTGCGTAAGCAAAACCTTTGACCTTTTCTGCTTGTGGAATTTGATTAAAAATATTAGGCAAATGTTTGCTGTTACATCGACGCAATAAAGGTAACAGCTAAACCTCTACAAAATCAGAGAGCGAGAGAAAGAGAGTATGTTACCCATATTGCCAGTAATGAAAATGTAATGAGGTTCCTTTTTTTGTCCTATAAGACACTTTAATTTTGTTAAATTTTCTGTATATAAGATATGTATTGTGACTAAATCAATTACGTTTGTGTACTTTAATTTTGTTTTTATTACAGCTTCATATTTTACCTAAATCAATTACTTTTCAGTGCTCTAGTTTTTTGTATCTAAGCTTTGTCTATTTACAATTACTTTCATATGCTGTCAGTTATCAACTAATATTTTTTAGGGAACCTTAACTACTCTATGGTAATTTAGCTATTGTTGGCCAAACTTTATTAAATTTTACATATTCTCTAAACAAAAAAAAAACTCTTCTAAATTTTTTTTGCTTATTTATCTAACAAGCAAAACTCAACTATGCCGAGTTAACAATAAAACAAGCCAGTATAGTTTTACCAACCATCCAAAGTGAAATTTTTTTCAACTGCCACATGCTGCAGTGGCAACAACTCTCCATTCGTCCTCTTTATACACACAGCTCTGGCATGTCATTTCCGCCACTTTGAGCTGGTTACTGCGATGAGGTCACAAAAACCATGTGGACTTTTATGTTGGTCTTGTTTTGCATATGTACTTCGGGAGTCAAATTGTTGTCTGTGGCTATCTCAGACGGACCTACAACGGTGGGTATTATAAACGACAGCTCGGCTTGTTTAAACCGTGATAGTCTAGTGTTTTTCTAGTAAATGGAATTTATGCTTTGTGTTATATATTTGGCGGATTAAAAACTACAGTACTCTACTAGACAGTTTAAGCAGAAACAACAGCATTTTGAATAGGATAAGAATTTTTAAAATCTTTCATTTTGGGACTCAATTCTAAGAACTGCACGTGAGAGTAGCCCCGAAGAGAATAAGTTCTGCATCATTCGTTTTGTCAAGTTACATGCCATAATAATTAAATATCGATTTGAAGTTAGTAAGTATCGTATAGAGGAATTTGTCACGTTTTAGATGTAAATCATACAGGTACAAGGAGTACAAAAGATTTATTGTAACAGCTACAAAATAAACCCAGTTCAAAATCATTTGATGAATGGAAAAGAGAAACTGTTGCTTATGTAGGGAAACGTTATATGAACAGATTAAAGGAATTGCAATTCTTAATTTTTTTAAATTTGTTTCAGCTAAATCGGACAAGTGGTTCTCCAGTTATTCCCCTATACGATACTTGCTAACTTCAAATCGTTATTAACTTATTATAATTATGGCATGTAACTTGATGAAACGAAAGATGCAGAACTTCTTCTTTTTGGGGCTACTCTCACGTGCAGTTCTCAGAATTGAGTATCAAATCAATGAGCTGAAAAATGTTGTACTGTATAATTAGATTCATTCCTTACTTAGTTAATTGCCAAAAAGTCTAACTTGTGCATTCTGCTTTACTTTATTAATTTACTGCATAATAAATCCCAAAAAGCTGTACATAGTAAGCTATCCCTCAATCGCACTGGCAGTAATTCATTACATAAATATGTGGCACGTTTACATTGACTACCACTCATACATGCATACACACATATAATGCATTATAAACGAAGCCACTTATAAACTTTTGTGTAATTTATTATAAATCATATTTGCTGCTGCCGATTTCTTTACTTTTGTTAGCTTTTTTTGCGTTTTGCTTTCTGCTCATCAGGACCCTGAATACAATACAAATAAAGTTTATTTTAATAACACCAGGGGATTTTCAAAAGTTAAGTCAGCTTCATGCTACGCTCACTCCCTCCTCTATGGCATTTACACTCTGCTACATAGATTGAAAGCCAACACTGGATATGGAAATTCTTATGTGAATGTTCATAACTTGCTGTGGCCATTGCCTGCTTGTTCGTACTACAAATGCTGTCGGTCTCTCTCTCTCACTCTCTTTGCCTTCTCTCAAGTGTAATGATTTGTGTGTGTGTGTGATACTAGTACTTGGTCGAGGTCTTTTGTGTACGTATGTGTGTAGCCAATTTGATATGTACGTTTTATATACTCAGAGGAGCTTATTATTTTAATATTATTACAACTGGGACCCTGGCATGCCGACTAAAAACTTCTTTACCGCTAGCGTCACCACAGTTACACAGTTACACCCCATACACCCACACACACACCGATGTCATTGTGAGCATAATGCGGATGTAGGACTTTTTCTTATGTTTAAATTTAATAACATTACAAATAAATTACTTAACACAAAAAGTTTGCGTAAATTGTTTTCATTTATTTAATGGCTGACAAAGCAAATTGAATCAGTTAGATCATCAGGTGAGCTAAGGGATATTCAATTTGATGAACGAGGCCATAACAAAAAAGTTTGAAGCCAAGGCTGGGGGGCGGAAGGAAAATAACAATTCATTTGCTATAGGGATGAAATATTTATATTGCTGTAAAAGTTATGAATAAAAGTTATAAGCAGAGGGCCGGAGAACATTGTATGGCACCTGAGACAAATTAAACTATTTGATATAAAGGGATTATTATTAAATAATTAACTTTAGTTTGAAAAGTAAGAAACACAGTCTTGTAAACTAGAAAGACTTGTTTTTCTTTAAGTTATTAATATATTTAATATTTTATTAAAAGACTTTAACAGGATTTTCAATTTATTGCAGTAACAGCTAAGGGACACAACAATTACTCAGACATAAAATAAAATATATATATTTTTTAAAAATTATAAGTATTAATCTGGTTAAAAATAAAATTTCTTATTATTATATTATTTTGTAATATATTTTCTGCCGCTGCACAGTGGGAAAAAAAAGTTTTTTTGGAAATTTGAAATTTTAGACCGCACTTCTTGACGAATTTTCAAAATTCTTTTTATGTATTATTGGAAACAGAATTGTGCACAAGATATTCTTTTTTTTATTCTGAATTCCTTTCTGCCATTCTATTAAAATTTGTCAAAATAGAAAAAAAATATAATTTTTGACTTTAATGTCAAATATTTTTTTGGAATACGTGTCCTAAAAATTTCGAACTGACCTCAATTAATGTGAACATATGTTACGAATTAAACTCAGTGAAAAAATAAGACAAAATTTTATTTTGCTCAACTGTAAGTAAATATAGGGAAGCACTATTTTCACACTTCAACTCGGTGTCCTGCTCATAATTATTATCCGATTAGAACATAACTTAATTTACAACCTGGAAAAGTCTTAAAAAAGTCATCTGTAAAAAATTAGCAAAATCGGTGAAGGTCACCATTCAATTTTTTTTGCATATGTACCAAAATAAGTCAGTTCTCCAGTTATGTCAAACAAAAGAGCCTAAAACATGATAAATTCCCCTCTACGATACTTACTATCTTCAAATCAACATAAAATTATTAAGGTATGTAACTTAACAAAATGGATGATGCAGAACTTCTTCTTTTTGGGGCTAATTTCACGTGCAGTTCTCAGAATTAAGTCCCAAAATCACGTGATGTCCTGTGTAAGTTTTACTTTCGAAAAATACAATGTGAGAGTATTTTTAAAATATACTTAAAAATCTTTAAGATGGCTATCAAGATATTAAGATATCAAGATATCAAGATATCAAGATATCAAGGTATCAAGATATCAGGATATCAAGATATCAAGATATCAAGATATCAAGATATCAAGATATCAAGATATCAAGATATCAAGATATCAAGATATCAAGATATCAATATATCAATATATCAAAATATCAAGATATCAAGATATCAATATATCAATATATCAAAATATCAAGATATCAAGATATCAAGATATCAAGATATCAAGATATCAATATATCAATATATCAATATATCAATATATCAATATATCAATATATCAATATATCAATATATCAATATATCAATATATCAATATATCAATATATCAATATATCAATATATCAATATATCAATATATCAATATATCAATATATCAATATATCAATATATCAATATATCAATATATCAATATATCAATATATCAATATATCAATATATCAATATATCAATATATCAATATATCAATATATCAATATATCAATATATCAATATATCAATATATCAATATATCAATATATCAATATATCAATATATCAATATATCAATATATCAATATATCAATATATCAATATATCAATATATCAATATATCAATATATCAATATATCAATATATCAATATATCAATATATCAATATATCAATATATCAATATATCAATATATCAATATATCAATATATCAATATATCAATATATCAATATATCAATATATCAATATATCAATATATCAATATATCAATATATCAATATATCAATATATCAATATATCAATATATCAATATATCAATATATCAATATATCAATATATCAATATATCAATATATCAATATATCAATATATCAATATATCAATATATCAATATATCAATATATCAATATATCAATATACCAATATATCAATATATCAATATATCAATATATCAATATATCAATATATCAATATATCAATATATCAATATATCAATATATCAATATATCAATATATCAATATATCAATATATCAATATACCAATATATCAATATATCAATATATCAATATATCAATATATCAATATATCAATATATCAATATATCAATATATCAATATATCAATATATCAATATATCAATATATCAATATATCAATAAATCAATATATCAATATATCAATATATCAAGATATCAATATATCAAGATATCAATATATCAATATATCAATATATCAATATATCAATATATCAATATATCAATATATCAATATATCAATATATCAATATATCAATATATCAATATATCAATATATCAATATATCAATATATCAATATATCAATATATCAATATATCAATATATCAATATATCAATATATCAATATATCAATATATCAATATATCAATATATCAATATATCAATATATCAATATATCAATATATCAATATATCAATATATCAATATATCAATATATCAATATATCAATATATCAATATATCAATATATCAATATATCAATATATCAATATATCAATATATCAATATATCAATATATCAATATATCAATATATCAATATATCAATATATCAATATATCAATATATCAATATATCAATATATCAATATATCAATATATCAATATATCAATATATCAATATATCAATATATCAAGAAATCAAGATATCAAGATATCAAGATATCAAGAAATCAAGATATGATATGATATGATATGAAGAAACTTGAAACCTAAAAATTTAAAAAAAATTAAAATTTTTTAAATCTTGAAAATTTTTTGTAAAATTATATATGTATTAGATTTATAACATTTGCTATTTATGATTGCTTTCCCAAAAGAACCTTTGTGTCGTTAATGTTTGCGTTCTTTTAAACTAATCGTTTCACCTACTCCCCCATCCCTTGCTAAGCACACAATATATTTTGGTAAAAAATATTTTTCATTTCCTCTAAATAAATTTCCGTCTAACACGAACGCATGGCATGACATGGAAAATGAAATTATTTTTAACACGTCATTATTCGCTAAACCATAACAACACAAAGGGGCCTGGAAAACAGCGCAATGGTAATATTGCCGAAATGACCTCATATTTGCTATTTCATAATACAAATTAGAGTAAATCAACGAAAATTAAATCAAAATTCACACGAAATACAATTGCGTACCCGCAGCAGCGTGTTAAGAAAAATCGGATTAAATATCCCCCCTCCCCCACCTCTAGGGTAAGTTTTAATATCAAGTAATCGGTGGTCTAATCTTAATTGCATGGTTAAATTCACGAATCGTGTTGTGCAGGTTTCGAAATACTTTATGTGAAATAAATTATGTTTAAGTGGCGAATTATACAGCACCTCGCGCCCTCCCCTAAATAAAATTTGTGGTTTGGCGAAAATTTCGCGGTCGAATTTATATCACTGCGTTCTATGGAGGTTGGCATGCAAAACGCTTAAATAAATGGTTAACTAGTTTATAATTTCAAGTGCCTTATGCAAGTTAAATACTATTAATAATGATTATAAATGACATTTAAAGATTTAGTAAAGTGTGGGGGAAGTTTTAAATTTAGAAAAAATTACCTTTAAAAAGATTTCAGAAAAAAAATTACATATTCCCAACAATATGAAAAATTTGAATTTCCACTATTGCGGTTATTTTTTACATTTACAGACTTCGTACTCTTATCTTCTTGCAAATCACATGTTGAATCATACACTCTCCGCTATCTTTTATTTACTGTTTACTCTCCCTTTCATTTTCGACCGGAAAATCCCAATTATTTGCCTTTTGTTATTCTTAAAAATAGTTATGACAACAATTCCGTTTCGTTAGCCAAATCCGTTTTAAATTGTCGCCTCTATGCTACGAGCATTGCTATTTTTTCATATATTCATCATCGTTCGTTCGTCGTTCTTGCACTAAGCGAGACCATGAGTGAAGTGTTTGCTATTGACTGTTGCTGCTGCTGTTGTAGCGTCAAACGACATATTTGCTAAGCACTCAATGGCCGTTAAACCGAAAGACAGACAAGGCTGTCATTAGATGAGAACGCTGACTATGTGTATTTTTGTCCAGCACACTTGAAACTAAGCGTTGTGGCTAAGTAGTTGCTGCTGACTACATATAACGCTTTGTTGTGGATGTTGTTGGTGGTGAATTGTTGTTAAGACCCAACAATTATGACATTGTTGATGTTGAAGATCAAGATTGCAAAGATGACGATGATGACGACAACGACGGCAATGATGATGATGACGACAACGCTGACGATGATGATGATAATGACAATAATGAAATTGATGATTAATTGTAATTAATGCTAACACCAAATCCGATTTGATTAGCGAGAAACATTAGTAAAAATAGAATAGCAGAAATCAATAAATAACAACAACAACAGCAATACATATCAAAGACAATAGCTTAAGATAAGAGCAATTGTGGTGATTTTGTTGTTGTTGTTGTTGTTATTGCTTGTGAGCAATAACAAATCATTGCACTTCAAAAAATGTTTAATTTTAAATAACCTGTCGACAATTTATGAATAACTGAACTGATCATAAAGAGATACGTACAAGAGATCATTAATAAACTAGTTGGTGGCAATGACGGCTAGAATTTGAAGTATAAAGATAGACAGAATGTTGTGTAAAGGGATTCCAAACAAAAATATAATTAATAGAAAAAAATTTAAATCCCGAAAATTAATACAGTTATATCTATGTAACTGATTAGAACTTTATTATTTTCTCATAAATTTGAAATTCTGCAAAAGCTTTGGAAATTGCGAAATTAGATTAGTTTTACAACTTTAAAAAGTTTAAATATTTGTAACAAAATTTTAAAAAATTCAAAATCAAAAAAATTTGCAAAAAAAATTAAAAATATATACATTGTATACAAAATTAACAAAATTCACAAAATTTTATAAAGTGAAAAAAAATTATTAAAAATTGCAAATGTTTTTTATGTTTTAAGATTTTACAAAAATTTATAATCTTTACCAATTTTACAAAATTTACAAAGAGATATCAAGTTAACAAGGTATTCAGATAACAAGGTGTCCAGATATCAAAGCAACGAGATATCAAGACAACAAGATATCAAGATATTATTCTATGATATTTAGTAGACTTCCATTTCCCCACATTGACCAGTACTATTTGCGTACAGCTATTAGCTTATGAAGCCCAAAAACCCGTTTGCCAGCCCTTCTTACCCTTATGCGTAGCAGGTGTACCAAGTTCTATATGGGTCTCAAATTGCTAAAAAAAATTCTATTCCGCTGAAAAACCACTTTTCTATGCTTCTTTCGCTCACTTATCAAAATTAAATATTTCTTAAAAATGTTCGACCAGAATATTGTGCCACTTGATGTAAAAAATACATGAGGGAAATTTGAGTAAGATCGGACAACTATCATAGGTCAGGTTTTTAATAAATCCTATATTTTTTACCAATGTTCGATTAAGGAATTGTATTTTTTATCTCGCAAATATGTAATAGTCAAATATTGACGTGCCTGGATGGCTCTTCGGTACTTTTTGCCAAAATGGTTGCAAGTTGCCTGGTTATTTCTTTACTATACTGTGGAATTTTAAGGACGAACAAACTATTATTACGGCTGTAATAATGGTTTTTTTAAAATGGGGCATGGCCACCCTACTGTACTAACAACACATATCAATAAGCACCTTTATACCTCTTATAGTTGATGAGAAATATGTATTTCAAATTGAATGGGCGGTACGACACCCCTTTCGCCAATCACAACCAAGTATAGCCAAGTCCTATCAACAGGTTTTCAGTACAACTTTGTTTTATTTTCGTATCAAACTGTGTATTGGAAAAGCTGTCAGAGTGATTTTTGAAAAGGGGAGTGGCACCTTTCACTTTCGCCCTGGCTATAATTAATAGTGCAACAACAACATATATAACAAATCTCACCTTCATACCTCTGTTAGATCATGAGATGTAGCCTTTATAATTTTCAAGTTGTAAGGACGATGCCACGCCCCTTTTTCCAATCGAAACCAAGTATAGCCAGGGACTATCAACAGGTCATCAGTACAACTTTGTATCAAGCGGTCTATTGGAAAAACCGTCAGAGCGATTGTTTAAAAAGGGCGTGGCACCTCCCACTTCCGGCCTGACTATAATTCTAACTGTACGAACAACATATATACCAAATTTTCATGTTAATACCTCTTATAGTTTATAAGATACGGATGTTTAAAGTTTTTTGCCACGCCCACTGATCCGATCCGATTTGTTGGCGATTAGATAAACAGTCCTCCAGATATAGCGGATTCAGAAACAGGGTCCAAAGGGTGGGGCCCCGCCCTCTCGTTACTGTAAAAATTAAAGTACCCTATTGCTGTGAACATTTCAAAATGATCGGTTAAGCCGTTTTCGATTCTAATAATATAAACAAACACAATTTAATTTTTATATACATAGATAGATTTGACCTTTGGTCTCTTTGGGACACGGCTTAAATATTGACCGTGGCTACTTTATGACACAATATTGTGCTCAAACATTACCGAAAACTCAAAGTTTTCACTGCCACCTTAATGTCTATATTGCTGAGAATATATATGTGTAACGAATATTTAATGCAGTTTGACCACGCCTTTTCCGCCCACTGATCGAAAATAGAAATTTCGACTTCATATTCATAATTATTTGGCAATGTACTTGCATGATATAAAATTGTATCTCTCTAGAACTTAAATACAGTTTTGCCACGCCCCCTCGGCTCACTGATAGAAAATCCAAATTTCGTCTACATATTCATAATTGTGTTGCAGGGTATTAGTAGGATACAATTTGTATCTCCAATTTGTATCTCCTTAGACTTACAGTGTGGCCACGCCCTCTCCACCCACTAATCTAAAATCCATATTTTGTCTGCATATACATAATTGTGTTGAAGAGTTCTATCAGGATATCAAATTTGAACTCTCTAGAACCATAATACAGTTTGGCCACGCCTCCTCCGCCTACTGATCGAAAATACAAATTTCGTCTGCATATTCATAATTGTGTTGCAGAGTACCTGCATGATGTCAAATTTTATCTCTCTAGAACTTAAATACAGTTTTGCCACGCCCCTTGGCATTCATAATTTTGTTATAAAAGATTAGTAGGATATCAATTTGTATCTCTATAGAACTTAAATACAGTTTTATCACGCCCCCTCTTCCCACTGATTGGGAATAGAAATGTTGTCTGCATATTCATAATTG
The DNA here is from genome assembly GCA_964034835.1 of Muscina levida. Classification (NCBI taxonomy): domain Eukaryota; kingdom Metazoa; phylum Arthropoda; class Insecta; order Diptera; family Muscidae; genus Muscina; species Muscina levida. Next base: position 150,029,681 of record OZ035882.1, read on the forward strand.
TGTTGCAGAATATTACCAAGATATCAAATTTTATCTCTCTACTGCTAAAATACAGTATGGGCACTGTAACGTTTTTTGTTGTTATACAGTAATGTTTTACTTTGCAAACAAAATTTTGATTTAAATTTTGTTTTCCGGTTTCCGTATTGTCAGCACACTTTTCAAAAATTTTCATTCGATACAAATATTTCAACCAGTTCAGTTCGGTGTATTTATAAAGAGTGTGTAATATTATAAGTCCCCGGTATATATCTGTGGGCTTTTGACAAAACAACCTCTTTCAAAAACTTCAATTTTACAGGAGAACAAAAAAACTGTTTAAATATCTAACAACTTTGATTTTGAAATATGTGGTGAAAAGGTGAAAGTGTAGTATTATATTTAAATACTAAATTGAAGTGAAGATATCAAAAATTCTATTCTAATGCCAAAAGATTTTCAGAAAAATTAAGAATAAAAAGATAGGATGTTTTGTCGAAATTGTTTTCAACAAAAAAATTAACTTACATTACACAAGTTGTTTTGTAAAAATGGTTTTAAACAAAAACGTGATTCATATTTTGCCCTTATCTCAAGGCTAGTTGTTTTGTTAAAATGGAACTAATAAAAAAAGTCGAAATAGGTTATTTTAAAAAATATTAGTTATTTTGAATTGAATTCAATTAGACAATACTGGTACAAAATTATATTTCTGTAGAGAAAACAAATTTTAAGTTTAACAAAAAAAAGTATTCAAAAGGAAGGAAATAAAAACTGTAACTCTGTACATTTTCAAAGCATAATTATAACTATCTTCGTCAAGGTCTGGGTGAACATCAATGGGGATATCACCTTCCGCCTTAATATTGTGATAAAACTGTGGTAATTTGTACCAATTAATGGCAGCATATCTAATAAATCTTTCTTTTTATTTTGTGATACAGGCAAAGGTGAATTGTAGCTTGTGGCCAATTGGGGAGATGGTTCTTTACGGCGACGCTAGTTTATATCTAGCATCTGAAATGACTCTTCTGGGTGTAATAAGAATTTGTACTGCAAAACTCCTGGCTTGCTTTTTTCGTATCTCAGCTATCGAACGTTTTTCCACTCAAACTTCCACCTCAAAATCAGAAGATTAAAAAAATAATATTGTGTGGAAAAGAATGGAGGTATTAAAATTATACCTGAAATGCTATGTGACCTCCATGTGTATTTGTCCTTAAGTAGTGCACGAAAAACTAAAAAATCCTCTTGTCTTATTTCATGAACAAAACAAAACAGCACGAAAATAAGGAGTTGGAAGTCATTGTTGTAAGTCAAACGTGAACATTTTTATATTTTCGCTATTTATTGCGAGTTCCTTAATTTGCATCGTTATGATGTTGTTTTTGTTGTAACTTGATCGATTTTTGTTCATCTTGGTTTAAAGAGTTCGCATGTATTACACAGATCAAGCTGAGGTTTCTTGAACTTAATATCTAGGGTAGTAAATATATCTCTAAATTTTGATTCCGATACGCAATCAGAGTATTTTTCAGTATATAACCGGTATAATGTTGCCAAGTTAAGACCACGTTCAAAATATAATTGATTTGTATGTCGACGACTGTAGTGAGTTTCGTACGTCGGAATGTTGTTTATATGATCTATAATTTCATTATATTTATCGATTGACAGTTTATGGGGTGGATCATATTTTCCACGTCTATCGTGTGGTATAAGTCATCTAGAAGTTTGTTTTATTTTATGTAAATGCATTGTTTTAATCGCCTGGATTGTTTCTCCATATATTTTTAGGAAGCATTTATGACATACCCGAATCTTTTGTTCATTTTTTTCACAATGGTATTTGTACTCATATTGTCGGTTTCGTGGTCTCGAAGCTGTTATAAGAGTCGCAGTGTTCCTGTTCTCTATAGCAATCATTTGCGAAATAAATAGATGTCGTTTGCTATAGTCCCCAAGATTCCAATAGGTTTTAAACATATGATACACATGAGTCGTCTTGCAATTTATGTTCCTACAAGTAACTAATGGAGTCTTATTTTGTTGTCGCTGGCAATGATTTACATGCCAATTGCTGCTTTTGGGTTTCTTAAACGTGGTGTTGGCTGCCAAATTTATACCTCGCATGAACTCCAAAACAACTTCTTTTGATCAGAATATTTATTTTCAAGTCCACATAAACACTTCTTTGCAAACAATATTTTACTTCTTATCAGTTTTTGTTTTCACATAACAACTTCTTTTCACACAAGTCGTTTAGTCAAAATTAATGTTTTCTATCAACCATTTAAAAATTTATCTTGTCTCAAGCAAGTTACATATTTTCTAAATTCAAATTTTGATAAAACAACTTCTTTGAAGAGAAGTTGTTTTGTTGAAACAAAATGTATATATGCAAAAAAATATTAACTACAATTTAGATGTTTTGTCAAAATTTTATTTCTTGCAGTTTAGAAAATTTTTAAACTCTTTCAGATAAGATATTTTATCAAATATTTTTTCCAAATATAATGAAAGAAGTTGATTTGCCAAGAACTGAAGATTTTTAACCAAATGGCGTAGAATTGCAAGGATAACACCAAAAGAACCGTCTTAAAAATTTATGTTTAATATAAAAATCTTGCAAAAATTTCTTCTTTCGAGAGAAGTTGTTTTGTCAAAAGTCCACAGATATATATATATATATAAATATATATTGTGAATTGGGAAAGATTACTACTCCCACAATAGTGTATCCTTCGTGCGAATTGTTTTTGACAGTTTTTCTTCTTTGGGTTTGGTTACGTGGTACAAATTTGATGGTAAGTTGTGCCATATATATTAGATGTTGTCAAATTTGGGATAATGACATCGGTTCATTGATTAGGTATGGGTCTGTTCAGGACCCAAATCCATCAATCAACTTTCCTTTTGTGCTAGTGGTAAAAACACCATAAAAGTATACCAAACAATTTGAGATAATGGTGCATAAATAGTATAGTATCCAATCGATTAATCGTTGTTTGATTAATCGAAGAATTTTTTTTCGAATAATTTTTCGATTAAGAAAAAATAGTAAATTTCGATTAACGAATAATCGATCAATTTAAACCGATTAATCGATTAAAATAATTTTTAATAAATTCTTCTTTCTTTATATAAATGTAATACTGTGGCGGTTATTTAACAATGAATCTAATCAAAATGTATCAGATGATGATATTGTGTTGAAAGAAGAAGAGGATATAATTAATATCAATGAAAAAAAATCTTTTACTGGAATTGAACGATACTATAAAAAGTATTCAAAATTTAAAAAAATCGAATGCAAACTGTAATATAATTGGTAATTTTCTGTATAAAGATAAAACAAAAAAAAGATCAGAAAAACTTTTCAATACAATTCTTTCAGTTTCACCAACATCTACTTTAAGTGAAAAGGTGTTTTCAAAGTTAAGCTTCATTAAAGCGAAACAAAAAAATCGACTTTAAGCCAAACATTTTAATTGCATATTATTTTTAAAAGATTATTTTAGAAGATGTGACCAAAAACTTTTAAAATAAAAAAGGTCTCATTTTGTATGTACCTAATTAATCGAATTATTCGAGCAATTTAAAAACCTTAATCGATTAATCGAGCAAATTAAAAATCCCAAAAACGATTAATTTTTTAATCGAACAAAACCTAAACCCGATTAATTGGATACACTAATAAATAGACAACCTCTAAATTCTTCATATTCATCACTTATATCAGAGGGAAGAAACCTTTAGCAACGCTTTGCCTTACAAACCAATAAAGGAAAATATCGGGAGTATGAAAAACGTCCATTGACAAAGTTTTCAATTGCCATTTTTAAGGATGACAACAAGATTTGTGAAATGTCCTGAATGAATGGGAATTAATGCGTGAATCTTGCTATTATATTATCTATTATTAAATTGCTATCATTATTAATCATTTAGAATAATTAATTAGTGTTAATTTTTTTTTGTTTTATACCACAGTTTAAATTATCTAACCGAATTTTTTGTAACCTAAATTGTACACTGCCAAAATGAGCTATACCTATTGATCCTAGGAGGTTTTCATATTCAAATTTCATTAACGTCATCAGGCCTGAGGACTTCGTGGGACTTGTATGGTGAGTTTTATTACTTTTCCTATCATCACTTTGTATAAGCCCTATTATCACTTTGTATATGCTCATATCCTACACAACACACATTATTTTCTAACTTTGTGATTTTGAACCAACAGAAGATCATAATTAAATTTTTTTTTTTTTTTCTAATTTGGATTAATGTTGTTCTTATCTGTTAATTTTAAATGTTTTTAAAAAATACACAAATGAAGTTTTAACTTGTCGTGTTGTGCAATCGCGAACAGTTAAGGGCATGACTTAGAAACTTGCATTTAAGGGCTGATAACTAGCATCAGCATGGCTGGGTGGGTAGATGCAATGGTAGCAGACTAACATCAAATGCTATCGCCTTAGTTTAACTTCGATCTACATTTCTTATTTCATTTTCCGGTTCTTCCACTATTAATTTGTCACCTTACAGTTTAGTACATGGAAAAGCTACCTTACTAACTTTTATTTATGGTAACGATGACTAACCTATTTACTCCGAAAAGAACTCCCCCATGACTGAGCACGGCCGGGGCCAGAAGGTAGCTGCCCTCGGAGGAAATAGAGTTTATTGGCATGTGGTCCGTTACAGCACGCCCACTGATTACAAATTAAATTTCCGTGCAAAAATTTCAATTAGTCCGGCCGAGTACTATCTGCATATCAAATTATATCTGTCTAGCTCAAAAAAAAGTTAAGCCACGCCCACTCCGCCCATTAGGTCAAAATAAAAAAAAATATATAGCCTATGAGAATATCCATATAGTACATTATAGAGCGGAACTTATATAGTGCAATATTTTTTATAGAGCGCCTAAGTGGAATTTTAGATATAATAGGACAAGTGGGCTTAAAATTGGGCATGTAAAAGTTTATTTTTCTAAAAACTTTAGTGGGACTTGTACTAATATTAAAAAAAATGTAAATAGGTCTATGCTTTCGCAGGTTATGCGCTTACCAATGGACATAAATAGATTTTTTTTCTATTGGTATATGAAGAAGGACCAAAAGTCATTTCACTTTACAAATGGCGATATAGGAAAATACTAGCTACACGAGTTAAAAACTGTTAATTTTTTATAATACTATACAAATGGGGATCTTTTGTTTTACAGCTGACTGATTGTTTTTACGGAAATATTTTGCCTAATTGTTTTTTATTACCACTTTATCTTCCATTACCAACTATAATTGACTACTAAGTAGACCTTGAACGCTGTAGGGTGCTCAGAGCATGAATTTGTACTTTGCACAAAACTTAAGAGGTTTTTCGTTAAATGCTACTGTGTGTGTGTATGGGTGTGTTGGTGTTGTTTTGTTTATCTGAACAGCTGACCGAGCGCAGGCAAACAGCACCAAGTCATTATTTGGCTACAATGCAAATGTTTAGTTTAACTCTAACAAGTGCCAAAGCAACATGAATTTAAGCTGCAAGCGACAGGTAATAATTATTAACTTATGGCATTGAAAACTATGTTTGCTAATATTTTGTGTGCAAAATGTTACAGATTTTTGCAATTCTATTAATAAATTGCGCCTTATTGCAAAGCTGTAAGGGAGAAGATACTAAATTTCAACTGAGATTGGCGGAAATATTTAACGAGGCGGTGCAGCTAACAGCGACGGGGGATAACCAATATGAACTAAGGTAAAGAAATAAAAAAGATACTACGAAATTCAAGAACTAATGATCTTTTACTGTTTTGAAGAATAAATCAACCCGATAGCCAAAGGGTGGAAACGATTGCAGTGGCGAAACCTTTAGAAGCGGCAGAGGTGGTGGTAATCAATAATGGTGAAATTAGGACCAATTATCCTAAAGAAAATCTTAATTTGGTGATGAAATATGTGGCCGATGCCAATGGCTATCGGGCGTCGTATCGCATAGGAAAGCAAATAATTAATAGCAATGATGAAGAAGTTTTCTTTGAACCGCGGCTTAATATCAAGGATTTGAAAACGTTGGCGGGCTAATAAAAAAATAATTTGAAAATTTTTTTATTAATATAGGGTAAATGTGTTATATTTATTGAAAACAAAAAAAAAAATTTGAAACAAGTGTTTATCTACGAAACAAACAAACAAGTGTTTTTCTATGAAACTATCAAAGCCTCAAGCTCTGTATTGCCTTATGTGGTCTCAATAATTACCGTAATTGTTTATAATGATCATTTAAATTACTGTCATAAATTATTAAGCAAAATAGAAAAAGAGCTACAAAAGTAATCAGTGCACCTAACAACAGCTGCTGTATTCATAACAATGTATCCCAAGCTAGTATATAAAGAAATTCTATAGAGATATAAGTTCATAGTTAAAACGTGCTCAAAACTTTAAGAACGTTAATATGTATGATACTGTATGCGTAAAGCCCTTTTATTACACAATTACAATTATAATTCCGTTTAAAGTTTTAACACGAGTTCTCAAATGTTTGTCTTCCCACGCAAATCGTTTGTGCTAAAGTTAATATTTGGTTTAACCTAAAACTGTCTATTTCTGTGCCTATTCCATTGTTTGCTAAACCTTTTCCAGCTTAACTTTGCCATATACGACGGTGCGTTTACTTTGTGCCCCTTATTCTTTTCCAGCCCATTTCAAGTCCCATTCACGTAAACTGTAACCCCCTTACCCTCCCACCTAAGATAGTTATGTTAAGTTTCGTTTCGTTTTTCATTGGCATTTGAAGTTGATTTCAAATGTTTTGTATTGCATTTATCCCCCACCAGAAAAGAAAAAATAGTTGTGGCATTATTATCCTGTAAAAGTTTGGAGTTTTCGCAAAAGCTTAAAATATAAATTGCGTTACGGCATTGTTAAGAAATAACAATGGCCAAAGGGGTGAGGGGGTGGATTATAAGTACACAAATTGTGTAATAAACATAGTTCCCTATAGGATATCATTAGGACGTGTTTGAGGAGGGGAAAGAAACTGAGAGTACGTGTTATAATGATGAGTTATGCTACTTAATGCAAATATATTAAAGATATAATTTTATTACGATTAAAGTGAATTGGTTTAAAAAGAATAATTCTAAAGTTGATGAATATTAAAAAATATACATAATATAACGAATCTTCTTCTAAGTTCAGCTTCAGCTTTACTCTGATTTGGAGCTAATTTTATAATAATTTTCGTTTCTATATCGGAGACCCCTTAGGGGGTGAATATGGCGGATGGATATGTTCGGGTAATATTACTGGTTGTCGGCCATATATTTTACTCCTCAGGAGTCACTATGGGAGCGCTAGTAGCTGATTTCATAAAAAAATATAAAAAAAATTGTATGAGGATCACCTTAGGGGTTGCTCATTAAGGGCAGATATGTTGAGATGCTAAAATATTGTTTGTCGGTCATATATTTGACCAATATATTTTAGAAATATTTGATTTTTGTATGGGTAGGGTAGGTATGTTTGGGAAATGTAAGAAGGGAAAACTTGTTATCCTTCTAGGATCGACTCCTGGGTAGTTGCCGGGCTGGTTATGGATTTTTCTCCTCTCTCACCACCTTTGACCCCAATGTGCCATCATTTACACCCACAACACCTCCCCCATTTCTGAAATGTTTTCCCAAAATAAAGGGGTTAAGCCTTTTTCAAATCTTGTTACTAAGGATCTCCATACAAGACTATCCCACCCCTAATCTGCATACCAAATTGAATCTCTCTAGGGCTAAATATTTCCATACAAAACTAGCTCACCCCTAATCTGCATATCAAATGTTATCTATTTAACCCTTAAAACTATTTTGCACGCCCTTATCCGTTCGCTGACCGAAAATGAAAATTCCGTCTTTATATTCATATCTGTTGTGTCGAGTGCTATCTGTATACTAAATTTAATCTCTCTGCGGATAAAAAAAGAACATTTTCGCCACGCCCCATCTGCCTACTAATCGTCTAGTAGGGTTAAAATGCCATTTGGCCACACCCTTTCCACCTACAGATCCACAACATTTAAATGCTGTGCCGAGTACTATCTATGTATCAAGTTTGATCTCCCTAGGACAAAAACTGTGTTCGGCCACGCCCCTCCGCCCACTGATTAATAATAGAAATTTCATCTGCTAATTTGAACCTGAAGTGCCTTGTATTATCTGTATAACAAATTTCAAAAACACAGTTTTACCACGTCCCTACCGCCCACTGACTGAATATTAAAATATCGTCTGCATATTCAGAGTACTATCAGCATACAAAATTTTATCTCTCTAGGATTTAAATACAGTTTGGCCACGCCCCTTCGCCCACTGATTGAAAAATAAAATAATTTCGTTTGCAAATTTAAATCTGAAGTGCCTAGTACTATTTATGTACCAAATTTTATCTTTTTAGCCCTAAAAATTGGTTTGCCACGCCCACTCCGTTCAGTTGATCAACATTTTAACAATATTTAAAGCCTATGATCAATTCCATAAAGCGGATTCTATAAAGAAATTTGTTTATTTTTGTAATTTTTTATAGAGCGTTTTAGGAAGTTTTAGATATATTGAGAAAAGTGGGCGTAGAAATGGGCGTGGATATTTGTTCTTTAAATCTTATTCGGACTATTACAAACAATTACAAAAAATGTATCAAATCGGTCTACGCGTTCTAAAGCGATGCGATTTCTTGCGAACATCATTGAATTTTTCTTTATGTTGACACCAAAAACTATTGTGTTGTTCGAAAAGTACTTTTTTGCACCAAATAATACTTTTATTGTACCAATAAATACTGTTACTGTTCTATAAAGTACTTTAATTTCATTGTTCCAAAAAGTTTACTAATGTACTTTTATGGTAGTAAAGAGTTCTTTTAATGTTGCTAAAAGTACTTTTGTTGGACTAAAAAGTACTTTGTTGTACTTTATTGAAATTATTACGAGTATTTAAAAAAATAAGTCAAATCAGTCCATTTGTTTTGTTTAAAAAGTACTTTTTTACCTTTATTATTCAAAATTAGTTGTAGTTTTTCCAAAAAAGTACTTTTTTCTGTACCAAGTAATACTTTTATTGTATCAATAAATACTGTTACTGTACCATTAAGTACTTTAATTTTATTGCACCAAAAAGTTATTTTATTGTACACAAAAGTATTTTTGTGGTACCCAAAACATGTTTTTCTGTTGCTACAAGTAATTGTATTGTACTAAAAAGTACTTTATTGTACAATATTCGGACCGTTACATTTCAACAAAAAAATTTGTCAAATCGGTCCATGTGTGTTGTTCCAATAAGTATTTTTTTTTACCAAATGGTAGTTTTATTGTACAAAACCATTTGTGTTTTTCCAAAAAGTACTTTTTTTGTACCATATAGTACTTTTTATTGTACCAATAAATACTGTTACTGTACGGTACTTTAATTTTAATGCAACACAAAATTCCTTTATTGTTCCTAAAAGTACTTTGGTGGCACAAAAAGTACTTTTATTGTTAATAAAATGTACTTTATTGCACCAAAAAATAATTCAATTGTATAGTTACTATAATAAAGTACAAATAGTACTTTGTAGAAGTAAATTTACTTGTATTATACCAATAAGTATTTGTGTTGTGTAAAAAAGTGCTTTTGTTGTAAAAAGTGCTTTTGATGAACGAAGTAGTACTTCTTCTTTACCAGACAGTAAATTTTTGTACTAAATTGTACTTTTACTGTACCAAAAAGTGCTGTTCTTGCACGTAAGAGTACTTTAATGGTACCTTAAATGATTAGCATTGTGTCAAAAAGTACTTTTATTGAACAAAATAGTACTTTTTGACAATCCTAAAGTACGTTTATTGAACCAAATAGCACCTTATTGGTACCTTTAAGTACTTTTATAGTACCTAAAAGCTCTATTATTATACCAAGCAGTATTTTTGTTGTGCCTAAACTTACCTTTATGGGACAAAAAAGTACTTCTTTTTATCAAAAAGTACTTCTTTTTATCAAAAAGTACTTCTTTTTATCAAAAAGTACTTTTTTGTACTAAATTGTACTTTTTCTGAAGCGTAAAATACTTTAATGGTACCTTAAATGATTTGCGTTGGATCAAAAAGTACTTTTATTGTACCAAATAGTACTTTATTGGTACCTCAAAGTACATTAATTGTACCAAATAGTACTTTATTGATACCATTAAATACTTTTATTGTTCCATAAAGCTATTTTAATATACCAAGCACTATCTTTGTTGTACCAAAAAGTACTTTCCTTGGTACCTGAATTTACCCTTCTTGGTACCTTAATTTACCTATATTGTCCGAAGTAGTACTTTTTACAAAAAATTCCTCTTTTGCACTGAATTGTACTTTTACTGTACCAAAAAGTAAGAGTACCTAAGAGTACTTAAATGGTACCTACAATGGTACCTATTAGCATTGTGTCTAAAAGTACTTTTATTGTACCAAATATTACTTTATTTTTACCCTAAAGTACATTTATTGTACCAATTAGTACTTTTATGTACCATAAAGTACTTTTATTGTACTTTAAAGCTCTATTTATATACCAAGCATAAATTTTGTTGTATCAAAAAGGACTTTTCCAGTAGCAAACGGTACTATTATTGTACCAGAAAGTACTTTTATTGTACGAAATAGAATTTTTTTTTACCAGAAAGTAAATTTTTGTACTAAATTATAATTTTTCTGCACCCAAAAGTCCTTTTTTGCTCCTAAGAATAATTTAATGGTACCTAAGATGATTTGCTGTGTGATAAAAAGTACTTTTATTGCACGAAATAGTACTTGTTTGGTACCCTAAAGTACGTTTATTGAACCGAATAGTACTTTATTGGTACCTTAAAGTACTTTTATTGTACTACTTATTAATATAACAAACAGGATTTTTGTCGTGCCCAAAAGTACTTTTCGAGTACCAAATAGTACTTTTCTTGCACCTAAGATTACTTAAATGGTACCAGAAATGATTTGCATTGTGTAAAAAAGTACTTTTATTATTCTAAATAGTACTTTATTGGTATCCTGAAGTACTTTTATTGTACCAAATAGTACTTTATATTGTAATTTTTTATTATTGTACTTTATAGTACTTTATTGGTACCCTGAAGCAGTTTTATTGTATCAAATAGTACTTTATTGGTACCTTAATGTGCTTTATTGGTACTTTAAGTACTAACAAACAGTATTTTTGTTGTACCAAAAAGTACTTCTCCTGTACCATTAAGTACTTTTTTTGTACCAAAATATACTTTTATTGTTTCAAAAAGTATTTTTTTGAACCAAAGAGTACTTTTATTGAGGCAGAAAACATATTTTTTTATGTCAAAAGGTACTTTTATTGTACTAAAACTAGCTTAATTGTACCAAATAATACTTTTAGAATACCTAAAAGTACTTTTGTGGCACCCAAAGTACTTTTGTTGTATCAAACAGTACTTTAATTGCATCTTAAAGTACTTTTCGTATAATAAAGCATTTATATTGTGCCAAAGTTACTTTATTTGTATTAAATAGTACTTTCGTCTACATTTTCTTAGTACTTTAGTATTTGCAGTGATGTGTGTCGACAACACATTGGCAATGTGTTAGTACTCCTATGCTTGTGCATCGGACACACACATTAAAACAGAAAGACAGAGAGGGAGAGAGTCATAAGGCCATTGCTCTGCCCTCCTCAATGCATGTGTTTAAGTGTTGTAAACCACAACACTCTCAAAGTCCATTCTAACCAGACTGTTGAGTAGATAAAAGGACTCTTTGCCTATCGATATGCAATTGTATAAAATATCCTGTGGTTTTCGAAATATTTATTTAATATCTTAATTTTGTAATATATGCACACATTATCGTGTGTGTGTATGTGTGTGTGTGTGCGGGTGTGTATAGTTTCAAAGCAGCCACAACTACAACCAAAAATTAAACTATATAGTGGCAATGCTTAAATGACTTTGCACGTCTCCCAGCGGCGGAAATCATGAGAAGGAAGGCCTTCGTTCATGAGTTTGAAGGCCTTCTTTTGGATCCGGTATGCCTTCCTTGGCCTTCTTTCTTCCTTTCTTTTTTTACATTGCGTGACATTGGAAAATAAGGCCTTCCGTCGCCGGTTTCCATAAGAAGGCCTTATGGATGCTTTCTATAAGAAGGCCTCATGGAAACTTTCTGTAAAGGGGCCCTATGGATGCTTTCTATTAGAAGGCATTATGGAAGGCCAGCATACACATGAAAAAATAATGACTTGCAAATAAACTATACAGTGCACCCTCAAATTATTTAGTTTTTTTGAGAGCGCCCCGGTTATTTTTAGATATTTCTCACTTATATATATTTTTCTTTTCCCCTTCCACGGAAATTAACAATTTTTTCCATTTGGAAGACATCCAATACCCCTTATATTTGGAAGCGAGAGGGTATGTGTATGAAATCCCTCTGCCTTCTTTTCAAAGGCCTCTGGCAGGCCTTCATTAAAGTTGAAAAAAAAAGGTATTAACAATACTTTCCATTTAGAAGGCATGCAATACCCCTGTTATTTGGAAGCGAGAGGGGATGTGTATGAAATCCCTCTGCCTTCTTTTTACATGTCTTTGGCAGGTCAGTCCATAAAATGCCTAAATCTGATGAAAAATCATGCGTTCTGTATTCCTTATTTGAAATGTTATTCCCAAATAATGACTACTGCATACATTATATGAGGAAGGCCTCTCAAATTCCGCCGCTGGGCTGATACGTATAGCATATAAAACGATTGTGGTTTGATGTCAGATATCGATAGAAATGACATAGGAATGTATAGACATAAGACATTATAAACAGCATCTGAACAACAGATGATGTTGATAAACATGTTAAGCAAATGCATTATAGCATTGTGAAAATCTCATTACAATTATGTAAACTATAAATGGAAAATCAAGGCTTAATGGTATTTCTAGCCCATCATAAGCAGGCCATTGTTATGTAACCAGCATCATATGTAGTAAATCCATGTTACCTGTGTAGCTTAATGTCATGTTGAAATCATGTTCCATGTCTCTTGCTTGCTTACCTGAAACGAATCAAAGAAAGAACAAACAAAGCAGATTAATTAAATGTTATTATTATTATTTCTAGGATCTTTTGTTGTTTAAAAAAAGTAATGTTTTATATGCCATGACTGTTGTTATGAATCCTTAATATTTTCTTATATTTTTATAACTCAATTACTATAAAACCAGTTATGAGACATATCCGGTTTGCTTTTATATGTATTAGTAGAAAAGAAAACAATACCATTAAAGTTATTTTCTTTACCCACATACTAGGTAAGTTCCAGATCAGGCCATGAAAGGCTACGACGGCAACACACAAAGATATTTGTGAAGAGTTTAAAGTTAACCCAAAGCAGAAATCAAACACCACTTCAGTTGCTGAGACCACTTAAAACAAACACCCACCTCGAGTGGGTACATAATAAAAAGGGATAACGAATGTAAAAAACTTACTCAGCGCTAGTAAGGGCGGAGTAGTAAACAAACAACCCAGCCACACTCACACTTACCCAAGCATATCCTATGCGCTTGGTGTGGCATCAGCACTGTTACAGAGAGAGAGTGAGGGGAGGTTTATTTGTATTGGACTCTGCTGTGTGTTCTTTGCTAAGAAAGCTGCCACCTACACTATGGGTTGTTGGGTGTAACCTTACCTACAGCTACTCAACAGTGTTGCTTTCTTATTATTCTGGATTTTATTGGGCTTTCATCCTTTTTTTTACTCTTGCTGTATTGTGACCTTTTACCGCAGCTATGTTACTTTAATGGTTATATCAGCAACATGATTCATAATAGTGGAGGACTAGACTTTAGTTTTACAGTTTACCGGGTTGATCGGGCTTCCGTTGCCAGTCGCTGGGTTGATGTGCTGCTCCAGTGTATCAAAGTTTTAACTAATAGGAAAGTACAATGTATGGAATATTGAAAATGGAGAAGAGTTTTTTAAAGTTTTTTTTCTTTTTATATGAAATTGATTACTGCTGGATTGCTACGTTAGATTCGTTGAAAAAGTTTACAATGTACAAAAGTTACCAGCAAGAGTTGTGGTACAGTGGGTCGAATATGATAAGAGATTTTCAATATATACCAGGTTGAAGAGGGAATGAAGTTTTTTACTTAATAGTAGTTGTCTTTAGTATATAAGGTTGTTTTCTTAAGAAACAAGTAAAGAATTTTGAAATAATTTATATTTGAATTTTGTGGTAGAAAATTTTGTTTGAATTTTGTTATTATATAATTCGTAATCCTGTGTCCTGGTGGTTAATTTATAAGACTTTAGTACATTTATTAGTGGGCTAATTTAAAGATATATTCCTTCTTTAGCTTCTGAAAAACATTTTCATAAAACTCAAGTTTCCTTTTCGCTCATGTTTACTATTGTCGTAGTTGTTTTTTACCCCACTGTTTCCCCTTTTTGTACTTCATGAACTGATTTTCCTTTTGTTGTTTACCATGACCAGTACAGTTTACCAAAATTGTTGTAAGCCACTATAATATTTCTACCCTTTCCCTTCAGTTCACTACTCCTCACCGTTATCCTAACAGCCAACACCTTTGCTATCGTCAACCATCAACTGTTCGACAGCAAAGGTAAACAATGTAAGTACTCAATTTATGAACAATCGCTGCAGATATTTACTTTTTTGTTATTGTTTTTTATGGTTATTTATATTTTTCATTGTTTACGGATATACGTGTGGAAGCTTTTCTATATGGATAGAGAATTAAAATTCAAACACCCTGCCACGATAAGAATCGTGGACTAGGAAAAAGGAGTAGGAATAAAATAGAAATTCAATCAATGAGAGACTTCATTTAAAGGGCTGAAATGGTTAAATAGATTAATGTTAGTACCATTCAAATTACTATTTTCCTTCGTTTACTGATTCAGTATAGAAATCAAAGTGGTTCGTAACCTTAGGCATAATTTACGTGGTTTCTGCTATAGTACGATTATTGTTCGATAGGTGGCTGATTCCACAAAATCTTAAGACGTATGCAATATGAAAACATATCTCGCCATAGCGTATACACACCATACTACTAATTATATTGTGAACGTTCTATTTCCGGCTAGGATACTCGGTGGTCTAACCATCATGCCACGGTCTCTTAAAGGTAATTGGCGCTCATAAAAATAACCGTGGATTAATTCCATAGGACTTTTTATTGGATTATTTTAATAAAATTTTAAATATAACTGATAGTTTTTAATAGGCGTGGATCGATGGATACTCATATATGGTCCCAAAGCCATTCACCTATGGCTGATGACCATTTAACCATAGCTTAAATGTTGAAGGTTTTTGGCCCACTGCGGTTGAGGCCTAACAGTAACCCCGTAGATTAAGATTGTTATTCTCTGCCTCAAAAACCCTTGTCGTTTGAGTCAAACGTCATTGATATCTGATAATGGTAATTAATATCACTGACAAGGTCGCCCACTGAGGTTCAAAGTATATTAACCTCTGGTTCCAGATTATTCAAACAGGCTTAAAGGTCATTGACCTTATGGTCGTGCGTTGTTGGCCTCATGGTCATATGCCAGTATTTAGGCCCATATGTCATTGACCTCAGAGCCAAAGGATATGTAATTGATACAACGGACAAGGTCGCCGACTGAGGTTCAAAGACTATTAACCTCTAGTTCTAGATTACTTAATCAGACTTAAAGGTCATTCACCTAATGGTCGTACGTTGTCGATCTCAAGGTCTTATGCCAGTATTTAGGGCTATATGGTCAACGTTCATTGACCTCAGGATCCGAGTTCATTTACCGGGGTCAAAGTTAAGTGACCTCATGTTCAAGTAATCGATCTCATGTTCAAATGTCATTTAATTAAGGGTTAAAATACATTGGTCTCAATGGCAATGCTTATTGAGTTTTGGGTTAAATTCGCTGACCTTATGGTCTCACGGTCAAATGTCATCTACTTGGATAAGAAATCATTGACCTCATGGTTTTAGGGTACTGATCTCTGGCCCAAGATAATTTTCCTTAGGTTCAAAGTTCATTGACATTAAGTTTAAAGTTTATTGACTTCTGTGTCTAGGGAATTGACAGGGTCAAAGTTTACACATTGACCTCTAGGTTAAGGTCGAAGGTCATTGCCGTCTAGAATGAGACTATTGTTCTCTGGGTCGTTATCAAGGTCCTTGAGAGTCAAGGTCCTTGAGAGTCAAGGTCATTGACGCCAGTGAGTATTATTCATTGAATTAATGCCAAATGTCTCTGACTCCTGGCTCAAGGTCATTACGCATTGCTCTCAGGTTCAAAGGGAATTAACCACATTGTCACAAGGTCTCTGACTGAGAGCCAAGGTCATTGACTCCTTGTTAAAGGTTAACGACCTTGAGTATAAGGGAATTAACCAGATGTTGACCTTTGGGTCAAATTCGTTGATGTAATGTCAAAGGTCATTGAACCCAGGATCAAGGTCATTACCCTTTTCCTTAAGTCAGCAAACTATGTGTTTCTAAATCATTGGTTTTCTGGTTCATGTATTAACTAAACTTCATTGATTCAGAGTCAAAATCATTCACCTCATTCTAAGAGATCATTACTTGAAGCCACTGTCATTGACCTCAGGGTCGATATTCATTTAACTTTGGACCATATCACCCTTGGGTCACTGACCACGGTTAAAGTCTATTGACCTCTGAGTCAAGGTCATTGAACTCTGGTTCTAAGTTTACTGGCAACCAAATGTTCAAAGTTATTGTCCTCAGGTTCAAAGTTTACTTTATCTCTATATTAAGGTCACTGACCTAAGGATCAAGGTCAAGGTCAGTGATTGTCGCAAAGTCATGAATTGTGAATAGGTCACTTTAGACCCTAGGTTACTTTGAACCAAATTCAATCCATGACTTTTTAAGTCGTTTGAGCCATGTCCGTCTGTCTGTCTGGCTGGTTCGCACTATAACCTTTGAAAGACGCAATTTTTTTTTTGAAATTTTGCACGAATTAATATTAACCCAAAACTACTTACGGAATTGCAGATGAGCTACATAGCCCCGCCCCTTCTGGTACCTCCCATACAAATACACCATTCCGCCCACTTTAGAAATCGAGTAATAATATGAATACACCCATCGGGATCGTACTTAAATTCTATACTTAGTAAAGCTATAAAGTTTTGGAAAAAATTGGAAGTCTAGCCACGCCCATTCTGGTACCTCCCATACAAATGTACCTTTCCGCCCACTTAAGAGATGGAGTAATAATATCAATAAATCCAACGCGATCGTAGCCAAATTCTTTATTTAGTAAAGCTATAGCAGGATACAGCTTTTGAGAAAAAAACTGGAAGGCTAGCCACGCCCCATCTGGTACCTCCCATACACATCTGGTACTGCTCAATTTAGAAATCGATTGCTATTACACTATGCAACAAATGACGACTTTTTGTAAAATACAAAAACGGGATATTCTAAAATCAAAGAGTTGAAGAAGAAGCATTGTTTTTGTGTTGTTGTTAATTACTTCAACTTTGATTTTATCATAGGGTACGAAAGTAGCGTCCTTCGGAAAACATGAATAACTAAACTATTTGTTAACCGATTTTTACAAACAAAAAAAGTCACAAATGTTTGAAATTTCGAGGCAAAAAACAGACAGATATGACAAGTTATCAATATAGCTATATATATCGTAAGAAAGGCCGCAGTCTCTTCTTTCTAAATCCTTTGAGAAAATTCAAATCGGTTGATATTCAACAAAGTTACTGGCTTATATGTGCATAAAGCTATGAAAAACCGGTATCATAGTGGACTTTATAAGCTATTTAGGTTGCCTAGACACGTTCAGATTGTATTGATATGTTCACAAAAGTTGTTCAGCTTTACCATGGCTACAATTATGGCGAACATTGTTAGTGAAAAATTTGGACTCCCTCAATGTAATGCTCAAAAAAGTGGAAAAATAATAATTACTTCTTCAATTTTTTTTGAAAAAGTGCAGGAATAACCAACCTTTTTGACACAATTTGTTAATAAAGTTAGTGCGCAAAACTCCAAGCTACATTATTGCCGAATATAGTTTAGCGCTACCACGAAGTGGGAGTAAGCTGTTGGACAAAAACTGATGACTACTTTTTTCATGGGGCTCACTGATTTTAAGAATATTTAGGGGCCCATAAAAAGGAATTGGTCACCAATCTAGCCAAACTGAGTATAGGGTTTTATTACCCTTCGATAGTAGAATCGAACCTATTCTGTCACGTTCTTGTATTTTTTTCACTGTTGCACTGTGTTATTAATAGACCTAACGCGATTATGGATTTTATGGATTTTCAAAAGGTCAAAGGGCCTTTTAGATGCCAGGAGTTATTATTGATGGATCAGTGATATGGATTAAGGCAATTTTTGCAAGATCAAGTTTATCAACCTCTGGCATAACATGATTGACCTCTGACTGTCAATCTTCTTCTGAAATCATTGACCTCTGTCTTAATATCAATAACTTTTTGCTCGAGTTCATAAAATCCTTGGGTGTCTTTAAAATGTGTGGGACCGGCCGTGGCATAGTGGTTAGAACACGCGACTACCATGGTTCAATTCCTGGCCCAAGTCATTTTAATAAAAAAAAAAAAGTATTTCTTTCATTGTCGGCTCCCCTTGAATGTTGTCGACAGCAACTTCGCAGTATTAGTGTCGAGCCAATCGGCATGTCTAGTAAGAGCTTCTCAAACAGTGACGTTCCGATCGTCGATAAACAAGTAGGTGCCGTTGTTGTGAATCTAAAAATAGAAAGCGTGTTAATTCACAACAACGCGAGAAGCTATTCCATACCTCATTCATGGGGTTTAAAGGGAAATTAAGTTTTTTTAAGTTAAGTCTATTAAATGTATCCCTCTTTATAGGTTATTAATCCTTGTTGGTAACCAGTTATTCAAATGTATTTCCCATTTCACAGTCCATCTAATATTTTAGTATAAAATGCAAATGAGAAAATATCCTGAATATTGCCTATCTTTTCCTGTTCGGGTGTTATAAATCAAACTGTGTTATTATATGTAAACTTGTAGTTGTTTTTATGCTGATGAAAAATATCATATATTAATAAAGGGCTATAAATTGCATACTTTTTCAATACAACTTCTCACCATGGTACAATGATGAACTATGAGTAACCAGACATGGATATTAGACCTGGCGCAGCTTATATGGGGTTTTTTATTTTTTGAAATTTTGAATGCGGGTAGCGACTAAAATATGCGATTTGATGCCAAAATTGATGTACCAAATTTTCAGGTTGATCGGATGGTGCCAACCCGTGCCCCAATGAGGTCAAAGGTCAAAATTTTGAAAAACCACCAAAATACTGTTTTTTGCATTTTTTCAATTGATTTAATGAGAAATTCTATAAACAACCAGTAACAAAGTTTCAGTCGGGCAACCGGACTTACATATATTCTCACCCTCAGTAAAACAAAAAATTTTCTATTATATTGATATTATTACTCCATGTCTAAAGTGGGCGGAGTGGTACATTTGTATGGGAGGTACCAGAAGGGGCGTGTCTAGACATCCAGATTTTTTCTCGAAAGCTTTATTCTCTTGAACTTTACTTTATACAGAAATTGGGCACGATCGCGTTAGGTCTATTAATAATATTAATCGATTTCTAAAGTGGGCGGTACCAGATGGGGCGTCGCTAGACTTCTAGTTTTTTCTGAGAAACTGCATCCTGCTATAGCTTTACTAAATAAAGAATTTGGTACGATCGCGTTGGATTTTTTGATATTATTACTCCTTCTCTAAAGTTGGCCGAAAGGTTCAATTCTATGGGAGGGACCCGAAGGGGCGATGTTAGACCTCCAATTTTTTTTTTCAAAACTTTATCCTGTTATAGCTTTACTAAGTACAGAATTTGGGTACGATCGCGTTGGGTGTATTGATATAATTACTCGATTTCTAGAGTGGGCGAAATGATGTATTTGTATGGAAGGTACCAGAAGGGACAGGGCCTTGTAGCCCATTTGCAATACCGTAAGTAATTTTGGGGAAATAACTTTAGAAAGTTATCGTGCGCACCAGCTGGACTGCCAGACGGACATGGCTCAAACGACTTAAAAAGTCATGAATCGAATTTGGTTCAAAGAAACCTAGGGTCTGAAGTGACTCCTTCTATGTATGAGTTACACTGTCTGGTCGTATCAAATGATGTATACCCTCATCCCTAAGGGTGATGATATTTAAATACTATAAATTAGAACATCATTTATAACTTGTAAATTAGTTATCAGTTTCATTAACTCTGTAGTATAGAGTACGACCAGAACCAAATACATTTGTATTATAATATAAATGTATTTTTATTATAACTTATAATATAAATGTAAAACAGTTAAAAAAAAGTGCAAAATTGGTGTTGAGTGAAATATAGCCATTTTGGAAAAAAGCTAGAATCCCAACTCCAGATCAAAGTAGATGTGCAGCAAAAGTCATTTAACACTGAAATTGGGAGATGATATGCAGACGATGGATTAAAAACAGATTGATAACATTCCAAGTTGCTCAAATAAGCCGCTTTGAAAACGTGCAACGAAAAATTTTATAGCCGACAGAATGCTAGCTTGTATGGATGCCGGCAATTACCCATGTTCTGGAAAACAATTCGGTTTGAAAACAGAACGAAATCGGTAAAGAGTATAGGTAAAAAGTACCGATTTCGGCCTGTTTTCAAACCGAATTGTTTTCCAGAACATGGGTGAATATGTCATCTCCATTCGATATACACTTCCTTCATAAGTGAAACTGTCAAAGCGTTAGTTCATAGCATAGCAAACCTCATGTACAAGCCCATCTACTGCCTAAAAAGTTGAACGGAATTCGTAATATGTGAATTTTCTTAGTTAATCCTGTAGTCCAAATAGAAATATGCAACTAATAACGAGGATAGTAAAAGAATATACAGTGCTATTGGAAAAAATTCGAAACCACCTGTGGTAATTATAGGAGGAAACAGTTGCACTTGCCATGTAGACTCAGAAATAAAATTAAAGATGGTCTGAGTTATTAAAGACAATTATAACGGTGTTGATGTTGATGAATTAAAATTATTCACATATTATCTTTTTATACTAGGAAAACACAATTTTTTAAGACTTCCTAGTCTTTACAAAATCTTCACTGATTTAAAATAAAACTAATAAACCCTATTATAGAAATTAAAGAAAAAACATATTTATAGTAATTTTATTTAAAACCAGTACAGAAATTCAATTGACTGATAAATACCATGCCCAATATAATATATTGTTGAAGTCTTGAGTTATTAAAATTAGCCGATATGCTTGTGGAGTGGAACGGTTGTAGATAGGACTTTCTGTCAATTTTAATATGGGAGGTGCCAGAAGGGGTGTGCCAAAAAGTTAGGATATCTGAGGTTTTACTTCCTATTACAAGATAAATTTAATAAATTTCATTATCCCCCAGGTGCTTGTTTGAAAGTTATGGGAAAAACTTAATTTTTCCCAAATAGGTTATTTTGTATGGGAGGTACCAGAAGGGGTCAACAGATATTGTCCATATTCATTCCTGAGTCAAAGTTATATAACTGTACATCTTACGCAAACTTAGACTGAATTTCTTTGTATGGGATGTACAAGAATGTTTGCCACACACATGAATGTTTGCCACAGGTCTCGGTTTTCTTAAGGTTTGTCTTCTATTACAAGATAATGTAAGTGACTAAATTTAAATATCCTCCAGTTGTCCCTTTGGAAGTTATGAAAGAAATATTAAATTTCCTAAATGAGATAATTTTGTATGGGAGGTACTAGAAAGGGTGGGGCTATGCAACCCATTTACAATACCATCACTTCACAATACCCTCATCCCTAAGGGTGTTGGTTTAAAAATGAATAAAATGCAATAAAAAGACAATTTTGGTGGTTTTTTAAAATGTTGACCTTTGACCTCATTGGGGCACGGCTTGGCACCATCCGATCAGCCTGAAAATTTGCCATATCAATTTTGGCATCAAATCGCATATTTTAATCGCTACCCACACTCAAGTTTCAGAAAAAACTTTTTAACGCCAGGTCTAATGGATATACATCATACAAAAATACTATAATCAAACACTGTACATATGTATGTATAGGTACATTTGAATGCACTGCAAAATTATATTTGAGGAGCTGTTTTTTTTAAGAATGTTGTTGGACAAAAGAGAAGATTGAAAAGAAATATCGTCAATATGTGGTTATAGTTCTATGTTAGAAAATAAAGTAAAAACAATTATATGACAATTATTAAAACACTTTGAATAAGCTTAGTTATATGAATTAAATAGGATATATTATGAATATTAACTGCTTGTGCTGTGTTTATTATTATCATATTATTATTTTTCCGCCAGGACTTAAGTCTGTTTATTATTACACGTTCTTCGTGGTTGTTCTGTTGTTACTTTATACAAAAATATTTTTCAGTATATCTTAATTTTATATTTATATGACCCCTGCATGCCCACATATAAATACTCACACACATACCTATCCATATATCCAATTACCTTGTGGCATAAGAGTTGTTGTGTTATTTTGTGTGTGAAATTGTTAATACCCAGTTAAAATGTTTATATTGAAATTAAATATTGATTTAAATTGCTGTATTTGACTGCATATCATAATTATAGGTGTATGTACAGGTTTTTCTGATTTCATTTATTTATGTTTTATTTAACATTTATGAAGAACAGTTTTTTTGTTGCCTGTTTAACTGAGTATTCATATGGAACTCAGGCCAAAAAGCGATGTTTTCCATTTAGGAATTGATATGATACATTTATAATTGATATGTAATTTATGTTCATGTGTCTACAAATTATTATGTAATTAAAATATGTATATATATGTATAAGTTTCATGTAATTGCTATGGTTATCAGGCTATCATGATTATACATTAAGCGTAATTGATGTTTTGTGTGTGTATTTTTGGGGTAGTTTACTAAGGGATTTCCGGTTCCGGCGTAGATTGTAAAGGGAATGGTGTAAAGGAAGGACAACAAGAGGAGGGAGGCGGTGTAAATTAAAATAAAAATTAAAAAGATATAAAAAAGGTCTATATTGTGTTATGTTTATGATAAACTTAGAGCAAATAGTTTGTAATAGTATTTTCCCATTAATACAAATTGATAACAAATAAATACAATCGACTTACATTTACAAAAAACACTATATGAAGTATTTCTATCAATCTAGATTAATAGTTTTTTTAGAAATTAAAGAAATTTTTTCTTTTCCTTTAATTTAAAAAATACGCAGTTTTTCATAGTTGAACATATTGATTGCCTTCATTATCTGCAGTTGGTTTTCCTTTCATTATTGCATCTTCATCTTTCCAAGTTTGTTTCAATTAACAAAATTCCGTATGATAATAGAGTTGTTACCGAATTCCCCCAAAATATGTATCTACCTAATTTAGACCACATTGGTCTATATATAAACGTGATTAATTAGCTATACATGACTCGACATAATTACAAATGTTGCCCGCAAAGAAAAAATCAAAAACAAACATAATTGCTATTCGTAATACTAATGATGCCACAAAACGCAATCACATAAAAGATATTCATATATATATATACATATTTATAATTGTTATAGTCATGAATATAGAAATTTTGTTTTCTATAGTTAAATCACAATGAGATATATTATTTGAGACATGTGAAACCATAGCACATACTTGTGTTTACATAGAAAAAAAACCAATAACAAATATAAGTTTCTAATAGATACAAATGAATACCCTAGCGTTTAGAAACTTTGTCATTGATAGTCCTATAATTAGGTAGGAGTTATTACAAAAACATAAGATACATATGTATATGTGTAAGTAATACCAGCCTATGATTTAGTATCATTTAACTTAGTATATATGTTTATTTCCTTCGTTCATATAAGGAACATAGTGCCTCAATTTAACTTAATCACTCTACAGCAATTAACCCACCGCCATCATCATTATCATCAACCCAACAAATTTGAAATCTATTAACAATCATTTCATGCTAACAATAAAGAAAAAGAAAACACTCTCTTCCTCTGCTTCTCAGTGATCAATAAGAAACAAAATACCCATAAACATGAAAATAAACAATCAATAAGCATGAAATTCAGAGCAGTAATAATTGGTAGGAACGTCCTGCCATAGCCTTCGCCTTTAAATCTCATCGTCATTATCAACATCCTTTGGATTTCACAGCAAATTTTGTGGAAATGTTAACGATTTGTATTTCAAGAGGTTTTCTTTCATTTCTCTGTCTAGGTTCAAACATGATTTTGGGCATGTTAACTACCTGCCCCATACAAAAAAAGGAAAAAATAAACAGTAGGCTATGAAAAAAAACTGCACAAAATTGGATTTGGACTAATAGCAAAAACCGACAAAAACACTTGTCAATTAGCAAACGAAATAAAAACTGTGGGAGTACGAGAGAAGTAAGGAAATCACAATGACAGCTACTTTATGGTCAATCATTATGGTCAGGGAGGAGCAATAACGTGTATAGAATTTGTAAAGCCGGAAAGAGAGCCAAAGAAAAGATGCTAAGATATTTGTTCTGGTTCAGGTGCTATGAAATCATTTGATTGAGGAAAAAAATGTGAATGGAGTAAATCGTAAAAATATTAAAGAATAAATGAAATGAGGTAAGATAAAATGATAAATAGAAAAAGTGCTAAAAAATCCACCTTGAGCGAACAAATTTGTATGGCCATAAAACTATTAAGGCAGCTAACTTGACAAAATGAATAATGCAGATCTTCTTATTTGTGGGGCTACTTTAATGTGCATTTCTCAGAATTGAGTCCCAATCAATGAGTGGAAAAATGTGGTACTATGTTATGAGTGCTTCACACAAGTAGCCTAAAATATGCACCAATATTTCTGTTTCCGATGTCTTGCTCCCAACAAAAATATTGTGAATGAACGACTTTGGCGCTTTATGTCACTTTGTTGAAACATAAACAACAATACTAAATATTGCTTCGAATATGATAAATTTCGTTCTAGAATAGAAAAGTGCAGCCAAAGGGTCATAAATTTTTTTTGGTAGCTTGTGGCGATCGTCTCCCTCTCAACCAGTGAACGGCAGCCCAATACAACCGCAACATGAGTTTGTGTTGGTGAGTTGCTCTCTTCCCTCTCTCACACGACAGGATTGTTTAGATCAGTCAACGGCGTAAGTTAGCCCATGGGCTCGAGAGACACACGCATTCAATGCTTAAACGAATGCGTGTGTATCTCTCGCGCCCATGGGCTACCTTATGCCGTTGACTGATCTAAACAATCCAGTCAGTGCTAATTTAATAATATGGTAAAGATTCTGATTCCGAAGCCAAAGAACGGCCGGGTCTATCCAAAAAGTCGCAAAGGCTTCTACGGCGGCACATGGACGAGACCAAAAAGATGAAAAATGTATATAATTACAATGAATCTTCAGAGGTCTCTAAAAAACCCTTCAACCACGGTACATGGAGTGCCCGCAGACCCTCCACCGCAACGCCAAGGATCAGGGGCAAAACTATACCTGATAGAGCAGCGTGATATCCATGACAGCATACAGATCAATACAGGGTATCCGTCAAGTGAGGGTCTAAAATTTACAGCTCTACCCAGCTGATACATTTGTATTTTATTTTTCGAATAGAATTTATAAATGTTGTTTTCCAGAAATCGGATATTTATTTTTTTAAAACTATTTTGGAAGTTGAATCTTCGACGTCTTAAAAGAATTCTATTTGAAAATTAAGGAGAAGATTTGCAAAAATTTACACTTCTAATTAAATTTTATAAAAAAAAATCATAGCGACTTTTCCATACTTTCTTTGGCTAGAATTCCGTGATTTTACTTAACTTATGTACTTTGAACATGTAAGCCCTTAATCATACACTACTCCCTATGCGTCCATTCAAATCACAGTCATGTTACGTTGGCAACAAATGCCTCCTAAAATTGTTTCATATTGTATTTTTACTCTCAGGTTTACTTAGTTGTTTAAATATCTTAAAATTCACAAATAAATATAAACAAATAAAATAACACTGATGCTGATGATTGGATATGGCCGCTTTAACATTATGGCCGCATAAAAACCTAAAAACATTGTCGTAAATCTCAAGGCAAATAAACGTAACACAAACACTCATTCATACATACAACCACCCAACCATCTACCACAGCTATTGCCACAGTCATCTGTTAGACTCCTTGGGACCGACCGGCTTCCCTCCTCCCCCTTCATGATTGCTTAGTTATCTACCCATCATCTTTAACCAAGCCCTGCCCATCTTGGTCATAAATAAGTGTATTTTCCCTAACAAGACGTAAAATAAGTACCAGTACGTGAACCAGAAATTATGGCCAACTCTGGGGAGGAGGCATCAAACGAGATGGGGGAACAAGCAAACAATAAATTTCTAAGCACTTCCATTGTGGTCGTTGTGTATCACTTTTAGTTACTTACAAATCGTTCCTATGATGTCTGGGTGTTGTACACATAATTTCAAATCTCCGAAGGCAACTAAATACTGTACAGACTGGGAGCAAGAGGGAGACAGAGGGAGAGGCAAAACATAGGAAGAGAGATAGTCATAAATAAATTTAAGTTATGCCCAGTGAAGGAACTAGAAATAATGCAAATAATAATGAAGTACCAAGAAGGAGAAGTCAGGCAAAGAATCAAAATAAGAGACTTGAAATATATCCTTCTAAGGCTTTAATGTGACTCACAGATAGGGGAGTAAATAATGAGTTTTTAAAATTTGTAATGACACATAAAATATGAAACTTTTGCTTCTTATAACAGTTCAATTAACAAGCGATAGGTGGCATATGTATTAAAAAAACTACTTAGGTATGAGTAATCGATAACTAAAAAGATTTGCGTATGAGTGATATAAATATAAAAGCATAAACTTTTTTACTTATATCAGTGAAATTACCATGAGATAGCTGGCATGTGTGTTAAAAAAACAGCTTGCGTATAGGTAATCAAACACTGGAAAAATCATTTAAACACTTTCTTATAAAACTGTGAACTTTTCCACTGAAATATGTTTCTAATAACAGTACTATTGCCATGCTATAGGTGGCAAGTGTGCTAAAAAAACTTCTTACGTATGAGTAATCAACAACTACAAAAATTACTCATACGCTTCCATATAAAAGCGTGAAGTCTTCCACTGATATATGTTTCTTACAACAGTTTAATTAACAAGCGATAGGTGGCATGTGTTTTAACAAAATCTACTTACGTTTGAGTAATCGACAGCTAGAAAAAATCGCATCAGAGTGATATAAATATAAAAGAATAAAATTTTTCTACTTTTAACAGTGGAATTATCATATGATAGCTGGCATGTGTGTTAAAAAACGACTTGCGTATAAGTAATCAAACACTAAGAAAAATCACTCATACGCTATCTCACTGATATATGCCTCTTAAACAGTTCAACTCTGAAGCGGTAGGTGGCATGTGTGCTAAAGAAACTTCTAACGTATGAGTAACTAACAACTAGGGAAAATCACTCATACGCTTCCATATAAAAGCGTGTAGTCTTTCACTGATATATGCCTCCTATAAAAGTACAACTGTCATGCGAAGGTTGACATTTATGCCAGTTGCAAAATCTCCTTGCGTATGAGTTATCAACAGCTAGGAAAAATTGCTCATGCGTTTTTGCATAAGAGCGTGAATAAAATTACCTTGGATAGGTCACATGTGTGTCTTTTCAAATCACCTACGTACGTGTGAGTAATCAACTAAGATCATACGCCCTTAAACACTTTTAAAATAAAATATATTATAAGTCCTTTTTTCAACAGTCCCATATTATTTTTCATAATGTTTTTCACACACATTTAAAACTTCTCAAACCAACAAAGAAAAAATGTCGCTCTGGCAAAGCTATGCTTAAATACTATGTATCCCTCAAAAACACAGCTATAACGCCACTCTTTCCAATTAATATCCTTTGTCTGCCTTAGGGCATCTCTGTTCAAAGACATAGCTCTGCTTGTAGCACTTGAAAAAATCCTTGCTTCAGTCTCGCCAAACAAAGTTAAAACAAACAAATCGTTTTAGGCCATCTACAACATTTGTAGTAGTTCGTTACATTTGTTGTTGATGTTGCTATTGTTCTACGACTTGTCTTTGTGTTGTTATTACTGTTGTTGTCATTATTCATGTTCTTGTTGCGGTTGGCCCGCCGCTGTTGCTGCTGCTGTTATAACTCTTGAACACCACTGACAGTTACAATGCTCTTGGGGTATTTGCAGCCAAGTACTATACTGCTTAAATGTCCTTTTAGATATTTTTACTTTTTGGAACGTGCCACAAATAGTTAAATATAAATATTTCTTATTTGTTGCTACTATTTAACTTTATATCTCAGCACAGCAACAATAGGGGCATCATCACTTCGTTTCAAGCAACAGAGTCTATTAAACTGAGAGTGTGTTTTTTTGTGCTTATTTTATACTTTCTTCTTCTTCCATTAATCTGAGAAGGAATTGCTGAGAGTGGAGGAGGAGTTAGTTATGTCTCGAAATAAATGTGTTAAGAGTGGTTTGTGGATATGGACAGGAAGTGTTGGCTTGGCATGTGTTCATCTTAAATGACCAGTGGTTTCCGGTCAATTGTTCTTTGTGTGCGTGAGTGTGTGTGTTTGCGTGTGTCTCTGATTATGATTATTATCATTGACATGACTGTTACGTGCTATTTGAACATCTGACATGGTTTTTGTATCATGTCAGTACATTGTTAACGCTTTGGTCTATTCAATTCAATCGTTGTCAATGGCAAGTGTGGTTGTGGCTAGAACGGGTGGGCGGAGGAGGTCGGATGTGCAGATCTTGTTGATTATATGGTATAAGGTTAAGAAATGAGAGATTGTAAGTTTGTGGCATAGTCTTTAATAAAATTAAACTTTGCATTACGGCAAATTTAATGTAAAAAGAAGGATTTCTGTAGCGGTACTGTAAAATGTGTAAATATATACCGTATACCGTAATATCTGCAAATACTTGAACCGACTTGAACGTAAGAGTTTTTAGGTTCGAATATCTTTAGGACTTTCCAGTTGCTTACGTCGAGGCTGGAATTACACAGCTCCAGAATCTCCAGGATGGCCTTGTGGTCCCTGGCGATTTCGTTCGGTATATTGATGTGACCCTCAGTTCACAGTTCATAGAAAGTTCTTTTTACTAAATTTTGACGTACTTCCATAACAATACCCCTCGCTTGTAACAATACCCCTCGCTTACGTGCCATTTAACTAAGCTGGTCTTTAAACGTATGAGTAATATAAATTCAATTTGGACCTAAGACGTATGTGTAATATTTATTCAATAGGATCTTTAAACGTATGAGTAATATAAATTCAAGTTGGTCCTAAGACGTATGGGTTATAATAATTCAGTATACTATAATTAGGACACAATGGCGTATAAGTAATGTTCTGCGTTCATTCAGAGTACAGAGTATTTATCACTACCCACTCTTTCATTCAATTCATGCCAACAGTTTCTCCATATCTTAACAGTATTAGTGCGTATGGCATAGGATTATTTCAAAAACACACACCTTTTTTTAATGCCTCGACTTGGACCCTAATGTAAGCTCATAAAACACTCCTGTGGTCACATTTACTTTATATGACCAACAACATTTTCTTGTTTTTTCCTGCCCCAAATTTAATTAATTATCCAGCTTGTTTAATGCAATAATACCAAACTCCAGCTCCGCACAAGACAAAACCAAAAACAATTAATAATTGATTTTCGATTTCTTTCTGGTCTCTGTTCGGATCCTTTGGACAAATATATAATACCTTACATTTATTACAATATCCTTTTTCATATTAAATTTGGGGTTTTATCAATGCACAAGAAAAAGAACCAAAACAATTTATTTGTGAAAAATCATTTGTTAGTCTACTGGTGAAGATGAAGAGAAAGAGGGAGTGAGGATATGGCAAAAAGCAACCTCCAAACACCTGTACATGTTTGGGGTTTAAACACTTTGGCTACAGCCACAAATTCTCTGTAGTTTGTGGTTGTAACAGGTAGTATGTATTGCGCGTGCACCTGACATACATGGACACCCAAAATGCAGACCGCAACAGAAAAATAAGGACTACAAATCCTGACAATCCAGTAATTCATACAGGAGAACTATGTTGTGAATATATATGCAAGAAAAAAAGGAAGAAAGTTTAACTTGTTTTTATGGTTTACTAGAGTTTGCTGTGTAGCAACTGTTATACACTCACACACATGCACACACTGAGCTGTGTAGACTGCGTTTCTCTTATGATATGCTTTGGTTATATAATGCTTATCATGTGCTTAGTTCTGTTTATGTGTGTATATCATTGTATATGTATCTTTCTGTTGTGCTGCTTTCATTCATTGTCAATCTTTAGAAATAATATACAATAGTGTTAAATTGTAGAAGAATTTTTCATGACAAAAATGTATGTATTTCAATAAAACGCATATTTTTCCTGTCCATTTTTATATCTAAACAATGACAAATAAATGCTATTTATTGATATTCAGAAATTGAAGCATGGGAGAGTAAAGGGTGTTAAGCTGTGGGAAAGGGTGATAATATGAAAATTATAAATAGTGGCATAAAATATTGGAGCAATCAAAAAGTTGAAAATTATTAAGTTTCCACCGAAAAAAAAATTTAAATAAAAATATGACTTTAAAAGTCTTTCCCTCTTAAATTCGCTTAACATTAAAACGACAGCATGATTGTTGGATTATTCAAGAACTTCAATGTTATATCTCTACCTTTTCACTGTCATTTAACTTTCCCCCTCAGCCGTTGTCATACCAATTCCAATCCTGCCATTGAAACTCTTCTGATTCACATGGCTACACTTTATTAATACGAAATTTATTCATTCAACTAAACTGTCCAACTGCACATGATTTGTTTTGAGCTCTCTGTCTGTTGTTATCGAATATTTATAAAAGTATTGCAGCACCGATGCATAACATACACCAATACACTTATAAAATCGAATCAAATCATTCAATGCACTCTAGTATTCACAATAAAACTTGTACAAGCAACAAGAATAAGAGAGAACATGAGAGCGAACATGAAAAGAAGAGTTGCTGAGGGGTACAGAGAGGCAGGGGGTACGTCAAACAAAGTGTACAACATAAATCACTCATAAATCCTATTTGTGTAAAAAGGAACTCTTAAATTATTACAGTGTAGATATATGTCGAGAGAGTAGTTGTGAGTGTGTGTGTGTGCGAAGCCATCACCTTTACTTGTACAAATGAAACAAACAGCAAAGCACCGCATAATATTTGCAACTGGAAGTTTTTGCTTAACACTGTTACGTTTGTAAGGGCAATGTATGCGTACGTCTATATATGTGTGTGTGTGTTTATAAGAGTGAGTGAATGCGTATATGGGTGTTTGTTGCCTGATTGTTTATAGCATTGCCTGCTATTGCTGCTGACGCTGACGTTGACGATGACGATGATGGAAAACAATGATATATACCGGAAAATTATATCAGATGTTTTACAACACAACAACCCCAAAAATGTAAATGTCTGATGATCCGCTGATGTTGATTGTATACTATTATCGTGGCATTGTATTCCATCAATGTGTTGTTGCTGCTACTACTGCTGCTGCTGATGTGGCCACTGTTACAAATGCGCGCGTGTGTTTGTGAATTGTATCCTGATGACATGACTCCTCATGTCACGCGTATAATGATCCTTGTGATAACGATGACGATGATGGCTGGCTGGTATTGTTGTTGTTGTTGCCAAGGGTTGTCGTTGTCGTTTTAGCGCAAAAATGTTGTTGACAATTTATTCTGCTGTTGCCCCGCTTTAATGATATGTATGTTGTGCACCTTTATCACCATCACCACACACATTGTCCTTGTTGTCCTTGTCGTCGTATTTAAAAAGTTTTGCACCAAGTGTTTGTGCTGTTTTTGTGCGAATTCACAAAATGACAGGTGGTTTTTGTGCAAATGAGCATAAAAATGGAAAAATCGGTTTGCATATTTGTGAGGCTGTGATGCTGCTGATGCTGCTTGTTTCACGTCGAATTTGACATTAGAATTAATTGTTTGGGATCTACAATATTTGCATAATGTGACGCTACAAATTTGTTAAGGAGGTCACAAGGGTTTTATGGCCCATTACACGATAGAGTGATAACATGGTGCTTAACAACACTATGCCGAAGGTGGTGTGTAGAGGGGACACAGAGGCGAAAAAGGTGTTTGTTATGTTAAAAGAATTTTAAAGAAATTTTTGGCACGTGAAATGTTTCGAAATGACTAGAAAACCATTTAATGTATTCATTAGTTTGAGTGTAAATTGAAATATGAAATTCAACTAGGATCGTTAGCAGTTTTCTTGGGAAGTTGAAAGGGTAAAGCGGTGAGTGTTGTGATGGTATAAAAGGAACTAAAAAGGAGGCTAGGTTTGGATGATTGAAAAGAGGAAATTAGACGAGGTATGTTACGAAGGGTCGGTAGGTTTGGAGAGAATTAAAACTACTAAGCACAAATGGGTTCTGTGGAAGTTCAGCAGAAATTTTTCTTACTTTAGCCTTAATTAGAGGCATGTCAAATTATCGGGTAAACTCGGAAAATTCTTATAAGTTCTACATCAAATCCAATCTATATATTACACCAATTTGATAACAATCAAAGTTGGAAAGAATTGCACGCAGTATACTGACAATAACTCTGTTATTACTCTGACGTATGATGAATATTATTAATGGTAAAGGCAATTAATATTACTCATACTTTATAATTATTACAGCAGTAGAAGTTAGTAGAAGTCGACCCACTGGGGCTGATAGCGGCGTCATGATTAGAACAAGCGACTATCATGCTGGAGACCTGATTTGGAGCCCTGTTATGGTGCAGTTACATTTATTTAATCGGTGGCCTACTCGATGTTGTTGACAGTAACTTCTGAGTAGTCAGTTGACATATCTAGTTTAAGAGTCTTTACAGAGGGGGCATTTGGAATCATCGTTATACTGTTGTCATCGTTAAAAGCAGGTTAACGAACATAAATTTGATAATCTCCCTCATATTTTATTACTGTGACGTATGATTAACATCAGTAGCACTAATGGCAATAAATATTACTCATACTTTGCAATAATCAAAAATAGACAAATAAGAAAGCTAGACGATGAAAATTTGGTCATGGTCTTTAAAAATATTAATATCAATTAAACAAATTATATTGCTCATACGTTGGAAATATTAGAAACAGAAAATGTACGGTAAAAAAACCTTTGGATGTTGTTATAACCTAAGGAGTTGAAAGAATTGTCATATTTAGTAAAAAGTTTTTAAAATAGCTGACATTTGGAATCAACGTTAAACTGTAGGTGACGTCGCGGGTGTCTATAAACATCTAAACAAACGAAAAACCGAAAAGCTCTCCCTTATTTAATTCATTACATGAATGTGACAAAATTCGATTTTATTACTGTGACGTATGATAAATATTAATAGCAGTACCTTCAATTAATATTACTCATACTTTGCAATCAACAAAGAGGGACGAGTAAGAAAGCTAGACGAAGAAAATTAGGTCATGGTCTTTAAAAATATTAATATCAATAAAAAAATTACATTGCTCATACGTTGGAAATATTAAAGTAACATTGAGTACCCGCGGGGAGAGCGGATACCCAATGAAAGGAATAACGGGTTGGGTACCCGCGGGGAAAGCGGGTACCCGGGAAAAGGAATTGAGTAAAAAGAAAGGATGCTATTCCCTAATACAAGGACTGCCTCTGAGGCTGTCCTTGTTGCCCTTTTGGGACGCGAGGCACCGCGCTAGGGGGAGTCAGCGCCTTTGGGCACTAATTCACAGTATAGGGGAAGGGGGAGGAGAGGTTCTTTTTTCTTACTTACCACCTTGCTGGAAATCGACAATCATGTTCATTA
Organism: Muscina levida; assembly: GCA_964034835.1. Lineage (NCBI taxonomy): Eukaryota > Metazoa > Arthropoda > Insecta > Diptera > Muscidae > Muscina > Muscina levida. The sequence goes on from OZ035882.1 coordinate 150,063,726, forward strand.
GTCTTGCGGTTGGTTGTAACTCAGCCCTTTTTCAGTCTCCAGCCACCTTTTATTTATTTTTTCCATTATTAATTTGATTATTCTACGTTTTTTTTATATTTACTTTACCCGACATTACATACATATATCATTACTGCGCCGTTGTCCAAAAACCCAAACTGCAATTCTGCCGATCAGCAAAATAGGGCGTTCAACTCATTCATTTTTCCCACGACTTTGTCCATTTATGTAATAAGCAAACGTCATGCGGAAATCCAATGAATGCAATTCGACCTTATTTTGTCAACATACAGACGGACGGAGCAAGAAAACAACTGGAACAACGAATGGCTATCGTTGTACTTGCTCCAATTTCAGTTGTGTTTTTGTGCAACGACACCAAAAATACTTAATTGGTAACTTAACAATTAATGACTCGAAAATATTAATGAGTTGCAATTAATGAATCACAACAAGTGCCATAAAACATAATATGGAGATTTGGAGATCTGCTGCTATGAAGCATAACAACTTTGTAATATGTCGTATGATAGTTTGGCACCTAAATACACATTGGTTTATGAAAATTAGTTCAAGGAATTTATGTAATAGCAATCAAGAAAATTAATTATCATTACTCATACTTTACATAGTAATAGATAAATGTGGCGTATAAAATTATTTGAAGACTTGATATTACTCTGCTGCTGCTCTGGTGCAAGTTAATCCTCTATAGGTAAGGGACGATAACTTAGCACCTTGTCATTGGATCACAAATTGTTTTAGGAAATTTAGGTCAGGGACTTCATCAATTAATCGATTCTTCTACGTATGAGAAATGTTAATAGCAATAAATATTATTTAATTAATATTACTCATACTTTAAAATCATAAAAATAGAAAAATGTGACATATAAAATTATTTAAATGCAAAATAATTTTCAATAGGTAAGGGACGATAACTTGGCACATTGTCATTGGGTCGGAAATTTGTTTAAGAAATGTAGATCAGGGACTTAATGCCAAATTAATATTTCTCATGCTTTACAATAATAAAAATAGAAAAATATGACTTGATACGTATTACTGATTATTATCTGATGCTGCTCTGCCGGATTGGGCCAAAAATTTGTTGGGGAAATTCAGGTCAGGGACTTGATGTCAATCGATTTTTCTACGTGGAGACTTGATATTATTCTGCTTCTGCTCTGGCAATGATCATTTTGTATAGAATTTGTTGCTGCTTTTAATGTTCTAATATAATTTAATCTCTGCAATTTCTGGATTTTCTTATGATTCTGTTCTTGCTTTGTTATGTAAATGCACAATTAAGTGCGGCACTTTTGTGCAGTTATCTGAATTTAATCCTGTGATTTAATATCAATTAATGGAGTAGTATAATATTACAAATTATTAATACGTATAAGCCTTGGCGTCCTGCAATTAGTTATTATTACTCATACTAGCAAATGTGTTTCAGAGCACTTTTACTTTATAAGACGCTGCTTTTAATATTACATAAATATTATATTAAATGCAGCTGTAGGAAATTCCTCTTTGATTAATACTTCTTACTATTACTATTTCTCAGTATTTACTTCCAATACTGTAAGTAAACTAATTTGTTATAAGCTGGCAATTATAATGTATTACTTTACTTACTTCATATTAGTATGGATTTTCAGCTACATTTACATTTAAAAAATTTAACACTTTATATGTGCATTACATATTTGCTTATCATTAACATATCATTACTACAATTCAATACGTTCCATTCACATCACTTCACGCCACCTAATATACTAATCAATTACATAGACACTGTGGTGACGCATAAGTGTTGACAGTCTATATATACGTAGCAATAAGTATACGCCGGTATGTCTTTCAACAGTGTTTGAACTGGAGGAACTCAAGGAACTATAGCGGCACTTCGGGTAATTAAACTCTTGACATAAACGACAGCTAGAGAGCTATATAGCCCCAATACAAACATACGGCTGTTACGACCTATACCATCAAGCAAAGGATGTGTAAGATAAACACATTCACCTTAACTGCTATAAATACCCACGCACACATATGTCAAATCATACCTTGAGCATTGGCAATCATGCGTGTAGATATTTATGTATTTACGTCTATCAACAAATGTTCATGATAGACAAGCAATTAAGGATATCTCAGAGGTAGTCAAATGTAAACAGATACTCGTCTCTAACCATAAGAGCGATGAGTGTGAATGTATACAAAGCATATGGAGCAGTAGAGACAAACATCTTCTTGGGTGATAGTTATGCGCTGAGACGTTCAGATTCGAGGGGTATCACGTTTTGTAGAATAACAATATTTGTTGTAGTGTTGTTATGTGTTCCTGCAAATAATTTGGACGTGGTTACATATGAGGGTGACTGTAGTCAAATTTGAACGAAATTATGACAAATTAATTTGTTGTATGCATAAGATTTTTCATGCGTTATAATTGTGCACTTTGTAGTGGCAATTGAGGAGACAAAGGAAGGACATTAAGTAATTTCTTTGCTGAAGTAAGAAAGAAGGGGCATAACCGATGTTTTTAGAAAGATGGATGAAAACTTTTAGAAAAATAAATGATCCTGGAAAATATTGCTATGTTACAAATATCAAACATATGACATAGGGTTTTTCCATGTTAGATTTCAAATTAATATTACACATGCGTAATATCATTTGGAGATTTGATATTACTTCTTTTCTACTCTTCTTCTTCTGTGATTGGTACCCAGTGAAGTGATCGAACTCACTGTGTAACTCAGACGTATGATTAATTTTAATAGTATAATAGTAATAGTATTATTCATACGTAACTACAAAGCTAGAAGAGACCGGGAAATATTGAAATACAACTAAATTTATATTAAACCTACTTTGTAAACAACAAAGAAGCCACGAGTGGCATGGACTTGATATGTTAATAGCAGCACGTACAATTAATACATTACAAGTTGGAAGTATTTCAAAATTGTAGTTCTTTGCTACTACTCACTTCAAATGTACTACGGCCCACTCCTTAATGTGAGTACTACTTTGACATAAGATAAATATTAAAATGAGCACAGGAAACAATTAATATTACCCATACTTTGTAATGATCAAAGTAACAAAAAGTGACAAAGGGAATCGTTTAATGACTTTGTGTTACGCAGTAACTATTACAATGAGTATAGCTTATATCAAATTACAATAGTAGTAAGTATAAGATATTGTTATTAAGAGTAACAAATGTATTTACATTTATATTAAACACACTTTGTAAATTACAATGGCGTATGACAAATATTAATAGAAGTAAACATTTAGAACTGGATATTCGTTATATATATCATATTGCTTTCATATATTATTATTTGATTGAATGAATTTACAGTAAAATTAAAAATACTTTGTATACAACAAAACAGTGGCTGTTTTGGCATATAACAGCATTTGAATATTTGATATCAATGCGCTGTTACTATGACGTATGACAGATATTAAAAGCGGTATATGCGATTAGTATTACTAATACGTATAAATAAAAGTGAGAATGACTGGCATATGATAAATGTTAATAGCAGTAAACATATTGAACTGCATATTTGTTATATAAGGTTGTCAAAAAAGTTTTGCGGTATTTCCGCAAGCTTGTCTTTGCAAGTGCGTAGTTCTAGTTGTATTCGTCGCATCGGTTCACGCTAGAGCTTTTTGGAAAGCTCTTTTCACGCGCTAACACGTGTTTGATTTATTGTTGTTTGTTTTTAGTCGTTCGTGAGTTATAGCGTCGCAAACATGGAGCAAAATAAAGAGAAAATACGGCATATTTTACAGTACTACTACGATAAAGGCAAAAATGCATCTCATGCTGCCAATAACATTTGTGCAGTTTATGGACCCGATACAGTTTCCATTTCCACCGCACAACGATGGTTTCAACGATTTCGTTCTGGTGCAGAGGTGATCGAAGATGCGCCACGGTCCGGAAGGCCTGTCGTCGAAAATTGCGATAAAATCGCTGAATTGATCGAAAGAGACCGGCATAGTAGCAGCCGTAGCATCGGCCAAGAACTGGGCATGAGTCATCAAACCGTTATAAACCATTTGAAGAAGCTTGGATTCAAAAAGAAGCTCGATGTATGGGTGCCACACGACTTGACGCAAAAAAAGATTTTTGCCTGTATGGATGCATGCGAATCGCTTCTGAATCGCAACAAAATCGACCCGTTTTTGAAGCGGATGGTAACTGGCGATGAAAAGTGGGTCACTTACGACAAAGTGAAGCGCAAACGGTCGTGGTCGAAAAGCGGTGAAGCTGCCCAGACGGTGGCCAAGCCTGGATTGACTGCCAGGAAGGTTCTTCTGTGTGTTTGGTGGGATTGGCAGGGAATCATCCACTATGAGCTGCTCCCCTATGGCCAAACGCTCAATTCGGACCTGTACTGCCAACAACTGGACCGCACTCATGCAGAAGAGGCCATCTTTGATCAACAGAGGCCGAATTGTCTTCCATCAGGACAACGTCAGGCCACACACATCTCTGGTGACGCGCCAGAAGCTCCGGGAGCTCGGATGGGAGGTTCTTTTGCATCCACCGTATAGTCCGGATCTCGCACCAAGTGATTACCACCTATTTCTGTCCGTGGCGAACGAGCTTGGTAGTCGGAAGTTGGCCACAAGAGAGTCCTGTGAAAATTGGCTCTCTGAGTTTTTTGACAATAGGGAAGCGAGCTTCTATAAGAGGAGCATTATGAAGTTGGCATCTCGTTGGGAACTCGTCATCGAACAAAACGGCGCATATTTGACTTAAATCGCATTATTATAACCAATTTTATGAACAATTGAAAATTCAATAAAAATACCGCAAGACTTTTTTGACAACCTTATATATAACATATTGCTTTGTATATTATTATTTGACTGAATGAATTTACAGTAATATTATTAGTAGTAAACATATAGAACTGCATATTCGTTATACATAGAATATTGCTTTGTATATTATTTTTTGATAATACAACTAATCCTTAGAAGATGAGGTATTAATGGCTGCCAGTGATCAAATTATCATGTTAGGCCCATAATGTGATGCCACGGCCCATTCCTAAGTAACGGTATTTTCATTTATGATAAATATTAAAATCCTTGAAGAAACCAATTAATATTGGTCATAATTTGTAATCGTCAAATTGACAAACAGTAGCAAAGAAAATCGTTTGAAAACTTTATGTTACTCATTTACTGCTGTGACGAGAAGACTTTTAAATTAATATTACTTATATTTAGTAAACAAAACTAACGGCACCTACTTGTTTAACGACGAATGCGAACGCCACTGTTTGAGAGGCTTTTTACTATACATGCTGATAAACTCGACACATGATACTGCGAAGTTGTTGTCGACAACATCGAGGCGGCCGGCAATGAAAGACAAATGTAGATGACTGGAGGCGGGAATCGAACTCGGGATCTCACGCATGGTAGTCTCGTGTTCTAATTACTATGCCACGGCCGGTCCCTGACGTATGATAAATGTTCACAGCAGTACATACAATTTATGTTACTCATACGTAGTAATAAAAGTTAAAACGATTTGGAAGTAGTGATTATTTGTTGGTACTCTAAAGAGCGATAAATACTTATGGGAGAAGACGGTGGAAATTCTTTACTGCATCACGTTGATAATTTTGAATTTGCTTTGAGAAATCTAAAAAATTTACACCAGATATCACATCATATCATCACATCACAAAGTTTGATGGTTGAAACTTTTGTACGGCCTTTCGTTTTTTTACCACTTTTGCCAGCTCATAAAGGTTCCAGTAATATCCCTCATATTATCACTGTAATCCTTACAATATTCCAGCACACCCTAAAGGAAAATAATAAGGTGTAGTGTCATTGGAGACTTGATATTGTTGTGTTGCTACTCTGACGTATGATAAATATTAATATTAGTACATACAGTTGTTGTTACTCATACGTATTAATAAAAGCTAAAACGTTTAGGAAGTATTAAATATGTGTTGGTACTCTGATGAGCGAAATAATAGCCAAAATTCTTCACTGCATCACGTTAATTTGAATTCGCTTTGAGGTAGCTACAGAATTACTCCAGATATCAAATTTTTACATCGTAATCTGCAGTTGACTTCATTATTTTCGTAAGATGCGGAAAATAGTATTAAAGTCTGATGGTTGAAACTTTTGTACAGCCTTTTGTATATCACCACTTTTGCCAGCTCATATAGGTTCCAGTAATATCCCTCATTTTACTACTGTAATCCTTACCACTGTAATTCTTCCTCAAATAAAATAATAATGAGTAATACTGTAATTGTGTGTTACTATTCTGACGTATAACAATTGTTAATAGTGCTACATACAATTATCGTTACTCATACATAGTAAAAAAAGTTAGAAAGATTAGGAAGTTTTATTTATTTGGTACTACTCTGACGTATGATTAATATTTATAGAAGTACAAAAAATAATGCAAAACATGCAAACTTCATGTTTGATTTGATATAGCTAAATATTGTACGCCATATACCAAATTTCTCCCCATAACCTAATGCTATGTTTATTTTTCTCGCAAGAGGTTCCTCATATTACCAATGTTCAATATTCCTTACAATATTCCAGCACAGCAGCGAAGATGTTAATGCAAACATAAACTACACTACAAATTAATATGCCCACATTGTCAATTGCTACAAACCTAAATCCCCATACTCCTCCCCACTGTACCCTTTTGACTACTCCTTTGTAACAAAGCATTTTACTAATAAGCGCGTTATTTATGGCCAACGCAAATCGTATGTTATCGTCTATCGATTTTACTTACAACAACAACACTAATTGTTTGGCACAACAAGACAACCAAAAATATTGGAAGCGTACATAAATTTGCAGTTCAAATGACAGCCAGGACATTATCATTAAGCAGCTTGATATCTGTGTAAAATTGTTATCAGTAAACTTGGCGCTCCATTTAATATAGGCAAAATAATTTACATATATTATCTAGTAGTTGAATGTAACATAAATGTAGACAAACTTACGGAATGTGATGAACTTTACCCCCTCTTAGTGTCAAGTAGAGGCAAAAGAGAATTTGTTGCCTTTTAGGCACAGCTATTCTCAAGGGTTCAATATTCTGGCATACATTTACACTGAATTACGTATAACGATGATTAGTTTTGGGGTTTGTTCAGCTAATTTATGTCTGCTGCTATAGCAGAGTATTTTAGTAAAATTATTCAATTTTGTTCGTCTTTCTAAAATTACACATTTTTGATGATGTTGCTGTGAACATTACTATAAATCATAATTAATCGTATATCATAGATATTTGGTTAGGGCTCTGCAATTTGCTTAACAATCTTGAAATATTAATCGCTTAATAATGCCAGAAATTAGCACAGACACTAATTTATGCAGTAAAATATTTTATAAAGTTATATGAAAGCTTAGACGATGGAAGAAAGTAAATAAGGTATTAATGTCTGTAATTTATCACAAATGATGTGCAAAAGGAATGTATCTAAGAATATCCAGTTATTTATGTATGAATATAAATGAGGACTTAAGGTTAGGGATAGAAAATGTAGAAAACTAATTTTTATAAATTATGAAGTTTTGCTATATAGATGTAAAAGGAAAGGAAATGAAATAAACATCGAGAAAAAATTAAAACTAAGAAATTCTGTTCATCTGAGAGTGAGTCTAAGATCACTAAAATTAAAGAGAAATAGGTATGGTTTTGAGAAGAAGCTACTTGCTGAGCTATTGGTAAGAAGTAGGCGATAGCTATGGACATAAAAATGTCCATAATCATTTTAGAAGATGATTGTTGTTAAAAGCTTTAAGTTTTATATTTAAACGTTAAATAAATCCTGATTTCACTACATAACACCATTTGATAATATACGATTATTAGTTCAGACTTTAGATATAGACTGTAGACATGGAGAAAACTAATTTGTCAGATTTTTTTTTTAATATTTCTCTCCTTTTTCTCTTATTTTTTTATACCAAAACTTGCCTGCAATGCGAAACAACACTATGTAACTCGTTGCGTGTAAATTATTATTAATCATACGTAGACACAGTTATAGTTTATATTACTCATACGTCTACATAGTGGAGGCTTAAATAGTAGTGGTAAAAAATGGTTTAAAATAGTTTTTAAATAGCTGATTCGAACATTTCTTCAAGTGGTGAGACAATTTCAATGACTGTAAATCGTGTGTTGCCATAGATATAAAATAATTGGATAGAAAAGCAAACCTACGAAATTGAATTTGTGTAAATTTTTATTACTCATATGTAAATACATACATAAATATTGAGTTATTGCAATGCAAAGCAACACTATGTAATTCGTTTCGTGTAAATTGTTATTAATCATACGTAGCCACAGTTATAGTTTATATTACTCATACGCCTACATATTGGAGGCCCAAATAGTGGGTTGTAATTGCCGAAAAATTGTTTATAAGTTTTTAAATAGCTGATTCGAACATTTCTTCAAGTGGTAATACAATTTCAATGGCTGTTAGTCGTGTGTTGCCATAGATAATAAATAATTGAATAGAAAAGCAAACGTACGAAACTGATTTTGTGTAGATTATTATTACTCATACGTAAATATGGTTAGAGTTTATGTTACTAATACGTCTATGTATTGAAGAGTAATATAGTACCTGGAATTACTATACAGTCGAAACTCTCTATAACGAATTCCAATGGACTGGATATTTACTTTGCTATAAAGTAGCGTATTTGTAGTAGTCACTTATTTTGGTTTAAAGTAAATTTTTTCACTTTTCTTCTTCAATATAATTTTATAATACATTTAAAGAAGTAAACACAGTATGTATAGCGATATGCAAAGGCAAACTAATAGCGACTGCAAGAAATGTGAGAGATGGTAATGATTCCAGTTGTCACTTGCATAGTTCGATGGTTCCCCAAAATACACTTTCAATTTTAAGGAAAATAAAGGATTCAAAGCATCTGTCTCTGCTTGTGCGTCGTGAACGCAACAAAGTACACACAGAGCAACAATATCAACATCAATAACACACAACAAAGCGACGTCGATTTCTTTTGTGTGCGTGCGTTCGTTATATGGAGATTGAAAACGCTACAATTTTGAAGTTACGGTCACAAAAATGCTTCGTTATAAGGAAATATTCGCTATAGGGAAATTCTTTATATGGAGATTATAATACACTCAAAGTAGACCCAAAGTGTTCTTAAAAATGCTTCGTAATAAAGAGAACTTCGTTATATAGGGGTACGTTATAGAGAGTTTCGACTGTATATGCTTGGAGTCGTGTGGCTACTTGTGATTCTTTTTAATTTATGTTTTTGATAATTTAGTAGGAGTTTATTGTTAAGTAGTCAACCGCCCATGGACCGGCCGTGTTAAGAACACGCCACTACCAAGCGAGAGATCCGTGGTTCGATACCCGGCTCCAGTCATCTGCATTTTTATTGCCTGCCCCCTCGAAGTTGACGACTGCAACTTTGCAGTATAGTGTCGAGTCAAACGGCATGTCCAGTGAAAGCCTCTCAAACACTGACATTTGATAGACAAGTATGTGACGTTTGTTGTGTTAATTCACAACAACTTGAGATACTATCCCATACCTCATTCCTGCTGTTTAAAGGGAAATTCAGTAAGTTTTTGTAATTCATCAAGTTATGGTTTCATTAATTCCAGTTTAATCATAGTAAAAAACACCCTTATAAAGTAATGGATAGGTCGTTAGTAAGTAGCAGTAGTATTTAAATATGACTGAATATTGAACTATCTGAGTGTATATATGTTCTCATAACTTTTGCTCAAATTTCTTCAAGTTGTGATACTTCTTTAATGACTGTTAATCAAGAGCTTCGGCATATATTTGATAATTGCGTTAATGGAACAACAATATTTTTATTAATCATACGTAACCATTTGCTACCATTTCTATAACTCATTCCTATACCTATTGGAGGTCGAAATAGTAGCGGTAATTACCAAAAATGTTTCATATATTTTCTCAAAACTTTTCCAAACATTTTATTGAGTTGTAATACTATTTCAGGGCATATTATAGATAGTAAATGTGCATTTTTACGTATGTAATAGATTTGTGTAAATCAATATTAATCATACGCTTATATACGCCCATATTTTATATCAATCATACGTAAACATGTTGGAGACTGAAATGGTAGCTCTAGCGGCCAAAAATTGTTGGATTCGTTAATTGCTAAGTTATAGCTTGAACCCAAAATTATACTCGTGAATGTTACCACGGTCATTCATTAGTTATTTTGTATACCAGAACGAATCAAAGTGTCAAGAATGCCTTGATGTAATCTTACTCCCATCAAAGCTTGAAGTTCCTACCTACATGACTAATCAATAATGTTTATGTCCTTAGATATAAATCTTAGTTGTTGTTACAATGTCAGAGCAAAATAAACAATCATATTACCTTGAATTTTTGTAATGCCACATAAACATGCCCTCCTTTATAATATGATTGACAAGTCAGTGTTAACTGTCATTCTAGATAATAATATAATCAATATGTCGACATGTTTTTTTGTGATTTCTACTCATGTGATTAGCATTTGATATAACCGCCCTAAGGTCAAATAAATTACTCATTCCTTTGACCTATTCATTGTGTAATACCTTAATGAAAATATCAGCTACTACATACAATAGTTTGCCATCAGTTGCAACATTTGTACGTAGATCAATAATATATATTTTATCGTTGTCATTCCTTGAACTCCTTCCTAGTCTCTCCTTATCATAATTTTCCCTCATTTGAAATATTTGTATGTATGTCTATAATATATGTTGTAATTTTTTTTGTAAAGCTCTTTACCTTTCAATAATTTTATACGAATAAAATATTTGTATGTATATCAATAATATATGTTGTAAATTTTATGAGTTAAGCCCCTTTTACAACTTGACAAGACCTCATACATATTAATTATTTCTATATTATTACTATTCTACTTTAAATGATTTTTAATTATATACCATTATCATTCAAACCAACTATTATTTGTTTGCCTATGTGCAGAATTCATGTAAAAAACAAATTTACACATTTTGTTTTTCCTTTTTCAATATTTGCATTTACTCTCACTCTCACCTCTATAAGCTGCACAAATTTTTTCTTTGAAATGTTTCCACTTCTTTTAACATTTAATAGCCTGATGTTGATCTAATTTTCTGTCTTTGAATAGAAAACACATATGAAACACAAATCATACTCTAGCCAGTGGCATGTATTTCATTTAATGGCATTAAATCATGTCCTTTGAAAGTGTTAATTGCTTTCAGTGCAATGACTTTATAAGATATTGAGAAAAGTAATCAGTTCAAAACGATATTCAATGAGTTATGTGAATTGGTGTGGAAAAAGAGTAGTCAGAACTCTTTGACATCTTATCAGAATATAAATCAAGTGTATCCTTAATATAGAATGGTATGAAGACACATCCTTAACTACATGTATGTAAAAATGAAAAGAAATGGCAAATTACTATACCATATAAAACTATATATTACTAATCTGTTTTTAGTTTACAAATGATGTCATATGAGTTATATGAATACTATACCAAAATACGTATGATTAATATCTATCTCTTGTATAATGAAAAAGTCACTTGGTTGCAGAGCACTGATTTCATGAGAGTATGTGATAAATACTTCATGGGTAATATGTTGAAAAAGATATTCAGAAAGTATCGAAATTGAATGACATGTATGTATTAGTATGGAATAAAATGTAGTCAAATATATGACATAAAATCAATGTACATTTCAAGTACTTGTCAGCATTTAATGGATAGAAGATTCATTTAGCCGGAATTATGTATGGGTGTGGAAAAAATTTACCCGTCAAAACTTTTGAAACATAGAGAGAACCAGGATATCGAAAAATTCCAGAGATAGAGGATGAATCCCAACAGTTCTATCAAAGGGGAGACTGATGCTTATCCTAGCGAACCTGATTGAACATTATCAGTGTGACTTTATATCTAGTACATGTACGACGGACCAGATATTCTCACTACGATAAATCCTGGATAAGACCCAAGAAATTCAGAGCAACACCTTATCGACTGCAAAGCTGCATTTGACAGTCCGATACGACAGAAACTATAAGACGGTATAAAGAAAGACACTCGTGAAGTCTTTGCTTGGAAACCAATTAACCATTTCAAGGCATATTATATATTAATCATACGCCTACGGATGGATGTACTATTCATATCACTCATATGTCTACATTAGTAAACTAACAGCGAATGTATGTATTACAGGCGTTATTTTTCATATAATATATTAATCATACGCCTACGGATGTATGTACTATTATTATCACTCATACGTCTGCATTAGTACACTAACTGTGAATGTATGTATCATATGCTTTATTTTATTTTTCATATTGTATATTTATCATACGCCTACGTATGGATGTACTATTCATATTACTTATACGTCTACACTAGTAAGCTAACAGTACCCAATTTTGTATAATCCCCGTACAATATAAGCACTTCCTCTACCATTCTATAATAAATACTAACTATCGAACGAATCCCCTTATCTGTTTTTCTACCTTATTATCTAGTAAAATGAATTTTTTAACCATTTTGTCATATTTAATATTCGCGCAACAACTTTAAGGTCATTAACTAAAGTATTCTGCAACATTAACGTGCAACTTTTATGTGGCTGTTGTGTGTGTATGGCACTATCTTGTACCCCGTGAGTTGAAAATTTTGCGTTGCGCTCACAAATCCTGTTGCGGTTTTGTTACTGTTCATTCAGCGGTGATGTGTGTGTAGTTTGCTCTGCTCTATAGTTCGTTTAACTCTTTTTTTCTGCGCTCGAGTATTTAATTACTTTTCTTGTTTAGGCCAAGAAACTGTGGTTATGAGTGTTCTTGCCACCAGTTGTGGCTGTTGATGTTCCGGGTTTGTGTTTTTGTGGTAAATGATGTGGCATAGCATGGGAGACCACATACAACATTTCCGCTAAATATGTTGAACGCTAAAAGATGGGGGTGTTTTACGTTACTCGTGTGTGTGACACCACAGGGGTTATGTGAGAAGAGGGGGGCGTGATAAAGGAAAAAAGCGAGGAGGAAGGTGAGCGGGAAGAGGGAGAGGTAATGGAAAAATTAAAGTTGCATTATGTGGAGAGAGTTGACAAAAGGTGGTGCAACATATTTAAAGTTAAATTTAGATACTAAGACAGTTGTTCAGAAACATTTAAAATTGCTATGAATTTATTATATAAATGTTGATTTGGTTTTTGTGCTACATATCGTTAATACAGTAAGACGTATGATTGATACTAATTATAAACTGTACTGCGTATGATTAATATAAATTATTGTTTTCTAATATCTTGTTAAGATTCATTTTATAAAGAGCTTAAGATGTATGATCAATATTAATAACAAATTATACTACGCATGATTGATATTAATTTATTTTTCTGAAATCTTATTAAGATATCATCGAAATATAATATCAGCCGATAAATTGTTTATTATAGCAGTATGGCTAAGACTAATCCTATCGAACCTGAGTGAACCTTATTAGTGTGGCTTTACATTTGGTACATCTACGACAAACCAGATATTTTCACTACGACAAATCCTGGAAATGACCCAAGAAATGCAGATCAACAGCTACCATCTGTTTATCAATTACAAAGCGGCATTCGATAGTCCGATACCACAGGAACTATTAGATGCTAAGGCTGAGTTTGGTGTCCTCTCGAAGCTGGTGATGGCAACATATTAAAAGTTCGCTTTGTTTTTGTGTTAAGTATCATTAAGAGTATAAGATGTATGATTTATATTAATTATATACTGTACTGCGTATGATTAATATAAATTATTGTTTTCTAATATCTTATTAAGATACATATCTTACAGATGTTGACGCGTATGATCAATATTAATAACAAATTATACTACGTATGATTGATATTTATACATTTATATAAAATCTTATTAAGATATTATCAATTGGAAACTTGTTTATAACAGCAGTAAGGCTGTAAGTTTGTAATATTTTTTGAAAGGCTTTTAACTTCTTTAAAACCGCTTATATTCTTCCTTAAACTAACATATTGCATATCAGTTTGTTTTTATTGTAAAGTAAATAAACATTGAATAATAAAAATAACTTTGTATTTGAAATATGAGTTTCAAACTCATTTCACAATAAATGCTCAAAACGTATGATTTATATTAATCACAAATTCTACTACGTATGATTATTATAAATGATTTTTTGCAGCTTTTTATTATGATTTCGTGAAATATTGTCAATTGCAACGAGTTCATTTCATAACAAAGCATTATGGCGTATGATTTATATTAATCTTAAATTATACTACGTATGATTATTATTAATTATTTCAATAATCCTAAATTTTACTACGTATGATTATTTGTAATTATTTTTTGCAACAGTTTATTTAGAAATAATGAAAATATATTATAAACTTATAACGACTAATTAAAGCAATAAAAATGTGACTTAGTTAACACAAAATTATTTACGACAGTATTTAATATTAAGCGTAATCCACCTATGCTTCTCCCGATGTTTTAAAAGGTATCTCTTCTTAATTTATTTTTGTTTTTTTCTACCCTATGCTACTTTTATCTCCCTAGGAATATTTCATGCATTATGCAAATTTCAATTTCCCTTACGATGTGGAATATTTTATGCATCATTTCCCCGACTATACTACGATTGCCAATAAGCAACGTTTGCTCCCTGACTGCAGCAGCTAATCTAAATGTATTGAAAATTTATTGCCATAGAAATGTTAAATAACTTTATTTACCCTTAACATGCTAACCTCAATTTATTGCATTATCACGCCAGTATAAGCAAAAACAGCAACAACAGCAACTACGACAACGAATAGTTTTACCTAAACACCAACCAGGTGCTCTATATGTAGACGTTGCATACTTCAAGGCATTACTAACTGCGAAATCTTCTTCCTTTTCTACTTCCGCTTGCAGTGAGTGAACATTAAGGCCGGATTTAATATTTATAGTTGTCTACAAGTAATGAACTGTATTATCATGATTTCATACTATATCTATCAGCAGGTTTTGCCAGTTGGTTAAGGTCTATATATAGAGTGAGCAGCCACAATTCGTTGAACCTGTGGCAGTGCTTGTTAAAAGCAGAGCGGCAACGAGAGAGGTAGAGGGAGAGTGCCTGTAGCATATTGTGTTAAGGTGCTATGTGGCCGGTTACTACGACTAGTTGTACGTGTATGTATAAATGTAAGTTGGTATAGAAAAAAGAACAAAATTTAATCAATAAATTTGTGCTTAGAAAAAGAAAAACGAAAAGAAGAGCATATAAAATGTAACGGAAGACTAAGCTTAAACTTGAGATAGCGAAAGGCGTTGAAATAAAAACAGCACTAAGAGTGATAGAAAATGAGGAAGTGGATTATAGAAATCAGAAAAGGGTGGCAAAAGATGTAGTAAATTTATAAAATCTCAATATATATAAAAAATTAAAATATAACTAAATTAATTTTGATCGTGTACCAAAATATCTACAAACTTAAATTTGTTTTTCTAAAAACTGTTTCCATAGTCTTTGATTTCAGCTTAAGTCTCTGTGTTCTTTTGTGCCACCCTTTATTCTAACTCTTTACTGTTATAGTTTTGCACTCATTGTGCTCTGTGCTCTTGCATGGTTGTTCAATGAATCTTCCCTTAGACAAGTTACTGACAGACAAAGTAGATTAATGTGATTAGTTTAAAAATACGAAAGGACGAACGAAAGCTGCAAAACCCAGGAAATGCAGAAAATGTCAGAAGCAACCATTACAAAAAATTCAAAATCTATCAATGGTAGCTGATGATGTGTTGGTAGTTGTAATCTGTGTTGCGCTTTTCTTTTGCGTTGTCTTTTTTTGAAATATTGAAGCTGCGGGTGGCAATACATTCCGTTTTGGTAATAAGAAAAATGAGTTTGGCAAAGAAAGTGAAAGTGAGTTAAAAAGTTAGAAGAAATGGAAGATAGCTTAGGAAGCGAACATTCTTTAACTTTTAAAGGAGAGTTGTTTAAGTTAAGCATAAGAAGATTTATAAGGATATTACTTTATTAGAAGTACTCGGACAATGTTAGTTCTATGTTTTGTAGTAGTTAATTACTTTCTCTTCAATCCTAGTTTGTTGTGTGAATATCGACAGTTTCTTGAAATATTTACATACTATGATTTATATTAATAAACAAAGCTATACGTATACTTAACATACGTTATTAACTACACAACGTATGAGTGATATTAATTATCAAAATAACACCAGTAACAACCAATTGGACACCAATAACAACAATTTCTATAGTGTTGTAATAAGTAGAACAGAATATATAAATATTTCATATATAAAAAGTATTACAACACTTTCGGAATTGTATGGAAGAGTGCCGGTAACGGCGGCTCACTTGGTTGTCATCTACGTATGATTGATTTCAACTAATTCGTGTTTGCACAGGTCTTCCGAAACATTTAAAATTGCAATGAACTTATAATCTTTCGTTTTTGTGCTACATATCATTAAGAGCATAAGGCGTATGATTGATAATTCTAGCAAACTGTACTGCGTATGACTAATTTAATTTATTTTTTTCTAATATCTTATTAAGATACATATCGAACACAGCTTATGGTGTATGATCAATTTTAATTACAAATTAAACTGCGAATGATTGATATAAATCTATCTTATTAAGATATCATAAACTGGTAACTGGTATAAAAGCAGAAAACCTATGACTAATATTAAACAAAAAAAGTATTAAAGAAAGTTTGTTATAATTTATTAAAATTTTGTTGCGAAATGACCTTTAATTGAATAATCAAATAAAATTTTATTAAAAAAAAGAGTTTAAAGAAATCCTTCTAAATTGCAACCAGGTCTTTTCATAATCAAGCCTTATGGCGTATGATTTATATTAATTCGTAGCAATCATACGTATTTATAAAATGTATGCAAATTGACATCACTAGAGCGAATGTTGGATATTAATAGGAAATAAGTTTGGGTACGTATGATTGATATTGTTAATTCGAATCAATCATTCGTATTTATATAATTGATGTAAATTGAAATCACCAGTGCGAATGATAGATATTAATAGAAAATAAGTTTAGGTACACTTATTGTATAATAAAGTGAACGGGAAAGATTCACCTGAGATTTATGGAAATAAACATAAGAAATACCTACTTCAAAAGCTGTAATAAGTGCGTATTATTGATGCCATATACCTCACAAATTAAGGTGACTACGCATACTGTTACTACAACACAATAGTGCTAAGACAGATTGATTGATGTTAGTCGCAACAATATTGACGCCAAATTATTGTAATATTTAGGCGCTTGTGGTGAAGGTGAATATGCTAAACATTGAAGGTAACTGGTTAACAAAATTCCTTAAACATGTCTTATGTTAAATGTATATCAATAGAAATGTGAGGCAAACAAATGCAAAGCAATATAAGAAATCAGCCTTCAAAAAAACACACGGCGAATGATTGATATTAATTCAAATCAACTTTATGCATCACTTTCATGGAATAAATTTTTGATTGCTACCAATATTCAAAGCTTCTCATCCGGTTACACTTAATGTTCTGCTCAAATTATAGTAGGACTCATAGGTAGGGCAAAGCTAAGTCATAATTGCGGAAAGTAGAGAATGCAAGAAAACGCAAGGAATCCAGGAAACTATTCAACAGTTTCAAAAATCAGATTAGAAAAGTCAAAAGGTAGTCATGGAGAAAATTCTACAGTAGTGTGGAAAATCTATTCGGAAACTAGTCGGCTATGTAGGCTGTTCTCTGTATAATCCATCGTAAATACAGGGAACAGATGGTTCATGGACAACTAAAAGTTGCGAAACCCTAGACGTAATGGTCAGGACACACTTTTCAGGCTATAAAACAGTAAAACATTTTTCAGCTCATTGATTTGGGACTCAATTCTGAGAACTGCACATGAAAGTAGGCCCAAAAAGAAGAAGTTCTGCATCATTTTTTGTGTTAAGTTACATGCCATAATAATTTAATATCGATTTGAAGTCAGTAAGTATCGTATAGGGCAATTTGTCACGTTTTAGGAAAAATCATGTGTTGTACTGTGTAAGGAAAGTGATAACCAGTCTATGGAAAACTCTGTCGGTAATACTTTCGAGATTTCCGGTATACTGATTACTAAACACCAAGTTCATTTGGCTATCAAAATCTTCCACCCTTAAAATCTCCGGAGCACGATGACTAAAATCTCGCGAATCTACAGCAGAAGATCGAAGTATTGACGCCTTGACTTTTGACAATATTAAGAGCTTGTCTGCAGCTGCAGCGATCTCCAACGAGATCGACAACGTAAAATATTGTTTTTATCTGTAAATGGATTAAGGCATCCCATACTAAGGCTATGAATTTTAGACCGATTTGTCTATCTTCTTTGCGACTTAAAATTTTGTAGAGAATAATTGATGTATATATACATATACATTTTTACAAACTAATGCTTGATTCTAGGTTAAATTGCTACAATCATCAATACGAATTTGAAACGTATGATTAATATTAATTTTTAATTCCCAGATGAGTTATGAAGTACACACGACGTATGATTAATATGTTGGAGTATCAAAAATGTTGATATAATACAAACTAAAGAAAACCTAATGCATTTTCACAGACCAATTCTGGTTTCTTAGTAAAATTGCTATACTTATTAATGAAAATATGAAAAGTATGATTAATATTAATTCTTAACTCCCATGAGAGTTATAAAGTACACAAGACGTATGTTAGATGTGTTGCAATGTCATCTACAGCATAAAATAGTAATAAAATAGGAACGAAAGGACAGTCCAATGCTTCTTTCTTGGTACAATAGCTATACTCATTAATGACAATTTGAAACGTATGAGTAATATTAACTCCGAGCGTTATAAAGTACACGATATGTATGATTGATGTATAGCTTGAAGAGACTACTAAAGGGGTCATATGTTTTAATAGCATAATTTCGATATAATAATTCATCAACAACAAATATTAAAAATTAGGCAATATACATACTTTAAACTACATTACCAAACACCTGAGTAAATTAATGTTATAAACAAATTTCAACTATGATTATATTAGCTAATCTTTACCATTATATAAAAGGCTTCCTCCAGCTTTATTCAGTAGCTTATATTAAATTCAAAACCTCCGGTGTTTTAGCAACTTAACAACATTTATAAGAAATAATCATCGTTTGAATAACTACACAATTAATTAATTTATATACCCAAAAATTTGCCCTAACTATATACAACAGAATTTTGATTTATGTTGCCTTAATTGCCAAATGCGTACAAAACTTCAATATACCAAAATTATACAAGATTTCAATATAACATCTCATTTGAAATTCCAGCTGCCAGATAAATAAATTAACCTTATAATAATGTAATAAGCTTAATGCCTTTATTTGCTGTTACACAATATTAAATCTTAATATTGAATCTCCTATATTTGCATTCTTACACAAATGCTTAAGTTTAATATCTCACCAACTCCTGCCACTTACAGATAACAGAATTCGGCAACTTTGCTAAGGATCATAGTTAAACCGGCATGACCTAAATATTCTACATTCGACATAATTGTTCCCTAAGCACCCACTTTTGCCCCATTCCTCGCTCTCACTCTGCTCTCCCCCCCCCCCATCGTTTATCGTAATCATCCATGTAAAACATGCAAATATAGCCTCAGCACCAGTAATGACGTCAAGCATCATTTTCATCCATATCATCCGCTTTTGAAAGCAAACGCCCGCAGATATGCTTTGAAAATGTTCGTTTAAATCATATTACGTATACTTAATAATTTATTGCTCATACGCCTGAGGTTAGGGAAAACGAAGAAGAAGACAAAGCGTGTTGGCTAAGACGCCAGCTGAAGCAAAATGTCACAAAATCTATGAATGAACAAACGTAAGGGAATATTTTAATAAACAGAGATGAAGTTTTTATAATAGTATTAAAACATATTTATATGTGAAAAACTATTTGGCATAAATCACGTTCTGCTGGTTAAGGGTTTCTAAAGCCAGTGCCAAAAACTAGACCGTTCAAATTATTGCAGATAAAATATTAAACACAAACCCACTTTGAAACAGCTGCACCAGCAACATCAAAAGGATAGCGGCTTAAGGATAAGGGCGGACATAGCTATCATTGTGCGCACAACAGAATAAAAGAGGGTTAGAGAAGCCAATGTTTACTATTTAAAATAAAATTTACATTTGAGCTTCCCCTCAGTTCTCTTCTTTCCTCTCCAACATGTTGCCATTTGTACACGAATACATTTGTAAATATTGTAATTTAAAATGTTACGTTTTTGTCCATTTCCCTATGTTTACGAAATGATAAAGTTTTGTTAAGGTTTCATGTGCTCTATTACAATTTCTGATCCATATTCTTGTATCCTTAACTTTATTACAATTTGCACGTGTTTTTGTTAGGGCTACAATTTGCTAGAGTTTACTCTCGCAAAACTTCAGGAAAAACTTTTGCCGGAAAAACCTCACAAAAGTTTTGTGACAAATATACTAATAACATTTTGAGGACAAATGAATTTTCTCTTCTTGCAGCAGAAGTCTTGTGGTTTCCATTTTGGTTGAAATTATAATTAAAGAAAATATAAAAGTATCCAATTGGGGAAATGGTTTGTATTTTGGGGTAAAAGAAAACATAGAAATTAGCAAGGGGGAATACAAAATTGTTATAAAGTGATTAGTAAATTAGTACTTCACTTGGATATGGTGAACACTTGGAAAATGTTTAAAGTTCAAATCATAAGCGGGAAGACCTAAAGGTAGGTGTAAAAACTGTTAGTTTTATATGTGAAGCCATATTAACTGTACTATGAATAGGAACTTTGAGCGTATGATTAATATTAATATGAAACTCAATCGAGTAGGATATTGTGATATTATAAATTGTGGATATTATTATGATTGTGGATCATAAGTCAGTTTTCATTTGAAATCATAAGCGAGAAGACTTAAAAGTAGATGTAAAAACTGTTTGTTTCATAGATGGAGCCATATAAACTATACCGTATGGTTAATATTAATATGAAACTCAGTTTGCATATGACCGACTGTTTGAATACAAGACGTATGATTGTTGTGGTATTATGAAAGATAAACCAAAATTCCGTTTACATTTGAAAAGGTAGTCGCATCGAGCAGCCAGGGCTGGTTGGAGCGGAGTTTGTAGGAAATACAAAAGCGGAGCACAATGTACGTTGTATGTAAGCGAGAGCTACCAAAACAATGATTCTTCGACTATAACCCAAATCGAACATATTGAACAAAATACAGCGTTTAAATAGATTTTATTGCCTAAAATCTATCGATTGCGTACTAATATGAGTGAGCGTATGAGTAACGTGACAAATATAAATTTATAATTCTTACCAGCTTTACCCCTATTTTCTCTCAGCCGAGTCACACTTCCGCCATGTAAGAAGGCAAAACTGCAATTATTTGAGACACACTTATCCTTAGTTGACGCTTTAAAATTTCTGGGCATTCACCCAATGTTACTGCATGAGCAGCTTTGTCAGCAAGTTACATTATTGGTCCATACTTTTATGAAGATTACACAGGAAACTGTTTACACTATTATAGTGAATGCGGTTATGTATATTGCCATGAAATTTCAATGGATTTTAGAACACCTCCAAAATCCGCTGCATCCCAAATATACCCCAAAGACATTTTTCTCTGTTGACACTTTAAAAGGTAAGGTCTTCAACAACTGTCTAGTGTCTTATGGGGACTTAAAGCAACGTATGAGTAATGTATATTACAAAATAATTATATTACTCATTCAAATGCAGTTGCGTATGAGTTAATCAGATAACGAATGTGGATAGTCACCTTTGCAGCCCAGACTTATCTTCGATGGACATTTTTCTTTGTGGACACCTTTAAAGATAAAGTTTTCAACAGAATGTCAGTGTCTCTTGAGGAATTGAAGAAACGTATTATCACTCATATATAAATTTTATTAATTATCCGAATGCAGTTGCGTATGAGTTATTTTAATAATCAGATACTGTCATTAGAGTATTGGTTATGGTACTATGATCCTGGTACGGGATCGCACGATAATGTAGACTAACTCTCACCTTCATCAATTTGTGGTATTCCTCATTAACGCGTACGACTGCGGCAACATGTCGCACCACCAAGTAGTAATTGGTTGCAGTTCGTGAAATTTATGGGCAATATGTGATATCCAAAAGAGGTGAAATTCACTGGCTCCCTTGTAGACCAGAATTGTAGCTAATGGACGAATATCTTCTATGGAGGTACCTTTAAGTTGAAGCTATCAATAGCAACCCAGTATTTCTTGAAGAATTGTAGAAACGTATGAGTGATATATTTTACGAATGAAACATATTACTTATCCGAATGCAGCTGCGTATGAGTTATTTTAATAGTAGCTACTGCATTTGCAGTACAGGTACTATTGTACTTTGATCCTGATACAGGGTCGCACGAGTACCCATGTCCATGCGATCGACCGTGACTGTCATGCTTCAATTTGTGACACCTCCATAAACTCTTTGTTTGGCAGTTTTCTAAATTTTTGGGCAAAACGTGATATCTAAAGAGTTGACACTTGCTGGCCACCTTTGCAGCCCAGACTCGACTACGCTTTCAACTTCTTATTTAGGGATATCTTAAAAGTACAGACTTCAACAGCAACTCCGTGTCTCAAGGGGAATATACATTATTATAAATGAATTAATATATTTATACAAATACAGCTGCGTATAGTTGTTTGATTAAGTTAACGATTGTGGTTTCAGCAATATCCAAGGACTCATCCATTGAAATTTTCTTAATATTTGGCCAACAATTATATAAAAAACAGGAGACATAAACTGGCCACTTTGACGCCAGACTTATCGCCAATGAACTTTTTACTTTGGGTGTTACATATCAAGTAAAGTTTTCAACAGCAACCCCAGTGTCTCCTGGGTAATTTAAGGACCGCATTTGCGATAAAATGCAGTTCATTCCTTTAAACACCCATCAAGCCATCCATATCAAGGATAACACATAGATAATGGAATTTGGAATGAAAATATTGACAACTTCTGTAATAAATAAGTAGTTTTCACCTCAATTATTTAGTTCTTTAAACCAACTTTATTAAATACATTTACTTTGAAATACCTCACATATGCTATGATCCTGGTCATATGAGTAATTTGTACAATAATCTCATTTTATTGCGTATACGAACGCAGCTGCGTATGAGTTATATTAATAAGAAAATGCTGGATAACGAGATTTTGAAATAAATATGGTGAGTACTTCCTGAATAAAAAAAAAACTGTTTTAGGCGTAATATTTTATTACCTTTATTTACTTTTAAAAACAATACAATTGCCATGACCTCGGTCGTATGAGTGATATGGACAATAACCTACTTACATTACGCACACAACCACAGCTGCGTATGAGTTATATTAATAAGAAAATACCGGATTCTGTGTTATTTGACTATAATTTTAGTACACTGGAAAGAGAAATGCTTCAAAGTCGTACAAAAAAGTGAACCAATGCCCATTTTGCGATTTTGTGATAATTGTCATTTACGATTCTATACATAAGTGAAGGACGAAAGTTTTAGTGTGACTAGAGTGTATTCACACCCAGGATATCTATGTGCAATTATTGCCACATTTTTGTGTCCTATCACGCCTAATATGTTTGTCATTCGTTCAATACTACACCTGAGGCGAAACTTACACAGCTAATTCGCTGTTGTATCACAAAAGGTGGTGGTCACAGCAAAACAAATAAGTTTTTAGCTTGGCCTAAAGAATTCAATCAATCATGTTTTCAAACACATAACCACTGACATTTATTTTTATCTTTACCTACAAGTTCTCCTCAAGCACATAGCGACACCAATGTGTCCATTCTTTTAAACAGATTTATATGCTCACACACGCACACAGGCTCTACATAGGCGATCAGCCACAATGACTCGTAATTACATGACCCACAGCGTCACTATGTCTTGGTAAACGTGTGGAAGCAATGATGACAACCTCATTTGTTTGTAAGGCAGATAAGACTGCAGGAGAAAGACATTTGTGTGTGTGTTTGTGTAAATGTGTACTTATTAATATGTGTTATTGTCTGTTCACGTAGCTAACCTTAATCACCATATTGTGCGTGTATTGTGTTTGAAGTAGCACTAAGTCTTAGTGAAGAACGTTTAATTTCACTATTTTTGTGTAATGTCTACTACGAGTGGTCATGTGACCCCTGCCAGTAAGAGTTGTCATGTGTAGCTTTTATATTGCTTAGAATCGTAGTGTTACTGTTATTATTGTGTATTTCTTTATATCCTTTTACTTGATGCCATATCATCCATTTGACCTTTTTAATATTATACACACATTAATGTTGTGCACTCTTTGTCTGAGGCGTTCTAAAGGTTTATTACTCTCTATTCTGTATAATTTATAGCATTTATGACATTTAACATTTACTGTTGTTAAGTCTTCTGTATGTAGCCTTTGAGTTTTTGTCTGCATCACACAAATGACAAATGTGTTGTGGGCTTAACAGACAGAATCAAAGTCTGAGTGTGTGTGTGTGTGTGTCTGTCTTCAATGACCTTCATTCGTCAATAGTGAGATAAATAATGGTCAAACCACTTAAGCTGATGTATGTCATAAAATGCTGGGCCAATTTATCAAGTGTGCACAAGTCTTCAATGCAAAAGAGTGAAGTGTGTGACTTAACATAAGGACTTTATGACCAGAGTGCGTAATGTGGGTAATACCCGACTTTGTGGTGGCATTAAGGGGCTAGACGACATAGCTGTTAGGGTTTTAATGGTAAATTTAAAGAATTAAATAAAAGTAAGATTGTCTAAAAAGATTCAAAGTGTGATTTTATAATTTCAATAGATTAATAACAGAGATAAAAGCGAAAGAGAATACTCATAATAGCAGCTATATACTTTTTCTTTACACCTCATGAGTGCGACATGGGAGAGTCTTTTGTATTCGTTTATCTATTTGTAGATTGTTTTGACTACATGCTAATTGTTGCCTTGAACATCGAAGGGAGCGCCGGTCAAGGAAATAAAGATAGCTGTGACAATACTCGAAACCAGGTTACCCGCATGGCAGTTGCAAGCTGTATAGCAATTTAGTTACATTTGTCTCAAATTGTTTCAGAGGTTTTCCCTTAAGAGTTAGTGACAACCATATAAATTTTTGCAAATCCCTTCCCTTCTTTCTGAGCTATGTGGTGGGCCAATTTTCATTTGCGTATGTCCAACATTTTGTCATTTTCAAAATATTTATTCCCTTTTGCACTTTTACTATTCCTCAAGTTGTGTTTTTTACATTTCGACACTGACAACTTCATTCGATTTTTGTTTTCGCAACAAAGTAGTTTTTCTATACCATAAGAGATGTGTTATCTTCTTATTCCTTTTAACAATATTCGTTATTTGACTTTTATTTGTTAAACAGAACAAAAAAAAAACTGTCTTTATCCTTTTTCTCTGCGCCAAAGCATCGAAGTAAATGTCAAGTGCTTTAAAGTTTCTCATGTTAGTGATGATTTTTACTTTCCACTATTTCCACTTTCTCTGATGTGTTAGAAAAATACCAAATGTCTAAGGACCATCAGGAGAAATATATGTGCGTGAGTGTATGTTTGTTTGTGAATTCTTGTTTTCCAGCGGAAGTTAAAAGACATTTCCGTTTTACGTATTTGTAGTTACTCTTCACATGAGTATTTACACAGTTTTATAAAGGTAAAAAAGTAAAAAGTTCTGTTAGTTAGTTACGATAGTCCTTTTAAAGGCAAATAGGTGCTTAAGTGGACAAATTGTCACCATACACAGTGGGGTAAAGGATAAGGACCAAAACGCTGAGTAGGATATGTTATAAGGCTCTTTTAGGCAATATGTTTATAATATGTAAGGATAAAAGATTTGGGAACTTGTGTTCCTTAGCTTTTAATAACCAAATTTTAGAGTCATAGACCTATACTGTATACTGACCAAGTTTAAAGAATGATCTCAAATTGATCTGTAGATCATATTGGCTTAGCTTCATTGTCATTACGTTGTCCTGCAGATATAACTTGAAACTTCATTAACTTTCAACGATTGCAATCAAAAACAAACAAACCGCACTTCCCAGTATTTCACAAGTAGTGCATCCGTGCCCTTCATGACTTTACATTAAAGGCACATAAACATTGAGACCGGTTAGTTAACTTTCAGTTGGCTAAACTCAGTTGTAACAAACAACGCACATGCGGTATTTAACCGATCTAATTGTGACAGCGGCCCAAAGACTAAATAGGTTGTTGGCAAGAGAACGACAACCATATTTGTTTGTTGTGACGTACAACACTACAGCACTGGGCGTATTTAAGAGAGCTCATATGTAAGTGTGCACTTGTGTAACATATGTAAGTGTATCGGTAATGGTCTTTTGTGTTACAATTTCCGTTTCCTATTTACTCTAAACTACGTTGGGTAGCTTACATCTATGGCATCGCTTGGTTGGCAGTTCTTGGTGCTTGTTTTTGTTGATTTTTCTACACTACACAGAGTCGTTGTTGTTGTGAACTCTCTGTGCTGTCGATATAAAGCCAAAAAAGCAGCAGCAACAGCAGCAGCAAATGCAAATAACATTGGAAAAACACAAACACAAGCAGGCAGGCAGGCAGTAAAGAACTTGGCAATTGACTACTATGAAACAAGTAGTAATAGCAAATCAATTTTAAGTAGTTTTTACAGATGGATATATGCTTTAATACGAACGATGTGTAATAAGGGCCTTGGCATATAAGCCAGTGCAAAACATATTAGGCTAAATTAATGATGGTTTAGTAAATGCAATTGTTTTAAACTGCAACATGATTTTCTGTCAATTGTATACTTTGTATTACAAGAGAGCCTTATTATACCTAACGTATGAGTAATAATAATTGCAGCAGATTATTGAACGTATGAGTAATATTAATTGCAGTATATACCACATAGTAGATATCTCAAAACTTATTGTTGGCACAGAAAATTATCGAGATTTATTGAAAATTATGTATACTGTATTACAATAGAGCTCTTTTATACCAAACGTATAAGTAATTAAATTTAAGGAAGGTTATTCAACGTCAGAGTAATACTAATTGCAGAATATGGTAGATACCTCACAACTCATTATTAATATAGTAAATTATGGACGATTTTTTGCAAATTGTTTACATGGTATTACAAGAGAGCTCAGCAATACCTAACGTATTAACAATTATATTTACGGCAGCTTATTGAACGTATGAGTAATACTAATTGCAGAATAGCAGATATCTTAAAACTCATTGTTAGCACAGTAAATTATCGACAATTTGGGGCAAATTGTCTACACTATATTACAAGAGAGCTATTATACCTAACGTATGAGCAATTATAATTACAGATGCTTATGGGACGTATGAGTAGGACTTTTTGCAGAATGTAGTAGATATTCTTATTACTGACACATTAAATTATCGACGATTTTCTGGAAATTGTCTACACTGTATTACAAGAGAGCTCTATAATACCTAACGTATGAGCAATTATAATAACATCAGCTTATTAAACGTATGAGTAATACTAATTTCTGCCACATTAAAGTATTGATGATTTTCTGCAAATTGTTTACACTGCATAACAATAAAGCTCTTTTATACCTAACGTATGAGCAATTATAATTACAGC
Source organism: Muscina levida (assembly GCA_964034835.1). Lineage (NCBI taxonomy): Eukaryota > Metazoa > Arthropoda > Insecta > Diptera > Muscidae > Muscina > Muscina levida. The sequence continues at coordinate 150,091,655 of OZ035882.1, forward strand.
AGCTAATTGAACGTATAAGTAAACCTAACTGCAGAATAGTAGATATCTTAAAACTCATTGTTGGCACAGTAAATTATCGACAATTTGGGGCAAATTGTCTACACCATATTACAAGAGAGCTCTATTATACCTAACGTATGAGCAATTATAATTACAGATGCTTATGGGACGTATGAGTAAGACTTTTTGCAGAATATAGTAGATATTCTTATTACTGACACATTAAATTATCGACGATTTTCTGGAAATTGTCTACACTGTATTACAAGAGAGCTCTATAATACCTAACGTATGAGCAATTATAATTACATCAGCTTATTAAACGTATGAGTAATACTAATTTCTGCCACATTAAAGTATTGATGATTTTCTGCAAATTGTTTACACTGCATAACAATAAAGCTCTATTATACCTAACGTATGAGCAATTATAATTACAGCAGCGTATTGAACGTATGAGTAATACTATATATGTATATAGATATGTATTTCTGCAAATTGTTTACACTCTATTATACCTAACGTATATATATGTGTTCCTCTAACTCCCATTGGAGCATAGGGCGTCAAAACATATGAGCAATTATAATTACAGCAGCTTTTTGAAAGTATGCGTAATACTTATTGTAGAATATAGCAGAGAGTAGAGCTGTAATTATAATTACTCATACGTTAGGTATAATAGAGCTCTCTTGTAATCCAGTGTAAACAATTTGCAGAAAGTATATTATTAAACAGGTTTTCCTCTAACGTCTGAAGGTTAGCAGTTACTAGTTGTTTGGGGTCCTCTTTTAAAATTGTAATAGCAGTGAGATATAATTTTTGATCCCAAAACCTATTTTGTTTTATAAAGTAACTTCATTTGCATATGTTATGATTTTAAAATAATTACAGTTACTCATACTACTTCGGATATTTAATTTTTAATTATCTTAATGAATAAACAACATTTTTAGTTTCGAGTATAATATATAGATAGTTTGCCTGAGAAATTGTGCTACGTTTACATGTTGATCTTTCTTAAAAACAATTTCAATATTGGTAAAATATGATTTTATTACTATATTTTGTTTTCAAAATATATTAGTTTTTATGTTGGAGAATAACATACTAACAAAAGATTATTTAGTCTCCTTGTGTTATAGCAAGTTACTGAACAATGTGTTTTTTCCTTGTGTTGATTAAATATTCTAAAAAACATCAAACCGATGTAAAATTTCCTGCTTTTCAACATTGGTTTACTTTGTTGTGAAACTTTTCATGTTAGTCTTCAGTTTATGAACATTTGTGTACAAAAAATAGAAACTAAAACAAAATCCATGAAAATTGTTATGTTAACAAGACCACATAAAGAATATTGAGTGTTATTCTAATATAAATATGTTTCAGTTTATGGAGAGGTATATAAATACTTACGTAGTACAAGAGAAAAGTTATATATATGTATGTAATAGTTGTAATTTAGATGGTGTGGAAAATATAAAATATATTAAAAATATCAAACAATATAAAATACTTTTCTGATATTAAGCCGAATTTGATGTATCATTTGATACACTTAACGTAAATTTAATATAATATTAAAATTTGGAAAAAATTTATATTATACATTTATGTTTCAAAAGATTTCAGTATAAATTATAAAAAATTTTGAAATTTGTTTTAAATTTTTCAAGATGTATGCTGATAAAATTTGGAGAAACAATATTTTGTATTATGTTCCAAAAGATTTCAATTAAAATCTTGAATTTTTTTTATCGCATTTATAAAATTTGTCAGGGCGTATGAGTAATATTTATTTTCTGTGTACTTATACGTATGATTATTATTATTTTTTTAATAACAAAATTTAGTCTAGTTTCGTTTCTGACATAGTAAATTGTGAATAAACTCCTTTAAATGTAGTAAGATCACATTTTTAAAAAAATATTATAGCGTATGAGTAACATTTATTTTCTATGTACTTATACGTATGATTGCTCGTATTTTTAAATAACTGCGTATACCAAATTCTTTTATTCTTTTTTCCCTAAGCTACGCCTTGTTACTGCTTACCTACCGTCACCAGCTTTTGTAGTAAATTTAATCCTTTGACTCCTTTAAATTGTTAGCTTGTTACATATTATCACTCTCTATCTCTCTCTCTGTCCCCCTTTCTTTCCTGCTTCACATTGACTGTCCTTCGCTTAACGACCAGTTAAAAAAAGGATAACATAACATTTATTTAGAGAGCAAAGAAAAAATATTGTCAAAGTCTATGCCAGTGATGGTTTAACTACGCAGCCATACAAACGTATATTTAAGGGTTTATGTGTGTTGTACATATAAAAAGCTAAATGATGTTATTTTCTCCATGATGACACTACAAATACAGCAAGGGCACACAGCCACATCATACAAAATTCCTGATGATATTTTATATCCTCTTATGTTTACACAGATATACACAGGAATTGCTTAATATTGTTAGAGTCACCTAGAAGTTGTGGCAAAAGATTTGTTAGTCGATACTGATACAATGTGGAGTAGCTGTATGGCGTTGAACTGTGGGCGAGGCGAAAATAAGGATGAAGAAGTGAGTGAATGACATTTTTTGCTTAAAAGGGATTATAACTTAAAGGATGTGAGTCAAGTGATGAGAAAGGGATTTTTTCAACAGTTATGGAAACTTTAAAGAATTTTTTAATAAATATAATTGTTTTAAAGAAAAATATATAAGCAAGATATAAATACAATTTAGAAAAGACTATTCATACACAGGATATGTAGGAATATTTATTGAGGTAGAAGACCGCTTTACCTCGCGTATTCATTTTAAATAAATCGTTTAAGAATTTTCTTCTACAAATTCTAAATCTATTTTTTTTATAAATATGTAAATACAGGAAGTATATGTAATGAATATTTTTCTTCGGTGGGAGACAGATTTATTATTTTATCATTTACTATACAAATTGTCTTCCTGTAGACATATCAAACCACAGCTGAGTATACAATACTGTCATATGAAAAATGTTCATAGGAAGCCTATAAAATATCATTATTTCATTTTATGAAGAAAATGCGTAATTGTAATGAATAATATGGTATGATGCCCTTGAAGTGTCTTTGTTTAATATTAGTACAAAAGAAATATCAAGAATTTGTTAGAAACATATGTAAAATTTTCGCAGAAACCCTAAGAAATCTTATTTATTAAAAATAAAAATGAATTTGCCTGAAAGTTATTAAACATTACTGTACCCTGTTTGTTTTTGTTGTTATTTGATAAACTGTCTTTGTTCTCAGTTAAAATTTATTGAAGATTTGCTGACTTGATTTTCTCACAAGATATGATAAGAATTGAAGTGTAAGTATTGTTAATTAGAAACCGCTTAACAAATTGCATTTCTATTACGTATACGTACTAACTTCAATGCATAAACAACGTATGAGTAATATTTAATACAGAGTACATTGGTGAAATGTAGAACACTGATAACTAAATTAATATTACGTATACGTTAGTGCTATTTTCTGGTTGTTTTGCTTCGATACAGCGACAGGCGCATTAGGCTGGAGGTTACTGTTGCCGGAAGAATCATGAACACTGGCGACAGCACTTAGGAACTTCAGAATATTAGCATAGGCATATTATGAAGAGAAGTAGAAGTAGAAGCATCAAAAGAGGCGCATGACTCGTCTGAAGACTACAGAAATCACTGCGGAAGACACGCGCAAGTCTAGTTTAAAGATACGAGTATAATAAAGAAACGACAAAAGACTTGTCATAAAACTAGCGAAGAATAGAGATGGCTTAGCGGAAAATAAACCTGAAGGCTAGCAAAGACACAGCGAATGAATCGTCTAAAGACTCGCCAAGAATAGAGAAGACTAGCAAATAATAAATAACATTTTTCGAAATAATAGTCTGAAGAACAGAGAAGACTAGGTGGAAGACTCCCCTGAAGACTAACAAAGAATAGAGAATACTTTACCGTAGAAGAGACAATATTCCAAAAACAAGCAAATAATAAACAAGATTCTGCGGAAGACTCAATTCGAAAACTATCGAATACTCGGCGGAAGACTCAGCTGAGGACTAGCAAAGAATAGAGAAGACTTGCTAAGAATAGAGAATTATCTGTGGAAGACCAGTCCGAACATAAGCCAAAAATAGAGAACACACGGCAGGAGATTTGTCTGAAGACTGGCGAAGACATAATAAAGAAACGACAGAAGACTTGTCTAAAGACTAGCAAAGAATATAGATGGCTTGGCGGAAAATACACCTGAAGGCTAGCAAAGACACAGCGAATGAATCACCTAAAGACTCGCCAAGAGTAGAGAAGGCCAGCAAATAATAAAGAATAATTTTCGGAATAATAGATTGAGGAACAGAGAAGACTAGGTGGAAGACTCCCCTGAAGACTAACAAAGAATAAAGAATACTTTACCGTAGAAGAGACAATATTCCAAAAACAAGCAAATAATAGACAAGACTCTGCGGAAGACTCAATGTGAAAACTATCGAAGACTCGGCTGAGGACTAGCAAAGAAAAGAGAAGACTTGCTAAGAATATAGAATTATTTGTGGAAGACTTGTCTGAAGACAAGCAAAAAAATAGAGAACACACGGAAGGATACTCGTCTGAAGACTGGCGCAGACTAGCAAAGACATGGGATAGATTCGTATGAAGATAGGCAAAGACCCTAAGGATTCGCAATGTCATGGCGTAAGACACGTCTGAAGACTGGCGAAGGGACGGCGGATGACTCTTTTCAAATGTAGCAAAAGCACTTCACTGGGACTGACTATCCCAGTTTATAGATACGAATGCTGAAACCAATCTGCCTTTGGTACTTATGCTTAATATTAAATAACTACTGACCATGTGTTGGTACAATTTTATGTGTGTCGTTGTTGAAGGTAAAAGGGCAAAAAGAGATGCAAGGCTTGAAAGGTGAACTCAACCATAACAAGAGATCCTTTTTAAGTCCAGGTTCTTCAAAAAGTGACCAAAAATGTGTTCACTAGCTTGCTCCAATAGGTTTCGTTTATGTCGGGGCCTTCGAGGAGACTATCTTAGTTTATAAATGCTAAAACCAATTTACCTATGGGACGTATGATTAATGTTAAATATCCACTGACCATGTTACATATTTTACATATTATTCTGGTACTATTTTGTGTGTGCCGTTGTTAGTTTTGTAGTTTTGTCTGAAGACTGATGCGGCGGAAGACTAGTCTAAAGCCTGACGAAGACACTGCGGATGATTCGACTGAAAAGTAGCAAAAGCGCTTCAGAAGAATATCGACGGCGAGGTGGGGGACTGGGTCAGAATACTGGCGAACGCACTTCACAGGAATAGCGACGACGCGTTAGGGGTCTTAGTCTGAAGACTGGCGAAAGCATTTCAGAAAACTCATTGAGCTGCGCTGCTGGCTGGGGAGACTCTCAAGGACTCTATAGGTCAACAATTTATGTGTGAGGCTTGTCTAAGCACTTCAAATCATTTGTTGTTGTTGTAACAGCTGGAGAAGGTAGCTAGGGTGATAATTCTTCATACCGATTATCAATTTGTCGGCACTCAATCGGGCATGTAATCCAATTATCATACGATCATTGCTTGCGACCCTGTTAAGTTCCTTTGTAGATAACAAGGTTTGTGTCAAGGGATTGCTAGATGTTGTAGTTGTTGTGAGTTTTAACCACCAAATTCCTCCAAAGATGGCGCCAGCGGTATTGTTGATTTATTTTGTGATGTTGATGAATCATTTCCTTTTTCCTTGGTCATTCATTGGTACTTGTTATAATGTCATTCCTTATTTGACCTCGAACTCTGACTGTCACCTACTTACCCGTTGCTTCCTTATAAACCAGGTCGTGATATTTCTGTTTCCTATCTGTGATCATCACTAACAACATTTTAAGCTTATGCGATATTGATATTTTCTCTGTCCTCTTCTTCATTTGTCATCATTTGGTAGGACCAAAATAAATTCATCCATCGGTAACTGCACGTCGAAAAGTATTTTAACCTCTTCGGTCTTTTGCGCTCTGTAGAAATTCGTCGCTCCTTGTTCAAATAACAGCTCTTTCTCTTGGTCCATCCAACGAAGTTGTGGCACCCTCCCGCGTCTTGATGCATTTTCCATTACCTATACGTATACAGCTCTAGGCACATAAAACGAATGAGTAATATTATTTCGAAAAACACTGGTTGGTGGAAAACTAATACTCGTAAAACATTAAATTCGCAAAAGTTCAATTAAAACGATGAAAAAACGATTTCAAAAATTTTCGTGTGGTGTAATGTTTTGTCCTCATTTATACATAATATTTATTGTCAAATTTGTGAACTTTTTGTATAATGTATATAAATTATTTTAATGTAGGAATTGTTAGTTAGAAACGGTTTGACAAATATATTTATTGAACAAGGAGAGAGGTCCACTCTAGATGTTAGCTAGCCAAATTATATATCATATATTTTCCATTACGTATACGTATACAGCTCAAGGCACAGAAAACGAATGAGTAATATTAATTTCAGAAAACACTGGCAGAGTAAAAATTAATACTCGTAAAACATTGAATTTGGCAAAAGTTGAATTAAAACAACGAAATTAGGAAATTTTTTAAATTTCCGTTTAGTGTAATAATTTGTATATGTTGCCGAACTTCCTTTCTTGAGCTGACCAAACAAATATCATATAGTTTCCATAACTTATACATACACAGTTCTAATCAAAAGCAACGAATGAGTAATATTAATTTCAGATTAAACTGGTAGACTGAAAAACACAATGATTTCTAGCAATATCACGTATACGTTAAAGGTATATTTTTTGACAATTATAACTAATGTTTTCTACGGCTAATTTCTCTTTAAAAATATACTTTTTATAAGAAATTGTTTGTTATAGAAATCTTGTGGAAAACTAAACTAAAACTTAATATTTATCAGTCTCCAACTAAAATAATAATACGGTTGCTATTTTTTATCTTTTAGTTGACACCCTAACACTGCTTCTACCTTTCATTAAGCTTGCAATTTATGTTATCAGCTGTATATACAAATAAATATCCTTTTTATCTATGTCAACAGTTTGGCAGCACAGTAATAACCATATTATTGTTCACTGTGTGTATATCCCTACTTAATTAACTAATTCACATGAAAATGTGTAATCGCTTAATGCTTTAATCACTATTTGTGCCGTATTTTAAGCATATCAATTTGTCACCTGGGAATATAAATACATATAGTTAGTTACCTGTATATAATACCTTTAATTATGTGCGATAATAATCACATATATGCGTGATAAACATCAATTTAATGCAAATTCACTGTACGCATATCAAATGAAGTAATCAAAGGTGGTATATGTTGACACGACACCTAACGGTTGTTACTATGTGATTGCAATTAAATAATTTGTGCTCGTATGTATTAGTGACAATCAACAGCTATTGTAGCTGCTGCAGTCGTTAATATTTGCATATTTGTAATTATTAACTAATTGCAAGTACTGATTTGCATATTAATTAAAATGATGGATTTTTTGAAATTTGTTTTTGATAAAAGTTTCTAATTTGATATCTAACTAGGCACAGTAAAAGGCTTTGTTAGCGGCTGCTAATTAAAAATGAAATCGAATATTATGGTGGGCTATTAATTTCATATGTGTCCTTTGTATGCCATGAATGAAGTATGGAAGAGCTTTTAACAATACCTTTCTAATATCACACATTTGTTATCATTTGTTTTTCTAATTCAACAATCAGCTAACTTTTAAAATTCACCTTTTTACTTTAGGCTGGAAATCAATTAAAACTGGTAGTAATCAGTTGTCATTACCTTTTACATTCATATTTGTGCTACTGTGAAAATATGCAATGCTTACACATTACATCTCATCATGGTAGACTTTAAATCAAAAATAAATTGTAGGCTTCATATAACCTCGTACCTTTGTATCTGTTATACTGTGAAAGATTTGTATGTTCTTCTTTTATCTAGAAGTCTTCTTTTTGCTCGTCGAAAATTTAATTGCAAACTAATCTTTGCCTCAACCTTATTAAAAAGTTGTTTCAATTTATTTAGCTGTTATTGCTTCTACCTCTGTGTCCTTCTCTCTCTCTCTCACCTCAATATTTGCTATTTGAGGTTGTGTTTGCTTTGATTGTGCTCATTTCGTTGACATTTAATATCCTTTTGCTGCATTCGAACTGTAAGCTGTTTCTTCTACGAACTGACACAAAATTCCAATTTCGTCTGTGAACAAATGCCGATATTTCAAATCAATACTAATTAACAAATACATGAACCAAATTCGTTTTTTCTCGATGTCCAACATTTTGTTGCACACAGAGGATGTACGAAAATATCATGCAGCTGATGGCAAAGTTTGGAAATTAAAGGCGTAGAAGGTAAAAGGGGAAGAAGACTTATAAGATATTAAAGGCGGTGTTTACTATGACAACAGGACATCGAATTAAGTACAAAAAGTGGTCTAGAATTGATTCAATAACTTGCCCGCATATGTTTCGTTTATATCGGGGACTTTCGAGGAGACTACCTTAGTTTATTGATATGAATGCTGAAACCAATTTGCCCACGGTCCGTAAGAATTATATTAAATAACCACTGACCATGTTACGTCTTCTGGTAGTACTATGTTGTGTGTGTCGTTGTTGAAGGGAAAGGGCAAAAAGAGATGTACGGCTTAAAAGGTGATCTTAACCATGACAAGAGATCATTTTTAAAGTCCAGGTTCTTCAAAAAGCGGCCAAAAATGTATTCACTTACTTGCTCCCATAGGTTTCGTTTATATCGGGGACTTTCGAGGAGGCTATCTAAGTTTATGGATACGAATGCTGAAACCAATTTGCATATGGTACGTATGATGAATATTAAATAACCACTGACCATGTTACGTCTTTGGTGGTGCTATTTTGTGTGTGTCGTTGTTGGAGGTAAAAGGGCAAAAAGAGATGCAAGGTTTAAAAAATCAGCTTAACCATAACAAGAGATCCTTTTATTAAGTCCAGGTTCTTCAAAAAGTGACAACAAATTGATTCACTAACGTGCTCCCATAGGTTACATTTATGTCGAGGCTTTTCGAGGAGACTATCTAAGTTTATAGATACGAATGCTCAAACCATTTTGCCTATGGTACGTATGATTAATATTAAATACCCACTGATGTTACGTCTATTGTGTGTGTCGTTATTGGAGGTAAAAGGGCAAAAAGAGATGCAAGTCCTAAAAGATGAGGTTAACCATAACAAGAGATCCTTTTTTTAAGTCCAGGTTCATCAAAAAGTGGCCAAAAATTGATTCACTAACTTGCTTCCATTGGTTTCACTTATGTCGGGGCCTTTCGAGAAGACTATCTTAGTATATAGATAAGAATGCTGAAACTAATTTTTCTATGGTACGTATGATTAATATTAAATATACACTGACTACGCTATGTCTTTTACGTCTATTTGTGCTACAATTTTGTGGAAATTGCTTGTGGTACGTATGATTAATATTAATTATCCACTAACCATTTTGTGAGACAATTTTGTGTATGCCTTTGTTAGTTTTGTAATTGTGGTTTATTCTATGCGCATCGTCTGGTGATGAATACAAAATGTATCCCGAAAAATAGTAAGCAAAACCCAGTCCCTGCCTTCTTTGAGCGACTAAATTCTACATTTTGTGTCCATCACCTGACGAAGCGCATAGAATAAACCACAACTGCAAAACTAACACTACACACACACAAATTAGTACCACAATAAGAAATCTGCATAGTTGGTTTGGTCCAGTGTCCTGACCAATGCACAATGACAATTGTTTAGACTCATTTGAGGATAATTAAAAACGTTTTAATGAAATTAATTTACCAGCACACAAAAAAAGAAAGTACCAACTGTGGTTAAGTACTATACAGAGCAATAGCAATGGCAAATTGGAAAATCGACATGGAGATAAATTCAAATTTGTAGCTATAAATTCTTAAGTCTCCTAATAGATGTGTATACTGAAATCAAGTTGGTTGCAGGTAGCTAGAAAAAATAATCAAACAATTTTAATGGTATTATGTAAACAACATATTTTGCTGTGATGTCACTAACCACTCTCTGACTAAGAGCACCATGTGATTATTAATATTTGGGTAAAGGCACATTCGGCATGTGAATTCCATCTTCCAAACCAGAAATAAACAAAGGCTGTTAGCTTTTGGTAGCTGGCTAAATACAAATATGCTAACATGTGAGAGGGAAAACTTCATCATTATACATCTGATCATCATCATGTTGAATAATCATCAGTCTTTCAGGAATTCAACCAGCCATACATTCAACTAAACAGTCAAGCCATTCATCCCATCCATTCATCCATCCATGAGCTTACATCTATCCAACCATTCATCCCTGAAGTTATCCAGCCATTCATGTGTGCGTGTGTGTGTAGGGATTTATTCATTTTGTTAGCTTTGTTGATGTTTTTTTTTTCAAAAGCCAGCATGCTCACACACACGTCATCTAAATGTCCTGCTGTTTCTCTGCGTGTGAGTGTGTTAAAAATCAAACAAACCAATTTTGTTGTTGGCGTTTTAAAAATGTTGTTGTATTGGTTGTTGTTGTTTTTGTTGCACTAGCAATAGTTGCTGGTTGTTAGTGTTATTGTTGTGCGTTGTGAAAATCCAATAAAATTCAAACACTATTCAATAGCAAACAAATGCCGAACAAAGGCTCGTCAACATCCGCGCACACACACACACACGTACAAAAAGAAAACACTACGATGGTAGTAAAGTTTATACTTTGGCTTAAACGCAACATTTAATATACAAGTCACACACATGTGCACAAACAAACAAAAATACAAATACAGTGAGTGAGTGAATGACATAGAGACAAATGTCGAAGCGTCGCGATGTGAGAGTTAAAGAATTCCACCCACACAACCGCATTAAGGCTTAGACCAACATAAGAAACGCGAGCACACAACTGTATTGATTTTAAAACGTACACACGGGCATGAAAACAATTCGTGCGACCACTGGTAGATAAAGGTGTAGGATTTGAGGCAGCTACTGGAGCCTCTGCCAGTTCATAAAAAAATTTCCAAGCCTGTAATGACACAGTACACCACATGATTTTGGGACTCAATTCTGAGAACTGCACATGAAAGTAGCCCCAAAAAGAAAATTTTCTGCACCATTCGTATTGTCAAGTTACATGCCATAATAATTTAATATCGATTTAAAGTTAGTAAGTATCGCATAGGGGAATTTGTCACGTTTTAGGCGCTTTTGTTATATTGTGATATGGTGGCGTATGATTATCATAAGTAATACTCCACGTAAATCATACGCCACGGAGTACAACAGTTTTATTGTAACTGCTACAAAATAAACCCAGTTGAAAACGACGAGTTTCCATTTATTCACATTTAAGTGAAGGTATCTAAAGTTAATAGCGCTGAGACGTTTTAGTCATGTTGGAGCCTGAGATTATATACTCAAATACTTTTATATTGTTCCTGCATGGGAAATGTTATGTTTTTTGTGCAATTATTAGCTGTTAGTTGATTCAGTAACTTTAGCTGATAGATTCAATTGATGTCGGGGCCTTTCGAGGAGGCTATCTAGGTAACTAAAAATTTATACTTTGTTTAATGGAAAAAAAACCTGCTGGAAATTTAAAAGAAAGTTGGCAAACTTTTTTTGATTAGAGATTACAATAGTATCAGGGCCTGTCAAGGAAACTATCTCTAAGTAAGCGAATAATACATTGTTGTTCCATATTACTGATGAAGATTGAATAACTAATTCTCAATATTTGGGTAGATATTTTGATATTTTCGGGACTTAAGAGAAGACTTTCTAAGTAACCGGAAACTAGTGTTCTGCTCCCTGTTTAAAATTTTTATGTTTTTTTTAAAATATGACCCATTAGTGCCTTGGTAACATGGACTGATTACAATTGCGCTCAAAAGTACGCATATTGCGCATAATAAATAGTTTCCAGTGTAAGTGTTGGAGCCTTTCCAGGAGACTATCTTAGTAATCGAAAATTATTATATTGTTCCTGCATTAGAAATGTCAAATTTTGCGTACGGATTCCCGTATTATATATTAGTTGATTCTGTAACTTAAGTAAATAGATTTCATTGAGGACGGGACCTTTCAATGCGACTATCTAAGTAAGTGAACATTTATTTCCATTCTACAATCTATATATATAAAAATGAAATGGTCCACGTATGTCATACCATCACTAGAGAACGGCTGGAGCGATTTGGCTGATTTTTTTTTATTCGATTCAAAATTTTCCGTAGATTGTTTGTGTTGAAAAAAATCAAATCCAGGTGGCGCTAGGGTGGATTTATATCGAAAATTTGAATGCATGTACCAATTAAACTGAAATTTAGAATGGATATTCGTTTGATCATGAGAAAACATTTTATGTACAAATGGACCCGGTAGGTGGCGCTGGGGTCGGTTTACAAACAAAATTTTAACGAATGGGCCAATTTAACTGAAATTCAGAATGGAATGGAATGGATATTCGTTTGATCATGAGAAAACAATGTATGTACAAATAGACCCGGTAGGTGGCGCTGGGGTGGGTTTATAATCAAAATTTGAACGAATGGACGAATTTAACTGAAATTCAGAACGTATGTTTGTTTGATCATTAGAAACAATTGTATGTACGAAGGGACCCGGTAGATGGCGCTGGGGTGTATTTATATCGAAAATTTTAATGGCTGGACCAATTTTGCTGAAATTCTGAATGTATATTTATTTCATCACCAGGTGGCGTTTGGGTGGATTTTTAATCAAAATTTAAAAGAATGTACCAATTTAACTGAAGTTTAGTTTTTATATTTGTGTGATCATTTGAACATAGTTTTTGTATAAATGGACCCGGCAGGTGCCGCTGTGGAATTATAGTGAAAATGTTAACGAATCAACAATTTGTCTGAAATTAAGAATGTACATTTGTTTTATAATGAGAGTTTTTTTTTATAAAGGGATTCGCTGTTGAGGTGGTTGGAGCTGAATTATTTCGAAAATTTATGTCGATTGTCTGATTTTAGTCAAACTTAAATTGTATGCATTTTTTGACATGAGAAAATTTTAGATGTATGTTTGGACCCAGTAGCTAGAGTTTGGCTTATGATACACTTGATTTTTGAATGTCATTTACACTCCATTGATTACATTACATATAAACTTTTTTTTAAAATCAAAATAATTGAAAACTCTATATATATTTATAGATGTACATTTTGATTACACCACTAATTGCGAAAACTTTTAAACCGATTTTGAGCAAAATTGCAGCGAAAGTTGGGATAGGCTGCATATGGTCACCCAGGCCGCAAACGGCGCACTTCGTATAGAATACCAGAGCTTCAAAAAGCTCTCGACTAAAACATTTACATTCTTTACACACGTAAACTCCCCCGCTTGCAACTATTAAAAGCAATTTTTCTAACAGTGTAAAACGTTGCTATTCCATTTGTAAGCTCGCGTATGTGTGTGTGTGTTTGTTTTATCAATGGATGGTATCTGTAGCTTAACTAAAAGCAAAAAAATTACAATAAATTCAAAGAGAAGGGAGCAACAAATTTTATAATATTTGTAAGAGAATTTCTAAAGCAGAATTTGTTAAGGTTACTTGAGAGAAGAAAAAAAATACTCATACACATATACCCAAGAGGGGGTTGACACAATAATCCTGTTGACACATGATGCTGAATTGTAGCACACAAATGAATAAAGAAACAGACAAATGATTGAAGTGAAAATAGCCAAACATAGCGTTGGATCTTAAACGGATGATGTAAAGAAGTGAAGGAAATGTATTGTATTAAATGTTACTGACGGTGGAGTATTTTCTGTAAAGGAATTTTCAGGACACATTGAAATGAAGTGGCAATTTAATACTGCAATTTTGGACCTTTCATTGCTAAGAGGCGATATTGCTACAGTCATTACTTAAAGTAGCAAACAATTGTTGGAATATATGCTACACATTACGCAAAACATCTACCTAATTAACAATGTAGTATGTAAAGGAATCTTTAGGCCACATAAGGACGATATGAAAAAATAATGCCACTAGTTGGACCTTTCATAGCTGAAAGGCGGTATTGCTCACTATTTAAAGAGGGTTATAGTTATTTGTAAAAATTACAAACATTACATAAAACATCCAGCTAATTATTGTTTGTAGAAAAGTATATCCTTTTGTCCTTAAATTAATGTTGAATAAAAATCTGGAAAATACTTAAGTGTGAGAATCACGAAATTGCGCCTCTTGTCGGTTTTAAACTTTTCGACTTCTTTAAGGGACTTAATAAAAGGTATCCTCTTATTGCGACATCTTCTTTTTTAATATGAAATTTTCGTTTTGCGAATATTCCTCATTTTTTCCCCAAATTTTGTCCCACATTATGGGCCAGCTACTTTAACCTTCGCCTTACCAAAGGTTTTTATGTACGTCGTTTACCGATACCCACCAGGGTGACCACACTGCTTTTGTATGCATTTACATACGGAAGATCGAAAATGGATTGCCACATAAGACAAAGAATGCAGTGGATGTTGAGGACTATGATAACTATATGACTAGTGGAGAAGCTGAACATTCTGTCAGATTAAGGTAAATGATAAAAATTCTTCTTGAGGCAGTGCGAAATAGATCAAGGAGGCCCCACAGGTAAATCGCTGTAAATAAGTGATGCTGTTTGAGATTAAATTAGAAGATTTTGAAACAAAAAACGACATATAAAGGGGTCAGAAGCAAAGGAGTGCAAGTGACAAATTGACAAAAACTGAAATAAGTGTGCAGTCGAGTTCCTTGATACAATCTCTGTCTACTAGAATGAGCTAAGATCTATTTTTGTTACCAGTGGTGATATCTAGCCGAAAAACAGTTCAAGTAATAACTGCACTATAATATGAAACCTTATCTCGAAATTAACTTTTTGTCACTTGCACCCTTTTGATTCAGAATATATCGACAAGCAACAACGTATATCGAAACACATAATAAACTATTAATTGTCAGGCTTCTCCAATCATAGACGTCTTCCACATAGTAAATTATAACTTAAGATCTCATTATCTGTAACATGATTTCGGGCATCGACCTAATACCAAATACTTTCCTTTCAAGCCAGGTAAATACAGTATCAAAATCTGGTGGAAAAGGTTTGTAAAGCGAACGCAGCGAAACCAGTTTACACCCCATGTATGAGGTGAGGGATGTTTCCGTGTTGTTGTGAATTAAGACGCTTTTTATTTTATATTCACAACAAACGGTACCTACTTGTTTATCGAGGAATGCGAACGTCACTGTTTGAGATATTTTACTAGACATTCCGATGACTCGACTCTTATACTGCAAAGTTGCTGTCGATAACATCGAGGGGGCCGGCAATGAAACAAAAATCTAGATGACTGGAGCCGGGAATCGAACCAACGATTTCCCACATGGTAGTCGCTTGTTCTATCCACTATGCCACGGCCGGTCCTGGAATCATTGCAAACCGATATGACATTAAATGTATTTTAAGTAAAATCTTTGAAAAAAATTATGAATTGACTACAAAGAATTACTTTTCAGGAGAACGTTAACGTTACAGACCAGGATGTTGATTTTGATACCGATATGACTCCAGAAAGGGATGCAGTGCAACTGGCCGCATCAAAGTAAAAAAGCAAATGTTATATTTGCTACTCTTCTAACAAAGAGGAAATACTCGACAAGTTTGCGTTAGACGTAAGAAACTCTTTTGTGTAGAGTACATCCTCAGTCAAACTACATGTGAAAACTGATATCACAATTGAATAAAATGTTATAACTATTGAAATGAAATGCGAAAAGTGAAAGAAATTACAATTGAAATAGCTGTTCTAGAAAATATATATTCAATTCTCTTGGGGTTTCTTAGAGGGTCACCCGGGTGGGTATTGGTAAACCACGCAATAAATTTGATAAAAATTAAAAAAATCTTATAAAAATATTAAAATCTTATTATATTTTTGTAAAATTCAAAAGAACTTACAAATTTGATCAGTGAGTCAAAATTTCCACTATATTGGAAAAAAATTATTAAAGTTATTAAAGAAATAAAACCGAAATGGTCACCCGGGTGGGTATTGGTAAGGCGAAGTTTAATCTTAACCTCTTACCGCATTTTCTACCCTTGGTTATTAATTCATCACATAATACCTAAATTTGGTATGCTATTTATAAAAGTTTCCAAAAATAACTCGTATTTACAAAACAACGTCCTTTGAATGCTGACCAGACAATAATAAGCTTAGATAAATAAACTTCTAAAAATAAATGTGTGTGTATATATCTCTGCAACACAAGTAAATACATCTCATGTAAATACAGCCAAATACTGAGAAAAAACCACTTCGATATTTCCATATCAATAAAGACAACATTATTGTTGTTGGAAAATAAAAATCATAATATTCATACGGTCAATTTGCTTTGAGAATATCTTGTTATGTATCTCATCGTTATCAGCATAGTATCCTTTTAAGCGCTAAGCGTAAGTGTCTGTGTATTGGTTGTTGCCACATGTAGTAGAGTACATTGTGGATTTCACTCCTGTTTCTTTCAATAGTAAGTGGGTATGTGTGTTTTTGTGTTTGGCTGTGGTTGTTTGTGTGTTTAACCAAATGTATTTCTATATTAGTTCCATCATCATCAACATCATCATTGTTGTTGTTATAGCCTCAAGTGGTCAATAACTGTTTTAGGAATTACATTTTCATTCTGTTTACAGTTTTTCCAGTTCAGTTACTTTCAGCGTTTTCAAATGTCAGTTATACTGTAGATAGTTTTATAGGGATAAGCTGTTCATGTTTAAAAGGGCAGCGGGGTTAGAAAAATTTGTATAATAAAAAATACTCAAACAATTACTGACAATTTACGAATAGTTACAAATTATTGAGAATCATGTATGTTACGAATTTATAATACCAAATACGAAAACAACTGTGAACTTTCAACGGAATTACTAATACAAATATTAATATCAGGGATTTCTAGGAAATTCAGTTGTAGTGAGAATTTGCATTGGAATTTTGTTTAAAAGCTTACTAAGAATAATAATTTTTCAATTTCGTTTTGTTTAAATATTTTTCTTATTTCTAAATATATAAAAAAATTGTTTTAAATCCAAGTTGTACTTTTTTAAAAGAGTTATGTAATAAATTTGCTTATGTGCGTATGCTTAATATTCAATATTGATGTTACTATGTAATATGTAATATTAATATTAAATATTGATAGCCCATCTGACGTTAAATGTAAAACAAAACCTAACTTTTTGCGAAATTCCTGGTAAAAGTTAAAATTTGGTTGTTTGTTTAATTACTTCTGTCTAGCTACTTTCAGATCCTATGAAATACAGAGTTCCAAGCTAAATTGTTATAAAAAGGTGTGTGACAAATTTGCTTATGATACGTATGATTGATATTAAATATAGATAGACCATGTTGCGTATGATTAATCGTACGTCAAATGTATAACAAAATTTAACCTTTTTTCGTAATTCCTGGCAACAATTAAAATGTCAGAGATTTGTTCGAAATTGTTTTATTGCGGTTTTTCTTTGTAGTTTTATTTAAAAGTTCATTTGGAGTGTGGTTTGTTTAGAATTACTTCTGCCTAGCTTCTAGATCCTATGAAATGTGGAATTCCAAGCTAAACTTAAGATAAGAGGTATGTAACAAATTTGCTCATGATGCGTATGATTGATATTAAATATTGATATACCAAGCTACGTATGATTCTTACATCATATCTGTATAACAACATTTTACTTTTTTTTTGCGAAATTCCTAGTATAAATTAAAATGTCAGCGATTTTTACGAAATTGTAGTTTTATTGCGGTTTTGCATAGAGGTTTTAATAAAAAGTTTGTTTTGGGAGTGTTGTGTTTACATTTACTTCTGCCTAGCTGCTTACAAATGCTATGAAATATGAAATTCCAAGCTAAACTTTGTATAAGAGGCATGTAACATAATTTGCTCGTGATGCGTATGATTAGTACTAAATATTGATAACCCATGTTGCGTATGATTAATCGTATTTTTTAGCGGTTTTTATTTTAAAGATTAGTTGCAATGTGGTGTGTAACATAAATAGTATATGGTGGCGTATGATGATCATAATTATATTCCACGTAAATCATATACGTAAATCACGGAGTATAACAGTTTTATTGTAATTGCTACAAAAAGTATTTAATGAGTGGAAAAGTGAAACTGTTGCTTATGTAGGGAAACATATCAACAGATTAAAGAATTTGTAATTCTTATTTTTTTTAAGTTTGTTTCAGCTAAATCGGACTAGTGGTTCTGAATTTATGTCAACAAAAGAGAATAAGACGTGACAAATTCCCCTATACGATACTTACTTACTTCAAATAGATATTAAATTATTATGGCATGTAACTTGACAAAAAGAATTATGCAGAACTTCTTTTTATTAGGGCTCCTTTCACGTGCAGTTCTCAGAATTCAGTCCCAAATCAAGGAGCTCAAAAACTGTTGTACTGTGTAATTATTAGATTGTGTATTAATACATCTGTGTAGATGCTTTTCTAATGTAAGATCATAGAAGAAACTTATATGTAGTGTAGATTAAGCTTTTTATGAAAATTCTTTGACTAATTTATTAATTATACGTAAGATATAGTGCAAAATATTTTTATTTCATGTTACGTAAGATTAATATAATATTTCGTTTATAAAAAATGTAAAGCATGATACATATGCAACATTTCTGTGTATTTCTAGGTTGTTCTTAATGTGTTTTGGATATTACAAGAGTTCTAAAACAAATATGTGTTTGATACGTATGATTTATATTAAATACGTTATGTTTGTTACGTATGATTAATATTGTTTTTCGTATAAACAAAATATCCAAAGTTTATTTATATTCCTAGCTTATTCTTAATGTAGTCTGTTGTCTATAATAAGCTTTTTATAAAAAATCTTAATCTAATTTACTTATGATACGTGTGATATAGAGCAAAATATGTTTATTTTATGTTACATATGATTAATATCATATTTCGTATATAATAAAATAAATGATAAATATGCAAAATTTCTTTGTATTTCTTTCTCAATGTGTTTTTGATACGTATGAGTTATATTAAATACGATACGTATCTTACGTATGATTAATATTTTATTTCTTACATAAAAAATAAAAAGTATATAACTTGTGCCAGGTTTCATCAATTTTTTAGCTTGTTGTTAATGCCTTCGTTTTTTTATATATATTTTATTATCTTTTATTTCTTTGCTCATGATAGGTACGTCTGATTGTTACTAAATGTTAGTAGCTAGTGCAACGTATAATATGTACTATTTATGAATGATATAATTACCAAAAATAAACCTCTGACCATAGGTTTATTTGAGTATGTTTTTACTTGCCTTATGAGGTATGATCATTATAGCAACAAGTGTTAAGTAGGCGTATTATTATTGATTTGAGGTAAATTTATATTAAGTATATGTAAACAATGGTCGTATGACTGTTGTTAATACAAATGTTAAGTAGGCGTATGATGGTTTTGTTAAAGTAAAACTACATAAAGTTTACATTGAGATGTACGTATGATTGATTTTAATTCAAAAGGTTAGGAAAGCGTATAATTTTTTTTCAACTTTATTATTCATACATTTTACTTAAATTAACAATAGTTTCTAGAATTATAAAGTTATATACACTGGCCCCACTTAGGCTCTCAAGTATAATTTGAAATTTTATAAAGTATTCATCTTTAGATATTTATATAAATAAAATGGTTTGCAAAATATACATTTTATATAAATTGATTGCAATGAAAAATTAATCAACAAACATAACTTATTGGAAAGCGTATCATTGTTGTGTCAAAGTTGAACTGTATAAGGTATACGAATACAGATTGTGTATATAGTATTCCAAAAATAATTCAAGTGCAGAAATATAAATTCTTAATAATAATAAAAACCTATGATTTATATTATTTACCTATGACATATGTAGCGAAACTGAACATTCGTTGCAATCTCTTATATAAATATTAGATTGCAGCGCCAGAGGCACACTTAAACAATTCTTACAATTATCGTGCCTGCAAAACATATGCATACAATTTATTTTAGTCTGACCTCAATAAAATTACGTTTATTGCATACATATGTTATTTTATTTAAACAACATGTCATATGCAATACATGCCTACAAAAGATTTGTTACCTAACATTAGACTCCTTTAGTTGTATCCTTTACACTTCTTGAGAAAATGTTCTAAATAATATTTCATGCTAACAAGTCATGGCGTTACGGGTGTGTGTGTGTGTGTGTTTAGGGTAAGGTGTTTGTAAATTCGCTTTTATTTCACTACTACAAAAACAAATGTCAGAGGGTGAAAAATGGGTCAAGCGTGTAACAGAGTTATTTTAAAAGAAAGTACCTACAACCGAAAGGATCTTCAAACACACACAGACTTACACAAAAAAAAAACACAAGAAAGTGAATTACACGTACACAGCATATACTCAAAGTACCCACATAGGCAGACGTATAAGTAAAGCAACTCCTACACATGCTCTTATATGCCACTGATTAGTGAAAGTCTACCAGCTAAGTAAGATGTTTAAACAGCACACACACACACACGTACACTCCAAAATAAATATAAGTGAGCGAAGGAGTATGGCAGTATGGCAAAGAGTGAGGCAGAGTGGTAAATGCAGCTATTGTATAAACGTCTGTAAGGCAAGGGTTACAGGAAACGGAAACCTCATAAATGTTGAACACTGTTTTTTTGTTTTGCATTCTTCCCTTCCCTTTATGTGGTGAAAGTTTCCCCAGTTCGAATACTGCAGTGCAGCAAATGTAACATAAACCAGATGTTTTATATGTGTGTGTGTGTGTGTGTGTGAGAACTTAAGAAATGAAAAACTTGAGTTTCTTTATATGACAATTAGTCGAAGGGTTTGCTTAAAGGAGAAAAACATTTTAATTTCTTACAATTAATTGTACAAATAAAGGTGCTGTGTTTTCTGGTTCCTCTTTAAGACAAGTTTTTTTGTGCGAGCTAAATTTTAGATAATTAAAAGAGTACGGGTGGCTGTAAAATGGGAACAAGTACAGGCGAATGGAGAAGAAGATGTTAATTGTAAATGAGGCACACGGTGAGGTAGTTTTTTATTAAAGAAAGTTATTTTTAGTTACATCACTTAAACAATGTATTGTTCTCAAGAGCTATATTGACCTGAAAATGTTATTGAAGGAATTGCTATTAATAAACGTAGTTGAAAACAAGGCATATGCTCAATATTATTGGAAATGTACACAGTACATCACATGATTTTGGGACTCAATTCTGAGAACTGCACGTGAAAGTAGCCTCAAAAAGAAGAAGTTCTGCATCATTCGTTATGTAATGGTACATGTCATAATAATTTAATATCGATTTGAAGTTAGTAAATATGGTATAGGAGAAATTGTCACGTTTTAGGCATATGATTATGCCGAGCGTATGATTATCATAAGTAAAATTCAACGTAAATCATTCGCGACGGAGTACAATAGTTTAATTGTAACTGCTACAAAATAAACCCAGTTCAAAATCATTTGATGAATGGAAAAATTAAACTGTCTAGAAACTATCGTCTTGAAAATCGTTAAACAAATTTAGAAAATTTCTTGCACTGAGGAATTTTTCTTTTTCTTTTCAATAACAAAGTTGTTGGTATTTAGCGCTAGCGTTTCTGTACGATATTACAAAGCTGTTGTTTGTAAGAAATGTGTCCTTTTTTTCCACAAAGTCGACAATTTGTCACCACATTATAGGCAATATATGATTCATTTAGAGAAAAATCAATCAAAATCAACATTCTTTAAAAGATATTTTTCGTGCCTATCACACAACCTTTGTTAAACATAATCGTCCATACCATATTGAAATGCAAGTCTTAGCGGCTATTGTATGTATTGTACTGTATAAGTATAAATGGCTTTGTAATTTATTGAGTTTTCTTAATTTTTTAACAAATTCCTTTAACACAAGCTTATTTATAAATTCCCATAAATTCCTATTAACACTAGTTAAATGACTTGTTGTTTATTAATCAGTTTGTTTTCCTTATTTCTCTACTCTACTTTAATGTTTTATATTTCCTTTTGAATTCAAGAATTATTCTTCCAAGTTTTGTTATTAACTGCCATTAAACTGTTACATTTATTACGACATTCCATTTACATTTCTGATACTCACTTCCTTCCTTCCTGCCTGCCTGCCTGCCTGCGCTTGTACCTTATGCCGTCACAAGCAATCGGCTGAAAAGTAATTGCTACTCAAGTGATTGGAATATCACTGAGACTACATTTCATGACTGGTATCATTTTTGACATTTCCATTAACTCTCATAATGGTTGTTGTAGATGAGCTTGAATTTTTCGCCGAACTGTCAAACTATGTACATGTGCGCCGGCATGTCTGCCTCCATTTAATGTTGTTATTGCATTGTCTGTTTTCATATTTCCATCTGTCTGAGAATTTGCTTAGCAGTCAATGAGCTGTGAATTATTCATGTCAGATAGCACCTTTTACGGTAGACCTTTATAAAGGCATAGTCTTTGTGTGTGTGTGTTGTTTCACATAGGTTAACCGTGTTTTGATTTTCCACTAAGTTGTCAGGTTTAAAATGTTGGCTTTTGCTAAGATTAATAGCCTGTTCAGCAAACTTTTTCGTGTAGGCAGACGAACGATTGCTACCCAGACGATCGAGTTTTTATTTGTGTTTTCTTTCTCTTCTCGCTCGGGAGCAAAAGCTCATTTCACTCATTGTCCTTCTTTCAAAGTCCATTGTTGCCGATGTGTTGTTTTGGTCTTTTCAAAAGCTTTTGCTATTGAAAAAAAACCAAGTTTTTGCATGATGGGGAAACCCTGTCTTTAGTGAATACAGCTGACTGCGGACACACAAACAAAACAAGCAAACAACAACTAAAAGGTGTAAAGCCGCAATAATTAATAGGTGTATTAATGAAAATCTATAATGATTTAAGTAACAATAAACCAATACAGAAATCAGTTACATACAACGATTCCACTAAACATCCAAAAAAAAAAGTTGTCGTTTTTTTAAATCCACCATTTCCTAATTTCAATGTATATGAGTGTGTAAAATGTTCTAAGCTGTTAGAAAGAACATTCTTTTGTAAAAATACTCAATTTTAATAACAATATTTCATTTTCTGTGCAATGTTACACCTCAACGATTGCTAATTTTTGATCGTCTAATATGACGTTTTGTTTCGTCCGTTTTACAGTTTGTCGAACCAAAAATTTCCATCAATAAAAGCTCTTTTTTGTTTCACTCAAAATAAAGAGTAAAAAAACCAAAAATGTCAATCGTTCGCCATTTGGCGTACGAATGGTTGAAAAATTAGTTACAAAAACTGGCCATAAGTGTGTCATTATTATTCTAGCGATTAGTTATTTATTAATAGATAACCTCTCCAAAGGCTTTCTGTTACAAAGATGACCAAAGGGACGTATGACTGTTATTAATACAAAGCTTAAGTAGGCGTATGATGGTTGTGTTAAAGTAAAACTACATATAGTATACGTTGAGGTGAACGTTTGATTGATATTAATACAAAATGAAAAGAAGACCAAAGGAACGTAAGACTGTTAAAAATACAAAGGTTAAGTAGGAGTATGATGAAATTATGTTAAAGAATATTACACAAAGTAAACGAATAGACGTGATACGTAGTAGTAGCAAAAAATTACTTTCTTACTTTCGCACAGAATTATTAATTCTGAAGAAAAATATGTGATCTAGTCTACCCAACCAGGGATATGGTTTAAAAACGATTTTTCGCGAAACAGAAATAATTTATTTAATTTTTTCAAACTTCAAGTATTACTTAAAGCGAAGTAAATGAAATCTTTTATAAAAAATAGTTATTTCCATCCTTTTTTGACCATAGGTTCATTTCAAAATGTTTTTACTTCCAAAAAGAAGTATGATTATTATAACAAAAGTGTTAAGTAGGTGTTATTATTGATTTTAGGTAAATTTATATTAAGTATACGCAAATAATAGACGTATGACTATTATTAATACAGAGGTTACGTAGGCGTCTGACGGTTGTGTTAAAGTAACACAACATAAAGTATACGTCGAGATGGACGTATGATTGATATTAATACAAATGTTAAGTAGACGTATAATTCTTGTGTTAAAGTAAAATTATATTAAGTATACGAATAGACGCGATATATATAGTATTAAATAACTTGTTTTCGCACAGAAATATTAATTCTTAAGAAATATATGTTACCTAGTCTACGGTGAGGTAACTCTGCTCAGAAAACAAGAGAGAGAGAGAGAATCTTTTCAAACTTCAAGTGTAATTTGAAGCAAAGTAAATTAAATCCTTCATTGAAATAACTCTTTCTATCCATTTTCTGACCATAGGTTCATTTCAGTATGTTTTCATTTCCCATGAAAAGTGTGATCATTACTGCGACAAGTGTTAAGTAGGCGTGTTATTATTAAGTTGAGGTACATTTTTATTAAGTATACGTGAACAATGGCCGTATGACTGTTTTTAATACAAAGGCTAAGTAGGCGTATGATGTTAAAGTAAAACTATATAAAGTATACGTTGAGATGGACATATAATATATATTAATACAAAAGGTTAAGTCGACATATAATTGTTGTGTTAAAGTAAAACTATATTAGGTATACGAATACAGATTGTGTATAGTATTACAAAAATTGTTTTCGCACAGAAATATAAATTCTTAAGAAATATATGTGATCTAGGCTACGGAAAAAAAACTTTACTTTACGGAAGCAGCTGTTTGAGTATGTGTGTTTTTTTCTAAATTTATTTAATACCTTTTAAATTTCAAGTGTAATTTGAAGCAAAGTAAATGAAATATTTCATTGAAATGAAAGTTATTTCCATCTATTTTCCGACCACACATTCATTTTCGTATGTTTTGACTTCCCAAAAGAAGTATGATTATTATAGCGACAAGTGTTAAGTAGGCGTGTTATTATTAAGTTGAGGTAAATTTATTTATTTAAGTATTTATTACAATATATTTTAATAATTTAATTTATAATTTATAAAATATGGAATGAGGTCAATTTATATTAAGTATACGTTGAAAATGGGCGTATGAGTGTTAATAATACAAAGGTTAAGTAGGCGTATGATGGTTGTGTTATAGTAAAACTACATAAATTATGAGTTGAGATTGACGTATGATTGATATTAATACAAAAAGTTAAGTAGACGTATAATTGTTGTGTTAAATATACACACATAAAGTATACGAATAGATGCGATACACATAGTATTAGAAAAATTGATTTCGCACAGAAATATTAAAATATATTTATGTTAATATTAATCTAGTCTACGGAAAGGGAAATATCGTCAGGCAACGATTTTTCGAGTAACAGCTGCTTGTGTATGGTTTTTTTTCTGCAATTTAGTTAATTTCTTTTAAACTTCAAGTGTAATTTGAAGCAAAGTAATTGAGATCTTTCATTAAAAAGAGAGTTATTACCATCCATTTTCCTACCATAACTTCTTTCTGTCAGTTTTTACTTCCCATAAGAAGTATGATCATTATAGCGACAAGTAGGCGTGTTATTATTGTATACGTATTATTGTATTATTATTGTATTAAGTATACGTAAACAATGGACTTATGACTGCTATTATTACAAATGTTAATAATTTTTGTGGCTGAGTAAAACTATATTAAATATACAATTGAAATGACACATATTTTTTTAATTTTTTGTAGTTTTCGCAAACAAATTTTCATCTTGAGGAAAATTATAATTTGGTGTCTATAAGTTTTATATAATTTACCCGATTTCCGAGTTTAATTACGACAACTACCGAACGTAGTATTAACTTTTTATACCTTTTGGTACTTTTTTCCACAGTATCTATAGCCTTACAATATATTCCTTTTTCCATCTGACTGCTCTCAATATTGATATCAATTGCTAGCAATTACTCTTCTTGTGGAGTTGCCCTCCATCCAATGTTACTTTACACTGACCCCATTTACCTTGCTCTGTAATTTTCTTTTTTGATATTACTTTTATAAAGCAATACATCCTTACTCAATGGTCATATTTTTGTATCCTTATTGGTATTTATTATTTAATATCATATTTATCCCTTATCGCATGACAGCACTCCTATTAGGTGCCAGCACCACTGCTAGCGCACCGCCCGTCCCTCCTTCTTAAACATACATTTATATCCTTTATTACAATGTGCCTTTACTTCTACATCATTTGTTTTGTTTCTTGGATATTTTTTTTTTGGCCTGTAAATCCTTATTTTACCTTCTTCTGTCATCCTTTCGGAAGCGGTAACAATGGCAAATATTGCAAAGAGTGCAGAAAAAGATCCTGCCCGTATTTCTTGAGCTTCTTAAATAAAAAAGAATACATTGTAAACAAGATACAAAGTTGTTACACTCCTGGCGTAGGAGCTTGAAAATGGTAAGAGAAGGAGAAGAAAAAACTATGAAAATGAAAAGCAACGGCAGACAGCAAAGGAGATATGACACAGCCGCACTTAAGGCTATAGGTGAAAGGAGGTTTTTGATAAGAGTGATAGCACATGTAACGAGGTTGCTACAAGGACGATGTGAGACAAAACATATATTGTTTTTTTTTGTTACACTGATAAGTTAGGCTTAAAATTCCATTGCAAAAAGATTTGGTAGAAAAGTTATTTGGCAGTCCTCTTAAAAAAGAGTCTCCACATTCTTATGGTGTCTCCAATAAATCTAACAACATTTCTACAGAGCGCTAAATGGCGATACAGCATAAATTTGTTATATTACAGAAGGTACTACTCTCCGTAAAGGAAACAAATACAATAAAAGGCAGACACCATATAATCATTCCTTTCACAGTTTTCAATAAATCGTTGAAAACACCTGTGAATCACCCTTTTAGCAATAAAACTGCCTGAATAAAGGACATCGCCACTAGGCACATATACAAACACGCCAAGGAATCTTGTTTAGTTGCTGTAAACATCTTGTTTGTCCCCAACAGCACTCTGTAGCTGAGAATATAGGTAAAGCTATTTGTACAGTTACCTAGCTATATATGTGTACGTTTGCGCAGCAAACTCATTACGCGGCTTCCAGTAAAAGTTGGACATTTTTGGAACAATCAACAGCAACAAGCCAGAAATAAATTCCCTATGCTGCACCAGCCCCCACCCCAATATCCTGCACGCCTTAATAAAAGGTGCTATTGTTGTTTTTAGTTTTAAGTGCAAAAATGTTTATTGCACTTGCAACATAATGTTGCACTCAGCCACAACTTTCGACTAACAAAGTATCGTCAACTGAGCAATGACACCGGAAAACTATAAAGCTGAATGCTGTATTTATGCAAAATGTTAACTGTAGCTGAGCGTAAAGTTTTATTAAACAAAATAAAGTGAAGTTAAAGTTGAAAAAAGAGAGCTGGCGTTGATAGTTTTAAAACGGGCACATCCGTTTCGTATAATGTTTTAAATAAGTCAAAAACAGAGAGGGAGAGACGGAAAGCAAGACGGAAATCAAACCAAGAACAAATAGAGAGGAAGACAAGGAGGGCAGACTGAAGGAGAGTTTAAGGACATGGTACTAAGCAGGAAGATGCAACAAAGTTACATAGTTAATGAAATGAACTTTATTAGTTGTAGTTACCCAACTTATGTGCTACTTGGTTTTAATGAAAAAACTTTAGCTGTTGTTGTTGTTATACACAAAGGAAATTTTAAATTACAAATTACAAACATTAGCATGATTGGCAGAAAAACATTGTGAGAACATAATATACTAAATTTAAAATAAAAACCTTTAAATGAATCAATCTATACTATCGGCCTACTCCTTAACAGTTAAAATCATAGCTTGAATATTAAATTTTTAAATTTTGAGCCCATATTAATATAATTTTACAAACAAATTCATGATGGTATGATTAACATTAATTGCTTAAGGTACTCCTAGGCGTATAATTAATGTAGAACATTAATTGATGAAGGTACTGTTAGGCGTATAATTAATTTAAAACAAACAATACTTGCCAAAGGTTTATAGCCACCAGATCGATATAAAGCAGGGCTGTTCTAAGAACAAAACAGGTTATATGCTCTTATTCCTTTATTCCTTTTTGAACAACTGGCAATCAATAATGAAACAATAAACCACCGCACAACATTTCCTTTTCACAATACTTAAATTTATGTCAAATAAAGTCTTCACTTTTATATTGCTTCTTATGAACTTAACTTAAATTTTCTCTTAAATGCCTTAGTAATTAAAAAACTAACTGACCTTTGTATGTGGCATTTTGACCAACACACTCAACTACTTATTACTAAGTTCTTTGTTAGCTCCTGCAGCTGTTTGAATTACTTAACCAAAGCCATAACATTTCACAATTAGAAACATCAAACATTTTTCATTCGTAATTAAAATTTGAACAATTTTTTGCAGTTAATTCCCAGCACACACACACCATTAAGCCACATTACAAGCGGCTAATAAGAGTAACAAAGTCTACGACCATATTAACAACAGATGTGCACAAGGATTTCGACAGGACTGTATGTCGACGCAACTAGGTCAGAAGGTATAGTTTAGAGATCGTAGTGCGTGCAATAGCTCCGGGGGATGTAGTTTGAAGAAAAGTATTGTTGTGGCATATGGGGCTAAAGGATGTTAAGGAAGCTGTACAGTCTTTAATTTCTGTTTCAAATGTAGCCCTGGCATTTATGAACAAGCACAATTGTATTTAACAACACTATAGTTTAAGTTCATTCTACGTCTGCTGTAATTATGAAATTAATGTGTTAACCAACTTAGAACGGGATTATATGAAGTAAATTTTGGTTAGCTTGGAGTTTGCTGAAAATATTTTAGAATATTTTACAAAAAGAAAGTTTTAAGTTAAAGGAAAATTTTGGCAACACACATTTTGGAAAATGCTTAAAGCTGTTGTGGCTAGGATGTAGGTAAGGTTAGTGTTAAGGTCACTTTTGAAAGCTGCCTAAGGCTGTTGTGGCTAGAATGTAGGTTAGGTTAGTATGACTGTCACGTAGACTGCAAAGTCCTTTGTGGTACCAAGGACTAAACCCCTTCTGTTGGCCGGGACAGGGCAGGTTCAGAGAAGTTGTTCCGTGTACTCCCCCTCTTAGGAATTCACCTTCACACTTTCTGCAGAAATCAATCAATCGGAAACTTGAATTCTATTGGGTGCCTTTGCAAACAGACAGTGACAAGTAATGATACATTGGGTCTTGCTAGCGAAAGTATTGTGTAAGAACGCGTTCAATGTATCGAGGTCAACCACTATTGAGATTGAGTATAACCTCGGTCATACGCCCAACTGCTGTTTACTGACATATATTCTCTATCACGCTGGAATCTGTAGGGAAGTCCCGAGGTTTGCTAGCTCGTGAGCTTTGCAGTTTCCTGGTATGTAGTATGAGTGTTATATTTCATGGTATTATAAGTAATAGGAGATACATTTTTGGAAAAAAAATTAACTTTCTAGGAACATTTGCAAATTTAGAAAAAAAAGTCAAATAAAACTAAACTTTCTTGGAAATAGCTGTGACGAAAGTTTAGTTTCGCAACATATATCATACATTAATAATATAAGCCTTGCGTTATGCGAACCCCAAATATATAATATTAATCATACAAATGTATCACGGACAAATTCGCTTTATAATTCATATCAAACTATTTTTTTATGAAAATTCTTAGTCGACGACGATTTATTTTCAGAATATAAATAATATTAATCATACGTTATATGGACGTCATATATATAACATTAATCATTCGTATATGATAAAAATTTTTAATCGACAATAATTTAGTTTCGAAACATAGATTATAGGTAAGTAATATAAATCATACGTAATACGGACAGCATATATATAATATTTAACATTCGAATGTACCATAGTCACATTTGGTTCAGAAATCGTATCAAAAATGTTGCATGGAATTGTGATTACAGTTTCTAGTCGACGAATGTTTAGTTTCAGAAGATAAATTATATAAATCCTACGTTTAATGGGCCGCATATATATATACTATAAATCATACGTATAGATCATAGGTAAATAATATAATTTATACGTTTTACGGACAGCATACATATAATATACCGTACTGGGGTATTTGAAGCCCATTAATGATAATGCCAGGTACGATGAGGATTGCCGCGATGGCACCCTGGAACAAGATGTTTCATACAGGGATGCAGCCAATGGCAACGCGAGCTGTTCATGAAAAGTTCAGGCGAAAAAACGAGAGCTTAAGGAACGAAATAATGTGTGTATTGAAGAATACAGGAACAGAGGTGAAGCCCGAAAATACTACCAGAATATAAATGGTAGGGTACATGGAACAGGTCTTCCCTCCTGTGAAGACAATTATGTGCATCTCGTTACTGACTCCGAGAGCGTACTGAGAATATGGAAAGATCAATTCTGCAGGCTATTGATGTCTGAAAACTTGGCTGATGAAGACTGTGTACCAATCCAAGATGTTAACATCGAGTGTTCACCTCCGAGCCAAGCTGAGATAACAACTGCCATATCTCGCCTAAAGAACAACAAGGCCGCTGGGGCTGATGGTCTTCCAGCTGAGTTGTTTAAGGTGGGTGGAGATGAGCTTGTTTTAAGCATGCAACAGCTCATAGAGAATATTTTGCTCCAGGAGAGCATGCCAGAGGATTGGAATCTCAGTGTGCTATGTCCAATCTACAAAAATCTAGGGCAGATTTTGGAGAAAACCCATGAGAAGCAAATCGACGCTTACCACCTCTTTGTCGTTACAAAGCTAAAATGTTAACATGTCTGGCACCATATTTAATAAGAGCCACATGCTGCTCGCATATGCCGATGATATCAACATTATCGGTCGAACAATACGAGAGGTAACAGCTGTCTTCTCATCAGTTGAAAGGGAGTCAGCAAAAATGGGTTTGGCAGTAAATGAGGACAAAACAGAGTTAATGGTATCATCGAACAAACTGTCCACCCGTTGGGGACGCAGTGTGAACATTGAAAACTATTGCTTTGAGGTAGTGACTGAATTTATCTACCTCGGATCAGCCATGAACAAAAACAAAAATGTCAGCCTTGAAATAAAACTGAGAATAGTACTCCGCAAAATATATGGACCCATTTGCGTAAACGGCGATTTTAGGATTCGGCTGAACCATGAGCTGTACGAGTTATACCACGGCATTGATGTAGTCAAGCGAATCAAAGTGCAACGATTACGCTGGCTAGGCCATGTCGTGATAATGGATGAGGAAACTCCAGCGCGAAAGGTATTCTATCAAGGCCTCGAAGGACGGCGCAAAAGAGGGAGACCGCGACCACATTGGAAGGACCAGGTGGAGGAATCACTGACGCTGCTTGGTAGGACTGACTGGAGACGGTGCGCACAAGATCGAAGCGAATGGAAATCTCTAATCATTTCGCTCTCTGACTTAGACACTAAGATATAAATATATATGTTGTCAAGTTAATTTATAGGCTAATAATATACAATATTTATATAAGTGTGACTTGGTTCAGAAATCGTATCAGAAGTGTTGCTTGGAATTGTGATTACAGTTTCTAGTCGACGAATATTTCGTTTCAGAACATAAATTATACAAATCATACGTTTAATGGGCCGTTTATATGTAATATTAATCGAACGTATGTACGTAACATCATGGTAACATTTGGTTCAGAAATCGTATCAAAATAGTTGTTTTCATATTTTTATATTTTTATATTTTTATATTTTTATGTTTTTATATTTTTATATTTTTATATTTTTATATTTTTGTATTTTTATATTTTTATATTTTTATATACAGATATTTTTATTTTTTCTTATACAACTGCAATAAAAATTACTAAAATTTACTTCATATCTTCCCGTTGCAAGTTGTTACATATATAGATTTGATGTTATAACATAAAAGGTATAAAAAGTTTGCATATTTTAAAAAATCACTTCGCCCAACCATCCACACGCCAAGGTCAGTCTGATTTCTGTGCAAATTAGTGGGCAAACGAAAACTCATATGCCTCCTAATTGTATCCTTCATATGCCAAAACTTAAAATTCAACAGCATCTCTATGATTCTCACCTCTACCACCCGAAATCCGTTATCAATTAATGCCATCATTCCTTCCTTTCTTCCACCTGCCCCTCTCTCTCTCTCTTCCCCTCTCTTAATTCCTACCACTCGTTATAAAGCCCCACACGAAATCGCCAGAATAACAAATTAAAACTCAACCTCTTTTGAACGGGTAAACATTTCCTTAAGCAAAACTACAAGTATATCCTTGGAAAGATATAAACGAAGAGCAAAAAAATGTTTGGAAGACCTGTTGTCCGCCCACACGATGAAACGACTGTCGCCAAAGGCAAGACAGAAATAACAAATTATGTCATTTTTCTTTAAGTCGTTTATAGCTTAAAGCTACTGCCAAAAAGGACCAGAACATTTACACAGAAGGACACACAAATTAAAACTTAAGTTTGATTTAAGCAGAACGTAAACGGATGTCAATCGCTAGACACTTATCATGAGCAGCGGCAAAGCAACGGAGGGGCTGCACTTGAAGTATAATTATTTCAATTCGTTTAAGTTCTGTTCTCATCTTGTTTTCTGTGCCATTTGTACGCTTGCTCGTTTTGTACTTGAGTTCATTTACTCTTTCATAGTTTGTCATTTGAAGTTTGTTCATCCGTCCTTAACAACAACGAGCACAACTTGTTGTCTTTATGAATAATTAAATCTGACTGTTTTTTTTTGTGTTCAAAACGAATCTTTAACTAAGGCACAGACACACACACACACACACAGGCATATTATAATACGCACACATTTACAGAGATCGTGATCCCAGGCGCTTGAATAAACGCAGCATCCTTAACCCAACTACTGCTGCCAGTTATGCATAGGACAAAAAAAGTTAAGTTTCTAAAAGACTGAATAATATTGAGCAACTCGTAAAAGACAGGGAAGTGGCAACAGCCGGAAACAAATGCTTTCTAACGAAGTTCAAATTGAAAAAGTGTATTTTCCGTATGGAGTAAATATACAAATTGGGAGAGCAGCAGCAGCAGCAGCAACGGCGGCGGTGGTAAGAATGTAATTACAGGAAAAAATGGTTTTGCACCACATTAAAATTTATGAAAAATCTTTGTCTGCGTTGTAGTGGAAAATTACAAAGAAATTCGAGACGACGCACTTGAAGCAAAGTGCAGCAAAGTACAGATAATGAAGATTGACAGAACATGTCGGGGAGAATTTAAGTAGATATCTTAGATGTTAATATAAATGATGTTTAAGATATTATTTTTCAGGATTTATTTGTAAGTAGCCTTTTCTGGAAATATCCTTGTTACAATGATTTTTCATCGCAGGAGTTTAGATTTTATTAAACTAGTGGAAGACAATATTTAGTTTCTAGTTTTACAGCAAGTAAGATAATAATTTGATGCTTAGAAATGTCTAAATTTGAGAAATTACTAACACTTTCGTGTGTAATTTAGGGGAACGTTAGTGGGGGTCGATAAAACATTTTGCTCCCCCTTCATTAAAGAAAATATATAAAGAAAACTAGTACGGAAGTTTCAGTCGGAAAACCGACTTACATATAACCTAACCTAAAAACCTAAAATTTTCTAGTATATTAATATTATTACTCGATTTATTAAAATATAAAAATATAAAAAAATAAAAAAATAAAAAATAAATATATAAAAATATAAAAATATAAAAATATAAAAATATAAAAATATAAAAATATAAAAATATAAAAATATAAAAATATAAAAATATAAAAATATAAAAATATAAAAATATAAAAATATAAAAATATAAAAATATAAAAATATAAAAATATAAAAATATAAAAATATAAAAATATAAAAATATAAAAATATAAAAATATAAAAATGTATAAATATAAAAATGTATTCAGCCGCTCACTGTGTGGCACGACATAATTTTTTTTTTTTGTGGCCGCGGTGCGTTGTGTTATGTGTGCGTCTGTTCGATTTGCGGTGAGTGACTTCAACGATAGTTCCATTTTTCAGTATAACAACGATTCCTTTCACCCGGTTGATCTCTGTTATGATGTCAACAATAGAAGTATGTATGTAACACTAAGGTAAGATACGTTCAATGAATATTTGTATAAAAAACAATAAACATCT
This sequence comes from Muscina levida, assembly GCA_964034835.1. Taxonomy (NCBI): domain Eukaryota; kingdom Metazoa; phylum Arthropoda; class Insecta; order Diptera; family Muscidae; genus Muscina; species Muscina levida. The sequence continues at coordinate 150,126,012 of OZ035882.1, forward strand.
TGAGAAGGCACAAGTGTATCAAATGTTTATATTTAAAAGTAGTGGTCAGGAATAAACATCTTGAGAAGGCACAAGTGTATCAAATGTTTATATTTAAAAGTAGTGGTCAGGAATTAACAAGTCGTTCACTTTTAGGAACACAATACAGTACTCAATTTTCTCCTCTTAATAAATTTACTTTCCTATATTTTAATTTTAACTAATATTACTGGAAGAATTTCACAAAAAAAAACAGGAAACATTTTTCCCCCATTAATTAAGGCTCTTTGCTATAGGAGTAATTCCTTGGGAAGCGATCACATAAATTCTAGGTAGTCTCTATGAATTTGATGAAAATTTTCAAACTGTGTGTACTTTAAAGTTAATTTTTAAAGAAAATTTTGGTAAATTTTTGTAGAAAAAAACTTCTAGCTGTTGTGTTATTTGGCAGAGTTTTTTCATTGTATAGGAGGTATACAGGTATTTACGTATTCTCTTACTTACATCGAAACTAGTAGTAATCCTTTCAAAATTTCTTACCTGAAAATAAAAAAAAAGTTTAGTTATTTTTATATAGTGTATTATTCCGTTAATAAAATAGAGGTATTAAAATATTTGTATAAAAACCAGTACAGAAATTTCAGTCAGATAAACTGACTGACAAATACCCTAACCCATTAGATGTATTAATATTATTACTCGATTTCTAACGTGGGCCGAATGTTACATTTGTGTGGGAGGTACCAGAATGTGAGTGACTATGTAGCCCATATGCAATCCCGTAAGTAGTTCTGGGAAAATATTAACCCATGCAAAGTTTCAGAAGAATTGGTTACGTCCTGTGAAAGTTATCGTGCGTACCTCACCGACAGAGAGACAGACAGACGGACATGGATCAAACGGCTTAAAAAGTCATGAATCGAATTTGATTCAAATAAACCTAGTGTCTAAAGTGACTCTTTCTATGTGTTACACTTTTGGGCCATATCAAATGATATATAGCCTCCTACTCGTAGGGTGTGGCTATAATTACACAGTGCAGCAGTAAAAACTTGAACCAATTAAGACCGCCAAAATCTGAAAGCTTATGATGGTAGAAGAAAACCCCTAGCTGGGTTTTGAATTATTAGCTAAGGTTTTTTTTTAATTAATTTTTGAAATTTTTGAATATCATGTTTTGATTCTTAAGGCCATATCTCCTGAACTATTCGAAATTTTGATATCTCTCTATTTTTTTAGCTCTTAATCAGATCTAAAAATTTAACCTTCAAACTGTAAAAAAATCGTAAAATATCATCATAGATTTTTGTTGTTTTTTTTTTATTTATTTCTATTTTCTATATAACAAAAATGTACGTTTTTTTGACAGTTTCGCTGATTTGAATAAGATGTTGTTGTTTTCTTGATTGTATCTCAAGGTACAATTTTTAGATCTGATTAAGAGCTAAAAATTTGCTGAAGAGAGAAAAGCTATATTTGGAATAGTTCACGAGATATAGACTTCTAAAATCCTCCCCTCAGTCGAAAACTTCAAAAATGAATTAAAAGAAAATCTTAGCTAATAATTCAAAACCTAGTTAGGGTTTTTCTTCTACTATCATAAGCTTTCAGATTTTGTGGGTTTCAATTGGTTCAAGAGTTTGAAGTTGGAAAATGTGCTACTGTGTTATGATAAACTAAATTTCCAGAGTCCAACTTAAGGAGAATCAAAAAGCACCACTTTCGTTTATTGACTATGTTGTAGTCGTCGTTGAGCTTAATATCTTTTTAGAACATTACCTTGGAATATTGTGACAGTTAGACGGTCGAGGGGCATGAAAAACTCACAAATATTACAATTTCAACCTATACGATACTTACACAGTACAACTCATGATTTTGGGACTCAATTTTCAGAACTGCACGTGAAAGTAGCCCAAGCTACAATAAAACTGTTGTATTCCGTGGCGTATGATTTACGTGGAATATTACCTATGATAATCATACGCCACCATATAGTATTTATTTTATGACTTCTTCTTTTTGGGGCTACTTTCACGTGCAGTTCTCAAAATTGAGTCCCAATATTGATGAGACAATGAGACATATCTCGTTTCTAAGACCCAGCCAAACGCCGGCATACGTATACTTTTTTCATCAATACAACTATTTCCGCTAAGCAGAACCCCTGCCTCTTGTCACACTGTGTTTTTAATGTTTCAATTTTTACTTGTTCCTTAATTCATAATGTTATATTTATTTTCTTAAAAATACCCAAACCTTTATTTTGTTTAGCTACTTCCTCTCGTGCTGCAAAATCGTGTATCGCACCGCTGTGTTATTTTTAATTAAATCTTTGTTGTTTGATTTCGCAAATGTTATTGGTTTCTTTATATTACATTGCTACTGCACCCCTCCACCCACCCTTCTCTCTCTCTCTCTCTCTTACACCCTCTTTAATTTCTAGTACAAATGTCAGCTTGTTTTGTAAAAGTATTTTAATAAAACAAAGTGTACCAGTGTTGGTGTCCCCCCTTCGTGTTATTTCTTACTCCCTGCAGTTAGTTGTTGTGACAGAAAAGAACCCATATATGAAAAGAGAAGGAGCAAACGAGAAAAAAAAACTTTGGCCAAAGCACAACTTGCTAAAAATGCGATTTTGGCTAATTTCGCTGTGGGACTGGGAAAGAAAAAAAAATTAATTTTAAGTTGTAACGTAATTTCAATTGTTAGTCGTGTTTGGTTTCTTTTTCTGTGGAGTGTAAACTGATGATGCTGTTGCAGTATTAGCAAAATAAATTCACGCGATTTAAGCCAAATGAAACAAGTAAGAGTAGATTTCATTTTATATGAGCAGGAAAAGTAGATTTCATTACATTGTTTTTAAATGACATATGGAGTGGTCCATGGTAATATGGGGAATATAAAGTATACAATTTTCATTTTCAGTTTCAAAGTTTATTGAGTCCATTTAAAAAGTGTACAAATATATGAACCAATAAAACGCATCGCCGTTTAATGGATGGCAACTTTAGTAAATTACAAATGAGTTACAAAGTGTTCCTCCCTAATACTGTCTATTTCCGGTTAGGCTACCCATGTGATAATTATCACCGTTAATGTGTAAGTGTTTACGTTTGTATGGCGAATGTTATATAAGAGTTGAAGAAAATGCACATATTACAGTTTTTGTATTTTTCGATACTCTATTTAATTAGATATTTTATTACATTACCTATTTTGAGAAATTGTCGTTATTTTTTTTTAATTTACTTAATATTCTATATAGTTTTTTGCGCCAACTTTCAGCTTTCTTATTTTTTTTTTAGTAAAATCCACTTTTAATATTTGATTTTTCTATATTTTCTTAACTATTCAAATATTAGCGCAATGTCTCATGCATTATTTCAATTTTCTCAGAAAGCAATTATAATTTAAGTATCATTTAAACAACAGCTTTCAATTGCAACTTTGCGCTTAACATTTGCTGACTTCACAATTTTTTATGCTTCCATTCCATCGGCTGGGGTTGGTTTTACTTTACCACATTTATAAAATATTCATGGAATAAAATAAACTTATATTTGCTGCACCAGATCCTTGCCAAGAGCGCGCCAGACATAAGGAACATAAATGTATGTGTGAGTGTGTGTGTGTAAAAAAACACATAGTAAAAGTTAAATAATGTATGAAAACTTTTGCATCATTTTCCATGCAGAATAAAAAAAAATTTAATTACTATGCAAAATATTTTCATCCCACAGAGAATAAATAACAGGGTCTTCGTATCTGAGCTACTAGTTTGATCTCTTTCACTCTCTCTTCCTGTTTCCGTGTGCAAGTATAGATACTGCAAACACATGGGGTAGCTTTTTACTACAAATGTAATCTTGTTTTCCCAGACTGTTGTGGAGTGACGTTGTGAAGGTGGTAGCGTAAGAAAATTATGAATTAATGTTAATAAACTAGCGAAAATGTTGCTTTAGGGAATTCTTTTGGAATGGGGGAATACAAGAACATAATTAAATGTTGTAATATTTCAAAGTTAAGAAGTTACAATAAAAATTAAGTTATTAAATTAAAAAAAAAACTAGTAAATTACTATAGACTGTCAAATAGAGATTGGGGTGAGTCACAATTAAAGAATAGAAAAATGACAAAGGACTTGTAAAACATTCAATTAGTCACACAAATAACCAATTACACATTGTCTGTGGGGTAAGAAAATCTAAGTATGGGTAAAGGTACTAGGCCAGTATAATAAAAGCCGCAGAGATTTTGACGTTCTCTGGCCAAACTTAAGTTGGACTTATTTTATCGAATGAAATCTTCTAAAAAATTTTATTATATATCCACAATATTGGAACGAGGTGCGTATGGTTAATAAAAAATCCGCATTACATAAATGTTACTCATACGTTGTACAGACATATGTACTTATGTAGCGAGTGCAATATGCGAATATCGGTCAAGGTCTTCATTCAATATCATCAGCAATGAACAGTTTTCAATTTATCACAGATGAGACAGCCTATATATGAACAAAAACTTGGTGTTATAGGGGAAATTTTAAAGAAAATGGTGATAAATGACAAATGTTTTATAGTTTACTTTGATAAAATTAGTCCAGTTTGATTTTGTAGATGGATATATTCATATAAGTTAATATAACCATCATAATTATACTTAAGGCAGTATCAGACTTAATAAAGCCTGCACAAGAACTTGCTGCAATGCTATCAAGACATTGAAATATTAAGACACAATGAGGAAAATTGAATTTGGGGATCTAAAGTCCTGCGCTAGGCTATTTATCAATAATTCCAAAGCTAGTCTTAATATGTAAAAGGGTGAAGTAAGAAAGGCTCAGCAGAAGTCATGGCGACATTACTGTGGATCTATAGAGGGCAACAACCAGACTGCTCACTTCAGGTACTTACTTTCCTGAAACTCTTCGTGTATGCAATTTTTAATGAAAGATGATGGATTGTAGACCTTTTTGCCAAAAGAATCTTGCGGAATTCTCCTGGACATCCACTTTACCAACAATAACTTTAACGCTTATCATCGTCAAGTCGAAATGTCAAGTGGAATTTCGCCTAGTTAAACTGAAGGGCCCTCAAATGCTTTAAAGTCTATAAAACAGTTGCACCTGGCGGAATAATTTCAGCGCAATTACAATCCGTTTCTTTTCTTTAGTCCTTAAAACATTTGAGAGGTTATTATAAATCCATGTTCACAAAATCAAAATGTCTACACTAAAGGAACGTAATGTGAGACAGATCTTCACTCAATAGTGAGTAATGTGGAGAAATCCTTCGAAAATAAGATTTCCGTTCTGTGGACTTGTCTAGACATCGAGGAGTCTTCTGAATGGAGAGGGGTCATAATATTTAAAATGGACACCTCAGGGAGGAGTTCTATCTCCAATTCTAGCCTCAGTCAATGAAATGTTTCTCGAATTAGAGGTGGCCGAATGCCAGGTAATTGCAACCCGCTTAATTAATATAGTAACAAACTGGACCGCCAACAGCGGATTAATGCCTAACCATCCTAAATACTAGCTTATCCTGTTTTCTTGCAAATATAAAATGCCAAAATTTGAAATACCATCACTTAATGGGGTGCAATTGCAGATGACAGAGCAATTCAAAAATATGGGGATTATCCTCGACAGGATATTAGCTTCGAACTGTAATGAAGAGCAGAGGATCAAAAAAGCATCTGTTGCTCTTTACCGCAGCGGTTGTGACTGTCACCAAAGGTCACTATGTGGATTTATACAGCAATACTTGTCTTAAATGTCACCTTTTGGTGGAGGACCCTGCTTAAGAAATTCTTTCTGAATTCCTTGACAAAAATTCAATGATTAGCATTGATTAGTGTAATTGGAGTAATGAACGCGACATCAGATTCTAAACAGCTGGAATCCAGGTCCCTTTTCTGAATCAACTGCCCCTGCTTCTTTAGTGAGAATCAGAGTATATGGCTTTAAGCTATCAGAGCTTTCTGGCATGCTAAACTTTTACACTGAATCAGCTGAAGTGGTATACCAGTAGTATCCAAGTTTTCTCTGATGGATCCCAGTAGAACGAGAGAGTAGGCTATACATTCATTCATCGGACCATACCTCATAAAGTGCTATATCCCTGACCTATTACCAATAACTACCAATAACTTTTACTTCGAAATTGGGATATCTGGATAATGCTACTAAGGCGGATACCAGTAGTATCCGATTTTTCATGGATGGATCAAAGTTGGACGAGGGAATAGGCTAAGACATCCAATGACCGGACCTTCATGTAAATATCTCCTTTAAAAAATCTGGATCTACAATATGGTTGGGGTAGTGCACGAGTTTTCGATTTCGATATGTCTCATGCTCTAGTTTTGTGAGGTTAGGAGAAAAAATTAATGAGCCAAAAAATGGGAGAGGGTTGGTAGTGACAAACGGCAGCGCATCGTTGTCAAATGTCGTGGGGAAGGGGAGAAACCCACAACCAACCCCACAACCGCCCAGGAGTCGACCGACCACCACTAATTTTTCACCCCTTTAATTTTTTCCAAATTTACCCATCCAGTAACTTCATCCTCTATGGAAGCTCACAAAAAAAATTTAACTATTAAAAATTTGCTCTCATCTCTCTAACTGCACCAACGTTACCCCTAGAGGAGTCATATGTATGAACGTTCCCCTATATTTTTGCCCACATTTTCGAAGAACATATGTACCATCTATCTTAAAACTTTAAAGTGGTCCATTTATACTATTTTTATGGTTTTATAATTATTTTTATGAAATCAACTCCCATGGTGCCCCTTTGAGTGGTAAAATGTAGTATCAATCCCCACTAATTTTTCCCTCCTTAAATTGTTCCCGAAAATACCTACTCCCTATCTTTACCCCCTAAGAGGGGCTTTTATATAATCTTAAATTTTTAGCAAATTTGCTCCCACCGCTCTAGTTGCCCCAAAGGTGCCCCAATATGAGTCAAATATATGGCCGACCCCCAATATTTTTGCCACGCTAACAATTTTGCAGATTCGGCAGATTATATAACTTTTCCCGAACATCTTTACCCCAACTCCCTTTCTTTACCCCCTAAATGGGCTCCCATACAAAAATCTTCACTTCTCTAACTATCCCAATAGTGCGCTAAGATGAGTCAAACATATTTTCTCATAATGAGTATTAATGTTTTTATTTGAATTAAATGAAAAGCATCAAATGCATTACACCGGATTGGCTTTCGACAGATGTTGCATACGGACGTATCAACAGTTCGTATATTGATTAATATGACAAGATCTTTTCAAACTTGACCCAAAAAGTATATCATCATTTGGAAGTCTCTTTGAGAAGCACAGTAGCACAGTGGGTTGCACATCCCTGGCGGTGAAGTGATGACTGAGTATTTTGACATCAGGCTTATATAGGTATCGGAATCCAGGGGGCATTTGCTTAGCGAATGGGCTATCTACATAGGGAGTCTTCTGGCAACAGGAAGTGTCGGTATGACGATCTCTACCTGTCATCTGTACATCAGGTACTACGTCGATAATACATATTTAATGATAAATGAAGACTTACTCTAACTTGAAAACAAGCTTAACTTGCCGAGAGATAGGACTTTCGCAGTTATAGGAACACTAACGAGACATTGTGTTGTTGGAAAACACCACCGTAGACTAGGCCAAAGAAAGCTCGAAGAAAGCGAATTGACTAGATAGTCAGGATTTCTGATAGGCAAAGGTATGCAGGTATCACAATAGGCTTCCTTAGCTGTGGTGTGCTAGACAGTATATTGTCTTGCAACCTATCTTACCAGCTTACCTAACTTAACACACAAAGCAAACTAAGCATGGACAAATTTTAAGATTACTGAAAGTGGATAATGTCCTTATAATTAGAAATTTTATAATTTTTCCTAAAAATTTAGAAAAACTCACACATTTTTATTTAAATAGATTAGAAACAGCACAGATTATCACAATATTTGTTTATGTGTATATAAGTAACGTTATATTATATAACAACACTTTATCAATTCTAATACGACAACTACCCATATCTTCATATCTCTCCTCTTCTTTTTACTGCTTCACATACAATTTGCATCATAATTTAGAAAAACTTCAAATGTTGTTAGCCACTGCATGGCTGTCTGACAGCGCTGCCTGGGGTATAAAATTTACAAATACAATTATAAAGCACTAAAAGCCTTGTGGTCAAATTTAATACAATTTCAAGTAATAAATAATGTGTATTTTTTTTCAAACTTAACATGCTGAGCTGTAAATTGCAATTCCCTATTTGCCATTAGTGTGTATGTGTATGTGTGTTTTTGTTTTGTAATTCTTAACAACTCTCAATTTATTATAAAAAAATTTAGCAACATACTTTTTAGCATTAAATTGATAGCCTTCAATTAAAATCGATATGAAAATATTAAAAAAGTTTATAAAAATTTAAAAAATTACAACACTAACACATATGAAAAAAACTTAACTTTAATTGAATTTTGTTTTGCTGGGCGATACAATTTTTGAAGTTTTAATAGGGATATCAAGCATATTTTTTACATTTCGCACAAAATAAAACAACAACCAATAGCAATTTGGCATACACATACACACACAACACAAAGTTCAAATGTTATAAATCATGTCCTGCTGGTCCTTGTTTTAGTTTTTTTATCTCCCACTTATTTGCCGGCTGCATTTTAAGTTGATGTTGCAATTATTTTAGTGGCTGTATTGTGAACACAATAACAACTAATACAGTTGGGTACTCTATAAAAATGTTTAAAGTTTTTAATACTAAAATTGCCTCACAATCTCTGCCTGTAGTCGTTGCTGTCCCAGTTAGGCGAGGGCTGGTATCGATTTCATGACATTCCTTTAGAGTCAAGGGGGTGGTAGAGGGTTGGTTTTTAAAGTGGTGTGTGTGTGGATGGGTGTAAGGGTGGTTGGTTGTTAGACTGTTACTGTAATTGTTTATGTGTTGTTAGTGGTATTGTGGGTTTGGGTTCTCTGTTTGTGTATTTTTGTGGCCATAAATTGTTTATATTTGCTGTCTGTTAACTTGCGATAAAATAATTTTTATATGCATTTCACTGGAATACCATTTGCGGCAATTTCGTTATTTGTGTTAACGATGATGACCAGTTACACAGAATATTTATTATTTTTGGCGTCATTAAAACAGCAAATTACATTAAAAGGGTTAATTAAAAAAGTTTTAGTAAATAATGATACCACAAATCTGAACTTACTGCTAAAATCTCAAACAATCTCTTATCATCACTACACATTCATCTGATTCCCTCAAATGTTTTCTGTGCTATTACTTTGATTACCAGCGTCCCTGTTACAAGCGATTAATTATGATTAATAATGCATACGAATTTCATAGAAAATTTGTTTGAGCTCTTTACCTTACCCTTGGGAGTAAACGAAACCCATCAATATCTGTAATGAGGCGAACACGTTTTTACAACTCAATAAAACTCATTCCGTTCTTCCAACCTAATGCAAATCCTACCATAACTTTTCAATGTCCTCCTTAACGTTTTCTATTTGCCTCATTTTGAAATCTCTCTCCCAACTCCCAGCTGCAGATATCTAAGCCAGTATTTCAGGGCCAGCGTAGAAAAAAAGGCTCTTGCGGTTTCCTTTAAATGAGGCCATCGCAGTTAGGAGAAATCCTAGGGAAAATGTGCACAACTTTAACACGTAATTTACAATAATTACAGAACCTAGCACAGCAGCATAAGAGTCTGGTGTAACACGAAACCAAACCATAATCAAGAGGATGGCGGACGGAGTGTTTAAGTTATAAATACTAATATAATCCAGTCACGTACCGAAATATGTTCAAATGAAAATGTTTCCAAATAAAAACCATCGACATCACATGAAAAAGAAAAGCGCACGAACCAATTCTTTCTTTCCTTACATTTTATGTAGATGAGTTACCCGAAGAGTTCGTGGGGGTTGACTAACGTTAACTGTTTAGGGTCTGGTTTCGAATGCTGCCACCACTGTGTTCCGCAACAGATGCGCCAAGTTTGGTTACAACAACTGCTGAGTCGATGCGGTATCAGTCAGAGGGCAGAGCTTTAAAGAAACCGGCAACAATGTTAAGCGCCAAACTCAAAGTACGTGAGGCTTGGCAAATTTAAGGACAGATTTCAATAGAAGACCGATGGTTTTAAATTTTAAATTTAATGTGCAAAAAACATTTAAAGATAATGTAGAAAAATTAGACAACAATAAATTCCCCATGGACTTTCTTAATTCTGACAATATTTCGAGGCAATTTCGAAGAAAAAACTGCTCCTTAGACAGTCTTTAAATTAGCGGTGTGTAAAATACGTATGATAAATATGAATAACTTATATGGATTCCTCATTAGTCATACGTTTAAAAAATTCCTTATTAATATTAATCATACGTTGTGAGATAAGATTATTAGATAAGACAATTGATATTAATCATACGCTATAGGATTTGAAAAGTAATATTATAGGAATTTTGTAAAAGTTCAAAAGTATAAGGATAGCTAAAAATCTAATACATACTGCGGTAAGGTGTGATATGCCCTTTTAGTAAAATTATAAAAATTAGACGCATCAGCATTCGCCAAAATTGTATAGATATAATCTCTACAATCTAGATATATGGACTTGCTAGTCATCCCAGCCAGTAGTGCAGTGCAACGAGTTTTCTGAAGTGCTTTTGTTCGGACCAAGTCTCTTACCGCATCTTCGCCACTTCTCAGAAGAAGTCCTACCCGCCAGTCCCTCACTTCGTTAATCTCTAAAGTGCTTTCTCCTACCTGCCGATCAAGTCCCTGCGGTGTCTTTGCTATTCCTCCGCCTATTTTCAGACATAGTTTCTTACTGTGCCTTATTCATTACTCTGAAGTGCTTTATCCAGTCTTCAGGCATAATTTTTCACCGTGTCTTCGCTATTCTTTAGACAAATCTTCCACCGTATCTTATCCAATCTTCAAAATGCTTAACCAGTCTTCAGACAAGTTCTACCATGAGACTTTCACCGGGTCCAGCAGTTCCTCTGTAGTGCTTCCGCTAGCCTTCAGAACATGTCTTTTACCATGTATTTTCCATTCAACTGAAGAGCTTGTCTTAAGACCGAGTATTATAATTTTATAATCTTCAGATGAGTTTTCCGCCATGTCCTCTCCAATCCTCAGCAAGTCTTCTCTATTCTGTTGAAGAGATTCGCCAGTATTCGGAAAGTGTTTTTGTACTTGTCTTTGCTAATATTCTGGCTAGTCATCCGCCATATATTATCTATTCTTCAGTCGAGTCTACTTTATTCTTCAGAAGTGTTTTGCCAGTCTGCAGAAGAGTTTTCCGATGCGTATTATCTAATCTTCAAACGTGTCTTCACAATTCCTCTGTAGTGCATACGCCAGTCTTCAGACAAAGTCCCTTACCGAGTCATCCCCGAGCTTCTGAAGTGCTTTCGCCAATCTTCAGACATAGGTCTCACTATGTGGCTGAAGTACCTCGAGTCTTCCGCCTTCTCGTTTATAATCTTCAGAAGTGTTGTCGCTAGTTTTCAGAAGAATCTGCGTTGTTCCTTAGACTAGTATAAGGTATAGGTTTTAAGGTTTAAGGTTTAAGGTTTAATGTTTAAGGTTTAAGGTTTAAGGTTTAAGGTTTAAGGTTTAAGGTTAAAGGTTTAAGGTTAAAGGTTTAAGGTTTAAGGTTTAAGGTTTAAGGTTTAAGGTTTAAGGTTTAAGGTTTAAGGTTTAAGGTTTAAGGTTTAAGGTTTAAGGTTTAAGGTTTAAGGTTTAAGGTTTAAGGTTTAAGGTTTAAGGTTTAAGGTTTAAGGTTTAAGGTTTAAGGTTTAAGGTTTAAGGTTTAAGGTTTAAGGTTTAAGGTTTAAGGTTTAAGGTTTAAGGTTTAAGGTTTAAGGTTTAAGGTTTAAGGTTTAAGGTTTAAGGTTTAAGGTTTAAGGTTTAAGGTTTAAGGTTTAAGGTTTAAGGTTTAAGGTTTAAGGTTTAAGGTTTAAGGTTTAAGGTTTAAGGTTTAAGGTTTAAGGTTTAAGGTTTAAGGTTTAAGGTTTAAGGTTTAAGGTTTAAGGTTTAAGGTTTAAGGTTTAAGGTTTAAGGTTTAAGGTTTAAGGTTTAGGGTTTAAGGTTTAAGGTTTAAGGTTTAAGGTTTAAGGTTTAAGGTTTAAGGTTTAAGGTTTAAGGTTTAAGGTTTAAGGTTTAAGGTTTAAGGTTTAAGGTTTAAGGTTTAAGGTTTAAAGGTGAAAGGTTCTAAGAGTCCTGAAGTGATTTTTGTCTTAAGATATTTGGGGTCCATATTATCCACATGGGCGAGGGTTTTAAAATGACCATAACGTTTCACAATTTAAGCGAGTGGTGTAGCGGTTTCGGTAACAAGTGAGTATCTGGGACCGCCAGAGTGCTGAAAATCTTCGCGCTGTTCGAATTGGTGTAATAATTGATCGTGTCATTGTCAGCAGTTGGAGATGTCTAGGCGTTCTGTGCAAAATATTTTACATAAGTTACACCTTTTCCTGTATAAGGTTTCTTACATACTAAGATCCAATATAATCCAGAGCGATTTTCCCAGTGGAATAATAGGAAATTGTCAACATATTCTTTAATAAATTAAATCAGCAGAAAATAGTAACTATTCTATAACTACCAACTTTACTCGTTAGTTTCGAATAATTTGGTAAGAAATAGTGGGTGGAAAAGTAGGCAGTATCCTACTCGGTACTAATTACTACCTTAATGTAACATAACATTCTTTCAAAACTTTTGGGAAACAATTTTAGCTATACAACATTATTTCCCTGTTCTATTACCTGTTCTATTTACCTGTTCAATACTTTTGAGTAAAAGTTTCTATGTGACGTATAATTAATTTTAATTGCTTGTATTTGGTTTATGGGTGGTAGGAGCAACATTTCGTTTAACTAATAACTCAATATGCATTTAATATTTATATTAACTAATAACTCTATAGCATACGCCCTACGCCTAAACCCTGACAAACCTTAATTTCCACCCACAGAGTATGTTGTCAACCTGCACCTGTGGCTTGATGTCCACAACATTGATTAGAATACACTCAATTTCCTTTGGGTATAGTTCGTTTCTAACGACTACTACTGCTACTCCCGAACAACTTTAATAACACTTTCACAAAAGTGTGTCTGGAAAATTCTTTGAAAATATGTTTTCAAAGTGCTAACTTCATAGCTTTTCCTTAAATAAGTTGCGCTTTATTACCGGTAGCTTTAAAATGTTAACGTTGACAGTACAAGTTTCTCTTTTACATTTAATTATTATTAATATTATTATCAGAATTACGCTTATGATTATGTTCATGTCGATATCGGGATACTTTCATGCTACTGTGTGGGCTTTATTAATGTTTAATATAAAAGGACTCATTCTTCAATAACCCAGCGCGTGTTTGTGTCAAGTGGCCCGACGTTGATGGTGTCACTGTGTTATAGAATCATTTTTAACAATTTTCACACCTTTTTAATTAAAATTATAACATCTACTTTAATATGCTACCGGTTTACTGGGTATTCTAGTTAATATGACTACGGGGAACGGTCGAGGAAGAACAAGTGAAAAGAGCTGGCATCGTCACGCTTAGTTGACATCATTATAGCCAACACCAGCTCGCCTTAGTCCTTTTGAAAACTACTCACTAACACGCCAGCACAACAAGTACATAACTCTCTCATGTGCCCAGGTGAATATCCTTAGAGCTTACCACTACTATGGAGCCCTAAAGTATGACATATCATCACATCGTTGCCACAGCAAAGGTACTCTCACTTACTTCAAATGCTGCTGCCGTTGTGAGTAGTCTGTGGAGAATACTCAAAGTTTTACGATGGGCGAAAGGTCTGCTCCCCTGTCTATAGCTAAAAGGGAACTAACTGTTGTATGTAAGTACTTGTGTACTTATGGTTATATGTATGTCTGAAAATGTCTGTTTGTTGCCAAGTGTTTGGTGTATAGGCTTGTGTGTATGTAGTGGTTTGTGCTTTCAATGTTTGTGTTTTTAGAATATTTTGGTTCTGACAAAGTCGCCGTACCGTGGTGGTTAGCCCAGAACTAGGTCAACCGAGTAATTTGTAATTTAAGGTTGTGTTTTACATGTATTTGTAATAGCTTACCTGCCGTAGGATTACATAAGTATCTGCACATGAGAATATTTATGTGTATAGGTAAAAGTAGTTTGTAATCGTATGGCAAATTAGAGGGCGTAAGTATAGTATGACAGGGAAGGATTTACGAAGCCTGAATTGGTGGGAAAATAGTTTGAGAATTTTAAGCAAAGATAAGTCTCAGGTTATTGTTACATTAATGTGAAAAACAGGGCTAGTTTATTGGGGAGATCGGTACAGGATGTTAAGAAATCTTAGATTGATATTAGATATTATAATATAGTATTAGCAAAAATCAAGGCTGGTACGGAAATGGGTTCAGAAATTATTATTATTGTTATATTTATCTTATTGGAAATTGGGCTAGGATACTATAGGGAAGCGATTAAGCATTAGATAAGGAAACAACTCGGAAAATGTTTGTAATTGTAAAATCTATAGTATGGGTAACATGGCCAGGATTGTATCACTTTGCCCTAATATCCTATAAAGGATGTAGAAACCAAAGTAAAAATCTTGGCCTTCATGGATACTGTAATTACATTTGTCGCTGGAACAATGGCCTTTAAACTTCCCTAAAACGTAATTCTCTCCATGTGTTTTACTATGCGGTCAGTTCATGTACTTATGCCAGCTTTTGTGGTCTAATTTTGAAAAACAAAACGCTGTGGCTTACACACAGGCAACCGCGTATAACAGTTGTTCCCTAAGTAAATTTGCAATGTTTGTTTTTCGTTAAAAAAAGATTTGAGTACAAAACAACCTAAGAGGAATGAACTTTAACATTGCACAAAGGAGCAAAGGGTTGGTTTTAGGAAAGAGAATAGCTTAAAAATTAATAACGAAACATAAACTGCCGATGAACTGCAATATATTCTTAAATTCCTGTTACTTCAAGGCTATTTCAAAATAAAGTTTCCCGTCAGACTTGGATTTGTGTTGTATAGGAAACGTATGATAAATCTGAGAAATTTATTTGGATTTCATATTAATCATATGTTTTAAATAAATTTTACAGTAGCACATACAATTTCATATACAAGAATGGAGTACAAAACAATTACCAAAGGAATGAACTTTAATATTGTAAAAGCTATAAAAGTGTAGTATTTTTGTAAAGAGAACAATTAAAGGATTATGGAGAACAATGAAATAAAAACAAAACTTCCTATTTATGGCAACATTGCATTTCGAAGAAAATGTTTCTCCTCAGATAACATTTACATTTCTGTGGACTTTTGACAAAACAACCTCTTTCAAAAACTGCAATTTTACAGGAGAACGAAAAAACTGGTTAAATATATAACAACTTTGATTTTGAAATATTTGGTGAAAAGGTGAAAGTGTAGTATTAAATTTAAATACTAAATTGAAGTGATTATATCAATAATTCTATTCTAATCCCGACAGATTTTCACAAAAATCAAGAATAAAAAGATAGGATGTTTTGTCGAAATTGTTTTCAACAAAAAAATTAACTTACATTACACAAGTTGTTTTGTGAAAATGGTTTTAAACAAAAACGTGATTTATATTTTGCGCTTATCTCAAGGCTAGTTGTTTTGTTAAAATGGAACTAACAAAAATATCGAAATAGGTTATTTTAAAAAATATTATAATGTGTAATATAACATAAATTCTTGAATTCAATTAGGCAATATTGGTACAAAATTATATTTCTGTAGGTAAAACAAATTTTAAGTTTAACAAAAAAGTATTCAAAAGGTATTCAAAAGCATAATTATATTATTGAATACCATCATCTTCGTCAAGGTGTGGGTGAACTTCAATGGGGATATAACCTTTAATTGTACCAATTAATGGCAGCATATCTAATAAATATTTATTTTTATTTTGTGATACAGGCAAAGGGAAATTGTAGCTTGTGGCCAATTGGAGAGATGGTTCTTTACTTCGACGCGAGTTTATATCTAGAATCTGAAATGACTCTTCTGGTTGTAATGAACATTTGTACTACAAAACTCCTGGCCTGCTTTTTTCGTATCTCAGCCATCGAACGTTTTTCCACTCAAACTTCTCACCTAAAAATTTGAAGATTAAAAAAATAATATAGTGTTGAAAAGAATGTAGGTATTTAAAATTATACCTGAAAAGCTATGTGACCTCCATGTGTATTTGTCCTTTAGAAGTGCACGAAAATCGAAGAAATCCTCTTGTTTTCATTCATGAACAATATAACTTTTATTGGTCGCCCATTTTTAGTTTGCCCTATCGTGTGAATGTTCAATAGATCCGAAGAAATTTTTTCTTTTCTCTTCTATTTGCACATATACAGTATCACATTTAAGATGCGTATGACCCACGACAAGAAATTTATGATCAATAAGTTGAATACTTGCTTGATCTTCCAAAACTTTCTCAAACATTGCACAAAGATATGAGTTGCGGTTCTGACCAGGACAGGAATCACTATATAAAACAATATGACAAACTGAATTTGGTAAATGATGATTTTTTGTAGTAACTTGATCGATTTTTGTTCATCTTCGTCGACAGAAGAGTTCGCATGTATTACACAGATCAAGCCGAGGTTTCTTGAACTTAATATCTAGGGTAGTAAATATATCTTTATATTTTGATTCCGATACGCAATCAGAGTATTTTTCTGTATATAACCGGTATAATGTTGCCAAGTTAAGACCACGTTTAAAATATAATTGATTTGTATGTCGACGACTGTAGTGACTTTCGTACTTCGGAATGCTGCTTATATGATCTATAACTTCATTATATTTATAGATCGACAGTTTGTGGGGTGAATCATGTTTTCCACGACTATCGTGTGGTATAAGTCCCATAGAAGTTTGTTTTATTTTGTGTAAATTCACTGTTTTAATCGCCTCTATTGTTTCTCCAGATGATAAGAAATGGCAATAGTCCCGGATGATTAAACATGGCAATGGTGCCAAATAATAAAAACGACAAACACTTGAAATTTTTTAACTGGGAATGTAGCAGAATAGTTCCAAAAAATAAAAAATAAACTATTGTATTTGTGATTTGTTAGTTGGCAAAAATGCAGTTGTTCGGAGAATTTTTGACACATTTTATTGGAAAATATGATTCAAAAAACGCGTCGGAAAAAGAAAAACTAGTAGTTTTTTTGTACGGAAAATATGATACACATGAGTCGTCCTGCAATTTATGTTCCTACAAATAATTAATGGAGTCTTATTTTGTTGTCGCTAGCAATGATTTACATGCCAATTGCTGCGTTTTCTGTTTCTTAAACGTGATGTTGGCTGCCAAATTTAAACCTCGCATGAACTCCCAAACAACTTCTTTTGATCAAAATATTTATTTTCAAGTCCACAAAAACACTTCTTTGCAAACAATATTTTACTTTTTAGTCAGTTTTTGTTTTCACATAATAAATTCTTTTCACACAAGTCGTTTTGTCAAAATTAATGTTATCTATAAACCATTCAAAAATGAATCTTGTCTTAAGCAAGTTACATATTTTCTAAATTTCAGTTTTGATAAAACAACTTCTTTGAAGAGAAGTTGTTTTGTTAAAACAAAATGTATATATGCAAAAAAATATTAACTACAATTTAGATGTTTTGTCAAAAGGATATAACAATTTTATTTCTTTCAGTTTAGACAATTTTTAAACTCTTTCAGATAAGATATTTTATCGAAATTTTTTTTCAAATATAATGAAAGAAGTTGATTTGTCAAGAACTGTAGATTTTTATCCAAATGGCGTAGAAATGCAAGGATTACACCAAAATAACCGTCTTAAAAATTTATATTTAATATAAAAATCTTGCAAAAATTTCTTATTTCGAGAGAAGTTGTTTTGTCAGAAGTCCACAGATTTGTAAACGTATGAATAATATAAATTACTTATACGATTTATGCATTAATCATACGTATTAGCTTATATTCATCATTCGCTCTTAGATTTTCAGATTAATTAAATTTAAAAGGGATTTTTAAAAGTTCTAATAGTAACATGACCGCTAAAAAGTGTAAGTGTCCTGTGGAATGGACTCAGAGGTTCACCTTTTCTTTAGTAAACCTAAATCTATTCAGTACAGGAAAAAATTAGGCAAAACGAAACATCCTATGAACTCCCTTAATGCTCTCAATACTAAGAGACAATTTAGAAGAAAATGTCGCTACTCAGACAGTCTTTATAAGTATGCGGTGCACAAAACGTATGACGAATGTGAAACACGTAAATAAAAGTCATGTAAGTCATACGTTTTAAAAATTCTCATATATAATTAATATCAATCATACAAAGGAATTATTTACAATTGTTAAAGCAAAAGGACTGCCAAAAGTGCAATCCATCGTCTGGAATGGGCTTAGAAGTTCACCTTTTCTTTAGTTAACCTAAACATGTTCAGTATAGGAAAAAGTAAGACAAAACTAAGGTTCCGAAGGACTACCTTAATGCCGCCAATACTTCGAGACAATTTGGAATAAAAGTAGGTTTTCAGAGCGGTGCAGGAAACGTATGACGAATATAATGTTAATCATATGTTGTACAAATGCTCATTTAAATCAGTCATGTGCTCTCAGATAAGCGGCTTTATTATAATAGCAGTTTTAAAAAATTATAAAATCAAAAGGACAGCCGAAAGTACAATCCATCCTGTGTAATGGACTCAGAAGTTCACATTTCCTTTAATAAAGAAAAAAAAATAGAAAAAACTAAAGTTTCAATGGACTACCTTAAGTCAGGCAATTCGTTGATGTAATTTCGAAGAAAAATTGCTCCTCAGACAGTCATTATATGTGTGTGATGTAAGAAACGTATGATGAATATGAAATTTTTATATGTCATGTTAATCATATGATTTATATTAAATATTTCTAATTTATATAATTCATACGATCTTGATATATATATATATATATATTAAATTAAAGACAATACATCCTGTAGAATAGACTCAAAAGTTTTCCTTTCCTTCAGTGAACCTAAACCTATTCAGCATGAAGAAAACTAAGATAAAACTAAACTTTCGATGAACTTCCTTAATTGTGGCACTAATATAAGAGTGTGTAACTTCCTTAATTCTGGCCCTGCTACGATTGTGTGGTATTAAGGACTGTCTGCTCCTCAGACAATGGTATAAGAACCGTGTGATGAATAGGGAATACTTATGTGATTGCCATGTTAATCATACGTTTGTTTATATCAATCACAAGGTCTTAGAATAGAGGATTAATATATTTACAAACATTACAAATGTATTTTTAAACTATTTAAAAGCAAAAGGACAGCTTAAACTGACATAGACGTACTCATTTCCGTCAGTAAACCTAAACCTGTACATTATACATAAAAATTAGACAAGACTGAACTTCCGGTGAACTCTTTCTATTCTGGCACTACTTTGAAATAAATTTCAAAGAACAACACAGTCGTTAAATGTGTGTGGGGTAAGTAACGTATAATAAATATTATTTACTTATTTGGATTCCATGTTAATCATACGTTTTAAAAATTTCTAATTAATATTAATCATACGCTGTATGATTAGCTGATTAATATTTATCAAATGGATTTCTAAATGTTCTTAAAGTATATATATAAAGTATATATAACTTAAATTCAGTTTAGTAAAACAAAACGTATGATGAATGTGTAACACACTTTTTTACTTCAGATCAATCATACGTTTACAAATATCTCCAACCAATATCTAATTTACATCATATTGTGTAATTCTATCAATAAATTTTATGAATAGCAGTTGTCCTCAAAATCGTTGAGGTTTTACTTGTTTAACTGATTATAGTCCAATATAACATACTAGTCGGTTTAAAAATAAATGGATCTACTGTCTCTTTATCTGTTTTGGCAATAATTTCAGTTCAATCAGATCCATATTGCCCCTTATAACTAAAGTTTACATTATGTTAAGAAACGTATGATGAATATGTAATACCTCTTAGGACTCAATATCAATCATACGTTTACAAACTACTTCATACAATTGTATATTAATCATACGTTTAGTTAAACTCCATTTAAATTAATATTAATCATACTTTTCATAAGCCATCATTTCAAGGCCCTTCACCCTATACAAGCAAAACACAGTTAACTTTGGCGGCAAGGTAAAGTAAGTTTTTCCAAAAGTTTTTTCGTCCGTTATTTCACGACTAATGCTGCCATGCTTGCGTTTCTGCAAACGGCACAACAATGAAGCTTTCCTACTTTTTGTACATTAAATGAAATTTGTTAAAGGTTCGCAAAAAAAAAACTTTAAAAACTGTCATTCACTGGCTGATGTAAAGAAAAATTCTGAAAAATAAATCAAAGCAAACATTCACAAATCCCTAGCGATAGTAAATCTTGACTAATTTAGCAACATTTTCTAATGGTTTGTTTAAATAATGTTAATGTAAATGTGATTAATTAAGGTTTTTGCGAATGATGAAAGCTTTGAACAATAGCTGGCATTTTGAAGGGTCGACAATAAGGGAGGGTAATGCAAAATAAAAGACAACCAAAGCCAAACTTGTGTTCTATTGACTTTACCTAACAAATATTATGATAATATTGTAACTTTGTTTAGCATTCTTATTAAATCCAATGCTTTAGGGTTTACACAACTTTCTGTTCGCTTTACGTCTATGCCAACCGTGTTCGCCATAATTCAAACAATAAAAGATTGCGCTGCATTAAACATAGTCTGTATGGTTGAGGGTTGGAGTTTGCTTTATTAGTTCATCATCACCCACCCGTCTGTTGTATACAATCCTTTTTTTTTTGGCCGTGTTCATTCTTTGCACAACAAAAGCTCTAGGAAGTGAATAATGTTGGTAGTACTTTACAGAAAAGATTACAGTTAATTATCATCACGTTTTTGTTTCACCAACTTGTGGTTGAATTTCTGTGCTAACGACTTACAGCCGAGTATAATGGCCAAAAATGGCCGGTGGCCACGAATTTTTAACACAATTAGGAAGCCAGGCAACATTTTTGCTATGCTCTCACTTCCACGCTGTTTGTTCGGTTGTGAGCGGCACATTATGGCTAAGGCATGCCGGATAATTTAGCACCGACAAACGGCTGGTGAGTTGTAAAACTTAAGGTTATTGTTTAAATGAATTTCCGTTGAAACCAGAACTAAAGCAGACATATAGTTGGAATGTGCTAAGCTAAAGAAATAGTGTTATAACGGAACGGGGGAAGGAGTGCATTGCATTTTTCCACGAATGAGCGTCTTTTGTAAATGAATAGTGGAAAATATGCATATAAAAAGATTTAAACTAATTAATCTTTACAAATTGAAGGCAAGCCAAACAAAGTTAACTGGCATGGAAACTAAATTAGGGATTGAAAAGGTACAATGAGAAGAGTAGGCCTTTAGAAGGAGTTATAAAAGGTGACAAATATGGGGAAATGTTGCAACCGTATTATTTAAAAATCGTAAAACAGCGGTTATTTTTAGTTTATTTAAGTCACATTAATGACTGTGTGAGAAATTCTTTTCTTCTAATACTCAAAAGTATGAGTAATTTTTATGTTGTCATGTGTTCTTTATTATTACTCATATGTAATTGGCTCTCAATGTTATTACAAGATATAACAAAAAGTCCTTTTAGCCATTTGATATATAGATAACATAAAAGAGATTTGCTTACCCTTTGCCCCTATTTAAAAAATAGTGGAATTCCTGGACTAGTACTGCTGACTCTTATGTCACATTACCTCCAGGATCCGCATGTAACTGAAACTGAAGTGGAGGTGCGCCCCGAGATAAGAGCTAATGCTTATGTGAAATAACTTCCTTATTCCCAATGTAACCCCCTTTTTCCTAAACACCCACCAAATTTCCTCGTGAAGCCTTCACCCCCATTTTGTCATTGTTCGATAATACTGCTCTGCAAACAGCAAAAACGTGTGATTCCCGACAGTATTCCTGCTGATTCTTATGTATAATTACCTTCAGAATCTGAAAATCGCCCCCATTTTTCCACATCGCCCTCTGTTTTCTCCGGACGAACCTTAATTAACTTTTTGTTATTATTCAAGTTAAGCAAAAAAAGGGAGAGCGTCCTGAGGAAAAGCTGAGTAATCTGAAGACATGGGGCTAACATTCGGAATTAGGAGGGAATTTTACATAATAATCAGCAGGAATTGTGCCATGGCTGATTTTTATGCCAATCATTGTATTTAAGGTAAATTCCAATATATACCAATTTTAAAATTAAGTTATTTTGAGGGCATATAATTGATATTGTTTTGAGGCATATGAGTAAATTTAAGCTTCTAATGTGGTAATTAATATTATGCATACGTATGAGTAATTTGATCTCCTCATAATTTCATTAATATTACTCATATGTAATATCATTAATATTACTAATACGTAATTTCAGTGTTATGCCAAAATATGACAGAAATACTTATTAATCACTTGAAATGCGGATAACATGGATGGGATTCAGGAAACCTTGTACTCCAAAAATTTCTCACTATTCATTAGGTTAGGTTAGTTAATTGGGCAGTCGCGTTCAGCACAGCTCACATGGAACCTCGTACGAGTTCCGTTGTGATACCATTTCCAAATTTTCCCACTCTATATTCCCATACTGTTCGGTGAACTTCGCTCTCAAACCATTTCATTGCTAGGATGAAGGCTTGGATGACCCGCAAATAGGCTACTGATAGACAGGCATTGTCTGCAAGTATTCGATGACCAACCATTTCATATCTCAGGTCATCAAAAGCAGGGCAGTGACATAGAAGCTGCTACGTTGTCTCCTCTTCTTCCACATCATTGCAAATTCATTGTAGGGAAGTTTTAACCTCATAGCGTGATCGCCCAATGATCGGTTAATACAGCAATGATGTTCCTCAGATGGACTCTAGACACGTTCTGCGCAAATCGTGTCCTCTGTACATCCATTGTACGTCAAATTTTGTTTGGTTTCCGTACAAGTGGCTGTTATCACCCATCTGTCATAAGCAATGATATTCAGTTTTCCCGTAATTAGCTGTTACCCCATTATGAGAGTAACACCAATGGGACTGTAAACTACACCTGAGTTCAAGGTGGTGGCGGTTCTTGTCAATGTATCGGTCCTTTGGTTACCATATATGTCCCAATGCGAGGGTTACCGTCAAAAGGCGACCGGTATTCTTGAACATTTCTTGAAGTGGAGTACACATTCTCTAGGCAACTGATGGCCGCTTTAGTATCATTACTAATATGAATATTTCAGTCCAATATCAAACGATTTTCTCTAAGACTATTCTAATGGCCCCTATTTTGGCCAGAACTATGCTACAGTGAACCGGTGGTCTACTACCATAATATTCCATAGATATTATAGAACTTTTTTAGGATTAATGTTGGTGCAACTACTTTTGAGGGCATATTGGTAACATTATTAACGAGCGTATAAGGAATTTTTTCTAATGTTGTAATAAATATTTCTCATACGTATGAATAATGTTTTTTTCCTTAATGTATTAATTACTATTACTCATACATATTACTATTACTCTGTTTCTTCATTAAGAGAGGAACACCAGTGAAACCGTAAACTTCACCAGAGTTCACGGTGATGGCTGTCCTTGCCAATGTATCGGTCGTTTGGTTACTATATATGTCCCCATGTGAGGGTAACCGTCGAAGGTCGCTATCGTTTCAAAAGCGACCGGCATTCTCAAACATTTCTCGAAGTGGTGTAAACATTATCCAGGGATCTGATAGAAGCTTTGCTATCATTACGTTATTGTAATGGCCGCTTTTTCGGTCAGAACTATGTCACAGTGATTCGGTTGTCTAATACCATGGTGTTTAATAGATATTAAAACACTTTTTTATTTAGAACTTACGTTTTTGTGGTACAACTATTTTTAAGGGCATTTAGGTAACATTATTGACCGGCTATGAGTAATGTTTACTAATATTGTTCTTAATATTTCACATACGTATGAGTAATGCTTTTTACTTTAATGTATTGACTAATATTACTCATACGTAATTCTCGTGCAAGGCTATTCACGATATTCCAGGATGTAATACCATGACGAATGTTTTAATAAATATTTCGCATACGTATGAGTAATGTTTTTCCTTTAATGCATTTATTAATATTACTCATACGTTAGTCTCTTGCGATAATATTCTGTATATTTGAGGATATACCACCAAGTCCCATTAGTGACTTCCTATGTCGATAACTATATCGTAATACGTGTTTTCAATAAAACAACAATTAAAACTAAATAATTTTCTTTTCATTTCATGAATAAAATATGGGAAACCTACTCGTATTTCTCTTTTTTCACTTATAATAACGAACATTTTAAAAATAGTGTTTATGTTTTTGTTTTAATTTTGCAACATTTATTGACATTTGTTACCCTTTTCACCCTTATAAATATTAATAACTGATATTTGATGTCAATTGCATACCATCTCTCTATAATTTGAAAGCAAATAAACAACGACAGTTGCAAATTTTAAATTTATGCACTGTGGTTATTTGCCATAAACCAACCTATCCCCCCGTTAAAGTCAAATATCTTCACCCTAGCCATTCCCCGTTACCTACTGTAAGCCTTTCATCTGCCACATTAGTGAGGAGGCACTTTTCACTAATAAATTTCATATGAAAATTATAAATTCAACTAAAAACTAAATAAAATATTCATAGAGAACGCAAAAAAAATCGATAAAACCAATACGGGATTTCATGAATCCCCTGGCAACATGCAATGGCTGCTATGCTGTTATTGAAGTGCATTGATAAACCGCTTGAATTGCCTGCAAGTTCTATATTTGTATCGCATTCAATTCAACACTAATAGACAAGCATGCATGCATTCATCAGCCATCCATTGATTTGTTAGTGTCATCATAAACACACGAACAAAACTCGATTTTTGTATAATTAATTTTTGGTTCAATTTTGTTTGTTTGAGTTTATTTAGAGGATTTGGTTTTTGTGTTAAAGTTATTTGTAGTCATTCGCATGGATAACCTCAAAGCATCATTTGATTTGTGGTTGTTTAGGATTTTCTCAATGCTAATACGCTGTGAATGCAGAGTGATTAAATAGGATTGTCGTGTTGTTGTTTTTTTGTGTTGCACTAAACGGCAGGAAAAAAAACTAAAAGTTAGTATTTGTGAAAACAAAAGGCAATGCAAAATGAACAGCTGCAAATTGAAATAGATTTTGGTATTGTTATTATAAATGATGCAAATATGTTGTTCACTGTTAGTATGAGTGATAAAGATATGATGTAATATGAGACGTATGAGTGATGTAGTTGTAAATTTTACACAAATAAACAGTATACATACGTTGAAAATACTAATCAGAATCTAACAATACAAACACATAGCAAGCTTGTACCATACTCAAATTGTCATATATTCAGTAGGGTTCTAGGTAGCGTATTATTAATATATAACTTAAATTTAGTTCATATCAATCATACGTAATAAGTAATTAGAAGTCAATATTTTTGAAAACAAAAGGCAATGCAAATTGTCATTATAAATGATGCAAATATTTTAATCGCTGCTAGTACGAGTGATAAAGATTTTGTGTTATATGAGGCGTATGACTGATGTATCTATAAATTTATATAAATAAACAATAAACATAAGTTGAAAATACTATTAACTAAACGAGCTTGTATCATACTCAAATTGACATATTTTTAGTAGAGTTCTATGCAGCGTATGATTAACAATTATATCAAATTGAGTTCATATTAATCATACGCAAGGAGAATTTATATTAAAAACAATTACTCTTATAAAAAAATTGTCGACACATAAACAACAACTACATATAGAGTAGTCAATAACATAGCATTAAACTGCATTATAACCTTCATTACCTCTATCACATATAGCTGACCAATCAATATGGTTTCACTGTTAGCCGCATGCAATTGCTGCATTGTCCATCTATTGATTGTTTCCACACACAAAAACACAACACATTTGCATATAACCAATAAACTGTAAACAGCTTTACCGGCCTCTTTTTGCAATTACACTAAATGCTCTTAACGACGATATTTAACCGCATTCCACCACACTCCGGATTATTTCATTTATAGCATTAAACATATTGAATGGCTGCCATTACCTCAATCTATTAAACCATTAATATGTATTTAACAGTATATTGAAGTCATGTCAGTGATAAAACACTGAAAATCGTATTATATTTTTGTTTTGTTTTCATGCAACAATGAATGTTATCATAATGACTTTAGCGAAAACAAAAATTGTTTTAACATATTAATAATCGAATGAACTATAAAATAAAAAGTCATTGTTTAATGGCATGGAGAATAGCGGCACTTACCCAGCAAACAATTGTGGATAAAAAAAGAACTGAATACTTATTATGAGGGGTATTAAATAATAGGATGCACTTGTATGCATATGTTTGTTATGGCTTTGTGTAGGTATGTGTTAAATTTCACCTTCTTTGGCTTCAATACATTTGTTAGTAGTCCTGGCAGGCGTATGAAAGATATTTCACAATGAAGAAGAAGATATCGTAGTATATCCTTAACACCATTTCTTTAATTCGACGCCTATACAAAGATTTTACTTATTTTATTCACTCATACGCCTTCTTGAACATAATATGCCGCGAAGTCGTATGAGCGACACTTATATACTCAAAAGAGTCTACCACGTATACATTATACTACGATTCTAAAATTTTACCCCTAGGCAATCATTTTATTACTTAAATTTATGATATAACTTGCAATGCTTTTTGAAGTACTAATATGGTCCATACAACCATTAAGCCTCCAATCTATTTATGTGTAGTCCCAGCTGGCGTTTGAGAGACATTTGCTAAGCTCGTGTTTTTAATTTGCAAAATTTCACCCCTGGACATATATTTTATGTAAGTTATTTCATGATATACCAGGGAAGCTGTTTTATAAGTATTAATAACACTCATACGTCTCTATTTTAACGCCAAACAGGCGTATGAGATATATTTACGAATGAATAAGAAGATTACCAAGTTTATCATTAACTTCATTTCTTAAATTTTACCCCTACACAAAGTCATTACTACTTTAGTTCATGATATATAGTGTAAGCTGTTTTCAAAGTATTAATATTACTCATACGCCGTATTGATCCTAAATATATTTTAACATTGGCCACGAAGTCGTATGAGTGACACAAATATATTAAAAACAGCTTTTAAGGTATTTCTACATATATAATTAAAAAACTTTACCCAAATGCTGTGTTTTACGTTTTTTTCCTAAGTATTAATATCTCTCATATTTGGCATTGGACTTCTATCTATTTTTATTCTTAGTTGTACGTCTAAACTTATACTTCCTACCCCAAAATTCAATTATTTATCTCCATTTATTTAACTTAAAAACTTGACAGTTTTTATATGTAAATAAAAAAAGGCCACCACTCAATACCTCTAGATGACCTTTTCATTACACGTTTAAGCTTCAGGTAGCAAATTCTACAATTACTTTCAATATTTCCACCATCAAACTGTCGACGTTCCTCTGTACTTTTTTTTATCAATCCTCATTAACAATTAAACTAAAATCCTTCTCGTTTTTTTATTGCATAACAATTTATTTACATGTATTGTCACTGAAATGCTTACGTTAAAATTCTTTCATTAAACGACAACGATGACAGTCGACATGTTACATAGCGCCGCTGACAACAAAATTCCACAACAAGGTTTGCTCCCCTTGTTTTTTTTTTGTGACAAAAATTACCAAAAAAAAAAATACTTTCCCCCGAAAAAAAGATGTACAAAATCTGAACAAGCCTGACTAACATGAGTAAGGAGATAAGTGAAATGACACAATGAGCAGCAACAAACAAACTTTTTTATGAGATTTTGATTGAGTTTTACTGCGAGGATGAGGGACAGCAGAAGAGCCCTAACTCAGTTGCCTAACTTGGTAGCAAAAGGGGGATTACGAAATTGTTATGATGGAATGTAAAAAACATAGACCCTTAAATTTCATATGTTATACAATAGGATACTCTCGTACTCGGTATGTACGATATGGGTTACAAAAAGTACCCAATTACTAGGAATTTATTATACAGTTAAATTTGTAAAGATGAAAATATATATTAGGCCAACACAAACTTATTACATTTAAAGAAGGTTCAGTTGCGTAACATGTTCCTTGTGGGGCTTATACGCCATTGTGGCCACATTTTTTACATAATGATTAAATATTAATACATTTACTTTCTGTTCTTATTAGAAATAATATGTTTTTTTTATACCTTAAAAGTCTGCGATTTAATTGAGAAAATCCAAAACGTATGAGCGATTTGTAATTGAAAGACTAAAAATAATTAATATCAATCCATGTTTAAAAGGTTATTTTTAAAGCAACACTTAGTTCTGAAAGTTTGTTATTTTGTGAGTTGACTTCTCGTTTTTTGTAGCTAATTCCGATCTCCCTTAGAGCCTTTGCCGTCTTGCTGGTCCTGATATAAATTTCAGTGCATATTCCAAAAGATCAGAGAGTAAGCAGGGATCCTTGTCAGTAACTACTAAAGCTACATCATCCGCTGCTCAGAAAAAACCAGTCAGTCGCATTGGCGTCTGCACATAAGATTTGAGGGATCATTACTAATGTAGCCACATTTTGGTTTAATACTAAATATTCATTTAAGTAAGGGGTTTTATTAGACGAACCCACGAAGTAGTCCACATAATGTTGTCATTCGTATTCAAAGTTTTGTTGAATAGATTGAAAACAACATCTAAGAACAAGAATTTTTGGATTGTCAAATTCAACAACAGAAAATTAAAACCATATCGCAGCAGGTCTTAAACTACTAACATTTACAATTCACGACGTATAAGTAATATAAATTTGACATTATAAAGAAAATTTAATATAAATCATACGGCCAGTTGTTCAGCGGCCACCAGAGAGTTGGAGCAAAAGTGGGAATAATGTTTAAAGCAAAAGAAACATGATGAAAGGAACATCATATGTTATTGACATAAAATTCATATCGCACAGCAATGGTTAATTTACTAATTCGGACATATGCTCTTCATTACTTAATATCAAGAAGTTATATTAGACAAAGCCTTAAAGTGGTTACAATTATACTTATTTATCGTTTGTCTTATAAGTAACTAAAAGCTGATATGCGTACCAGAAATTTTGGTTTGACGACACCAATAACCAGCAGTTGAATCCATTCCACAGCGTGTTCTAAATTACTTAAATTCACAATTTCAGAACGTATAAGTAATATGAATTTGACATTATGGCGAAATTTAATATTATATAATATGTTTAGAGGTTGGGAAATCATTTCAGATGAGTTGAATTTTCAAAAGTCGGTGAGGCGCATGAGTAATATGAATTTGTTATTATAGCGAAATTTTATATAAATCATACAGTTTAATAGTGACTGTGAAAACTTTTCGGAGAATTAAATTAGCTAAAGTCACTGTAGCATCGTTCATGCCGAAATAACGGCCATTATGTTAAAATAGTCGCGGATATAATATGATATTGGGCAGCAATATTCACTTACAGCAAATCCTTGGAGATTGTTTTTACAACTTCGAGAAGTATTCAAGAATGCTGGTCGTCCCTGGAGGAGATAGCGAAAAATTCGATGGTTACCCTCGCATGTGTTACAGGATATGGGGCGTGTATAGTATGTATATAGCATTGGCAAAGGTAGCCTCCATCATAAATTTAAGCAATTCCTAATTTTTTTAAATCGGAAACAAAAGATCCTAAGACTTGACGAATTCCCCTATACGATACTAACTAACTTCAAATCGATATTATATTATTACGGCACGTAACTTGACAAAACGAATGATGCAGAACTTTTTCTTTTTGGGGCCACGCGCAGTTCTCAGAATTGAGTCCCAAAATCAACGAGTTGAAAAATGTTGTATTGTGTTATGTGACCAGATTTCAAAGGGGTCATATCACAGAAGACCATGAAGTGGTCTGTAAAAAGTTATTTACATATAACGTTTCTCAAGATCTATAAGAACCAGAAATTGAGAACACTCATCTTCTAGTGACTTTAAAAAAGGACTAAAGGATCCCGTGTAATTTAAAGTTACTCATTTTTGCCAAGGACAATCTCTAATCAAAATGATTTTATTTAATTCTAACTTTACTAAATTTTATTTATAAAACTTTGATGCTTTTTATAAAGACGATTTTTACAGTCTTGCGTGGGTAAACCTCCTAATTTATAAACGTAATAAATGGTGAATTTCAAAAGCCTTTTTTAAAGTAACAACAACACTGTACAACATTTTTCAGCTCATTGATTTGGCACTCAATTTTGAGAACTGCACGTGAAAGTAGCCCAAAGTACAATTCCTTTAATCTGTTCATACAACGTTTCCCTACATAAGCAACAGTTTAAATTTTCCATTCATCAAATGATTTTGAACTGGGTTTATTTTGTAGCAGTTACAATAAAGCTGTTGTACTCTGTGGCGTATGATTTACGTGGAATATTACTTATGATAATCATACGCCACCATAAAAAAATATAATAAAAGTGACTAAAACGTGACAAATTCCCCTAGACGATACTTACTAACTTCAACTCGATATAAATTTATTATGGCATGTAACTTGACAAAACGAATGATGCAGAACTTCTTGTTTTTGGGGCTACTTTCACGTGCAGTTCTCAGAATTGAGTCCCAATGTTGTACTGTGTAATACTCAAACGTCTACTGGGACTTTACTCTATTTTATGTGGTCCAGGCAGGCGTATAGGAGATATTTATAAAAAAAAATAGTTTACAAGGTATCTCTTTAATTTAAGTTCTTACTCAAACCTATACGATTTGTCCACAAATAGCCAAGTACACTAAATTATGTATTTGTGAATATTGTCTACTAAAATTAAATAACGACAGAAGTACGAATTATCAACATTTGCGTCTTTTATAAATAAATTTTGCTGTTACTATTTTGTCACATCTGTCTACATATTTCAATTCCTTTGAAACAGTCTTTTTCCTTACAAAAATATATCCCACCTTTGAAATGTCCTCTTCCTTTTTGAGCATTATCCTTCCTGTTGACACATTTCAGCATTTTCTATATATCTTATTTTTGTGTTGCTCTCTATTTTTTCCCAATTATTTTTAATTTCCATTCAACTTTTTTCTTCTTTCCTTCCTGTTTGCCACTCATATTTGTGTCTGCCAAGAGCTCTTGTTTCTCTCATTCAGGTTGTCGAGTGTCAACAAGATTTACGTATATTAGTTGATCTGGATTTAAATGTGTTGGTCATGTCATCCTGTTTTTTTGTAGGTTTTTTTCTCTTGTATTCAAACTACAAGAAAAACACCTAGTGGTCACAGTCAGAGCATTCCCCATTTGCCACACTGGTGGCGCAACAAATATGTGCATACTAGATATATGAGCGTCCAACAACAACTGAAATTGGTGGTGGGCCTGGTTTATGGGTTACCTCGATACTCATACTCCTTTCGAGCTGTTATAGTCTTCTGTTTTTTTTATTGTGACCATTTCCCTGGGAACATGTGTAAATTGTGACAGTTGATTGCAATTGCAACCCGGTATTAAAGTATAAATTACACAAATAAACTGCGGCAGTCGAGGGGCTAGACATCACTTCCTCCCGGTATTCAGCAAATATTTGACATGGCTGACATGATGCTGATAGCATGAGTAGTTCATGTTGTCGATGTCAAGATCTTTTTCGCACAAACTGGGGTGGGATTAAAGCAAAAGTTGGCTTATGCGTGCAACAAAAAAAAGCCAAAGTTCAAATAAACCATCACTAAGGGGATTTCATTTCATGAATGCAGTATTTTCATTTTATTTTAAATGGTATAAATACAGATTAAGTTGGCTGCTGCAGTGAGAAATTTGGGTTTTGGTACAATGCAAATTACGAGTAATCAACGAGACTATAGGACTAAGTAAGCTACACTGTGGAGGGTATGATTCATTTATTAGACGGAATGTTGAATTAAATGTTAAAAGTTTATTACTTCTAACAAGATTCTGACATTGTAAACTAGGGTTTTCTCTATTATTTATAAAACTTTGTCGATCACGTTTTTACTGATTATGGGTAACTAGATTTGAAGCCTGCTTGCAAAAACTGCTTGCAGTTAAAACTACAAGTAAGAGTAAAAACTTTAATATGGAATGTAAATAGTAACCATGTGCCACCCTAAATAAGGCTTGTATGTAATTAATATAATCATACCTTAACAAAAATGCTATATAAATATACTATATGGTGGCGTATGATTATCACAAGTAATATTCCACGTAAATCATACGCCACGGAGTATAACAGTTTTATTGTAACTGCTACCAAATAAACCTAGTTCAAAATCATTTGATGAATGGAAAAGTGAAACTGTTGCTTATGTAGGGATGAGCTGCAAAATGATATACATATATACAGAACTTATTGCAAACATTGTTCATAGAGGCCATTGACTTCTTGACTTAATTGCTAGCTCCAGTCAAAAAATAACCAAAAATTGTGTAATCTATCTAAGTAATAGTCCAACACCTCCTTGCAATTGGTTTAGTTTAAAATTAATGTTTATAATACGTAAGAAAATATTTATGATAAACTTTACATGAACACATTTTCGCTGCGATTGTAATTACCACTTTTCATCGTCATTATTATCAGAGATTTTTTCAATCACTGCTACTTGATATCATGAGTTAACAAAAAATTTCAATCTTATAGTTCCCTTTAAATAACACTTATACACTAGCCAGCACTTGATTTCGGTATAATTAATATTAATCATACGTAAAAGAAAAAACGCAAATAATTAACATGGTATAATAACGAAAGTTGTAATAATAAGCCTACTTTTAAATACACACGTCGACACGTAAAATTTAAACACTGCACATCAGGGAAAACACGTTGTTCTGCCACAGAACGCAATCCTTACTCTTATATCCTTAAATTATCTGTATCAGTTTTTACATATTCATCAACAACGCCAATAACTTCATCACCATCATGCGTTCGCGTGCCTATTGTCATATTCGTCATGATATCCTGCGACAACAATACCTTTGCCACTACAAGAAATACACTGCATTTTTAAAGGATATCACACTTACGCGCATATAAAAGCAATGCGAACAATGATGTCCTAAGAAAAACAAAAAAAAATGGTTGCCACAGCTACGCAAAGAAACTCTATTTGTTCTCAATCACAAAAATCCTTTCATAATCATATTCATGAGAATATCTGGCACAGCGAAGCAGGGACGAAAAAAAACGGGCAATTTTTTAGACGTTTATGCGCGAGGTCTGTATTAACACATAAACGAGTGCCATGAATATTAAGATGTTAATATGGGATTGAGGCAGGGGTGAGAACTACAACAAAAGAATGATGACGTTTAAAGTATACAAATAGTTATTTGTACACATTTTTAACTATAGTTAACGAATGTGCTCCTTATCTATACTAATATTATAAAGAAAATATATTTCTGACATTGTTAGTTTATATGTAGGGGGTAGTATTCTTAACTTAACCGATTTGAAAAATTGTTTCACCAACTAAATACTAACTTATCACTGAGTAATAAAGGCTATATTTTGTGTAGTTAGCGGCGGACCATAGCGAGCCTTCGATGCTAGTTATGAATAGTATGCTGTGTATATAAAAACAACCAGGCTAATATGAATTGTTTGATATTTATCATACGTCATGTGTACGGTACTGCTATAGATAATATTAATCATACGTTCAATGTGGGTTTATACTATATCCTATCTGATTTTATTGTTTTATAATTAAAGTTATGTTAAAATTTTGAATTTTACTTGATTGAAAAATACGAAGAGAAGTGTATTTTTACAAGTTGCACTTGTACAAAACTTCCTATGAGTATACTCCAAACCCTGTAGCATTCGGTTCTTAATATGTCTACCACTGCATTATAAATCTCACCCACACACACACTCGCACAGCATTGCTCCTTTAGCAGTTATCCTTGTGCAAACACAATGCACTACCAGAATACCAGAGGAGACGCGGTGCACAGTGATTCGCTATAGCTTCTAAGCCGCATAATGGTGCTCAACTTCAAATTCTTACAAAAATTTTACTTTTATTTTAATTCTAAATGGTTTCTATACCAGTGGAACACTCAGACGGCAAGTAAATTGAAAATATGTGTGTCTTGTGTTTCGTATACGTTTCTATACTATCTGCGTGTTGGTCAAATACATTTTACTAGTTTCATAGTTTGATTAGTGTGGAAAAAATAGGTTAGTTCAGGTTATGTTAAGGACACTTGTAATTTGATAAAAACCATTTCTTGGTGATCTATTGATCCGTTGTGATTGTCTGATATAAAATGAGAATAGGACAGGACAACAAAACTAGGACTATATAAGTAGAATGGTCAAGGTAGACGTAGTGAAGGAGGTGAAGATCGTGCAAAACCATTACAAGATGTACCTAAGTCAATCATGTGACCCAGTTAAAAGCCTTAAAAATATCTCCCAAAATAGGAGTTATATCATGTACAGAGGTTTGCAGGATGATTGGTTATAAAACATCTGGACCAGACGATTTGTAGGGCTCAAAAGTAATTATAATTTATTTCACCTTTTCCAAATCCAATATATTATCCCCCTCCCCATCAGCAGCCCTGAAAGTGTGTATCCTTTAACAGCTCCAGTCTTACAGCGCTGGATTCGGTCCACGACCCATCTCTCCTACAAATGAGACCCAAAACTTTCGGGTCCTTATGATGACCTATAGTTTCTGTTTCCTCCCATAAGGACAGAAGCGAAAGATCTATTGTAGATATATCGTAACAAAAGAACTTTCACAGTGTCCTGTAATGAGACCTACAAGTAAATGATGATTACTCTTTTCCTCTTTTGTGGTCTGGTTTTTACGCCAGTTTCAAATTTGCCAGCTCTGATCTATTTTACCCGATATAAGATCCGGTTAGCAATTTTAGACAACCTTATTATCACCAATGCCTTCAGACAGAGGGAACCCTTTTTCAACACAAATAAATTTGTCCATTTAGACCACCGTCCATTGTTCGCTTCCTTCCGTATGTAGCAACATATGAAAATTAAGTCTCTCTCTCTGTGTATATGTGAGTGCTTTCTTTATGTTACATGCGTTTTTCTTGTCTCGTTTGATGCTTGTGTGCACTAACACATGTATACACCCATTCGCACACACACACACACATTCGCATAAATGGCGTTATTTATGGCATTTTAAAAATGTGTGAATTTTCTTTATTTCTCTGAGGATGCCAACGACTTGTTCACATATGTATATATTTGAATGTGGTCGTAAATATACGAATGTCTGTCTGCATTTGTGTATGCCCATTCGTCTGCTGTTGCTACAATGCGATTGTACTCGTGTGTGTGTGTGTGTACTTTATGTGTTTGCTTTGCACTTGAATATTCTCAGCGGTTGTTTTTTTGTGTGTGTATGCTCAAAAGGATTTCAATGTTATTTAACAAGAATTTTTTATTAAGTTGTTCGCATGTTGTTTTTATTTCACGCTGGTCTTCCGCCAACACGTACAAGCGCAGCTGACTGCTGGTTGCGGGTACATACAAGCACAAGCGTGCAAGCACAGACGCCATAACTTATAGATATGTGTTTGCAACTGTTAGCACACATATATCTCTTGCTGGCTGACGATTGCTTTATCAAGTATGCATTATTTTCTCCCCTGAGTTGTTATTCTTTTTCTGTTTTTTTGAGACAATATTATACATTGTTAAGCATATACATAGCTGTAGCGTACACAATTTGTGTTAACTATCTTGCATGTGAAGTTGTTTTACTTAATATGCGAACATTTTTCCTGCTTGCATCAAGGTTGCACATAAATTATGAATTTCTACGAAATGTCAGCGAAGTATAAGACAGCGTTTAAAAGGAAATGTGATGTTCATTTAAAATGAACCAACATGTTCCGGTAATGACAACAAAGGACTTGGCTCTTTGCGCAGGTGAAACCACAGGTGGATAAATAGGATGCACAATGAGGTGAAGTGTAAGAACTTAATATGGGAAAAGCGAAGACTGAGCTGCAACAGCAAATGGGGCACAAGTTTAATGATTTCACAATATTTCCATTTCATTGTCATAATATATTAAAGAAAGAGCGTGCTTGCATGTATGCCAAGGCAGAGGTACTTTTGAGATCCCTAGGGTATAAGTGATTTTAATTTAGGGCAATTATTTCAGATGTTAATGTTAATACATAGGAGGCATAATGTTTGAACACTTGAAGTTAGTAACACAATTGAACAAGACAAAATGTTTTAATGCAAATAATTGTTATAAGAAAGATTCAACTTAAGTGGTTGCGAAGGCAGCGTTACTCTGAAGAGTAGTAAAGCTTACATTATATTAATTCAGTGCAGTAAACGTAAATTTGTCAATTATTTGAGAGGTTAATCATACGCAAAGCATTTTATGATAAGCCTTTTACAATGGCAATTAAGTTAATGTTAAGTTAATTGATATAAGAAAGTTTCAGCTTAAGTGGTTGTGAAGACAACATTACTCTGAGGGCTGGTAGAGTATACGTAATTTTAGTTCAGTGCAGTAAACGTATAACTAACAATTATTTAAGACGTTAATCATACGCAAAGCATTTTATGTTAAGCCACAAAGGGGTCAATGTCATTTTTACAATGGAAAATGTTTTCTTTTAATGAAAGCAAGTTAAAGTTAAGTTAATTGATATAAGAAAGTTTTAACTTGTGATTGTGGAGACAGCGTTACTCTGAAGGCTAGTAGAGTATACGTGATTTTAACTCCTTGCAAAAACGAAAAATTAACTATTATTTAAGATATATATCCAATGGAAAATATTTTTTTAATGCAAGTAAGTTAAATTTGACATAATATTTCTGTAATAGACTAATGAAACTGTTTCCTAACTAACTTTATGAAATCATCGTTTCCTTAGGATCGGTAGGGTATGAGTGATTTAAATTCAGTGCAGATAACGTATGATTAATATTTATTTAATGGGTTAATCTTACTTTTGGTATAAAGTTTTTACAATTGAAGTTGATGATGTAATTTTACAATATTTTATATATTTAAATACCAAAGCGGATGAGTGTTTCTATTTATGTACAGTAGGCGTATGATTATTATTACCGACACTGATATGTTAACAGACCACCATGTAAGAGTGATTTAAATTGAGTTCTGGAGACGTATGATTGTTATTAATTATGTTATATTAGTCAAATTATACTAAAGCTACAAAAATAATAGAGATTTACAATCTACGAAAATACTATTGGTAATAAAGGGTTTGGATTTAAAGCATAAGTTAGCAGTTCCATTTAATCTATAAAATACTTTTCTAATTGAATTTTCACATACTACAAAATATGTTGTATCTCCCTTTTTGGGTTTGATTTAAGATGTTTGTCCGGTCATACATTGTGCTATTTTACTACACCACTCGATTACAATTCAAAATAACCAGATAATCTCTAGGTGATTGTCTATATATTTGCTCTTACAATATCATACAAACCCCTTTTTGATGCATAATTGTTAATTTTTCGTGACCTGTTTTGATTGCATTGATTTGTTTAGATACCAAAGCTTATAAGTGTTTCTAATTATGGGCAGAAGGCGTGTGATTATTATTAAAGGAAAATATATTAATAGACCGCCACGTATGAGTAATTTAAATTTTGTGCAGGACACGTATGATTGTTATTAATTTATTTATATTAGTTTTATATTAGTTTTAATAATATGATTTAATTATTTATTAGACTTAAAATCTAGGAAGATGCTGTTGCCCAATACAGGATTTTTATATAAAGCATAACTTATCAGTTCCATCTAATCTATACAATACTTTCCTATTTAATTTTGAGTACTACAAATTATGTGTTAACTCGCCTATTGGGTTTCACATGCAACTTTTTTAAACTGGCTTAAGATGTTTCTCACAATATCATGCAAACCTCTTTTAATAAGTAATTGTTAATTTTTCTTGACCTTTTTTGATTGTATTGATTTGTTCAGATACCAAAGCGTATGAGTGTTTATAATTATGTACAGAAGGCGTATTATTATTATTATTAAAGACAAAGATATGTGATAAGACCTCCACGTTTGAGTGATTAAAATTTTGTGCAGGAGACGTATGATTGTTATTAATTATGTTATATTAGTAAAAATATACTAAAACTTGACAAAGATTAAAGATTTACAATCTACGAAGATGCTGCTACCCAATAAAGGCATTTTATTTAAAGCATAAGTTAACAGTTTCATCCAATCTTGAATTGTATCAAAATTGCCAATTTATCTTTATATATGTATATGTAAGGCGTATGATTATTATTAATGACAGAGATATATTAACAGACCGCCACGTATGAGTGATTTAAATTGAGTACAGGAGACGTATGCTTGTTATTATTTCAATTATATTAGTAAAACTGTACTAAAACTAAACAAAGAATAGAGATTTACAATCTGCTAAGATACTGCTCCCTTATAAAGGTTTTTTTTATTTAAAGCATAATTTTACAGTTTCATCTAATCTATAAAATACTTTTCTATTTAAATTTTCACATTTTACAAATGATTTTTTATGTTTTCACTTTCAGGTTTTTCTTGCATCTGTAGAATTTTGTGCAATTTTGCTAAGCTGCCATCCATACAAGGTAAGAAACTCATTAAAAACATTTTCCACCCTGTCGTTGTGTGAATTTCTGCCGGATCTACATTTCTCTGTTGATTTCTTTTAACACATTTCAAATGTCAAGCGAATTATATCTTTCCTCCCCTCCCACAACCGCTGAAGTGGCGCGGATAGTACAATTAATTTTCATTGTATTGCCTTTAATGACATTTCACTTTTATTGTTTCATTAAAAATTTCTACAAATGACATTGATTTTAATGTTCATTAATACGAAATCCATGTAGTGATGCCGTTCTCACTCTCCTTTTCTCGCTCATATTTTGTCATTTGTATTTCGGTCCCCTACGAATTTTAATGAGATTTTATGTTGTGACAACAATTTAACACGAACCATGCCATGGTTGATGAACGGAAAAACGGACAAAAGGCAATTGAAGTCGGCAAAGGCAAAAGATGAAGGAGATCATTTTAAATTTATACAACCATGGATGTAAATCACAAAATTTCTTAAACACAAATCGTATTAAATGCCATCCCTTAACAGGACTACAGAGCTTGGGAAAATAATTTTCCACATTCCTGCTAAACTGGCTTAAACGGGTAGGCCGTAACGGAGGGGAAGACTGGTCCTCATATATTAGCTTTTGTACAGTAATTGCGGCGAAGTTGACTATGAAGGAAGACAAAAAGTCAAGTAATTTTGTTGGTAACATTCACACAGGTACAACTGATGTTGTGATTCTCTTATACAGACTCAGTCACTCAAAGGTATATGAATTTTATAACAATACCAATTTTATTTGGAGATGGGGTAGGAATGTAAAAAAGCAATAAAATCAACGAAATCAAATTAATAAATAATAAATTCTTCGCAGGTCAGAGTACAGCGTTTCAATCTATGTTTTAACGTTTTATTACATTTTTTAACGGGTGGTGGGTATGGGCAAAACAATGCAGCCAATTTAAATCAAGACCCCCGCTGGCACAGTGGGGAGAAATTAGCTAAATCACAGCGAAATAATAGTGTACGAGTAGCATATACTATTGCTGTTTTGAATGAAGTTTTCTCTTGTAAATGGCATATGCTTGTAAAGGGCTAAAAATACCGACTCAAATTCGATTCAGTAAACGTATTATGTTCAATTACGTATGATTAACGGTTTACATGTTAATCATACGTAAATTATTTTATGGTAAGCCACAAAGGTGTTAAAGCCATTTTACAATGGAACTCCTTACAGGTATTAAAGTTAATCATACGTTGAGTAAACCCAACAACAAAAAAATTAAGACAAGGCCGAAGAGGCCGGTTTCGCCCTAATTCGAAGAACGAGGTATCAAACTAGATTCATATAATTTATGTGTGGTTCTTACAGTCTAGAGCACTTAGCCCCAAACAAACATTTCTTCTGGCTCCAATCAAATAATCGAAAATCATTAAGTCACAGAGTCTTAAATTACTCAGAAATTTTTTTAGCTGATGTTGTATTTTATACCATTTCCTGGAAAAGATCTTCGGTTAATACTTTAAAACAATTACAAGGACTAAGAAAAACATTGTGCTTTAACCACCCTAGTGTTCCCTTTCAGTACCACTACCTTCAGTACTTCTTAGCAGTGTAACGCCATTAAAAAAACTCCATTTAACGATGCTTCTGCCGTTTAAAAACAAACACATAATATATCCGGTGGATTTAACCTTTATGCGCATCAAATTGAAAGCAATTTATGTACTTTCATAAAATGACCGCCTTGCCATATATAAATGTGCAGAAGCGTATGTAGTTGGTTGGTTATACCAAGACATTTCCTGGTATAAGACTACAAGCCACACATACTAAAAGAAGTTAAGAGGAAACACATATATACATCTACCAGAGTGGAGAAAAGTTAAAGGCAAGACGCACATGCCACAAAATATATGTGCATGTACCTATGTGTGTATGCGTGACGGTATAACATCATTTATGGCCAGTAATCTGGCTAATAAAAATTCAATGAATAAAAATTGTTTAACCATTTGCTGCATTTAATAACATTGAAAACATTACCATTATATAAGGAAAGCCCTTGCACACTTTAACACGCATACGAGGATATTGTTATCCATATCGGCCACACCCACACTGATGCCTCGTGTTACATATGCACATATATTAACATTTTTATATTTATTTACAATCGCTTTCGCATATACTCCAAGACCAAGTGGTCGTATATTGTAGACAAGATATAATAAAATATAAAATACATTGCAAGGATAATGTAAAAGCTGTAAGAAAAGAAATACATAATATATGTAAGCATGAGAAGACTAAGGGCTGTAAAGGTAGTTACTGCTGGTGTTGTAAACTATAAGATAAATTGCAGAGTGAGCAATTTAATACTCCGTGCGGTTGACTTTGTACTCGGCAAGGAAGCTGGAGTATGTGATAGTTCTCAATTTTTGCTATCCATTATAATAATTATTATCCTCTTTCTCTCTACATGCTCATTATCATCATTACTTTTTTTTTCATTGTATGATTAACACCGTTGATGTGTTTCTTTCAATTATATATATAACATGATTTTGTTTTCGTATATGTGTAAATCCAAGCAATTTATTTTAATTCACAGCTACGAAGATGCTGTCTCCTCCTTTTTATTTCTTTTTGTTTTTTTGCTAACAAAGCCTTTCCGTCGCCTGGCAGGAAGGACATGTCATTAATGTCATGTACCTGAGGACATGTACTAATAATTTAACCAAATTATTACAAAAGCCAACAATGGAAGAAATTACTACCAAGAACCTGTACAGGTGGGGGGGGGGGTGGAGGGGTTGAGAGAGAAAGCAACTCACTCAAAGTTAAAGAGAAGAAAAGTGTGGCCGAAAGAGAAACGGAGCATTTCTGATTAATTAGCTTAATGTGGTGGGGTAGAGGTAAACGAAACGAAAAAGGTCAAATGTTTAGCGAAAGCATATCATATTAGCTTTAGGTTTTTAAGAGTTAATGGTGAATTTTATATGACTTGATTAAATCATGAGGATTAGCAGAGTGAACAGACATTTGAAATGTTAATAGGAGAAGAGAGGTGTAAAATATACGATCTGAAATAGGACTTTACCAATACATATAATTGGAATTTCTTAGAAATCAAGTAAAACCAGGTAAACAAACAATAAGAATAACCCAAAATTCAAATAAATAATATTATACTAAAACTTAACATTGTTTCCCTTTACACCCCTAGGGACAGCCTCTCGCGTTGTTGTGAATTTATACGCCTGCTACTTTGAGATACAACTAACGACACCTTTTTGATGATCCATGAATGTGAACATCACAATCCCCTAATTATCATTCCGTAATGGGTTCAGAAAAATTGTCTACCAGAGATTTTTTTGCAAGTCGCAAATCACTTATGATCATAAGACTGAATGTAAAATTAAGTCTCTGCATTTGGCAGCATTTGGAAAATATTGTATTCCTTTGCCTTTTGCTTAATGTTTGATTCAGATTTAATACTGTAATTGAAAATATTTAAGCAATAACTTAATTTATAAAGGCAATAAAAAAATATATATGCCATAAAGTATTGTGTCTATCTTAATAGAAAGTCAAACGCACACAAAATGCCAGCAATAGCATGAAATTTTTAAATATATTCACTCACTTGCACAAAAACACATACACACACAAACATACACATGTATATATATATATTATATACAATTCATTTACAAGCTTTTATCAAAGAGTTTGTGAGTTTATATGCCTGTGTCTGTCTGACTGCCTTCACGTGTGTGTGTGTGTTTTTGTATGTATATGTGTGTGTCTGTTTGTCTGTGTTTATATGTTAATTCATGTGCATTTGTGTTAGATACAGGCTTAAAGGATTGCTTTGTTGTTTGCCAAAGCTGATGCTGATGATGATATTGCTGATACTGAGTTCTGTTGCTCCTGTTGCTGCTGTAGAAATTGTT
The DNA here is from genome assembly GCA_964034835.1 of Muscina levida. Lineage (NCBI taxonomy): Eukaryota > Metazoa > Arthropoda > Insecta > Diptera > Muscidae > Muscina > Muscina levida. Next base: position 150,168,829 of record OZ035882.1, read on the forward strand.
GTTGATATGACTACAATAGCTACAGAATCATGTGAAAATCAGTTATACTTTTTTTTTGACAACTTTGCAGTTATAATCTTAAAGACAACAAAAGCTAACAAGTTAACATTCTTTATGCAGTATATTCATCAGCAGGGGGATGAAAGAGAAAATAAGCTGATTTATATTAAGTATTGTGCATTATGTGTAAAACGCTACAAGCAGTGTAAAATGTTTGCCTCAGTTTGTTAAAGGTAAATACAGGACAGTGTCAAATAAACAAATAATTAATTTGTGTATAAGCAATAAATTTTGATTGATTTCAAATGATGTTTAGCATTTAATTTAATATGATATTATTAACAATCATGTAAAGTTTATGTTCTTATGAAAAGTTATATTTGGTAACAACAAGTACACAGACAGAGAATGTGGATAAGGGCCTTAACAAAATAATGTTGGCTGCCTTACAGAAGAAAAATAAAATGTTTGCAATTTTACACTTTTATATTTAGATATGATACATTTCTCTCACTACTTACACAATTCTCTCTTTCTTGCCACTTACAGCTCTTTATTATCCATATATAAAATAGTGTTTTAAGCCCATTTAAATAGTTTTAAAATTTTTTTGCATTACTACAAATAAAATGCCTCTAATTGCTACATTACTAGTATGCACTTATTTTAAGTGTCCTCCCATAAATATACCTTTATGTGTATCAACTAAGTATTATAGTTATTATGTATTTATGAATAAATTAAATGAATTATATATAAATTTATTACATTTTATGATAATTTGTCGAAAATAATTCATATAAACATTTGTAATGTATAAATAAGTTATAGATAATACAATGCAGGCAATAATTTACAAATAAAGAGACTACACTAGAGAACAGAAAGAATAATAAGGGTCGCAAATTAAAGATATGTTTTGCAACAAACCAAATAATAATATGAAATAAGTATTTATATTACTCATATGCACAGAATGTATAGTGTACAGTACGTATGAGTAATGTAAATACCACTAGTAAGAATTGTAAATTATTATTTTGGGTATTATTTATACGCCCCCAAGAACTTTTTAGTTTGTATAGTAAGTTAGTCCAAGAAACCCGTTTATATACAGGGGAACTACTTGTTTTCAAATAAACTAAGTCAACTTTTACAAAGTGAACCAAAACTCAGTTTGTATTTCAACAAGTTCAATAAGGATTTAACCACGATCTGGTCATAGCACGACACATTATAAGTATATGAATTTTGCGCTCATTCAAACATATGGCATAGAAATGAAGCTCCATCGAAGCAGAAGTGAACCAACTACGATCCGGCAGACCTAGAACTTCAAAGGATCCCACACATACAGAGTATACTTAGATCTTAGAAAAATTCAAATGGTTTAGCAATAATAGTCCAAGATTACACTTCGGGCTCCATTTAGGTAATGAAATGCTAGAAAGTTTCTCCCTCACCTAAATTGAGGCATCAAAACCAGCCAAATATTTGTGAATACCTAACAACTCATGTTTTTAACAGCAACCCAAATTCTCTTGAGGAATACAACCAATGTATGCGCAGAGAAATGTAACGCAAGAGTTACCGCTCCATTTTGCAGCAGTATCAAAATGTTATCCTGCAGGGTAACATACTGTACTTTACCATGCGTATGATTTATATAATCTTACATCTGATAGGGCATATGGGTTAGATTATCATTATATCATTAATTATTACTCATTCGTAAGTAATAGCGAAATTAATATTGCTCATACGTAAAGCGCATATGTGTACCCTAACTGGTAATTCTGAAGAGTAATCTTGGAAATCATTTTAACAATTAGTTTAAAACACAACATCGGTCATAGCATGACAATTATCATGTACATATAATATCTGAAACATTTTTTAAATACTATTATTACCAAATAGATGTTTTTATTAAAAAACTAAAGTCTGTGCTTTACTATGCGTATGATTTATATTATCTTACATATGATAGGTCGTATGGGTTATATTATCATTATATAATTTATTATTACTCATACGTAAATAATATTACCACATTTATTGCAATAGAAAAATAAAAAGGATATTTACACAAAAAACCTTAGCAAATGAGTAATGAGTAACACCAACTCCTTTTTTTAATAAAACGCAGATGACGTGTGGAGTAGAAAAATAAACGAAGAATAACTCGGGTTTCCGTCTAAGTATAATATGGGGCACAGGGACTAAATAACATAAAAAATGAATAAAAGCATCCAACAGACAACTAAATATACATGTACCCCATTGACAAAGCATTGCAGTGAAGCAAACTAATATTTATATGAAATATTGGACCAATTGCAAATATGCATGAATATGAATAAGCTGCTTATGGCAAATAAAGAAAAAGCAAATTCCTGTTGCATCCCTATAATAAAGTATGGTATTTTTAAATTCCTTATGACAAATACTATAGAGAAAATAACATTTTCCTTTTTATAAAAATGTCATTCTATTTCCAGACTCATTGAAATGGACCTATGATCTTTGAAAAGCTCGAACTGTTGTTTGGCACAACGAGGTGACAAATAAGGAAGAACTATTCAAATAATATCAATATGAAAAGAAATTCCAGACAGGAAACTTTCTCTAAAACAGGAGCGACTACTGGCAGTAAAGGATTCTCAGCATGTATACATGCAGGAATATTATAACAACTGGACATAATGGAGGTGACAATGAATAGTAGCATTTATATGCAATACAAATATGCTAGTATAGCTTTACTATACCCAGACCAATGTCCTACATAAGAAAACGAGTATATAAGAAATTAATGTAAGTGAAAACTCGTTGCTACTCAATAAACCCGATGCAGCAATAAGGATATAGACAAACAAATACTAGGGTTAAGAATATTGAATAGAAAACTAGAAATAAAACCGAACATATTAAGGACATATGAAAAGAAACAAATATACAGTCTGTTTACGGAAGGTGGCTACTCAGACGCAGCATCACAAATAAAGACATATAAAAAGACATAATATATGCAAACCGTCTACTCAGAAACTTCATAGCGGATAGTGAAAAAAAAAACATAAAACCCATTTGCAAATAAAAACAAGATAGCGAGGAGTATTGAAAGTGACTGTAAGACAACTAATAAGTTCATAATTTAAACAAACTCGTCTACATAAGAAAGGCCGCTTTCCGACGCTTTAACGCGGAAAGTCAACAAAAAATAAGACCTATTCGCTATGAAAACTAAGAAAGCCACAAAATTAAGAAGTATATGTAACTATTATAAAATAAATAGCAATACAAGACCAAAGTTTTCTGTATTATAATGGTAATGAGACAAGCAGATGTATTTACAACAAACCAAAAATAATATGAAATATTTAAATTACTCATACGCACAGAATGTGTAGTGTACAGTACGTATGAGTAATATAAATAACACCAGTAAGAATCTTAAACGATTATTTATGATATTACTCATACGCTCCTAAGAACTTTTTAGTTTGTATAGTAAGTCAGTCCAAAAAAACGTTTTGATACAGCGGAACTACTTGTTTTTAAATAAACTCAGAGATAACTCCTTCCGTATTAATCTAGCTAAATCTTTTTATATAAATAACTAAACTTATCTTTAATTATACTGCAAAGCAATCTTAAGTCAACTTATACAAGGTAGACCGAAACTCCGTTTGCATTTAAATGGATAGCGGCGTCGGGTATTCAAAAAATTCAATAGCGATTCAACCACGATCCGTTGAAAGCACGAGACATTAATAGTCTATGAATTTTGAATTTGGCTGTAGTCTTCAAATAGAGGGTAGACTAAAAGCTCGTTTAAATTTCAATCGGTGGCTGCTTCTCCCAATGTTACCATTCAGGTAGATTTTTCAGCAAGTGGCATTATTGATCCATACTTATATAAAAATCAAAGAGGACATGTTTAAAGGAATGTATTAGATAGAAAAATATAACCATTTATGCTCTGTAAATATACCTACCATTGTTCTGTACAAAAAAATCGGAAGAAAATAGGTTTAGATGTATTGACAATATAGAAAGCATAGGCATCCTTGGGTGAGCTAAGTGAATTTTCTCAGATATAATTTTTTTGCAACCACGTTCTGATATTCGAATTGTTTTTAAATAAACTTTGCATATGGTGATAAAGTAGTATTCTATATAAGTAGAAAAGTGGATATTCGTATTGTGAAAGAAAGACATCAAATTCAAAATCCAGGAACGCATGAGTTATATTAATGTTGTATAGAGTCAACATTTATAATAAGAAATATAAATTAATATTAATCATACATATAATAACATAGTACATCATTTTTCAGCTCATTGATTAGGGACTCAATTCTGAGAACTACACGTGGAAGTAGCCCTAAAAAGTAGAATTTATGCATCATTTGTTTTGTCAAGTTGCATACCATAATAATTTAATATGGAATTTGTTACATTGTAGGCTCTTTGTTATATTGTTATTTGGTGGCGTATGATTATCATAAGTATTATTCCACGTAAATCATACGTCACGGAGTACAACAGTTTTATTGTAACTGCTACAAAATAAACACAGATGTGTTGTACTGTGTATACATAATAGCCATCCATTTATATAAAAATAGCACTAATACATATATACATGTCTGAAATGGTTTCTTAAAGCTGAGTTTGTATCCCTGGTAGTTTAGGAGCCAGTAGAATTGTCATTTAAAAAAAATGTGTATACATATTTTGGGAGCAAGAAAAATCTCAACTGTGTTGCTTGATAGCAAATCTAAATTGTTTTTCATAAAGCTAAAAATTGATTTTATTTTCAAAAATTGCTGCCGTCTGGTGTCATTGCGAAATTATACAAATCAATTGTTTATGGGTTTAAAATAAAACAAATATAATTAAATGGTATTCACAAATAATTTGCATGCTGCTGTTGTTCTGACGTATACATATGTATTTATGCTTGAATATTTTATATTATTTTGCATTATAAACAATGTACGAATAAAGTACTACATTGAAATTGGCTGCATTCAATGATTCATAAAGGTCCCAATGGGGGACCTGTCAGCAAGAGAAAGAGAGAGGAATAACCAGTTGAGCTCACAGCAGCAGAAAACATTGCAGCAGAAGAAAAACATATACATATTATTTACTCCACTGACTGTGGATTGTTTTAAACGTTGAACTCTTATATTACGAGCTGATATGCAATCATCTTATTATTAAGTTATAATCTATATATATAAAAGAGGATGTGTGTATGTATATATGTAACGTATGGACTCGAAAACGGCTGGACCGATTTTGATGAAATTTTCAGGGAATCTTCCGAATAACCCCGCGAGTAACATAGGTTGCATTTAGGGGGTGAAAATGGCAATATTCGATAACACAAGGTATTCCGCGCTTACAAGAAGTTAAAAATAATATATTATCAATCGATGATAAACAACTTTGTGTACTCTTTTAAGATACCTGCGTACGTCCATGGGAAAACCTTTAAAAAAATTCTTTAAATAACTCTTTGTATTCCAATATAACGGGACATCCAATATAACGGGATATGCAATAGCGAAGCATTGCCGGGCCCACTAGTAATATATAAAAACTGTATTAAATTAACCAGTGACATTCTAACTGAGACATTGATGCCGCTGTGTAGAGAAAGATAAACGAATACACTTTTGGGTTTTCCTTGTTGAAAATTTCCATTTAAAATATTCGAGATAATATAATATTACTCATACGCAAATGTTATCTGTGTACCCTAAGTGATATTACATAAGGCAAACATTGATGTTAGTTACCTATATGTAAAACCGACTGATGCAAGACTAGACTAGCACAATTAAAAAAAAAAATATTACTCATACGTTATAAAAACCTGTTGTACCCTAAACGATAATGCTTAAGGGAATCAGTGAAATTATTTGGTTTTTTTCTATCCTCTCGTGGGAGAAGCTCTCACATATCACATTTTTACTTAAGGTATAAAACTAAAGATTTTTAAATAGAAACAAAATACCTTAAAATACATAAAATGCATTTATATATCTGTGGAGAAAAGGAAAAACTGCTTCAGTCTAATTTTACAAAAGATTACTTTCCAAGTTTAAACCTTAATTGTAAAAACTTATGGATGTTCTGGAATAAATGAAAGTCATCCATCGAATCATCGCAAATTAGGGAACACATTGTTGTGCATTTCAATTCAGAAATTATTTAATTTAGAAAGAAATTTTGCTAAAGTTGACTTAAGCACTTATTCCAGATATAATTAATGAAATATTGTTATAATCATTTACGTTTATTTGTTTTTGTTAGTCGATCTTACAGTACATTATATTAATTTACGTTAGTGTATCGAAATGATACCACATAAATAAAAAATACTTTTCTGATCTTGAGCCGAATTTGAGGTATTATTTCGATACACTAACGTAAATTAATATTATAATCATTTACTATCATTAACGGAAAATAACTTAGCTATTAGGTGGCATTTTGTTCTTTACTATGCGTATGATTTACGTAAATTTATTCCAATATTATGACGTATGGGTTATATTAATCTAATATCATTTAATATTACTCATACGTAAATTTGTATCTGCATTTGTGATAATAGATTTTCAGCAACTAACTTTTGTAACTCTCTATTACTTTGGAATTATTTTGAAGTACAGTCAAAACACGGTACAAACAATTGAAGGTAGTTTGCTCGATATAATGAATCATGGCTACGTTTTAAATAAACAACAGAATAGTCAAGCAGGAGCTCAAATTCAATAACGAAACATAGACTCTGCAGGGAATCTACAAGAATGGTCCTTTCCAAATGTCTTCTCCTTTACAATGGATGCTATAATAGAGGGAAATGGGGATAACATTAGTAATTTTAAAACTTTTATGACGATGACAAAGAGTTCATAAGAGTAGAAGAGCAAACCCTTTTGTTTAAGTAAGAGAATGCCACACAGACTGCAACAATTGTCTTGAAATGTGTATTCAATAAAGTCAACAGAACATTAATTAATATTTCCAAATCATTGGTTTAACAAGAACTTTAAGAAGAAACAGTTTAAAACAGTCTTCAAATTGTAACATTAAAAATGTCAATAAAATATTTGTTATGTGATGTTATCATTCAGTATTCGTAATATCGTCGGAATACAAGAAAAACTGACCAAGTCCACTTTTTGTGTTTCTGAGTTATTAATGACTTAAAGTTTATGGCCGCATGTGTGTTTTCACCATAACTACAAAATTACTTCAAATATAAAGTATAGTTTTTTAGAGGGCATAGACTATGACTTTTGGAACACTTTTACATCATTAAGTCCATTTCACAAAAAAAGTGAACTTGGTTAGTTTTTTCTGTATACCCACGATATGTTATTCGTATAAATATGTTATGATATGAATTTTATTTATAAGTTTAAGTTCACAAATTAATACTTCATAGTTAAAGCTATGTTTAAGTTTTGTTTTTATGTCATGAAACATGTTTAAGAAAATATTTTGATACAACGAATGTGCCTGACAATATATCCTTCGTCATACTGAGCTTCGCCTATACTAATTTTATTGCTATATGCGTGCGAGAAGCTATCCCATGTCCCATTCATGAAAGCTGAGAGAGATTAAGTTTTGTTACATAATGGATATAACTTTAATATCCTTTGTGAGAACTTCCTTGTTACATATAGTTACATTGAAATGAATTGTGTTATGATACAAAAATATTATTCATACGTAAAGTAACTACATACTCTCAATACCAAGAATTGCAATTAGTTATTTATTGTTAATACCAATCAATATTAATAGCAAACTAATAATTTCCATTAATCATACGTAAGAAAATCCGTGTACATGAACTAGTATTTCTAGCGACGAAAGCATCAAACAAGACATGGAAAACTAAAAATTAATATTAATCATATGTTAGGAAATCTGTGTATCCTAACCGATAATTCATAAGTCAAACTATTACATTGAGTTATTTAATGGTACTAACGATTGCAACTAAAAAGCTAGCAAATCATCAAAATCCGTGTACCCTAACTTGTTCGTAGTACAAAGGTAGTTATCATTGCAGAGAGTTATCTGATGTTAATATCGATTGTTATTAAACAATATTAATCATACGTAAGAAATAGATATTAATTGCTACTACACTACAAATGCAAAAAGCTCTCCCATATCACGTGGTCTCATTAGGGTGTCAAGGACAATTGTCATCTTTTTCACCAACAGATGGAAAAAAAAGCAACAGCTAAACAAAAATCGCGATAATTTAACACTTTGGCAGACTTTTTAATAAAGGCCAATTAATAGCTTTGATTTTTAGGCAAAAAAGGTTATAACATTAATGCATATATATCAATCTATGACACTTAACTGTCCAATGTTTTTTTATTAAATCGCCTACTTTTTATATAGAGAAATATTGCAACCATTTGTTGTACTACCCTCGCACAACTAATTGCTCATGTTAAACATCTCAATTAATTTATAATTACTCTTTGTTAATGGCCTTCGCTTACACATTTTTTTTTACGAACTCTGCTGTTATTTTTCTATTGGCTTTACATACACTTTGCCGGCATGAAAAGTTTGTTAAATGTTTTCACCTCCACCATCACCACAATTATAGTATAAAAATGTTTATTTAATTAACTCTTTCATTTATAATTGATATTATTATTTAACAATTGCAAAGAGATATAGAAAAAAAAAACAAATTATAACAATTGCGATAGAAAAGTTGAGCGAAAAAATCTAATTGTAAAAACTACACACAAATAATGTAATTATGTGGAAGTGTAGCAAAGTTGATACACTCGAGGAAAAACAAAAGGTAAAATGAAATGACAGTAAAATGGCAATAACAAAATATGAGTTAAAGAGTATTAGATTGAATTTGATTTAAAAAAAATCAAAAATCTCTTTGAAAAGCAAAATATATTGGAAAGAACTTCGGGGGAAATCATTTTCAAAGTATACAATGTATATGAATATTATCAATTTTAACAGGTTATTTTAATTAACTTTTAGAGATACCAAAATAATTGCTATAAGATCTAGGATTTCAATTTGATTTGTATTTCATAACTTCATGTAAAAAATTGTTTTTTAATTTAATTGATTTAAAAACTTAAATAAGAATATTACACATATTATAGCTGCTCATCGAATTATATTACTTCATGAGAATTATTTCAGAAGCAGTCATAAAAAAATTACTTAAAATTTTTATTGATTTAAAAACTTACTTAAAAATTCTACACATTTTATTCTTGCTCCTCACCACATCTACCTCTTAAAACTACTACCAAGTTTCTTTTGTTCTTTCAAGCTTCTCCTGCAATTTACCTTGCCTAACATATAAAATGAATTTATATTCAGGAAATTTTTCTAGCGTACTACTGCGTATGAGTAATATTATTATGATGGATTCGCCTTATCCTATTAAATATAAAATTCTTTTATGTTCAGTAAATTTTTAAGAGTACTACTGCGTATGAGTAGTATTATTATGGTGGATAAGGCGTATACGTTATTATATAGAATTCTTATATATTCAGCAAATTTTTTTGGAGCACTACTACGTATGGGCAATATAATATTTTATAGAATGTTGGATGAGACGTATACGTTATACTAAGTTATTATAAATTAATATTAACCATACGTCTGAAAAGTCAAGCACCAGCAACCAATGGATAAGCTAAGACAACGCCTTTACCTCTTTATCTTAATACTATCGCTATGTATATTTATCACCTTTATTATATCACCTCGCCTTATCCTAAACAATAACTCCTTTTGTATTCCAATATTTCCCTGAGTGTTTGTTTGGCCAACTGCTTTCAACATTACTGTAACTTTCTATAATTACAAATTTAACTACAAAGTATTTAAAATTTAATAAAATTAAAAACATTTTAACATGCAACTGCTACCTCCCCTGTCGGTAATTATATTCAATAAATATTTTATTGCGTTGTTCACGTTGTTGTCTGTCTGTCTGTCGTTGTCCATGTAGATGTTCACTTCATTGTTGTCCAAATTGTTGTTTTGTTGTAAAATTAATTAATACATTTATTCGCAAATAAACATAAATTTCAATTAATGCACACATTTACACACAAACACACACACACACACAGACGGACAACAAAAAATCTGTAAAACCCCAGACATTTTTATGCGGATTTTAATAAAATAGACTGTTAATTTGTTATGTTTCGTTGTTGTTATTGTTGTGTTTTCATTGTGGCAGCGGTTGTTGCACATGTAGTTGTGTGGTTGGCACTGATGTTATTAGTGTTGTTGTCTTTTGGCATAAATCCACAAATGTGCAAAGGGCTGGGGACAATATAAATGTGGCAAATATTAAAGCGAACAAAAACAAGCATAGGAGAAAAATAAACTATTTGGTAGGCCAGGGCGAATTAGTTGGTGCCTGTTGCCAAATCTGAAAATTGTGGAGTACAATTAGGTAATGTGCTGCCGTTTGCTACAGTGGAAATGCTTCAATTGTGACATGCAGCTTAACATAGGGAGTATGTAGGCCAACTATGGAAAAATTTATAATTTATAGTAAATATATAATAGCATATCATGAAACATTTTACAAAAAAGCTCGAAAGGGTTCCATACTTACGTTTTCCCTAATAGTACTAGAGATTTAGTTCCTTCCAAGAATATCTGTTAAAAATCTTAGGTCATCAAAAACCGACATTGGGAGCAAAAGTCCTAGATTCATAATGGAGATCAAGCAGCTTCCAAGAATATCTAGTAAGAATCTAAGGCTCCCTTAAAACCAGTCGGCAGCAAAGACCTAAGATTTGTAATAAACATTTTTGTTATCTGCCACACCTCTAGTATTATTAGGGTCTATGTAAATACGAGAGTCTTATGAGCGTTTTTATACCAGAAATTTCATAGTCCTATGTAGTGGAAATTGGGACCTGCGTGGCATAGTGTTTAGAACATGCAACTACCTTGCGGGAGATCACAGGATCAACTCCTGGCTCCAGTCATCTTAAAAGAAAAAAAAATAAATAAATTTTTCTTTCATTGCCGGCTCCCCTCGAATGTTGTCGACAGCAACTTCGCAGTATTAGTGTCGAGTCAATCGGCGTGTCTAGTAAGAGCTTCTCAAACAGTGACGTTTGCATTCGTCGATAAACAAGTAGATGCCGTTAGTTGTGAATCTCAAAGTAGAAAGCGTGTTAATTCACAACAACGCGAGAAACTATCCCATATCATTCATGGGGTGTGAAGGGAAATGAAGTCTGTACTGGAAATATCTATTTTTTTTGGTATTTCGGGCTGCTTTCTTAGTTACTTTAAAATATAGGGGAAGTTGTTTGCTTAAAATGCTTTTTTATTATTTCATTAGGGTTCCTTAGTTTTCTATACGTATAAATAATGTTAATTTAGAATAGCGTATACGCCTTAGTTAGGGCATCATAATAATATAACTCATACGCAGCTCACATCAGAAAATTATTGTAATTAAATCAATATTAAGCAGTTATCAGAAAAACTGCAAATTTTTTAGATATGGCCATTTTGATTGAATGTGATCACTATCATGTATAAATCACATTCACTAAAGATTTTATTTCCCTAATGATACCAGAGATGAGCATTTTAATACCAGAAACAAACTATTTGCGCAACCTTCAAAATACTATAAACTTCAGAGTCCTATATACCGGAAATAATTATATTTTTGGTTTTTTAAGCTGCTTTCAACCATAACATATAGGCGAAGTTGGTCGCTTAAAATGTTTTTTTTTTATTAATTGGTTGAGATTTCTTTATTTTCTTTACGTATAAGTAATGTTAATATACAATTACATAGCATAGCGTATACGCCTTAGTAAACACTCCTTAATAATAATACTCATACGCAGCAGTAGATCAACAAATTATCGCAATTAAAGAAATGTTGAGCAATTACCAAAAAATTTTAGTAAATTTTGATAAATAGCACCTACCTAGAATATATACTAAGAACCTTAGATGTGCCTTACAAAACTTGTTGACAGCAAAGACCGAAGATTCTTTATATATATCTGCTAGACTTTTTGTATCATTAGAAAACATATAAGTAGGAATCCTCATCAGCATATTAACATCAGAAACAAACTGGTATTTGCAAATTTATTCCACCTTCAGAGTAATATAACAACGCCAACGTCCTAAATACTAGAAATAATCTAATAATATAAAATTCGTATTACAGAATGATCATAAAAAATTCGTCAATCAAAATGTTTTAATTATTTAGTTGGGGTTTCTTGATATTCTATACGTATAAGTAATATCAATTTGCAATTACACAGCATAGCGTATACGCCTTAGTAAGGGAACCTTGGAGGGATCTTAACTTAATCATATTACTTATATGCAGTTGTTCGTCAGATAATTATATTAACTAAAGCAATGTTTAGCAACTATCCAAAAAAACTTTGTTAGTTTGTAGTATTTGTCCACTAAGTTACTCTGATCAATTACGCGTATAGATCAGTTATATGCTTCCCATGTCCTTGTTTGGCCAACCCATTGATATCTTTAACATAACCAACGTTTTATAGCGCTGCGCACTAAATCACACTATAAAGTTGTTTAAATATTCATTTAAGTGGTTAAATGGTTTATAATAGTCATTAATTGTAAGGTTGATACAGGGAAAGGTGAAATTAAATGTGGGCGTACATAATGCAATTGTAACGTTTAATTAAATATTAATATAAGTTGAAGTATTAAAATCGTATTAAATGCGGATTACCTCAATGTGGATAATAAGAGATAATAAACTACAGGAGACCTTAAATATGATAGCCACGATAACCACAAACCTATGCAGCAGGACTATCACCTAATGAGATGGTCAGTGCCCAAAAGGGTTAGATAATTATCCCAGACAACCATTAGCATAGATGGCTCATAAAGCTTTTACTCAGTCAATATAAGATAGAATGGTTAGGTCAGATTGTGTCTAGGACACGTATGATATAGGACAAATCACCTATCACTACACTCCGCTGCCATAGATGGCTCAAAAAGCTTTTACTCAGCCAATAAAAGAAAGGATGCTTAGGGTAGGTTATGTTAAGGACACGTGTGATCTAGGACTACTGATCCATGGGTGATTGTAGAAGAAAAGACATTATGTTCGAAAAGAATTGTTGAAGTTGCCAATACTTTGTTTGCTTAAAATTGCATTTAAATTTAATCTTGCTCAGCTTTACCTTTAGTTAAAAGTCCTACCGAGATTCTCGACTTTTTCCGGTTTCCCCGATTTTCCTGAAATTGAATTAATATTTAGCAAAATGTTGTCTCTAGCGACGGATCAATTGGTGTCCCCCTGGACCTCGCCTTTTGTCTCCCTAACATAGTACAACATTTATCAGCTTATTGATTTGGGACTCAATTCTGAGAACTGCACGTGAAACTAGCCAAAAAAAAAGAGCTGCATCATTCGTTTTGTCAAGTTACATGTTATAATAATTTAATATCGATTTGAAGTTCGTAAGAATCGTAAAGGGGAATTTGTCACCTTTTAGGCTCTTTTGTTTGACATAACTCGAGAACGATTTAGCTCAAAAAAATTTATAAAAATTGAGAATTACAATTCCTTTAATCTGTTCATATAACGTTTCCCTACATAAGCAACAGCTTCACTTTTATATTCATCAAATGACTTTGAACTGGGTTTATTTTGTAGCAGTTATAATATAGCTGTGCGTGGCGTATGATTTACGTGGAATATTAGTTATGATAATCATACGCCACCATTTAGTATTTATGTTATTGTAAAACAAAAGAGCCTACAACGTGACAAATTCCCCTATACGATACGTACTAACTTCAAATCTATATTAAATTATTATGGCATGTAACTTGACAAAACGAATGATGCAAAACTTTTTCTTTTTGGGGCTACTTTTACGTGCAGTTCTCAGAATTGAGTACCAAAATCTTGTGTTGTACTGTGTTAATTAAAAACACTATTTTTTTTCAATAACTGCGAAACTCATATTATCTTAAATGCAAAATTTAAAACGAAACTTTATAATATTTCAATTAATTTTTTGTAATTCACAGGACTATTTGAAAAATAATAAAATTATTTTTGTCTACTTCACTACACATTTCGTACAATAGCCAACATTTAAATTTTTCCAACGTCTGCCTTATGTTTACTATGGCCTCTTTAATGCTTGCTCCAAATCCTTTTCCCAATTACTTGTGTTGGTGTGAGTGCCAAAACATGCAGCCATATGCTAAGCAAACGCCGCCTTATTATCTTTTATTACACCATTTCAAACATATGTTTATTGTTCTCTCAGTGACACCCTTCTTCCCTTGCCCAGCCTTCCTCACCCTCTCTTTCTTCAGAGTCCTTTTAACACCCATCTAACGCTCTCTGTCTGGCTGCATGCCATCCTTTATTTGTAGTCCTAATTGTTTGCCAAAGATTGTACTTATCTAAGTGCAAAACAGGGCGAGGGCTGGTTTAACATCAACAAAAAGTAAAAGTGAAACGTCCAAATTCTTTTAAGGCGTTAGGAATTGGAATGTCTTATACACTTAACATTTGCTTTACTTCCACCCCTCCCCCCCCCCCACCTTCTACAAAAAAAAGGATAACACATGTATTGTTATAGAGCCAACAAAATCCTTAGACTCAGTGTTAGTTTTCCTAAAGGTTAAAGTAAGTTTTTGCCTTTACTAGACATTGTAAGGCTGCACAGGGGAAAAGCTTTTGTTAGCAAGTCTAATCCTTAGACTTAACAAGTTTTTTGGGCGGCGTACATAGCTCATTTAGGGATGCCATTGTTGTTGGCATATAAAAACTATCAAAGTCAGAGCGGTTAATTAAAAAGACTCATAATTATTATGTACAAAAGTAAGCTTCCATATGGTTATAGCTAATTAGGCAGGACCTGCCTTAATCCTGCTTAAGCACCTGAGTTTAAGATGTATAAAGGCAACATTAAATATATAACGTATGCTTTAAGGTAAAGATTGTTCAAGTATTGACATATAACTCTATACTGATTGTTTTTCAGATTTACACAGATACACGTTTATTTTATAATATTTAATCTAGTTAGTCCTTTAATAATAATACAAATATATTTAGTCTTCTTTGAGTGTAGCCTTAATGTCCATCAACAGTTCAATCACTTTAGTTTTAAACTTTTTTTTTGCTACATTAATCTCTTAAACCTTTTGTAAGTAATCTTTCTGAGACAGAGTCTCTTCTTCATCTCACCTTGTGCTGCTATTGCCCCTCATCCTGTTTCCTTTCACCCCGCTTTATAAGTATCAATCAATAAAAGTACAAAATCTTCTTATTTGAAACAATATAACAAAAAGCAAATTCAGACAAATAGACATTACCCATCTCAGCCTGCTGCTGTGGCTCAGCACAACAACAACACCAAAAAGGACACGAGTGCTTTCATCATTGAAATCCTTTGAAATAGACATCCGTTTGCCAGCAAATAAAGGGGAATGTTTTTGTTGTGATAAGAGCAAAGTTACTTAAAATCCATTCTTGTGTCATTTTTATTTCGTTACAAAAATGTCTGTACAAATTGAAGGATAATAAGAAAAGTAATCTCTATTTTACTGAGTAGTGTTAGTAAGGGAGAAAGAGATAGGAGAGGGGGGGGGGAGGACAGAAAGGTCGTTGGGAAGGAGACAGGGACACAATGGTAGGTGGGGGTTTCTTGGCCAGCCAAACTAATAAGCTTTAGAGTGATGTTACAACTAAGACAAATAAGGATTGTTATTCGAAATGTAATGGCGGCAGTAGTAGGACTTAAGCCATATGCGCTGAGTTTGCAGATAAGATAAGATTAGTAGATTTTTTTTCGATAGAGGATGTTACATTACGATACATGGTCTCTTATAAACAAATCATCAGAAAATTATCGGTCATAGATGAGAGGAATTAATAGGTTTTTGGGAAAATACAAAAAAGTATCTTAAAAAAGTTTGCTGTAAATGAAGCTTTTACAAACGTATCACAATATTAAGGAAAAACAACTTGGCAAAGTCTTTGTAATTGAAAATAAACAAGACCTTAAAGACCGAACCTTTGCAGGCTATGTTCTTTATAACACTGTAGGATAAATTTAAACTTTTGACCTCACCCATGCACAAACTGACCAGATTCTAAAAATATAGCTAAAATAAAAATATACGTATCTCCCAGTTTTTCTAGATCAGCTCATTTAAGTTTTTTACGAGCAATTCAATTTTTGGGGCAAAGCGCCCATACAACGACTTGAAAGTGACTTCTTCCTGTTCGCAGAACTCAGAAAGTTGTTAATAGATTTTGACGAATTTTTTTTTTAATGTATTTCAAATGGCCTGGATGAAGTTCTGACTGAGCCCAAATTTAAAGTTTGTCACAAATTAAATTTGTCACCAAAAAATTGTCAACAGATTTTGATGATTTTTTTTAAATATGTTTCAAATGGCCAGGGGCTGGTTCTAACAAAGTCAAAATTTTTAATTTGTCAAAAATTAAAATTGTCACAAATTGTCAAAAATTAAAATTGTCACAATTTATTTTTAAATGTTTTTCAAATGGCTAGGAGCTGGTTCGGGCTAGGAAAATGTGTTGACAAATTAAATTTGGGACAAATTTGGGACAAATTTAATTTGGGACAAATTTAATTTGGGACAAATTTCAAATTTTGGCTTCGTCAGAAACCGCTCCTGGCCTTTTGAAAAACAATAAAAAAAATTCATCAAAATCTGTTAACAACTCGCAGAGTTCTGCGAACAAGAAGAAGTCACTTTCAAGTCGTTGTATGAGAGCTTCGCTCCAAAAATAGAATTGCTCGTAAAAAACCTAAATGAGCTGATCTAGAAAAACTGGGAGATACGTATATTTTTATTTTAGCTATATTTTCAGAATCTGGTCAGTTTGATCATGGGTGAAAAATCGTGTCGTACAGTGTAACAGAACATAGTTGCTTATTCAATATGGTACGGTTATAGATTTATTGCCAAAAGTGTAAGTTTTCATACTCCAAACAATTGTTTTTATCTAGAAACTATTGCAAATACTTCCTTTAAAATACCCCAAAGTTTTGACATAATCGCTTAAGCGGTATAAGAGGCTATACGCAACATACAGACATGTTATTTTTATATAATCGATCTCCAACTTTTTTTGCTTTAAACCACCTACTCTTATGAAAAAAATTTAAAGACTTCTGGCCATCTTCGCCGGTCGGTCATACACAGGTCCTATCACCTAGTCAAACTTAACATTGACAATTTATTTCGTCGTGGTGCAAAGTAATTTCTGACAAATCCTTTATATTTAGAGCCTAAAACGTGATATGATATGATACTTACTAACTTCAAAGCCATATTAAATTAAAAGGGCATGTAACTTGACAAAACAAATGACTGAGAACTTCTTCTTTCTGCGGCTACTTTCACGTGTGGTTCTCAGAATTAAGTCCCACATCAATGAATTGAAAAATGTTGTACTGTGTAATTGAAGGCTTCCTCACGTAGATCTTATACTCGAGGGAGTTCTCGATGTTACTCACTATAGAGTGAATAGATGTCGCAGTTGACCTTCCTCTACTGTAGATATGCTAAAATTTGGATAGTAAATTCCGTAGAAGATTACATCAAGCATTGATTTCAAATGCTTTAAAGACAAAAGAAGGGGACTGATCGGTCGAATGTCTTTTGGTTTGACACCAGAGCAATTTCCAGCATTCAGGACAAAAATCACTATGGTATATTTCCAAATGTTGAGAATGAGGCAGTACCAGAAAATTACTACTAACAAACTTTAAGATTGGTAAGAATCTTCTTGTAATTACGCTTTACATATACATACGTATTATTGTTTTTTTTTCCTTGTTCTTCACTTTCCCTTACCTAGATCGTATTCTTCAATAAAGCCCAATGAAGCAGAAATTTCTGTAATTTAACAATATTTCAACTGCCTACATCATACCAAGTTATTGGCCTTTAGCAAAATTCCCGATTTTTTCATTTGTTGATATCGGTTAAATACTCTTGTTCATTGATACACTTCAGTGAATTCCTGTGAAATTCCTCAGAAAATATCGAAAGGCAAATATTTATGTGACAGCTGTCAATTTAATTAATAATACTACAAGCAGATCAGGGTTTGAGCTTATAAATTGTACATGTGTACTGCTCTAAGGAATGGGTAGGTTAATTTCCTGTAATGACATGACTAATCATAATTATGAACAAATATAAGTCCTTCGAAGGATAATAATGAAAGTTTATATTATATTTGTTGTTTGTTTGTGACATTTCTAAATTGCAAGTCAATACATAATAATAATATGGGGCAATTGTTGGATGGAAATGGCGGTTTTAATGGAGGGGTATTTGAGAATGTTACAAGAAGGAAAGCTAATTAAGGGTAAAGTTAAAGATATAAATCAGATTTATGGGTAAATCAAATGCTGGAGAATATGATTTTATCTTATGAAATAATTGAACTCTAGTGTAATATTGAAAGCAAAAGGAAATTGTTACGTATACGTATGATAAACGATCCAATATATAAACTTAATGTTAAGTCTTTCATACGTATACGCGATGATGCAATAATTATACGCCCAGTATTAGCATAGTTAAGCGAAAGTAACTATTTTGCACTACAATTACACAGTACAACGTTTTTCAGCTTATTGATTTGGGACTTAATTTTAAGAACTGCACGTGAAAGTAGCTCCAAGAAGAAAAAAATCTGCATCATTCGTTTTACCAAGTTACATGCTATAATAATTTAATATCGGTTTGAAGATAGTAAGTGTCGTATAGGGGAATTTGTGGCGTATGATTTACCTGGAATACTGCTTATGATACGCCACCATATAGTATTTATGTTATGTAAAACAAGTGAGCCTAATACATGACAAATTCCCCTATATGATACTTACTACCTTCAAATCAATGATAGATTATTATGGCACGTAACGTGAGAAAACGAATGAAGCAAAACTTCTCAAAATCATACTCCCAATGGAAGCAGATATTAGGGCCTAGTGATTGTTTTGCAATAAAAATATTGTGTTAATTTATTAAAGTTTTTATTTTCTTGCCATTGTTGTTAGTTTTTCTCTTAGTTTATCATACGTATACACAATGTTGCAGTCATCATGCGCCCAGTGGAAGCACAGATTAGCGGAAAGTTAGTTTGTTTAATTGTATGTCATGCGTATGCGTGATGTTGCGTACGTATACGTATGACAAACGATATCATATACAAACCTATAGTTTAGTCTGTCATACGTATACGTCATGTTGTAACAATCATACGCCCACTGTAAGCAGAGATAATGGAAAGTACTTATTTTGCAATATTGTTATTGTTTTAACTGATTTGTATTTTCATTTTCTTGACGTTATGTTTTGCTAAATGTTGGTTTAACATACGCATACGTGATGTTGCAATAATCATACGCACCGCGAAAGCAGAGATTACCGGCTAGTTATTGTTATGCAATACAATTATTGTTTAAATATATTTGTGTGGTAATTTTCTTGCCTTTGTTGTTGTTTATAATTCTGTTAGTTTATCATACGTATACACGATGTTGCAGTAATCTTACGCCCACTGGAAGCAGAGATTAACGGCTATTTAGTTTGTATAATTGTGTATGTCTTACGTATGCGTGATGCATACGTATACGTATGACAAACGGTATTTAAACTTAATGTTTAGTCTGTCATACGTATTTGTGATGTTGCGACAATCATACGCCCTGTGGAATCAGAGATAAGTGAAAGTAACTATTTTGCACTACAATTATTGTTGTAATTTATATGTATTTTCATTTTCTTGCCATTGTTGCTCTAAGTTTTTCTAAATGTTAGTTTATCATACGTACACGTGATGTTGCAATAATCATACGCCCCGTGAAAGCAAAGATTACATAATACAAAATTTTTCAGCTCATTGATTTTTGACTCAATTCTGAGAACTGCGTGAAAGTAGCCCCAAAAAGAAGAAGTTCTGCATCACCCGTTTTGTCCAGTTACATGCCATAATATTTTAAAATCGATTTGAAAACAAATAAAAAAAAATAAGAATTACAATTCCTTTAATATGTTCATATAACGTTTCCCTACCTATGCAGCAGTTTCACATTTCCACTCATCAAATGATTTTGAACTGGGTTTATTTTGTAGCAGTACAATAAAACTGTTGTACTCTGTAGCGTATGATTTACGTGGAATAGTACTTATGATAATCATACGTCACCACAAAACAATATAACAAAAGAGCGTAAAACGTAACAAATTCTCCTATACGATACTTACTAACTTCAAACCGATATTAAATTACTATGGCATGTAACTTGACAAAACGAATGATGCAGAACTTTCTCTTTTTGGGGCTACTTTCACGTGTAGTTCTCAGAACTGTGTCCCATAATCATATGTTGTACTGTGTTATTTTCTTGCCATTGTTGTTCTAAGATTTCTAAATTATACGTTTACATGATGTGACAGTAATACGTATACTTGATGTTATAATAATTATATGTCGAGTGAAAACTAAGATTAGCGACTAGTAAGAGTGTTTGTAAGAATATATAATAATTTTTGTATTTTTGTGACATTTCAAAAACGCCTGAAAGGTTAAGATATGCCAGTAAAAATTCTTCCCATTTTGCAGTTCGCCGTTTAATTTATACCCAATTTACAACATTCTTGTATAAAAAGTCCCCCCTCTATGATGAGGTGCTAATTTCAACAAATAATTAGAGATGCTCTGGTAAAGCTTTACGACGACTCATTGTACATAGTACTTGTAAGTTGTATTATTACTACAAAGAATACTTCTCTACATTATTATCTCTAGAAATGAAGTGCTACAGCATTATTATAACATTGTAAATGTATCCCTGTGGAAATATTACAAACGCACCATGAGCTCAGATATACAAATGCCAAATTCAAATATTTGAAACATTTATTACAACAAAACCCTGCCAAGTTCATCATCATTCATTATTCATCAGTGGCAGCAGCAGCAGCAGCAGTAGCATTAGCAAACATCTGCTGCAGTATTATGTTATGCTGCTAATGAGAAACACCAACAACAATTTACTGCTCGCCTTTTAGATAAGAAAGAGAACTAAACATCATATCATTTCAAGTTATCGGTTCAAGGAATTTTATTACAATGTTTGTTATTATTGTAAGAATACTAGAGGCCTTAAACTACATGATGATAGCAACGTTGAGCGTAGGAGAAAGAGAGATGAGGGACTGACTGTTGCTGCCAAAGGATTTAAATTAATTGTTCTTTGAGTTGTTGGGGGAGCAGGAGAGGAAGAGAAATGTTGCAACTTTTAATAAAATGATGTACTACCTCGTTCGGCCTTCATATATCCTGTGCCTACTTAGTTACCGAGATAATTATTATCTATTAATAATAACTAAGCATTATAACATAGACGATTAAATAGTTAAAGATGTTGCTTTAAATGTGATGAATGTTCAATGAAAGACATGACTGCCTAAAGATGCATTGTATGCAAATATTAACTTAAACTTCAAGATATTGAAAAGTAGTTGATTTGAAAGCCATACATTTGGAAATGTTTCTTGTTATGACTATTCACGCGTTATGGCCGAAAATATTCAGAATTACATATTGAGAAGTAGGCAATGTCTTCTTAAGTCACAATATAAGGCTAATGACACAGACATCCAAAACTATAATGGTGGTATAGGTAAGAGCCGGTAACGTAAACAATGACAGAAATAATCCCGAAAAAAAGGGATTATTTTCGACCTTATGGAACTATTTATATTGTAGCCCATATCTTCCTAAGTGAAAACGTAAGGGTAAAGGTACAGACATCCATAACTATGATGGTCGTCAAGGAGGGTACCAGTAACACAAATCACGAAAAAAGGAGACTAATTTAGCCCGAAACATTTTGAAGGACCCCGTTATATAGTCATAGGCTCATTCCTGTATAACATAGCTATGGAATTTATGCACTCTTTGCACCATCATCACAATATAGTGATACTTTGTAAGGATGAAAACAAAAAGGTTTTTGATTTTTTCCATTATAATATTAATATATGGAAAGAGTTAAAAAATGTTAGCTCTTTAGATATGCAACGTTTGTCCTTTAGTGTAAACATCCCCTAACTCATTTATGAGCTGTTTCTTGCCTTTTCTTTATATATGTAGAAAATACCAAACCCTACATAACCGCGGCTAATCATCTGCAAACCGACACATTTCCAACAACTATATCACTGTCGCCTCTTATGTCTTCATGTCACCGAGACTTTTTCCCAACTTCACATTTGAATTTTTATGTGTCAAAAGTCAACTAAAATGGCATGGAATTGCTTAAATTATTTATGTTTTATGGCACATACATACTCGTATACCCCCCAAACTGCTATTTGTTTTAATAACAAATTTAAATTCAGCGACAGTGAAGGACAGAATTGAAACAGCAACAAGAAAAAAAAAACAGTGTCCTCTCTCTCTCTCTGCCTCTTATGGTTGCTGCTTTATGTCTTTGCCAAAATAACTGAAAAAAACACAATGTACCCTTGTCAGCAGTGTGTTGTACGAGTGTTATGGACATTAATACTAGAGTGACAACAGCAAAGTTAAAAAGTATATTGCAATGATGTGTCAGGTCATATGTCAAAAGAGTTTTCAAATTGTCAACACTATGACAATTACTCAAATTCTAATGATAAATGATGTTTTTGTAAAGCCTCAAAGTTGTAGATGAATATGTGAAATATCAAAAATAGAAAATACTTACATATAAACAAGTTGTTGGTAACACTAAGTTGATTTTTATATTGTTTGTCAAAGTTATAAATAAAAATTTCACGTTCAAAATCGACTTAACTTACATCCAACTGTAGGTTTTCTTGTTTGTTACTAATATTATAATTTAGCTAAAAGTTTACGTATGAGTTATAATAATATTGATGGTATCATCTATAATAAATAAAAATCATACGTACTGTAGCCACGATGAACTAAACATAATGTATAGATTTTTTTGTAGGATAGTTTATGGTAAATGTTTTATATTATAGCAAATGTAACTTAATTTTTTTACAGCTAAATTATTTTTTTATATTATTTCGAAAATTATACTCATAAATCAATGATATATTAAAATTGTTCAGGAAAGGTGGTATTTAATGTGTAATGTGATTTTTTTCCTTAGTTGGGGTAAACTCAGTCTTATTAGAGGGGGTGCATAAGGGCCCATCAACCTAATGAAGTAAGGACACTAGTGATTACCCTGCCGAGCGTTATTAATTGCACCTTTTAAGTAAAATTAGCTTGTATTGTACTTTTTTAAGTTTTTATATCCTGACGATGTCAATTTATGGATAATAGAGAACAGTGATCATAGAGAATATCGTATATGACTGCCCTATACTGGTTCGGCTTATAATCTCAGACATAATGTTTGCTTATCAGTTACGTATTTGGATTTCAGTTTCAGAATTCTGTTTCAAGATTTAGGTTTGAATGCCAGATTCAGGGAACAAGCTCTGGTTTGGGATTGGGATCGAATAATAAGCATGGATTTCATTAAAAGGTTTGGACGTCGGATTTGGCTAATATGTTCGAAGGTCGGGTTTATAGTATAACCATGTCTCTGGCTAACATGTTCGACTTAAAGGTTCGTGGAACATGCTCTTGTTCCACTAACAAGTATGTGTTCTTAATCTATACCTAGTTTGGTTTATTTATTGGCAATCTGCACAACTAGACTTACAGTCTTATAATTATTTTGGAAGGATATTATCCCTTACATACCTACCGGCGAAAGAGTCTGCTAAAAATCTCTGTGGGATACAAACAACAGAAGTCCTAATGGTAGATGATAAAGATAAAGATCATAACAGTTTCTGTGGGGTGCAGACGACAAAAAATGACTGTGTGATTCAGACAACCGATATAACCATGGGTACCGACAACTCAAGTCTCTGTGGTGAACAGACCACCGAATTCCCTGTGGGGTACAGACAACCGAAGTTCCATATGGTGATTAGATGACAGAAGTCCCTTTGGGTGCAGACGACTGCAGAAATTCTTGAGGGTACGGACAACCGAATTTCCTATGGCATTCACCAGATATAAGTCAATATTGTAAAGAAATGCCAAAAGTCCCTTTTGGGTACAGACGATTGCAGAAATCCCTGTGGGGTACAGATGACAGAAATCACTTTTGGATACAGAAATCTGAAGTACTTACGGCCGATGTCCCCATGAGTACCGACGACACAAGTCCCTGAAATCCTTTTGGGTACAGACGATGGCAGAAATCCCAACGGGAAACAGACGAAATCCACATAAGTTCCTTAGACTTAAGTCTGTGAGGTGAACAGACAATAGATGGTACTGTGGGCGAACATACGACCGATGTCCCTGTGGGGTACAGACAACCAAAGTCCCTGTAGTAAAATATTTCAGAAGTCGCTTTAGGTTCAGATGATCGCAGTCTCTGTGGGGTACAGATAACAGAAATGACTGTGGGGCACATACGAACAAAGTGTTTATGGTGTAGACGAGCAATGTCGCTGTGTCTGTTTTTGTCTTGATTGCGAAACAAGCGTGTATTGTGTTGCTTTCATAAAACTCAAGACTGAATGTTTTGAGTCAAACAAAACTTTTGAGTACGTGTGAAATCGTGATCGTGTCTGTGTGGCAATTATTGCGAGTTTGGCGATTATCGCTTAAAAATGCGTACGGTTGTCTGTGGGACACATACGACCAAAGTGTTTATGGTGTAGACGAGCAATGTCGCTGTGTGCAGATTATCGCAGTCCCTGTGGGGTACGGATGACAGTAATGACTGTGAGATACAAACGAAAAGTCTTTATTGTGTACAGATGACAGATGCTCCCATGAGTACACACGACTAAAGTACACGTGTAGAACAGACGATAGAAATCTCTGTACTCAGAACTTAGGAACTTCTATGGGGTAGAGACGACTGAAGTCTCTGTGGTGAACAGACGATTGCAAATACATTTATTGTATCTAAAAGTACTTTTATTGAATCAAAAAGTACTTTTGTTATACCAACATGCACCATAACGTACTTTTGTTGTAGCAAAGAGCACTTGAATTGTGTAAAATTGCACTTTAAAGTATCAACAGTACTGGTATTGTACCAACAAGAACATTTTTTGTACCAAAAAGTACATTTGTTGTACCAAAAAGTACTTTTATTGTAACAAAAAGTATTTTTCTTGTAACAACTGGTACTTTAACGTACTTTTGTTGTAGCAAGGACGACTTGAACTGTATCAAAATTTACTTTATTGTATCAACAAGTACTTCTTTTGTACACACAAGTACTATCACTTTATCGGCGAGTACTACACTAAATGTACACTAAATGTACCAAAAAGTAATTTTTTATATAAAATATCACATTTCTCTAACCAAATAGTACTTTTGTTTTGCCAAAATGTTCTTTTGTTATACCAACTGTATGAAAGTGTACTTTTTTGTATCCACAAGTACTCATATTGTATCCATAAGTACTATCTCTTTATCAGCATGTACATTTATTGTACCAAAAAGTACTTTTATTGTGCCAGATATCACTTTCTTCTACCAATTACTACTTTTATTGTGTCAAAAAGTATTTCTGTTGTACCAACAAGTATAAAAATTTACTTTTATTGAGTATTTAAACTGTATCAAAGTGTACTTTATTGCATGAACAAATACTTATATTGTACCAACATGTACAATCACTTTATCAGCAAATACATTTACTGTACCAAAAAGTATTTTTATTGTACCAAATATAACTTTTCTTCTACCTAATAGTACTATTATTGTACCAAAAAGTATTTTTTTTTATCAAAGTGTACATTATTGCATCTGCACATATTTCAATTATACCAACATGTATATTCACTATATCAACAGGTACATTTATTGTACGTTTATTGTATCAACATGTATTTTAATTGCAAAGTTCTTTTAATTTACCATCTAGTACTTTTTTTGTACTAAAAGGTACTCTGATGTACTTAAAAGTGCCTTTATTGTACTAAAAGTACTTTTAGTGTACCCAAAAATACCTTTATTTTACTAAAAAGTACTTTTATTGTATCGAAGATGTGTATTTTTGTAAAGAAAGTACTTTAATTGCATCAACAATTACTTTCATTGAAATAAATAATGCTTTTGTTGCAGCAACAAGTAATTTTATTATACCAAAAAGTACTTTTATTGTACCAAAGAGAACTTTAACTTTTATTGTATTAAAGACTGAAATAAAACCAAAAATAGGCATCAAGCAAGAACTTATTATCACAAGAAGGGTTTTGATATTAGGGTTGCCCAGAACTATAGCAAAACTTAACTTTATTTGTTCCACAGTTGTTCAAAAACAATAAAAATATTTTTAATACTAAAGTTTTTTTATTTAAAATACCTCTTAATATACCTTTATTAATTTCTCTTTAATGACAATCATTTCTACACATTTGCATAGTTTTTCCACTTACCTCCACAGTGATCCTTAAAATCATTACAGCAGTCGCCCAACTTCAAACAGGCATGATCACAGTAACACGGTTTGTCGTTCAAATCCTCTATGATAGCATTAATGGGTGCTTTCTGTACTACACACGATGAATCGCGGCCATTGCAACATAACTGCGCCTCACGACAGGACCCGGCCTGAACGAACAACAGCGAGTGTTGCAACACCATCAACGGTATCATTAGAGGCATTATCATGGCGGCAACACTTGTTGTCAACTGTGTGGCACAGCGGAAGGATACCGGAGAAAATAATGACAGCAATTGACGTGGCTGAGGGGGTAGATGTGTGGCTGCTGACCAGACTAATGGAGGCGATAGCGATGATGATGATGATGACGATGATAATAATAGTGGCGACGTTGCAGTGGGAGTTTTTGCTTTGTTTGTGGTTGCGCCCATTGCAACAGTTGGTGTTGTCAGTGATGGGGCTGATGATGCTGCTGCTGCTGATGTTGCTGATGATGATGAAGAGCTGGGTAAAATTGCTGCTGTTGCCGGTTTCATTTTCAATTTGTTGTCACCAATCATCGATGATTTATTATTATATTTGCTGCACTTTTTTAACTGCAAATTTCTCTTTCGAAATTGTGACTTTAATTAAAGTTTATTGTTTGTGGTTTTTTTTCGCGCGCTAGATTTGTACTTGTGCCACTAGAACAGAAATATATAAATTTTTATTAAAAACTTAAATGAATTTTTATGACAGAAGGGGGTTGAGGGGATTTAAATAAATGTGGATAAAAAACATTGAACATCACTACACCATTTCCAAAACCGACTTTTTCGGTTTGACAAAATACTTAAAGAGACGAAAAAAATCTTAAAAATCTAAAACGAAATTAAATGTTTGCGTATGAGTTATAAAAATATTGATTATGCACGCTGTAATAAATATCAATTATACGTAAGGTAGCCACACACTTTAATGTTCAACTTTGTCAAGTTTGCTTGCAATATTCTTGCCGTTTTTAAATTTGTTTAAGTGATTATATTAAATTTTCGAACCAATTTTGAAAATCAGTAGCAAAGGACAGATTCTGTTTAAAAGGGATATTGATATATCATCTGAGAGTCAGCTACTCTTAAAAAAAGGTCAATCAAATTGGCAGAAATAGGACATAATATTCTTCCAAGAAAAAAAGAAGTATTAATACTCTCATTACAGTGCCTAGTCCCTCCCAATATAATACCATTCAATATAACCATGTGTATTTAAAACTATACAATTGATAACTTATCATTTAAATAACCCTATTAGTGGACCTCCCTTCAAGTCGGTGTGTCATTATCTTCTTAGTTCTCAACATCTTTGCCCTTGGCTATTTTTACCATTAAGTCCCTTGCCGCCCTGTTAATGTGTAGGTGAACATTTTGTCAATTAATATATACTTATTGTAATTTCAGGATTGAAATGAGTCCTTTTGTTAAATCCTCCTTTATGTACCACACACATTATCCTCAAAGTGTCTACTGCAGCTACATTTCGTTACAATTCAAATTGTTGCCTAAAACTTATTAAGTTTCACAATAGTTTATATTAATATGTAATTGTTACAAATTGCATTTCATTAGACATTCATTTAATTGAAATACATATTAATTCATAAAAGCCTATGGTGCGTATGATTTATAATAACTGTAAACGCTTTTTGACAGCTCAAGGCTTTATAAAGCATTCTAGTTATATTAATAGATTCGATAATCTAGTTAAATGTTTGCGTATGATATTAATACATGTTATGGCACCATAAATAAATATCAATCATACGTGGGCAGTCCTACGTATGAATGTGGGACAATATCAAGTATACTTAAAGTGTTTTTGCCTTAATTAAAACAGCCGCTTTTCTGAGAATTTTTGCAGAATTTAAATCTTTTAAGCTCAACCTACCAACGCACTTTACGGAGAATCTGCAAAAGTATTAATTACACTTTGCGAAAAAAACACCACCACGCTTTCCCCCTCCCGCATTCCTTGCCATTCATCACTTATTTCCAAAAACAATTGTTAAAACAAACTCTCTCTCCCGCAACTTTGAACTTTCTCCCCAATTTCAGAAAAAAATCTCTTAAACTCTAACAACAAGGAAGCAACAATGTTTAGTCCCTGCGGCCATATCCCCCTTGAGAAATAACGAGTTATAATAAAAAAGCAAATGAAAAAAAAAATGTAAACAGCTACGTAAGTAGTATTTGTTAAATTGATTTATGGTGTAAATATACTACAGCCTTTCCTTCACATTGTTTGCTGTTTTATTACGAAAATAATCATTACCGTTTGTAGATGTTGTTGTTTTTGCAACCTTTCGCATTACCCCATACGAAAGAGAGAGAGAGAGAGAGACAGGAGGGAAAAAGGCCAAGCATTTTACACAGTAATTTTTCATTGCTCAATTGATGAGCAACTTCCTTGCCGTATTGGAAAGGATTTAGATGACGAATGTAAGGGCACAACGGAAGCGGAAACAAACTCTTAACATATAAATATAATGGTGGCCGTATGTCCTTATGCAAGGATAACAAACAAGTTGTTATCCAGGCAGACATTGTTGACATTCGCAGAGTTTGCACACACACATACTACCACAAAAAACAAAGACGAGGATAGGCCATTGAATGACAGTAAAGCCAAAATGATTAATGATACGTTGGTAAGACAATTACCACACACACACACCCACACTGGAGCACATACATTAAACTTGTATAGCTATACACAGTCAAATACTGGGTTTAAAATTGTACACCCAGAAATAAATTAAGCCAAAGGGAATGTAGAATTTAACTCCCTCAGCGTTGTGCCGAGACATAAATAAAGCAATGCAGACACTCATAAATCACATGCTTGAAATATTACTCGCACGTAAAATAATTTGAAAATGGGTACCAAATTTAATGATTGTCTGTTGAGATGTATTACTAACGGTTATTTGTAGCGGAAGACGGGCTTACAATTGTCAGAGGTTATTTGTGATACAATTAGTATAAATCATACGCACTCTTACATGAATTGCATAATGCTATAGGAAAGTAAAAAAACATATGGTTATTTAAGAAAAAATTAAATCATTCTAATAAAAATAATTTAACCTTGATGTTACAATACCTGAGTAATATTTTTCCTAAAAATCATAAGTTTTAAGGCTGATAATCATTTATCATTTTTAGCGAACACACGGAAGTCACATAACATTACGACGCATTCACAGTTTTACGACGAATCGGAACGTCTTTTTATAAGATTTTTCCAGTCTTACCGAATGCCTATTTCACACACAATCCCTTTTAAAAGTAATTCAAAGATAAAATAGTCTTTAGCGTTTTAACGTTTTAGTAATATTTTTAAACCATAAGTTCCATTAATCGTAAAACAAGAAACTCCAGGAATGTGGAACTGTGACTTTGCTTAATTAGAAAATTTATTGGGAATGTCTGTAGTTAAAAAATGTTTCTTATCTGAATTACGTATGAGTGATATTAATTTGATATGACGTATAAATTGAATATAGTAATATAAATCATACGAAAAACTACCAACTAAGTCAAATATTGATCTTTAATCTATAACAGTTTTGGACCACCTCTGTACAAACTTTTTACTTTTTTAATTAAATCTCAAATTTCATTTGTGGCATAAATACGTATGAGTAATATAGAGTGTGTTGTTTCTTAGAAACGTATACGACATATCGATCAGTATATAATGACATAGGTTGAGACACTAGAGAGCATACGCCGAATGCACGCGCAAGAAACGTTAGCGTTGTCGAATTATACACGAATACAAAAGTTGTACTCTCCCAACAATAGTGCTCTTATGCTCTCTCTCAACAATCATTAAACGTTATTCTCTGTCAGCACTTGTGTCTGTTTTTATGTTGAAAGCAAAACAAGGGTGCGTGGTGTTGCTTTCATAACACTAAAGCAGAGACAGACTGTTTTGAGTCAAAAACGTGTGAATTAGCGATCGTGTATGTGTGATATGTAAGATTATTGCTAGGCTGGTATGCCTATGAGTGATATTAATTGCTATCTTTTTAAGAAACGTATACGCAATACCGATCAGATTACTTTAATACAAATCAAACGTATACACAGATTACCAAACAATCTAAAAACCTTCAAACTGAGGTAATGCAATAAGACTGAAATGCGTATGAGTGATATTATTTGCAATTTTTAGAGTACATAATGATATAAATCATACGTAGGTTTAGATTGCATTAACATTGTGAACGCTTATAAAACATATATGATATATAGTGGGTAATTCTAAGTTTTTTCAACCCAATCTAGATTTTTATGGCTTTTGATTTTTATGAAATTTATCACTTGATTTCTCCGTTTGCCATAACGGCAAACCGTTTCTTTAAGTTCGAAACTATTAACGGTTCATGTCTTATAGTTGTCTTAAGTTGACCATCTGAAGCATTTTTGTGAAAAGATAGAGTTCATGATGAAATAACTTTTGAACGCGTCATCGAATTAAGACGATAGTGATATTGCCTGATAGGTTTACACCTTCTCTTTAGAGCTGATGATTAGTGGTCTTTGTGGGTCAAAGACATCAAAATTTGGAAAATATCCTTCGTCCTGTTTTCGACCCAGTCTGGATTTTAAAGGCTTTTGATTTTTACTATTTTTGCTATTGTTTCTGTCGTTATAATGCCGTTTGTCGAAAGGTCTTCATGGTTCATATTTTATATCTGTCTAAAGTTAGACATCTGCAGCATTTTTGTGAGTTCATGTTGGAATAACTTTTGAACGCGACATCCGATTAAGATGAACGGGGTATCGCCTGATAGGTTTATAGCTCCTCTTTAGAAATGAAGGACACAATCCTTGTGGGTCAAATACATCAAAATTTGGAAAATATCCTTCGTCCTTAAATATCCTACGATGATACAAAGAAAAGAAGCTCGAACATCAGTGGTATATATTTCGAATCCGGTTCAATGACGTTTTTTATTAGATTTAGTACAGTATTTAGTTATCAAAAAATGACATTTCTTTATATAACAGTTGCTAGACGAAGTACACCACAAGCGGTATTTGATATGATACTGATCCTAAAGACCTTGCGGCGACAATCACATACTTTTGCGGACGCAGAATCTTATACCACTAATGGTGCGATAAAATTACGAAAAATTGGCCTCTGGCATAAATTGAATCTCGCATCGATACTGTTATGGTTTTGCAGACATGGATGCGATGGAGAGTCCTCCAGAGGGACGGACTATATGTTTCAGAATATATTTTGTATCATGCTTGGAGATAGTGACCTGTGATAGAGATAACTGGAAACTTTCTCTACTGTTCAGGGGCTTGTCTATTTTCACTGATGGCTTTTAAATGTATATCGGAAGGGAATCAGATGTCTTCAGCAAGGATCTCAATTGCAGCCAACACTTCCATTTGGAAGACAATTACAGAGTTTTTCAGAAGGAGATGTTCGCCATTTTAAAATATGCGTAAATGCTATTGGCAATGAATCAGTAGGAAATCGTCACAATCTAAGTAGAGTCAATCGGCCTTAAAGGCTTTTGAATCAAATATTATAATCATGACTTATGCACAGATGCAAAATCGCTTTCTCAATACTGCCAGGAGATGAGACTATGCTCAGAGGTCGAATTTTAGTGATTGTCACTCACTTGGGAGTGACCAGAAATGATTCCTCTGTTGCACTGTCCAAGCAGCTAACTACTTCCGGTCTTAAGCCAAGTATTTCCCGGGCAATGATTTTAGTACAACCGCTTAAAAGTTAGCTAGAGTTAGAAGACATTCCAACCATGTATCCTGAATGATCAAAGAGACGTTTCATTAAAGAAGGCAAAAATCGTTGAAGCATGGTTGCATCGTGGCATTGAACGCGCAGATAGCATAGCTATTATCAATCTAGGAGACGAGGGTTAGTAACCCACATCTATCAAAATGCGATTTGCTAACGAGTCGTTTATACACTCTATGCACCAATGGAAGTTAGAGAAACACATATATATATACATATAAGAGTGGCAGGAAAAAGTGTTCGACCGGGCCGAGTGAAATACTAGGGAATGAGTTGTCGGATGAAATTGCTTGGAAAGGCTGTTCCCTGACAGCCAGCCAACACTGCGACCACAAATGTGTTATATATACGGCATTTTGCACCGGCACATCGAACGGTTGGCAAACGTTCCTGGCAAAACCCCACCGACTGCATAATATCACGGGATATTTGGCCAAGACTGGTCGGAAGATACATCTAACTGGGATACAACGCAAGAGGACTATTGCAGATTGTGAGACGATAAGAAGGAAACTATTGAACATTTGTTCTGCTCTTGCCCAACTGTTCATAGAGGAAAGATTCAATTCCTAAAGAAGGAATTATCGTCATGAAACATGGAAAATCCAGGTGAAAGACTATAGTGTCTACATTTATGTCAAACCCAATTTCAACACGTTGTCTACTTAAGTTGCACCAGATAAGGCTGATTAAATAGAAAATGGAACGTTTCTAATTTTCAGTTGCACGCGATATTAGTATATAAACAATTTGTTACTTTCACAATGAATTATGTTTAAAAATCTGTCATAATTAATTTAACATTACTCATACGCTGTAGAGGACAACACATATTAATATAACTCAAACGTAGCTAAACACAGTGCAACACATTATTTTGCTACTCAATTCTGAGATATTAAAGTATTTTGGCATGTAACATGACAAAACAAATGATGCAGAACTTCTTCTTTGTGAAGCTACTTTCACGTGCAGTTCTCAGTATTGAGTCCGAATGATTTGAAAAATGTTGTACTGTGTTATTTATACCAAATATCGCACTTTATTTAACATTATTCATACGTCGTAGAGGTCAACACATATTAATATAACTCATACGTAGCTAAATGTAACTTCTAGTTGTACAGAAAAAGCTTTAATTTAAGGAATGTAAAAGTTAAAATTGGAAATAAAAATATGATTATAAAGCAAACTGCTTATTTGTTGTCAGCTAATCTTCTGATTTAAATATTAAAACACATTTTTCTTCTTGGCTGACAACTCTTCGGCTCCTTACATATGACATAAAGCTGTCAATCAGTTTAGTTTTCGGAAATGGTGGAAGTTGAAACCTATTGAACGTGTTTGTTATAATTTTGTTTTTAACACTTTTATATACCTTTATACTGTAGATTTAGTATGCCTGGACTTTTATAAAATTTTATTATTTTAAATTGTTTTTAAAACTTATTTTTACTTTTTTACTTTTCAGTATTTAAAGAACTATATATTTTAAATTCTTTTAACAAATTCCACTATAGAATTTCTGTTATTTATTGCACTGACAAGCTCACTTAGTATTATTTTCAAGTTTCTGGGAAAATCTGCAATTATCGTAATTTCCACTCTTAATTACCGCAAATTGTATTAGGTTTTTTTCAACGGAATATAATAAAGTTTATAGAACTTTTCACTTGTATTTTCGGATTTGCTGATGTGTACCACTGCACACTGTATTGTAGGACAAACGGTCACTATCAGTGCTAGTTACACGGAAATTGATATTGTATATAAAATTCTTAATGAATATTAAATTTCCGCTTCGCAAAATGGTTACTCAGCAATCGAAAATTCCTGGAATTTCAGCGCCTAAATGAACAAGGTTTGTACGATATATTTGAAAATTTGTATAGTATATCCAGCAGTTATAGAAATTTCAGCAATGACTGCTTTGATGTCCGTCAAATTCTGCAGAATTTAATTACTTTACAATTAACAACAAAATCAGTAATAATTTCAAATTGTTATCTTTGTTATGCAGCAGAGCACATACAAAGCTAGAACCAACTTTCAAAATCGATTTCATATATGGTATACAATTTTTATATATAATTTTTATACACACACTTTTAATGGGAAAAATTTTCTTTGCTTTGTTGTTTACTTATTTATTTTTTTTTTGGGATATTTTATGAATTTTTTCACACCACAAAATTTAGTAAATTTTTCTTAACACTTTAAGTGACTTGACCTTTTATTTTAACTTTTATTGTAAAGATTTAAAATTTTCTGATTTTTTGAACACCTCTTTTTTGGTTTTAGTTACATAACAAGTGTGATTTCGACTGAAATCATTAATTTTCGTTGACTCAGATTAACTTTTTCGTTTATTTTATAATAAATTCCGTTTATATGCAGTTTAGAAATATATCTATAACTTTATTTTTTTGAATTGTTTTTTATATGATTTATGTAGATTTAATTTTGAATTTCAAATTATACATTTAATTTATTTTTTATGATTATAATTTTTTTTTGTATGTGTCTGTGTGTTTTTGATTCGTGGTCTATTTATCAGCGCGATATAAAACTTGGTCCAATGCAAGCCTACACTTTAGCGATAGTTTGAGTATACCTCTATTTAATATCCGATAATCCTTTGGTAGAGTATACCAAGTCTATGTTAAAATTAAGGAAATTCACTTAAGTGGAATGCTTAATTTAAGTATTTTGTATTCTATGTAGCTGCAAAACTTCTTTAAGGTTTTGCGCATACTTTTTTTCAATCCTTTTCGATTTTAATTTTTGTATTTTTATCCTTAATCCCGTATTATTCGATTTTAAAACTTCCCTCTTATCTTTAATTTTTTTTTCTTTATCTCGTTATTGTGCTTCTCTGCTGCATTCACTAACGAATCACGTTTTTCTATTTTCGTTCCGCACGTGTTTTCATTTCAGTGCTTTTGCATATCATTGCCCAAAGCATAATTCGAGAATTGTTGTTTTATATTTGTTTTCGTAAATCCAACCGGTCGAGCGTAAAATTGAAAAGAATCCTTTAGCGCGTAGGATAACCGTCAAACTGTTGGGTAGTTATTCCTTGAGGTGAGTTTATATATGACTTAGTCCTACGGCTCCGTTTAATACATAAGCAACATGTTGCTGCAACCAAAATATGTTGCAGCAACACGCGTCTGCGTTTGAACCACATTGAGTAAATGGAAAACCGGCGTTTTTGCGACACAAACAAATAAATATGTGGAGGTAACAAACAAAGTTCATACCCTTAAAAATTTATAGATTATTTGTAAATATCCATGCAAATTAAGCAAGACTTTCAAGTATTGAATCGTAAAAATAATTTTTTTAACATTCCTATATTTTTTTCTTTTTTTTTGTTTGTCTTATGCTAGGATGTTTATGAATATGGCTGTGGTAATATGTATAACATACCTGTTAAAATTTGATTACGATTAGTAATCAATTACATTACATTTTAAAAGAATCGTAATGATTACATAATTCCTTATAACGAATTTTTTAATTACTAATTGATTACGATTACAAATAATCTAAAAATAATCATGATTACTGGAAATTACAAAAAAATAATCGAAAATAATCAAAAGTAATCAAAAAATAATCCGACTACTTTCAACGATTACTTTCGAAAATTTTTGATTACTTTCAAAATGTTACCTTTACAAACATGAAAAAAATCTTAACAAATAATTCAGATATAAACGTTAGCTTTTATAAACCATACATTACAGATGGACGTGGCTCAAACGCCTTAAAAAGTCATGAATCGAATTATCGAAAACCTAGGTCTAAAGCAGCGATCGGCAAGAGCGCGCACTTGTGCAACATGAGCGAGAGAGCCACACATGTATTCTCACACACATTGAACGAAAACAAACAAACTGAATCAGTCTCGCTTGAGCATTCGTCCGACGCAGTTGTGTCGACGCTTGTTGTTAGCAAGACAATAAAAGAAATGAATTTTTTCGGTAAAAATGAGTTCTTATATGTCAATGTGCATTGCCACGCGCACAACAGTAATATTTCCTATATTATAATTTTGTTCATAGTTATGAAAAAATCTTTACAACAATTTCCTTCACTACAGTGAGAGAGGGAAGAGAACAACTCACCAACACAAACCCATATTGTGGTTGTGTTAGTTGCCGATAGCTGGTCTAAAGTGACGCCTTCTATGTGTTACACTTTTGGGACGTATCAAATGATATATACCCTCCTACCCGGGTTTACAAATTGAATAAATAAATCCACATCATTATTTTTAAAAACCGTTTATCAAATGCCCTTGTGTTGTATTTACACCGTCAACAGAGGGTGTAAAAATATATATATGATGTACATTAGGCTGATCGAAAAAATCAATGATGGATTTTTGTCGGAGCCAACCTCCAAAAATGATAAGTCTTCGCGGATTTTAGAATTCCCAAAGTTTGAGAACGATTGGAGTATATTAAACCCTGCCGCTTTAGGCTTAAAGTTTTTAAGCCCCTACAACCAAGTTTGGGGGGCATAACTCAAGAAAGATTACTTCAATTCCCTTAATCTGTACGCATATAATTTTCCTATACAATAGGCAGTTTCGTAGTTATAACAAAATGTATAAAAAAATATTTGCCTTAAAAATTAAAAAAAAGCGAAACGCGACGAACTTTTTTTCATGATCTCTCTCTCATGTTGGTCATAGGTTATGTAACATTACGTGAAAGTAGTAAGACTTGACATTTTTTTCGTTTTAGATTTTTTTTTTATTATTTTTTTAATGAATTTCGAATTTCTTAGGCAAATTTTTTATTTTTTTTCATAAATTTATTTATAACTGCAAAACTGTTGATTACGCAGAGAAATCACTTCTGGTGTTTCTTGGACTTAAAACTTGTGTTAAATCACCTAACATCAGCAAATCCTTATCTCTACTTTAAATTTGATGATATCTCTATCGAAATGACCCAGGATAAAACGCCACTTTTTGCAATTTTTCCTTATTTTGCGCTTTGAATTTACGCTAAAATTTTTTAAAAATTTAATCCGAAAATTTAGGAGACTTCGAATATACATGAAACATAGCTTAAGGGGGTTTTTAATTTTTTTTTACTCCTTATTCTAAATTAAAGACGCAAAAAACTCTTTTTGGGAGTCCCCTTCATATTAAGCCCAAAATTTTCACAGACCTGACCAATGTGCATATTCTCGAAAAAGTTGATGTTTTTAACCCCCAGTCCTACAGTTTGTCCAAAAACAATTTTATCGGTGCACCCAAGAACCCCTGATATAGTATTTTTTTTTTAATGTTTGTTTCAATTTAGATAAAAAAAAACTTAATTTCCCTTTGCACCCCATGAATGAGGTATGGGATAGCTTCTCGCGTTGTTGTGAATTAACACGCTTTCTTTTTTTTAGATTCACAACTAACGGCACCTACTTGTTCTCTTACTAGACACGACGATTGAATCGACGCTTAATTCTGCGAAGTTTCTGTCACCAACATTCGAGGGGAGCCGACAATGAAAGAAAATTTTTCTTTATTTTTTTTTTCTTTTTTAAGATGACTGGAGCCAGGTTTGAACCTGCGATCTCCCGCATGGTAGTCGCGTATTCTAAACACTATGCCACGGCCGGTACTTCATTATAAAAATGCTGTATTGTCATTTGGTCTCCCATCGAAACCAGGTGTATATAACTATTGATGGTTATTAAAGGGCTACATTTTGCTTTAGACTTCGACGTCAATTTTAGGTTTTGATTTTCTTAAATCGTAATCGTAAAGATCGCAAAAAATATTAAAATTTTGCTTTAAATTATGTTTTTTAATTCATAAACAAAAATGTCTAAAAACCAAAATGCAGCTTACGATTAACGATGAATAACGATTTAAAACCCGTTTCGATCGAATGTCAAATGACGAATCAACATAATAAATATCATTTGGGAGGGCGGTAAGGTGCACGGAATAACAAAGTCCTCAAATTGTATTCAAACAAACTTCAAAACTGGACGCATCGAGTGGTCCTATCTGATAAACAATGCTATATTTCACAAAAATACTGCCAAATTTCCTAATCCATACCAAATTAAACAGTTAAAGAAAATATTTTGTTTTGATGTTGCAGTTAATTTTCATCAACTGCTTGATTTTACATGAATAGTTTAAATATTTTATCACAATTTTTCCTATCAAATATGCGTTTTACACATGAAAAAATGTTTTTGAACTGTAAGTCAAGATTTTGAGGCTGTTAGGATACTTTGGTAGTAGGGTCATGTTGCACTCGACCAAACCTACAACTACAACATGCAGTAGGTCACTCCCCAAGTTCCAAAAGACTGTGATATAGTGTTATCTAACAAGAAAATGAAATAAACTTTTAGAAAAAATGTTCGTCACTCCATTGTTTATTGACATTCAATAAGTATAAATGCAAGTAATTTTGAAAATAATCAAAAATTTTCAAAAGTAATCGTTGAAAGCAATCGAATTATTTTTTGATTACTTTTGATTATTTTTAATTATTTTTTCGTAATCCATGGTAATCCCGATTATTTTTAGATTATTTGTAACCGTAATCAATTAGTAATCGTTTAAAACCGAATATAATCGTATTTTAATCATTACTTTACTTTTCAAAAATTTGTAATCTAATTAGTAATGATTATGATTACTAATCATTATTTAACAGCTATGATGTATAATAACTGTGATGTAGCAGTTTAGGTAAAATAAACTTATCAAAGGAATACATTTATATCTTTTAGTGATGCCAATTTCCCTATCCGTTAAAATTTTTTTAAGACATATGTGTTAAATTTTAGCACTTTTTAACCATCTTCCTCCCCATAGACGTCTCATTCCACAAAAATAGTACAAATTCTAGCAACGCAACAACCTGTTGCTGTTAGCATGGCAACATCAGCAGTTAACATCTTAGCAACATTTATATGCTTCAGCAACATTTGTAGTTCTTCGATCAAAAGAACAATACAAATATAAGTAAACAATGTTGCTGCAAACCCACAACATTGAGCTCTCTTTCATATAAAATCGTTGCTCTCGCATATGTTTATATGTTCTCCAATATAAACAAATATTTTAACGCTTTCTGGTTTTCACACTCTCAATCTACTGTTATGTTTCTCTTCATCTCTTTTAGCCAATGCGCCTACTCACCTCTAACATATTATGGCATTTAAAAGTAAATATACAATGTATGCCTCCTTAAAGTATGCAATATCATTTATAACGAAACAAGCTGACAAATATGCCATATCGAAAAATTTTAAAATACCGCATTGATTTAATTA
This sequence comes from Muscina levida, assembly GCA_964034835.1. Lineage (NCBI taxonomy): Eukaryota > Metazoa > Arthropoda > Insecta > Diptera > Muscidae > Muscina > Muscina levida. The sequence continues at coordinate 150,208,587 of OZ035882.1, forward strand.
AGAAAAAAAATAGAATGTGAGTAATTAAAGAAAATATGTGTAAATATTTACGTTACACACTAGCAATAATAGCATATAATAAAAAAATATACAAAATTAAATCGATACTTGTACATAGCTTACTTTAAGGTTTAAACCATATCTTATCATTCCGGTACGAATAATTATTTACGTGTGTGCGACCTTTGTCATGTAAATGCCAAAATATGAGTCGTCGTAGGGGTTTGTAATTACTTTTTGTCATATTCATAACTCGAGACACTTAAGAGATTTAGCCTGGACCCAGTAAAAACTGTTGTCGTCTTTGATATGTTGACATATGCAGATAAGTACCACATAGTGCATATGACTGTTGTGGAAGTGGGTCAGCGTAGAATTATCTCCTAAGGGCTGTGACTAGAGTATAGTTTGATGTTTATGCCTAGGGATAGATGTTTGCTTGGAAAGTGTTTCAATTGTACAATTGTATGTTGTTGCTTCGAGATATAAGACTTTAGAGTAACAAATAAATGGATTTTTCTCTTAGAAGGAAGTTACAAAAAATGTCAATATATGAAGACTTTCCATGGAAAAAAAAGAAAAGTCTTTTTTAAAAAAAAATTTTTGCCGAAATTCGTTAATAAAATTCTGTCATGCTACAACAAAGTAAATTCCTTTGAAATTGTAAGTAAATAAGAAATTTTATTCTATTTTTGCACTATCTATATGAGAGCATGCTGAATATCAAAAACAAAACACAACACAAAGATCTACGCCATTACTGGCGTTGTTTCCTTCTCGTAAAAGCTTTTCACAGTAACTATTGCTGTTACCTGCGTTGAGTCTAGCAACACTTTGCATTTCGCTGAACTCCTGCGAATGTCAACATATATGAAATATGAATTTTTTTAACAATATTGCCAAGAGATATGCCACCTAGGATAAGAAACGTTATATGTTAACAGTAAACACAGGGTATCAATATTTCCATATCCATATCGTCGTCAACATTGTCCTTACAATTCCTTAATATTTACATTCGAAGCATCAAATATTGAATTCCACATCACCAACCCTACTTCTTCTTAAAGTTATACTCTATACTGTCCCTCTAGCATTGCATATCATTCTCCATCATTTTACATTTAGGGAAACCTTTTACAAGGTGCACTTTACAAAATAACAGCACGACAAACAGAGCGAAAAACAAGCGTGCAGTTTCTTCGAATAATGTTTTGCACAAATGTACGACAGCAAAGGGCAAACGCTGTAAAAACATTAGATGATAGCAGACAATATTTGGTAATAGGAAAAACTAATAATAATAATAACAGCAAGAACAGTAACAAAAGTATAAAAATACCCACAAAATATAATAAATGGGTGTATACGAGTCCTTGCCAAGGATGTGTGGAGGAAGTGCTTGCCAAGGGGTAACCAATGTTGCAGCGAGATTAGAATGAAATTTGAAATAACAAAAAAATACTTGAGGTATATTTCTTAATGTAAATCTTGTGCTTCGAAACATAAAAACAACACTAATTGATTAAAATCTTACTCCAGGCAGGATTCTACATAGCTATTCTTAATAGTATCAAGAATTTTTTGTTTTATTATAATTTTATTTTATTTTACTTACTAACATTTCCATTCCTTTCCTTTTTATTAATTTTAAAGGCTTGATAACACAAGTACCGACCCGAGTTTAGAACCGACACCCAAACAGACACAACCCGAAAACTAATAAAAGTTTTTAAACGAAAAAAAAAAATTTCTATGGACACAACTCATTAAGTTTCTTTTATCTTCTAGTAATTTAAGTCCAAATGGTTGGAATCCCTGATGTATGCAACATAATTTTTCGATTTGTCTAAAGTAATCCATGTTACGTATGAGTGTTATTAATAATATTGCCATCACGGGCGTATGATTATTTTGAATTGAATAAATGGCGCCGTAAGTTGTTTTAGGATTAGAAAATCATTGGAAAAGCCCGTAGATAAAAATCGAACATTTTATAGTGTTCTATTAATGTTATTTAATGTAAACTATTAGTTAGCCATAGGTCATATGTTTGACAAGCATTTGATGTCTACTAAAATAACTTTTTTGAATATGTTGCCGACAACAACTTCGCCTTTGTAGTTTCAATTGGCATGTTAATTAAAAACCTGACGTTTGCATTGAAACACCTGACATTTGGCTACGTCACTTAACTGTAGGTTCTGTTGTGGCAGTCTAAAAGTAGAAGTTTGTTAACTTACACATATGAGAGAAGTCTTATAATTATGGTATGTAAAAGGGAAAAAGAAAATAAGTAGTATTCAAAAAATATATTTTTCATTATTAGGAATATAATAATCATAGTTTTTTTATATAGGTTAGGTAAGGTTATATTAAACAGGTGGCAAGACAGCACACTGCCTGGCAAACTTCGGCTAGCGAAGCCCATTGTGATACCTGCAATTTCATCTATAGCAAATACTTACTACCTTTCCAGCCAATTCGCCTTCTCTATAAATTTGCTGATCAGTCCCAAAGCCATTATATATAGGTCAGGTTATATTAAACAGGTGGCAAGACAGCACACTGCTTGGCACACTTCGGCTAGCGAAGCCCATTGTGATACCTGCACTTTCATCTATAGCAACTACTGACTAACTTTCCAACCGATTCGCCTTCTCTATAAATTTGCTGATCAGTCCCAAAGGCATTTCCTGCAGGTCTTCGGTGCTTCTTGTGTGATTTCTGAATACCCTAGTCCATTGTGCAGGACTTAGTTGTTTGTTTAGTTCATTCTCCATCATGCAGCATCTTCAGAGTGGAGTCCGCATGGTCTAATCTAAGCACGTCTTTTCAGGCAAAACAATATTCACTTAGTGTTCCTACAACTGCGGATATCATATCTCTCTGCATGTTTAGTAGTTACTTAGTTTTCTTTTGGGTTACCTGCGGCCAGAGGAACCTAGCTTGTTTACAAGTTGGAATGAGTCTCCTTTTATCATTAAATATATTTTCGGCCCATTGCCTTCACCAAGCAACAATTTCTTTTGCCGAAAGAATCTGTGACGTAGTACCCGCTGTCCAGCTAGCTTATCCGCTAAGCAATTGCCCGAATTGTCGCTGTGTCCCTGTAACCAGATGAGCCTCATGTCAAAATACTAAGCTATCACCCTTAGTGATGAATGGCATCCAGAGTGAAGGAAGTCGCAGGGCGATTACACTTTTTTTACATAGTTCAGTTATATCCAGTATATAAGTGATATCTGCCTGAAACACGATGCAGTGATATGGCACCTTGTAGGAGATTTTGGCATTAAGGTCCGGTGAATGGATGATCTGTACATGAAAAATCGGTTACTACTGGTATCCACCTCCAGTGCCTGAAAGTCCATAGAATAGTTACTGGTAGTAGGTACGGTATACATAAGTCTGTTCTTATGGGAATTCAGTTGATCCCAAGTAGAAATTAAGGTTGTCCAAATTCTACGACAGCATTCTCTGATTCTGAGCTGAGATGCAGCGGCAGCCGATTCAGCCATTACGTAACAGGTGTCCAGATATTTAGAATGACACTTAGCGCTTTACCCGACATAGTGTTCACTGCTCCACTAACACTAATCAAGCACATGCGTTTGTTTACAATGACTTGTAGAACAATGTTAATAACGTACTATAGGGGGCGCATGAGTTTTTGGTAACAAAAAAGCAGTTTGTGTGATAGGTGCCACTAATACTCTCAAGCTATCATAAGCGCCACCTAGTGACCACTTCAAACTAATATGTTGTTTCATCTCCCTTAAAAGCAGATACTTATATTATTTGCATTAACATTGCCATACATACCTCCTTTTTACCTAATGTTACTGATCCCATTCATGCCTCTACTACACACCCTTTCACCACCGCCAACCATCTCTATGAGTATTTGTGCATATGAAATCTAAGTATACAAATATTGAGGCAGAAACAGACCTCATAACTATTTTGCCAGCTAGCTAGATAATGGATTGCATTAGGCCTAAAGCCAAGGAAGTCAAATTGTTCATATGCATTGTACAAACAACAACATGAAGCAACCTACTACTACCAACACAACATGTACTACAACAACAGCAACTACTCCTTGTGATGTTTTTGCTATTGCTGCTGCTGTATGTGGCACTAACGTAAACTACTGCCGCACACACATACACCACCACCACCACTATTGCTTTAAACAAGCATGCAAAGTGGAAAATAATAAAACAATGCAAAAACGCAGGAGGCAGAGAAGGGGCACACAGGATTACGAAATAAAAGTGCCAACAAAAAGTGAAAAAAAAATAATTGCAAGCAGCAACAAAAACATATGTTTGGAACACAAGTGAAACAAAAGCGAAATAAAGTGACACCGCTTACAAATTATGGGCTTTGAAGTCAAGAAGGAGGTAGGAAGCACCCACCAACACATATACACTAGCAAACTTCAGTGCATGCTGCAGCCCACGAGAGGGCACACGTGTATCTGTGTGTGTGTGTGTGTGTGTGTTTGCATACATATCCTTTGTTTATTATCTGGAGCGGAAACTATATTATTCGTTAGTTTTGTTCAGGTCTCATGTTTGTATTTTTTATTTCCTTTGCCTGGTACTTTTTTGCTGTTGTTGTCCCCATACTTTTGCGTTTGTTTCGTTATAGTTTTGCTTTATTCTCATTTGTTAACAATATGGTAACAAGGTAAATACATTTGCACTCAAGTGTATGTGTGGCTGTGTGTGTGTGACAATGTGTCAATCAGGACATAAGACCACGTAACATATGCATCTAAGGGGAAGAGAGAGAGGGAGAGAGTGAGTGGGTAAGTGTGATTGTCTTTATACTAAAAAGGATATCTCAACAATGTTAGTTAGCTAAACTTTAACAAATTGAAAACTGACTGACTGATGTAGAAAATGGACCGAGGACATTGATCATAAAATAATGTACTCAGGGAATTAGAGTGGAATGCTACACACAAGAGCCAACATGAGTTATGTGTCATGGCGTGCTGTTGGTGGTATTGTATAACGGTATACAGATCTTTAAAACAGTACCTTTACCAAAAGAAACTTTTATTGTACCAAAAAGTACATTCATGCAGTAATACCTCAATACTCATATCCTCTAAAACCATAACCAAAATAACAGAAAAGAAACATAATTTAGCCTTTTTGTCATATGATGTGATTTCTTAAAAATGTAATTGAATAACTCGACAAAAACAAATCCTGTAAGGGATTTGCAAACAAATTTCAACGTAAACTCAAGTATCCCCCACACAATTACGCAAATCTCAAAACTCTTAATGTACATGGTGAGTAAACGTAACTCAAAGGTCTCATGACTTGAACAAATACAAAAAACTTCCTTTCACATTCTTACTAATAACCATAATTATAGCAAATGACTGAACCAAGGACTCAAAAAGGACCTCATTAACATTTGTTGACGCAAAAACCAAACAAACATCATTAACGTGCAACAAACGAAGCGCGCAAAACCAAATAAGATAGCAAACATCCTACTACAGCAGCAACAACAACAACAAAACTGTGGCGAGTGCTAGGGAGAGCATAAAAGAGAATGTAAACAAACGAACACCAACAAACGCATTAGAGCAAACTGAATGAATGAATCATTCAATTGTACTCCCACACAAAAAGCAAAATCCGTAAGTCCTGCTAGTTTATCCCCAATACCCATCATCATTACCTTATGAAAAGGTATGAAGGACATTAATGCATCCTTAATGCCATAAAATTAATTAATTAACATCTAAAAGAGATTTCTACTAATTTGTCATCAAGTGGCGAGGATGAACTGAAAAAGAGAAAATCAAAGAAAGAATAATTATAAGGATGCTCTCGTACTTGTGGGGGCTGGGGGGTTGGGCAAGCAATAAAGCGAAAAGCTATAAAATTAATGAAGAGCTAATATAAGTAATTCAACAACAAGAAAATTAAAAATAAGAGAGACAGACAGACGACTTAAGGGAAACAAAGTATACTTGAAGATAGAAAGGAGATTACATACAATACGAGTATTTATAGAGAAATTATATAGATTTTTTTTATGGAAGTTAAATATAGAATTTGACGGAAAAGCCTTTCAACCAGGTGGAAAAAATACGCGTTATAAAGCAATGTCCCGGAACCCAATAGATGCTGACATCCAGACAGAGGCTTTATTTCATCCAACAGTTTCTCACAAACTTTGATGTACACCATGTAGAATTAAACTCTTTAATTGCTGCTTGGCTATACACACTGACTGTTATATGCCTGTCCGTTGTATGCCATGTTCCATCTTCGATGCGTCAACAAAGTCAGAAATAGAGTAGCTTAGCTTGCCCAGAATGCTTCGGCGCCATCCAGCCATTATATCAGGTGTCCAGATGTTTAGAATGGCAGTTAGTGATTTACTTGACAGTGTGTCCTCTGCCTCACTAACACTTATCAAGTACACATGTGTTTGTTCACAATGACTTGTAGAATAGTATAAATAAAGTACCATAGGGGGCGTTTGTGTGATAAGTGACGCCAATACTCTCAAGCAATCAAAAGCGCCACCTAGTGACCACTTCAAACTAATATTTGACGACGGTGCCGCCGTTATTCCATTCCATTAGAATAGTGTAAATAACGTACTAAAGGGGGCGCATGAGTTATTGGTAACGAAAAAACAATTTATGTGATAAGTGCCGCAAGCAATCAAAAGCGCCACCTAGTGACCACTTCAAACTAATATTTGACGATGTTTCATGACACTTAAAATCAGAATTTTTTATAATTTGCCTTGACATTGCCATAGAGTAATCATAAGGAGTCCCGCCGTCATTCCATTCCATTGGAATAGTGTTAATAACGTACTATAGGGGGCGCATGAGTTATTGGTAACGAAAAACCAGTTTGTGTGATAGGTGCCGCCAATACTCTCAAGCTATAATAAAAGCCACCTAGAGACCACTTCAAAATAATATTTCACGATCTTGCATCACACTTAAAAGCAAATTTTTATATAATTTGCCTTGACATTGTCACAGAGTCGCAATAAGGGGTCCCGCCCTCATTCCGTTCTTTCCGAAATAATAATGGCCACATTACGAAATCCACACGTTTCATCAAACCAGTAAGGAAGTTTCAGTCGGGATAACCCACTAACATGTACCCACACCCTCAGTAAAACATAAAATATATTGATATTATTACTCGATTTCTAAAGTAGGTAATTTGTATGGTAGGCACCAGTAGGGCGCGTGGCTAGATTTACAGTTTTTTTCCAAAACCTTACACTGATTTAGCTGTTCTAAATACAGAATTTGGGCACGATCGCGTTGAATATATTGATATTATTACTCGTGGGTGGAGTGGTTCATTTGTATGGGAGGTACCAGAAGGGGCGTGGCCATGTAGCCCATCTGCAATACCGTTAGTACTTTTAGGGAAATATCAAATCGTGCAAAGTTTTAAAATATTTGGATGCGTCTTTTGAAAGTAATCGTGCGTACCGGCCGAACAACTAGACAGACAGACAGACAGGCAGACGGACGGACATGTTTCTAACGACTTCAAAAGTCATGAATCGAAATTGGTTAAAAGAAATTTAGGGTCTAAAGTGACTCTTTCTATGTGTTACACATTTGGGTCGTATCAAATGATATATACCCTCCTTGCCGTAGGTTGAGGGTATACAAATCAGTCAGAGGTGGCACATGAAATGAGTCGTCATTGCCCAAATTCCGGAGAATATAAGACTATAAGTGGATCGATGTCAAACACTTGCTTTCCTCAGTCTAATAGCCCATTGGGCTGCATTAACCTTGACGAACAAGTTCCGTGGGCGGAAGGCTTACATCCAAAGCGGATTGCGTCGTACTCCTTCTAGCTCTAGTAATCCACTTTGCAGCCATTGTTTGGACATGTAAGAGCATATTTAATAATTTACCCTTATCTGGGCTCTCTCACCAAACCAGACATCTATATGTAATTATTGATCGGATTACCGCAGTGTACAGCTACATTGTCACCTTCGGACTGAGTCCCTTGCTTTTACTAATAGAGTTCCTGCACGCATAAGGAGCATTGCTGCCCCTTTTTAACCTCTCCTCGATGTTCTTTGACCAATTTATCTTTTGATCAAGAACATTACCTAGGTAATTGGCCTTCGTTGAGGGGTTCAGTTCAACACGATTCAGTTTCTGTGGTCTGAAGTCGTTGACCTCATATATCCGGGAAATAGGACCAAAAATTTCCCATTTATCATGATGACCACATCATCCGCATATGCCACAAGTTTCGTACCATTCTCGCTACATGCAGTCCGACAGTTTCAGTTCCGGTGGTCTCAAGTCCCTGACCTTATATCTACTGGTAAATATAACCAATTCCGTTTTCTGAGAGTATACCTATTACCCACAGGTCACATCCCAATGTAGCAGCTTTCGAAGGGCAGTTTTCATAAATGTTTAACCATTGATTACTTCGTTTGCATATGCCACAATTTCCGTACCATTCTCATTGAATGATTTAAGTACTCCGTTTATCACAAGGACCCAGCGGTAAAAATGCCACTTACTTAATCGCTGATGTCAGCTATACTTAGTACGAGTAGTAATCAATCTTTCGCTTATATTCCCCCTTAAATTTAGTATAGGAGTGTCATAGGCCGTTTAATCGTTGCGCTCTCGCTTACAAAGTAAGCTACGTTGTAAATAAGTGTCATTTCAGTTGCAATTACATTATAAGCGAAGTTGTAAGCGACATTGATAACACACATGATAACGAAGTACGTGACGATGCCTGAAGGTGCCATTTCAATAGGAGTTATAATGAGAGAACGATATTTTTTACATTACACACGCGTGAAATTCTAAGTACTTAGATCTCTCGCTTACAATATCATACTGATGTCATGGATTGCTAAATAGGCACTTCATTTACCGCTGGGGAGTCATAGATGAGTGGACTGGATTCCTCTCTGGATTTTTTCTCTGGTAGCTATGCTTCTCTCGCAGATTCCGCCAAGTTTCGAGTTGCCAACACAGTTTCCCAGCATGCAATCCACCCAATTCTTTAGCGAACGTGATACATTTATATTCTCCAGAGAGTTCCTTATTGCACACGATGGCATGAAAAGCCCTTCTACATCCAGGAAGGCAGCTAAAGAGAAGTCAACTGAACTTAAATTGAGCTCCTTAAAGGCAACCACGTCAATATGAGCACTCTCGACAGATTTTCCAGCGGAGTACGCCTGTCGAGAAGTGCTCAAAGTGTAGGGCTTAAAGACATCCTTACACGAAAATCAATCAATCTCTCCCAAACTTTAAGCAAAAACGATAAGAGGTAGTCCTTAGGGGAGGCATGAATGGGCTCCACCTCAACCTTAAATTTACCAAAAAAAAAGTTAACAGATTACCAGACAAATAAAAACTTTTCACGGGCTGACAATAACCTCAGGACACAACCTTTAATTTTCCATATGAAATAAAATGAAATAAAAAAAAATGTTCAATTCTCCAATTGTTTAACATATCTAGGGTATGTATATATGTGAATTTATACATTGTTTCTATTGTATTCACATGATCCTATGCAACCATCAATTTTACTACTAATGTCTTCCACCTTAAAATCTATTGAGTTGTAATATCGTTTATCCTTGAATATTATAAAAAATTCAGGGCTTCAAAGTTAAACCAACCGCTCTTTTTTATTAACAAGTCTTTTTTATAGCATTTATTGCACATAACAAAATTGCTGTTATCTTTTATCAAAATGCATAAAATTTAACCGCCCATCTTTTGCAAAGCATCCTCTGCCGCCAAGGCCATGTGATGTTCTGTGGATCCCACGGGTTCCATTTTCAAGATCGTACAGCTCTCTTTCAGCAAATGCATAACCTCCTTGATGAGTTTATTAAAATCGCGACGATCTATAAGATGTTGCATCATAAGATGCTGACCCAACAACAAAATGGGAGCATGCAGTTCGTACATGATGAGACCTGTAAGGAGATAAGAGACAATTCTTTTAAAAAAATCATCCAATGGCTATGGCTACAAAATCACCTCTTAATCTGGTGAGACCAGGTTCTAATATATCAATAACTTTAAGGAACTCGCGACAATAGGTCTGCTTTCTCTTTAAATCCTCTAGCGTCAGGTTGGGCAGCAAGTATCCTTCAATTTTACCATAAATCTGGCAAAGTGAATATTTCGCCGACAACAAGTGATAGTGGTTGGGTCCCAAAACTTTGGAGTATCTATAAGATAATTTGAGAAGTTAGTTAAAATAATATAATGTTAATACCCAATAATGAAATGAATCTACCTTTTCAAAAAGTTCTCCAGACCTGGTACATTGTGGGCATCTATTGACTCTAAAGCATTGTTGATGTTGTCCAATAGCATTACAACATTCCTGGCTGTTAGGATAAAGGGACATTTATCACATCTGGGTGTAGGAAAGGAGTAGGCGCACAAAAATAGAAAAAGTTATGGTTAGTGAGATCATGACTTTATAAACATATTGGATTGTGATGTAAATAGTCCATGACAGAATTGTAGTTGCTGCTTTCTGTGATTGATATGCACTTTTTATGATGAGATAAAAATTTTTCCAAATGTCCGGCATAGAAAACAGTGTTAAGAGTTTTAGCGTGTACGGCAGCTTTTTATATTCTGTTTGCAATACACTTTTTTCAGCTATCTGTACATATAAGATATTATAACGGCTTAGCATGCTTTTAACCGCACTTTTTAGCTCACAATGTACTCCAAACATTAATATATTAGCTTTGTTGATTCACATAGTCCTTTTGAAGATCAATACTGATTGATATAGATTAAGTTCTTTCCAAACCTTAAATTTTGAAAGAAAAAAGTTTCACTGCTCATAAAAGTAGGCTATGTTAATGCTTATAGACAAATGACAAACATCTGTAAGCATTAAAGCATAGCCTACTTTTAGGAGCAGCGAAATTTTTTCTTAGAAAATTAAAGAGCTACAGAGATTACGTAAGGGAACGAGAGATAAGATCTCTATAGTAAATCCTTCTATGGATTGAAATGTCTTTAGAGCTCAATGATTAAAATGTAATACGCCTAAACATATGCTATACTAAAATTTAATTGAATACTAGTCAGAACAACTAAAATTTTAGAAGATATTTTAATACTAGTCAGAAGATTATTTGAGGCAGGAGAGATGAAATCTCTATATTATGTCCTTTCATAGATTTAAATGTCTTTAGAGCTCATCGATTAAAAGTACTACGCCTAAACATATGATATGCTAAAATTTAGTTTAATGCTAGTCAGAACAACTAAAATTTTAAAAGATATTTTACTATTAGTGAAAACTACAGAGATTATACGAGGTAGGGGAGACATGAAATCTCTATATAATGTCCTTCTGTGGATTTAAATGTCTTTAGAGTTCAATGCTTACAATTTAATATGCCTACACATATGCTATACTAATATTTTAGAAGATATTTTAATACAATACTTCTTGCTAAAGAGTGGTTAAAACAAATTTAATCTAGAAAATTTAAAATTTTTATAAACAAAAATAAATTGGTCGATCACAAGAGAAAAAAAAATTTCCCTTCGCATCTCATGAAGGGGGAGAACTCTCTTTCATTCAGTGAGTTAAATTAATAAATAACGTGTATGTTTTGGAGTCAACAGCATTTTGAAAAGTTTAATGGTTTTATACTGTCGCATTTTATGGTAAAGAAATTTTTATCTGCGCGAGTTTTCGTATCGATTACTTATTGCGGATATGGGTATGTTTGTTTTCTCACAATACTCTCTCTTTATCACAATCATCAGTCAACTTTCAACTGTTACGCATTTCAAAAGTTTGACTATTTGGCGAGGAGTCCACTTTTCCTCAACATTATTGTTAAAAAGCAATGTCTCTCCAGTTTTTCACGGCCATAGATGTTAGTTAAGCAGTCCTTCGAGTTTTTTTGTTGACAGATTACAATTGTGTACACCAGCCAGGGTTATACTGCCTGTATCGGTTAAACTTTTCTGTCTTATAGAAATTAGAATAAAATATGTTTTTTGTTTCGATTGTCTTGCAAAACTTCCTCTCTCTCTTGAAAAGTTGTGCCAACTTACTTCCATTCGGCTTCCTGATCCAAGGGATCCGTAGAACGTATCAAACCCTGTTTACACTTTTCACATATAATGGCACTACAATCTGAGCCCAACTCCTTGGGATCGGCACAGCGTTTGCAGCGACACCAAAATAGTTTACCAGCCTGCATAAAATCGCGACGTTTCAAGGTACCCTAAATAAGCATACAAAAATTTTAATAAACTTCCTAAACTTCTCTTCTCTCTCAACTTTCACTTACCTGCAAAGTGTAGGCATAACTCAACGTGATAGACTCATCCTTCCGTATGTCCCTCGAGGTCCTTAGCAAAATCTCATATGTTTCAGGATCATCAGTGTGAGCTGTATTGGGACAACAGTCATGGGCCAATAGGAAAGCAATTGGATATAATGTACGGGCTTTGGCAAAATTTTGACCAATTTCAAAACAATTGACATCTAAGATGCCACATATCGTATGAATCTCTTCACACGAAAATTCTTCGGCCAAATGCCAGCGGTCACGTAAATATGTCACAACGTTACTTTCATAATGGCTCCATAGTTCGGCGTTCTGTTTGCGCATTTCCGAATGCGATTCCATTAGCAGAATGCGTTGGTACAACTGCGCATTGAGATGTTTCAGCAAAAGAATGCGCACGATCAGAACCAGTTCATAGAGATTTTTCACCTGTTGGGGCGTAGCTGAGGGCGTCAAAGGAGCAGCAGTATTCTCTTTTTTATACAGCTCACATTCGGTAGGGAAGTGTCCTTCGGGTTTGTTAAGGCCACGGCATTGTGGGCCACACAATGGCCACTGGCAGGAGGGGCAACTAAAAATGTGTATATAAGAAAAATCAGTTACCAACACAGCATATTAAAGCTTCTTACCGGTATTGTGTGGCCTTTAAGTTTACCGGCATATAACATCCCAAACACACAGGATCGCCGGACACACAAGGACCTATTGCCAAGGGTTTCTCATTGATTAGAATCTCTCCTGCCTTCAGATCCTTTTTAGCTACCAAATAGCGGCCATATATTTCCGATTTGGCCACACGATATTTATCTTGTGCCTTATCTGGTGTATACAGGTCTTTTGGATCCATTTCCTCCTCCTCGGGTGAATCAAGTTTCATATTTTTGAAATGTTCATTAAGGCCATTCTCCTTGTGGTGATGTTTTTTCTTGTTTTTCTGCAAACAGGAGAGGGAGAGGTTAGGACCTTTTAAACTAAACCCCTATAACAGTTGTAAAATTGTTAATGAGATGAGTGAAACCCAGTATGCTACCGGGAGAGCATCGGAAGACTCGTTCTACATAGCTAATTCCGATATTTTTAGAGTAATTTTAAGATTTCGAATTCGGTTTTGAACTAACAAATGTATTTAACTAAATGGTGGACTAACTAAAAAATAAAATTTTTTTTTTAACATTTTCAAGCAATTTTTTTAAAATAAGCTTTTTATGATATTATACATGGCCTTGTTTTCTTCTTCTTTTCGTTCGATTGGAATAATATGTTTCCCTAATAAATCCTCCCCAAAAAATCCTGCGAAGACTTCCACATTTGCTGATTTTACAATTTCTACACCATTTTCAACTAAAATTCAAAGAAAATCAATTGAAATTCAAACATTCCATTTAGAATTTAAAATTCGTCATTTGAAATTCAAAAAAAAAACAATTGAAAATCAATCTTTCCATTTGAAATTCAAAAAAATGTTAAAATTGTAAACTCGTAAATTGAAATTGAGAACACAACAATTGAAATGCAAAACTCATCAACTGACAATAGATTTTCAAAATTCCTCAATTGAAATTCAAAACTTATCAATTGAAATTCAAAAGTGGTCAATTGAAATTCAAAACTCATCAATTGCAATTTATAAGTCGTTAATTGTAATTTAAAACTTATAAATTGAAATTCAAAAGTCGTCAATTGAAATTCAAAACTTATTAACTGAAATTCTAATAATAGTTTGGTAGTTTTAATTATAATACACTCTACTCGAATTGAACCATATGTGAATGTATTTGAATTTCAATTGATAAGTTTTGAATTTTAATTGACGAATTTGAAATATCAATTGACGAGTTTCGAATTTCAGTTGATGAGTTTCCAATCTCAGTTGATGAGTTTTGAATATCAATTGATGTTTGCTGCTTTGATGATGCTTTTTCAATTTCAAATGACGACTTTTAAATTTCAATTGACGAGTTTCGAAATTCAATTGATGAGTTATAAATATCATTTAAGAATTTTAAATTTCAATTCACATATTTTGAATTTCAACTGACGAATTTCGTATTTATTTCTTTCTTCTTTCTCCTTTGCTTTCTAGCACAACACTCTCTCTCTCCCCATTACTCCCTTCACCACTCTTTTACATCATTTATCAATTAATCGATTTCCTTCACACTAAAGTTTCACTTTAATTAAATTCGCCCCCCCCCCTTCTTTATTTAATAAACAATTTTATCACTTTCTCTTGCGCCATTTTCGATCTTTGCCTGTCGCTGTCATTAAAAACTCATTTGAATGTCCCGACCATCGAAATTGAGGCGCAAAGCACCACAAACACCGGCCAACAGGTGTCAGTCATTCGGCACGCCACGGTGTTTTTGGGGAGTCGGTTACACGGGCGGGGGTTGTTTATCCGTGTCTACTTGTACCACTGCGACTCGTGACAAACTCGACACATGTTATTGGCAATAGATAAATCTTTTTGTGTGCCACGCACACAGTTTTGTATGTACAACAACCCAATTTGCCCCTTTGTGGTTGTCTCGATGCGCCTTTACCCGCTAATTATTTTCACAAATTGCGGTTGCCGAACACGCACAGGCATCCCCGCTATCACAGCAAGGCAAGAGAATGCGGGCATTAATAAACATTTGGCACGCGCTTCTTTTGGATAGTTTCAACGTTGGTTGTTTTAATTGTAGCAGTTTCTCTATTTTTGGCAAGCTTACATTTACAGAGAGTTGAGGGGAGGGAGTAGAGAAATTAAGAATTATTTCAGGACAGTCAGATCTTTGAGAGGGGTAAGTGGTCGTGGTGGTGAGAAAGATTTATATTCATTTATATTAAAGTTGTGTACGAAGTGTCAACGATTTAGTGAGGGCAATCAACACGTAAGTCGAGGAAATCAAATTGCAGGCATAAGAGAAATGTAATAGTGATTTTAAAGATTTTGCTAAGAAGTTGTTTTATAACGGAAAGGTAATCAAAATGTTTTGTATAGAAAATGTATGGACAAGGAAAAAAAATCAAGACAGACTTAAAATGTAATTCAAGAACAGAAGGGACATCATGGAACCCTGTCATGAATATGTGTTACCTATTTTCGTGACTTCACAAAGGCACATAATCTCTCTAAACAAATTGGTTATAGATTCAGATAGAAGGATATCAAATTTTAATATATATTAATCTGCCAGTTGGAAAATTTTCTAATTTTAGTGTTCCGATCGTTTTTTTGCTTGGGTAAAACCTGAATCTCTCTGCGGAGGTCCCCAAGCAGCTCACAAGACCTAGAAAACACGTGTTCTCCGGGAGATACCGCTGAAAATTCGTTCAGTTGTAGCAAATGAACGAAGGCGCAATGCTGAGCAAACTAAATGGCATGCTACCCTTGATGCGTTCTAGGGAGTAGGAAACAGAAGTTACTGAAGCTCAACACAAAGGCTACCCTAGTCGCTTTAGCAACCTTAAGAAACTAGGATCAACCGTGGTGGCCTAATAAGCCACGCTCTTTAAGTAAAACAACTATTATGAAAACACGAAGAAATGAAAAATGTGGATTCTGCTCTCACGGTTAAACACGGTTAAACATGTGTACACGCCCCAACAGAAGACAAAGATTAAGCTTTACTAAATACAGAATTTGGGCATGATCGCGTTGGGTGTATTGATGTTATTACTCCATTTCTAAAGTGGGTGGAACGGTACATTTGCATGGGAGGTACCAGAAGGAGCGTGGCTAGACCTCCAGTTTTTCCTCCAAAACTTTATCCTGTTATAACTTAACAAAATACAGAATTTGGACAAGATCGCTTTGGGTGTTGATATTACTACTCGATTTCGAAAGTGGGCGGAATGGTACATTTGTATGGGGAGAACCAGAAGGGGTGTGGCCATTTATCCCATTTGCAATACCGTAAGCATAAGTAAAGTATACAAATCTATGCAAAGTTTTAAAACAATTGGTTGCGTCTTTCGAAAATTATTGTGCGTACCAGCCGGACAGACAGACGGACATTGCTTAAACGACTTAAAAAGTCATGAATCGAATTTGGTTCAAATAAACCTAGGATCTAAAGTGACTCCTTCTATGTGTTTCACTTTTGGGTCGTATCAATTGATATATACCCTCCTACCCGTCGCACAGTGGAAAATCGTAGAGTAAGACCAGCCCATAATTCATTTCTAAAAATGTTCGAATTACACCATAATTATTTTTCTATCGAAAAGCTAAGATGTCGAACTTTATAATTTGAGCAAAATATTTGATGTTTCGTCAATAGTAATACTCGGAAATAAGGACCGTATTCACATATTTTTACGACAACGATTTATTACTATAAAAATAAAACATATTTCAGATTATATTTTTAATATTATTCACATTACAATTCAGGAGTTATATACCTCATTGGAAAGGTAATTTGATGTAGATTCCAATTTTATAAAGAGTGGACCAGGTTTTAGTGAAAACATTTGAAATTTTAGCTCCTGAATGATGTAATGTTGTTTTGGCTGCATGCAAAAACTTTGGAAAGGCTTTTAGTTAGGAGCTGCGTTTAGCTCTGCGCTCACATGTAAACAAATTTAAAGCTTAATATATTAATAAAATACTATAAAAATTTTAGCTGCATATTCGTGCATAAACAGAAGTTACATTCAATAATGTTAAACAACTTAGTTATTTAGATAAGAAAAAAACTCATAAAAAACAAAGTTTTTGACTATAAATTCTTTACTCTAGACTAGTGATGATCAAAAATGGAATAGCCTACCACTTGTGCCGACAAACCAATACAAGGTACAAGGTAAACAAACTGTTAAATACTATCACCCAATATACTATTTTGTTTAAGACTTGGGAGACAGCAGAATGGGTGTGACAAATAGTTAGGTTTTCTGAGGTTTTGCCTCATTACTGTATAAATTAACTGACCCAATTTCATTATCCCCTTGACGCCCGTTTGGAAATTATGGGAGAAGTATTAATTTCCCAAAAATAGATCATTTTGTTTGGGTGGGACCAAAAGGTGTAAACTGATATAGTCCATATTTATTCTCGATTTAAATTTTCATAACCTTACAATTAACGCAAAATTTGACTCAATTCAGTGTCCTTACAAAAAAGATATGCATATAAGACTGTAAGGGTGAATTTGGTAATTTGTATAGGAGTTCCCAGAAGGGGTGTGTCAAATAGTTAGGTTTTTTGAGGTTTTGCCGCCTATTCCAAGATAAATTAACCGACCAATTTTCATAACCCTCCAAGTGTCCGTTTGGAAGTTATGAGAGAAATAGTAATTTTTCCCAAATAGGTCATTTTGTATGGGAGGTACCAGAAGGCGTGAACCGATTATTCCATATTCATTCCTGAGTCCATTTTTATAAGGGAAACATCTTACCCAACATATTACTATATTTAGTGTACTTACAAAAAGGATATGTATGTAAAACTATGAGGATCAATTTGGTAATTTGTGTGGGAGGTACCAGAAGGTGTTTGGAAAAAGTTTCAGTTTCGGGTTTGTCTACTTTTGCAAGATAAATAAACTGACGAAATTCAAATATTCTCCGGTCGTCCGTTTGGAAGTTATGAAAGACAAATTAATTATCCAAAAATAGATACTTTTGTACGGGAGGTACCAGAAAGAGTGGGGCTATTCTGCCCATTTACAATTCCTTTACTTCGCTTTGAAAAACATTAATACTTGTAAAATTTTATACCAATCCGTTAAGGTTTACTCGAGTTATCCTGCTCACCAGCACTCCACCCAGCCTGTCAGACAGACGGACATAGCTCAATCGTCTTAAAAAGTCCTGAAACGAATTTGGTGTTAAGATACTTGGGGTTTAACTCGTCTCCTATAATGTGTTGCACTTTTTTTCGTATCAAAAATTGTACCAAATACATGTACTATTGCTAAAAATAAACTTCTTACCTTTATTACGAAAAAAGTTCTGGTTTAATTTGGCTCATATTTTATAGGATAATCGTACATACATTTAAGATTATTCGTGCAAAATTTCAGAACTCTATCTCTAAGAACAAAAAAGTTACAGATTTTTGATCCGATAAGCACTTAAATTTTCCACTGTGCGTCGGGTGGGGGTATAAATAGTTTTTTGTTCAGCAGTCGAAAAATTCTGTCTACACAACAACAGTTCCGATAACTGATTCAGGCTGACAAGCTTCGAATCGGTAAGAAACTTAATAGTGAGTGGAACACGATTCTCGCAGAAACATATCCACAAGGCAATTTGGAAGACAAGAAGCCAGATTGATCACGTGGCAATGGATGGAAGTCATGTCTTAAACATTATAGACGTGTGTGTGATGCGTGGCGCAAATATTGACTCGGATCACCACGTAGTTGCAGCTTAGGTACACAACTAGTACGCAGCGACGCTATTAAGTAACAACCAAACGCAGAGGAAGCTAGAAATGCATACCACTGAGATAACCAATGCCTACTCCAACCAACTCTCTCAATTATTTTAAACAAACCGCTCTAATATTGATGTTCCCGACACACTAAGACCACTAATGTAAACAACAAGGGTTTTGGAACGAGGATTCCCATCTGTAAGGATAGAGATGGATATCTGGTCACGGACACGCAATGTGTTCTGCAAATATGGAGGGAACACCTTTATACTATAATCGTTCTCGGAGGTAGCATCAGTCACAAAATCATGCCAATCATCGACGGTGGAGTACAATGACCACCAGCGAGCCAAAACCAGATCAGCAAGGCAATTGTACGACTTAAAACAATAAAGCCGTGGGAGCCGATGGACTGCCGGCAGAGTGCATGCACCAGCTCATATACAAGATTTGGATAGATGAATGCATGTCCGACTATTGGTATCTTAGTTATCTATATCCTGAGATCAAAAAGATTACTAACTATCGCGGGATCAGCCTTGTACCCGTCGCATACTAGTCTAGTATTCCTTTCTGTATAGACTGTTGTGTGAAAGACTAAATTCTATCCTTGCAAACCTGATTGTACCTTATCTGTGTAGCTTTAAATAAAGTACATCCACGACCGATCAGATATTCACACTATGACAAATTCTAGAGAAGACCCAAGAAATGCAGATCGACACCTACTATCTGTTTATCTATAATAAAGCTGCATTCGACAGTTCGATAAAAAAGAAACCATTAGATGCAATGGCTGGGTTTGGTATTACCGCGAAGCTAATATTATATTGCGAGATGACACTAGCAGACACCAAGTCTTCAGTGAAATCTTGCTGAGCCATTTTCTACCCAGTTGGGTTTAGACAAGGCGATAGTTTGTCATGCAATCTCTTTAACAGCATAATGGAGATGAATCTTCGGAAGGCTGCAGAAAACAGGAATGGTACCATATTTAACAAAATACACATGTTGCTCGCATATGCCGATGATATATACATCATTGGTCAAGAACTGCGGGATGTTACTGCGGCCTTTTCATGCATTGTACAGCAATCTTGCGGCCTTTTCAGGCATTGTGAAGCAATCTTTATAAAAGAGATGATCAAGCGGATGGCTGCAGTAAACACGACTGGTACTATCTTTAACAAAAGACTTATGTTGACTGCGGGATGTTATTGCGGTCTTCTCAAGCATTGAGACGAAATCGGCAGGAGTGGATCAGACGAAACCAAGCGATTAATACGAACAAAAAGTCTACTCATTTGGGACGCTGCAGTCTTTTTCTTCTTATTTAGCAGCAGTTATTTATAGGTGTGACTCCCGACTTCCCTTCCACTTATGTTAGCATTACTAATATCTGTTTCTAATATAATATAAAATGTATCCTTGTAGTTTGTCTGGAAATTAGTATTAAATTCCTTAATAATGTTTTATATTTCTAACAATCTGACCTTTCTGCTGCCATACCAAATTTATTTCTCCTCTTCTCACTATAAAACTATAAATAACTAATTTTATTTCTTATTTTTCCCCCACCCCACCTCAACTTTTTATGATTGACACACATCATGCCACTCAAACATTTCTAGCTCGCATAATTGCGATGTTCTACCGGCACACAGAAGCGTCTATTAACAGTTGTCACGGTGCTTTGCCAAACATCACTTCACGGCTATGCTGTTGCCACAATGTTGTCGACGAAATGCATTTCGTGTTCTCTGGCCTTATTGGAATGTGATCAATTTTCAAATTTCGCCTATATGAAAAATAACTTGTACACAAAATGTTCGACAAATATAAACACACACACACATATTTTCATGTTGAAAAAACATCACACGATATAAATAAACTATCAAAAGACACCAGAGACACAATTGCCCCCCACGCATACAGGAGAAGGGGTAGAATCACTCCGATGGCAATGCAGTCACGCCTTATATACGACAGCAGCCTATGAAGTCTCTTGCAATCAAGACATCACCGTGAAGAAAAATTAGTAGTAAACACACTTGACAAATTTTAAAATCTTTGGTTGACTATTAATTTGGCCGTAAAATGGATTTTAATTAAATTTTTCATTAAAAATTTTTATATTAATATTTATGTGTTTGAAACTATGAAAATATCACTTTTTAACGTTTGCGTTTAACATTTGTCATGCATATACGTGTAATGAATTTCGTTGTATTTATATTCATTTTGTGTTTTAATATTTCATGATTTATTTCACATTTATTGTTCCCCTATTTATTTACATTTTTCTTATTTGGCATTATTTTTTTGTGTTTTTTTTTGCTTATTGATGTTTCACTTTTTTTTTCTTAATAAATTTGTTAATTTTTGTTTCACTTAAAGATGAGAGATATAGAAAAAACAACACAATATTATTTATAGCTCTCACAGTACCGTAGCCGATCTAGATCATTTGGTGGTAGCGGAAAAACTGAATGGGCATGTTTATTTTTTTGTATTTTTTTTTCAAATGACCACAATGGTGTACGAGTTGCCAGATGTGTGGAAAAGATATAGGCCTACTAGAGAGAGAGGGGGGAAATTGTTTGAAAATTATTGATTTCCAAAAAAAGAGAATTGTGAAGCTGTTTTGTCGGTCAGAGAGTCATAGGATCACAGTCTTAATACAGAAGAGCGTTAATGCAATCAATTGGGAGATACTCTCGCATATCTCTTTTATCTGGTGCAAAGGTACAACATGGATCAGATAGACATGGATCTACTGAAAATAAAATGAAAATTATCATTACAATCTGTTAATAATAGATCCCTTCACAAGTGCTCTTGTAAAGGTTTCAAGCTTATTGGTTTTTGTTCAACACATATGTTTGTTTTAAAGTTGCAAACAAGACAAATACACTATATAAGGCTTCTCGATAAAGGAAAAAAAAGTTATTGCGTTTTCCCATCATTTTTGTAGGGTGTCCAAAACAAATTTGAGGACATCAAAGTAAAAACGAAAGGGTGTGAGTTTTTATCAAAACAGTGTTTTGTAAAACAAATGCTCTTTAATATGTTCTGCACGACAGTAAATGATTTAAAGCAAGACTTATTTGTACAAAAAAAGTAGGTTTATTGCACCAATTAATTACAATATATTGCATTACAATTAAGTACAATATATTATACCAAAAAGTACTATTTTTTGTATCGAAAGTACAATTTACACTTTATGGTACCAAACACTACAATATATTTTACCAAATAGTACAATTTGTAGTGCCAAAAATTAAAATTTATGGTACTAAACAATACAATTTGTGGTACAAAAATGTACTTTTGTTGTACCAAAAACCACAATTTTTTTGTGCCAAACGGTACAACTTATGGTGCCAAAACGTATTTTTTTTCGTATAAATAAAAGTAAAATTTATTGAATCAAAAAGTACAATGTATGGTAAAAAACAGTACAACCAAAAAGTACAAATTGTGGTACCCAATAGTACAATCTATTTTACAATAAAAATTCTTTTATTGCACCTAAAAGGTCAATTTATTGTACTAAAATATACTTTTAGTGTACAAAAAGTACAATTAGAGTACCTAAATATACAGTTTATAGTACCAAAGAGTACAACTTATTGTACCAAATATTGTAATTTTCTATACGTGTATTTACTGTACTGTACTTTTATTATATTATATAAAAAATTGTTGTACTAAAAAGTACATTTTATTGTGCCAAAAAGTTAATGGTACCAAATAGTAAAATTTTTTGTACCAAATAGTGCACATTATGGAAGCAAAAAGTAAAATTTACTGTAAAAAGCGTACAGCTTCTGGTACCAAATAGTACAATTTATTGTACAAAACAGTACAATTTAATGTACTAAAAAGTAATTTGACTGTACTAAAAACGACAATTTATTGTACCAAAAAGAAAAATTTATGACACCAAATAGTACATTTTATTGTACCAAATAGTGTAATTTACTGAACGAAAAAGTAAAATTTCTGGTATCAAATAGTACAATTTATTGTACCGAATTTGCACAAAAATTTAATTTTATTGTACCAAAAAGACAATTTATTGTACAAAAAATACTTTAATTGTACAAAAATGTATATTTGTTGGACCAAAAAGTACAATTTACTGTACAAAAATAAAAATTAATGGGATCAAAAAGTACAATTTATGGTACCAAAAAGTTAAATTACTGGTTCCAAATAGAACAATTTACTGTACGAAACAGTGCAAAAAGTACTTTGTACCGAAAGTACTTCTATAATACCACAAACGACAATTTATTGCACCAAAAAGAACAATTAGTGGTACCAAATAGAACCTAAAAGTAAAATTTCTTCTTCTTCTTCTTCTTAAATGGCAACAGAATTTTATCTATCAGTAGCCACACGTAGAAAAGGATTCCAAGCCCTGGTCCATGCAACAAAGTTTCGGTCGTCCCCTTCTGCGCCGCCTATTGTGTTTATAACCGAAGAATTTTCTAGCTGGAGCATTGTCATACATTCGTACAACGTATACAACGACTACGTCGATGTCGTAGTACAGCTCATATAGCTCATGGTTCATACGACGATGGTACTTGTCGTTAACGGTGATGGGTCCAAATATTTTGCGAAGACTCCCAGAATAGATTAATCCTCTTGTGTCATTACCCAGGACATTAAGACAAATAGGATCTGTGTCTAGTACAGTTGTATCTTTGTTCTTCGGGAGAGAAATCTCTTGATTTCCAAACTGACATTATTATTTTGACTACGTCAATGTCGTTGTACAACTCATATAGCTCATGGTTCATACGACGATGGTACTTGTCGTTAACGGTGATGGGTCCAAATATTTTGCGAAGACATCCAGAATAGATTAATCCTCTTGTGTCATTACCCAGGACATTAAGACATATAGGATCTGTGTCTAGTACAGTTGTATCTTTGTTCTTCGGGAGCGAAATCTCTTGATTTCCAGGCTGACATTATTATTTTGGTTTACGTCAGTGCCAAAGTTATACATACATCAAAGTTATAGTTCTTAACATTCACGCAGCATCACAAACGAGTAGACTCTTTGTTCCTTGAAACAAATAGCATGTTTTGTCCTCATTTATAACCAGAACCACTTCCGCCGACTGCTTATACAAGGTTGCAGTAACATCCCGCAGTCCACGGCCAATGATATCTAGGTCATCAGCATACACCAGCAGCATGTGACTTTTGTTAAAGATGATACCATTCCTGTTTACCGCAGCCTTCCACATGATCATCTCTATTACGATGTTAAACAGATCGCAGGACAGACTATCGCCTTGTCTAAAGCCTCGCTTGGAACAAAATGGCTCTGTCAGATTTTTGCAAATTTTTACTGAAGACTTCGTACCAGTCAGTGTCATCTCGCTAAGTCGTATTAGTTCCGCGGGGATACCAAACTCAGCCATAGCATCCAACAATTTCTGTCGTATCAGACTGTAGAGTGTACCTTTGTAATCGATAAACAGATGGTAGCTAACGATCTGCATCTTTTGAGTCTTCTCCATGATTCGTCGTGGTGAGAATATCTGGTCGGTCGTGGATTTACCAATTTGTTAAATAATAACATGACAACATATTATATATTGCTTGCCCTTTCACCTTTACTGCCTCTATATTATATTCCCTCTCATAGACTCCCTCTCTCATCGTATCTTCATCTGTTCATCTATAAACCTGTCAGTGTTTACCCTATTTATCATCACAAAGACTTTATGAGTATGTATAGGCAACACAAGTCAATCATTGCTCAAAATCAAGAGAGAATATAAATATAATATATATTATAAAATTAAAATATTTTATTATACTAGCTACCGCAAGTTGGCACGTGCTTTGTACAATAATATTTGGTTCTAGACACTAAACACTCAACTTAATCAAAAAAGAAGCGTTGGTCATATTAAATCCGATCATATGTATAGTTTTCTATATTAAGGTTTTTTTGAAACAATAAAACAATAATACTTTCACATTTGCGTATTCATTTCATATAATCATATTTTCCACCTGGCATCGCTATAAGACTCCTATCATTATCGTCTATATGCCAAATCAATCTCTAATGGTTAATAACTTTCTGCTCTCATAAAATCAAATACACCTACAACTCCATAAATATATGACGTTAGGTAGCTCTTATCGACTTCTTTTGAACTCTTTTAAATGTATATCTATTTTATAGCCCATCTCACATCTGTCCCCCCTTACCTTACATATTGTAAGTTTTTTACAGACGAAATACATCAATTTATTGTTTGAAGAGTAAACCAATCTCATACTGTGTATCTATAGAAAAACGACATCGTTCAAACAAACAATAATACTTGCTGCCTGCCATGAACTACTCTCACCTAACCGACCGTACAGCCAAGACTGCAACGCTCCAGGACATCAGTCCTGCCCCGTCGAGTGGTAAAATGTGTTGAAAGTGGTTTTTGAGTGTATGGCAAACAAGAACTCATCAACTAAATTTTTCCTTAAAATGTAGACGACGACTCTAGACTGGATAGGTGAGGTGGAGTCGAGAGCGGACCCCCCGAAGTGTTGGGTACGAAAAATGGCAAACAAGTGCTTGGCAAATCCCATACATTTCTCACCTAAAAGAATGTTGCAAACGAGACGGAAAAAAATACAACCAGCATGGAAATTTATGGGTTTCCTTCGACTGTTTCTCTGTGCAGTTTCTTTACTGTTTAGAAATGGTGCAACAATTTAACAACACATTTGCAACAAGCTGCAATCATAATTCTTGTCATGCCGTAGCTTTAGTGTTGGACGAGAAATGAAGCCATAAATGATGAGAAGGTATTGAAAGAGGTTGCAGGGGCAGGTTTTGTTTGTTTGTCAACGTGACTAAATTTAATCGTATTAAGGAAAATATAACAGTAACACTTAAATTATGTTTAAAGCATAGAAAGGACTGCAATTGTAGGTTCTGCTTTGAAATCGATTTTGTCATATTTATTGGTGGTTATCAAAAGTTTAAGAAGACTGCAGTTACATATATTGTAGTTGTCAAGTCAGGACAACATACGTAACTGCATATGTTGCCCTTGTTACATTTGTTACTGTTAAAACCAACAAATGCCTCGGCATAAATATGACTACTTCATTACTCTTATATACTTGTAGTATTTTTACGCCTTAAAAGCTTTATGTTTTGTTGGCAGTAAAGTGTCACACCATGGCGGCGGCTTTTGTAATGTCCTTTTTAAGACTAATTACTTGAGATGGCGATTTTGTGTAACGTGTTTCCAACAATCTCACTTACATTTTCGTTCAACCCAACTTTACCGGTAATTGTTTAAGAAAACTTAAAAGCATATCGCCATTAAAGTATCATCATGTTAAAGTCAACCCGATAGGTATGAAATATTCTTTAGCAGCGGCTGATAAAATATACTATGGTCAAGGCATCACTAGCAAAGGCGACAAGCAGTAGGAAAGGGGTTGTACTAGTAGTTACATTAAAAAGGGTTTTCTCAGAGCAGCAGCGGCATCATGTGGTGCCATTAATTTTGTTGTTACACCGAAAAGTTAGCACAATAACCGTTGATTTAATTGAGTTTTCCATCAAGTTAACACCTTTGGATACCTTTTAAATTAGTGGCACATGATCTCTAGCCCCACCAGCCAACACCTTCATGAAAATTCAATTCAATAGAATTTGATAAATTTCGTACAGCTGTAAAGGAAGCAAATTAAATTTATCAAAATGTTGTTTGATACACTGGGGAAAAAAAGGAGAAAAGTTACACCAAAACTGTCAGCTAAGACAGCTATGTGATGGACAGCAGACAGAAGGACATACGAAATGAGCCACTAACTGGTGGGACCAACAAAAAGGAATGGCCAAATTGATAAAAAGGTACTGCTGAAAAGGAATTCGGCAGAGTGACGTTAGATAGAGCCGTGTTGGACAAAACGTGATACACACAAAAATAGAAGAAGTTGACAAGGCTGATAAATAAAAAGCATATGCTCAAACCAAATATCAGCGTTGAGAAAGCAGCCAATTGAAAAGCTATAGGGAAAAAGCACACTGACAGCTGAAAAGAAGGAAAGAATAAAGAAGGTCAAGGCAAAACTGGATATGTGATGCAATGATGACCAAAAGGTAGATAAATATAAATGTAAGAAAGAATAAGATAAAATTAGACGAATAACAGATTGACAGACAGACAACACGTTGCATACAACTAATGGAGGTGTCTGACATGATGTTATGTTAGAATTTCTTACATATACACGAAAGACGTATAAAAGGTTAACAAATGAGAGAATACGGAGAAAAATAAGTAAATAGTAGCAGGGGGTAGAATATCCCTTAGACCAATTAACCAAGCTTAAATGTGGATAAGAACTGACAAAGGCAGACGGGGACATGTTGTCTTATGAAAGTCTAACAACTTTATATGGATTAGCATCAATTAAGTCAAAATGTAGAGGGTCAACATTTAAGCAGATGTACTCAAAATAATGGCTCACTTTGAAGTAGCAGTAAATGAATCAGCATTGTTTATAACATTGGCTTATCAAGGGAAAGAAAGAGTTAAATTTAGGGTAAATTTCACTTAAATTTAAAGCGGAGTACTTTTTGGTACAAAAAAAGTACTAGTTGGAAACATTAAAGTACTTTTTGATAGAAAATAAAAGCACTTTTTGGTACATTGCTAATACTGTTTTACAAAATAGTACATTTTGGTACAAAAAAAGTACATTATGGTTAACGTACTTACCGGAGTAATATAAGTACTTTTTAGTAAAATGAAACTAATTGAATAGTACTTTTTGGTACAATAAAAGTACATTTCGGTACATTAAATTACTTTATGGTTAACGTACTTACTATGCAATAGTATAATTAGTGTAGTACAATAATGTAATAGTACTTTTTGGTACAAGAAAACTACTTTCTGGTTCATTACTTTTACTGTTTCACAAAATAGTACATTGAATAGTACATTTTGGTACAATAAAAGTAGATTATGGTTAACGTACTTACTGAAGTAATATAAGTACTTTTGGGACAATGTAACTTATTTAATATTACTTTGTGAGACAATAAAAATACTTTTTGGTAAAAAAATACAAGTAATTTTTGGTACTTTACTAATACTGTTCAACAAAATAGTACATTTAATAGTACATTTTGATACAAAACAGTACATTATGGCTAACGCAATATAAGTACTTTTTAGTACAATGAAACTTATTTTTGGTACAAAAAAAGTACTAGTTGGAAACACTTAAATACTTTTTGGCACATTGCTATTACAGTTTGACAAAGTAGAACATTTAATAGTACATTTTTTACAATAAAAGTACATTATGGTTAACGTACTTACTGAAGCGATATAAGTACTTTTTAGTACAGTGAAACTAATTTAATAGTACTTTTTGGTACAATAAAAGTACTTTTTGGTACAAAATACAATTACTTTATGGTACATTACCTACTGTTTGACAAAATAGTACATTTAATAGTACATTTTATTACAATAAAAGTACATTATAATAAACGCACTTACTGAAGCAACAGAAGAACTTTTTGGTAACATTACACTAATTAATTACTACTTTTTGGTACAATAAAAGTACATTTCGGTACAATGAACGTAATTTTTGCTACAACAAAAGCACTATTTTTTGCAATAAAACTGCGTCTTTGAACTTGTTGGTACAATAAATTTACTATTTTGGTACAATAAAAAGTACTTTTTGGTACAAAAAAGGCACTTTTTGGTTCAAAAAATATAATTTTTGTAAAATAAGTGTACTTTTTGTTACAAAAATATACTTCTAGGCTTATAAAAGTACTAATGCCATAATAAAAGTACTTTTTGGTATAATCAAAGAAATTTTTGGTACAAAAACTTTACTTTTTTATACAAAAAAAAATTACACTGGTACAATAAAAATGCGTTTTGGTACAAAAACAGTTCTTTCTGCTACACTGAAAGTATGTTTTGAAGCATTAATTGTACTTTTTAGTACAATAGAAATACATTAGGGAAGAAAAAGTACTTTGCGATACAATGAAAGTACTTTTTGCTACAACAGACGAACCTCTTGGTTTAATAAAAGCACTTTTTGGTATTAATAAAGTACTTTTTGTTACAAAAAAATAAAAGAAAAGTACTTTTTGAAAATAAATCTGCTTTTTGGAAAAATAATAATAGTGCTTTATGGTACAACAAAAGCACTTTTGATACAGTAGATGTACATTTATGTACAACTAAAATGCTTTTGTTGTAATAACTGTACTTTTTGGACAAAAAAAGTACTTTTTGGTACAATTGAAGTACTTTTAGCTACATTAATAGTACTTTTTGGTACAATAAAGTACTTCTTGCTTAAAAGAGAACTTTATGGCAAAACAAACATGTAAAAAAGTGTCATTCGGGAAACCCGTCTTACAAATACCCTCACCCTCAATAAAACATAAAATTTTCTAGTATATTGATATTATTACTCGATTACTAAAGTTGGCAGAGTGATAAATTAGATTTAGATGCTCTTTAACACAGAACTTGGGTCAGATGGCGTTCGGTGCATCAATAATATTAATCGGTTTCTAAAGTGGACGGTACCAGATGGGTATGGGAGGTACTAAATAAGGCTTGACTAGACTTCCAGTTTTTTTCTCCAAAACTTTATCCTGCTATAGCTAAATACAGAATTCAGGTACGATCGAGTTGGGTGTATTTGTGTCCATTGGTATAGGAGGTACCAGAAGGGGCGTGGCTAGTCTACCAGTTTATTTCCAAAACTATATCCTAATATATTTTTACTAAATTCAGAGTTTAGGCACAATCGCGATGGGTGTATGGTATATTTGTATGGAAGGTATCAGCAGAGGCGTGGACATGAATCCCACTTGCAATACCGTTAGTAGTTTTGGGTAAATACTAACTGGTGCAAAGTTTTAAAACATTTGGTTGCGCCTTTCAAAAGTAATAGTACGTTCCAGCCAGGCAGACAGACGGACATGACACAAACGACTTATGAAGTCATGAATCGAATTTGGTTTAAAGAAATCTAGGTTCCAAAGTCACTCCTTCTATGTATTACACTTTTGAGTCGCATTCTATGTTACCCTCCTACTCGTAGGGTGAGGATATACAAAATTACAAATATATGTTTGTATGTCTTTAGTTTTTTTTCTTAGAGGGTTTCTTTTAAATTTCAATTGGCTATTTTAATATGACGTTTCCAATTTAATTTCTTTTGGCTGTTATTTCGTAGCCACTTTCGATATGATATCAAAGAGTACGCTAGTTATAATTAACTTTTTTCTTGACTTTGTATCCCAATTTCTCTGCGTGCATTTGCGATATTGAGTTATTTATGTTTTATTTGCTCGACCAAACCGAATTTTCTCAAATACATTTATAACCATTTGTCAGTGGTATCCAACAGCAACACACAGCATTCACTGGATGTACTCCAATACGGCATAAATTGGTGGCTACACAGCCAAAACCAACAAAATGAACAAACATTTTTCCAAAGAACAAAATAAAACACACACACAACAACAAGTTTATCTATAAACCATAAATATTCTCAAAGAGAACTTTAAACAAAAAAACTTTACATTGACTTCCATACAGTGAGCTGGAGTGATAAACTTTGGATATAAATTTAAGTGAGAGATATAATAAAAACCAATACATTTAAGCAAAGTGAGTAATGAAACAATTACAAATTTAAAAGATACACATAAGTGGGTATGGTAAAAGCATATGGGTAAGGCAATTTAAAGAAGCTCTGTAAGATAAATGGGTATTGGTTGCAGTTTCAGGTAACTTTGTATAAAACAAAAGGGTTATTTAGCTGAATATACCATTACACGTATTACATGGCAAATGTTTAAACTTTGTTTAAATATAACTCCTCTAACTCATATCTTTTCTACAATTTATTGTTTATATATTTAAAAACTTTAACTTCGTTCATTGTTTTATTATTTCCCCTTTGTGTGTTTCCAGCATATTAAACTAAATACTATTTTTTGTACTTCTTGTTACCCTCTCTCTCAACCTTCAATCATGCACAGCATTGAACATGTAAATATTTTGTTAGTTTCTGTATCCTGTTTACTGTCCCTCCGCACCACTTCTGCCTCAGCCAACCAACTTTAAGTGGCAGTGACTGCAACTCCATAACCAAATAAACACAATCAAATAAAGTCAAAAATTGATAAAGCCACCATATGTTCTGTGCACAATTTTTACATAAATACATATGTAAATATAAAAGTAGCATATACCCAGGTCCTTATGCCATAGTATCGTTAATGCTTGTCAGTGTATGTGTAAAGACCTTTTGGCAACAAAACCAACAAGTGCATCATTTGTTGGCTGTATTTTTGCAAATTTACAACAAATTTTCAAGTCACGGAAGTTGCTACAACAAGACGGAAGTTGCCAAAACTACAAAACAAGATTGTTGAGGTTGTGTACAAGACAAAAGAAGGAGCAAAAAAAACAAATAACAGTGAAGTGGCCCAAAGTTTGTCGAGTAAAGACGGCTAAAGGTACAAAGGAGTAGAGGAGAGTTTGATACAAAGGTAACATTTCCTCAGACATGTTCCAATGAGGCAGGGAGAGTGTGTTCAATTTTTTGTGGTCCTACATTATGGAAGTTTGATGATAGTCTGCGAGAAAAATATCTGTATAATATTATTTTCTTAAATTTATCATCTAACACTATCACTTCCTTGTGTTCTTAATCATATATTGGCTTAGCTTAGTCAGTAAAATTCCAATGTCTAGGATGTGACAAATGGAATACATGATTTTATCCAGAAGCTCCACTTCCGGGATTTACCGAGTAGTATATAACCCACCCAGTAAAAGAAGTTCCACTTGAGAAAATTTTACATGTTTTTATAAATCATGATCATAGTCCCTTAGCTTAACTACTTCTTTCCGAACTATTGAAATAATATAAGGTTGTTTTTATAAACTAATTTTGAAATAGGAAAATATAATTGCATCTGAACCCAATATTTCTCTTTTTTATGACATTTTCGCCCCAAACTTTTGTCTATAACATGAAAATCAATGACACACTTTTAGGCGCAATTCAACACAGTTTATTTCATAAAATATTGCTCTTTGCTACAATATTGTAGAACTTTTTCTAGATTTACTTTGAATAAAAATATCCTTTCACATAAAGCTTAGAAGAGACTTTCTGAACGGATTACTACTGCAGTTGCCAAACATTTTTCAAAGTTTAAATCATAAAGCATAAAAATTGCAACGAATATTTCAAGAACCAAATTAATAAAATTTTACATATTTTATTATTTTTTGTCAATATGTATTAGATGACATTGTAATGCATACTTTTACTTACAATCCAATTTAGTTAAATGAATATTAGACGTTGCAAAACTATCATAATAGAGAGATTAACCAGTACAGAAATTTCAGTCAGGTAAACTCACTGATAAATACCATCACCCAATATAAGATATTGTTGATGTCTTGAGTTATTGAAATTAATAGACTTTTAATTAAAATAAAATTCTTATGCATAATTTTTCCCCTGCTTGTGGTGCAAAATCGTTCAAAACTTGACTTATTTGTATAGGAGGTATAGGGACCGTATTAGAATTTATGTGAGAAATATTAGTTTTACAAAAAAAAAGTTATTTTTAAAATTTAAAATTTGACTGAATTCAACGTATTAACAAAAAAGATATGTATGTAAGACTATGGGGGTGAGTTCGGTCCTTTGTATGGGAGGTACCAGAAGGGGTGTGTCAAATAGTTAGGCTCTCTGAGGTTTTGCCTCCTATAACAATATAAATTAATCAACCAGTTTTCATTACCCCCCAAGAGTCCGTTTGGAAGTTATGGGAGAAATATTAATTTTCCAAAAATAGGTCATTTTGTATGGGAGGTACCAGAAGGCATAGACATAAGTGAACATCATACTCAAAATTTGAGTGAATTCAGTTTACTTACAAAAAATATATGTATGTAAACCTATAAGAGTCAGTTAGGTCATTTGTATGGGAGGTACCAGAAGGGGTATG
Source organism: Muscina levida (assembly GCA_964034835.1). Lineage (NCBI taxonomy): Eukaryota > Metazoa > Arthropoda > Insecta > Diptera > Muscidae > Muscina > Muscina levida. The sequence goes on from OZ035882.1 coordinate 150,241,421, forward strand.
GCGAAGGTTTCGGTTTTTTTTAGGGTTTGTCTACTTTTGCAAGAAAAATAAACTGACCAAATTCAAATATCCTACGATAGTCCGTTTGGAAGTTATGAAAGAAATATAAATTATCCAAAAGAGGTAATTTTGTATGGAGGTACCAGAAGGGGTGGGGCTATTTTGCCCATTTACAATCCCATAAGTTCGTTTTGAAAAATATTAATACTGGTAAATTTTCATACCGATCCGTTAAGGTTTACTCGAGTTATCCTGCTGACCAGCCAGCCAGACGGACATAGCTCAATCATCTTAAAAAGTCCTGAAACAAATTTGGTCTTAAGATATTTGGGGTCTAACTCGTCTCCTTTAATGCGTTACACTTTTTTTCGTATCAAATGATATATACCCTCATCCCTAAGGGTGATGGTATAAAAATGTATATGACCTTTATTATTAATGTCTCATTTTTCGACAGGTTAAAGCAAACATTGCGCCGCAGTCCCACCGACTACAATTCTAAATTTTTTACATTTTTGTAATGAAATGGATAATGTTTATTGCTTTACACTGCCACTGACTGCTAAAATGTGAAATATTGCGCATTTCTAAGCGATAAAGGGTATGAAAACTGCGGCATACTTTTAGGAACATTTAAAGTACACATTAAATGACAAATTATAACCGACATAATGCCACAATCTTCGCCGTAAATAACACAATGGCTACACGACAAAGAATAAATATATAATACAAATATATTGATGGGACTATATTAATAAATTTTCCTGAATTTTTATAATATTTACTTAGAAGAGACATAATTCAATCCATCCATAAACTTTCTAAGAAGTCCATGGCTGATTTTGAAATTGGGTATGGTTAGATGGCTTTACAAAAAGTTACAAAATGCAAATGAGAGACACCATCGTAAGAGTCCCCCACCATACCATAACTAGAGCTGGATGATGAGCCTTTCCAACACACGTGGATAAGTTTAGATGCTTCTTTAGATAACCTTACATACATTCTATTATTTCCCTTGTTATATTTTTCCTGCACTGTAACAATTTTGTCATCTGCAAATAAGGTTTTTCTGTTCAAGTTATCATCGTGCTTCACCAAATTTGATTAATGACATAATAAGTCGTTTGAGTCATGTCTGTCTATCTGTCTGTCCTTCTGGTACCTCCTATACCAATATAACATTCCGCCTAGTTTAGAAATCGAATAATAATATCAACACACTTAGCGCGATCGTGCTTAAATTCTGTTATTAGAAAAGCTATATCAGGATAACATTTTGGAAAAAAAACTGGTAGTCTAGCCACACCCCTTCTGGTACCTACCATACAAATTTACCACTGCACCAACTTTAGAAATCGAGTAATAACATCAATAAACCCAGCGCGATTGTGCCCCAATTCTTTATTTAATAAAGCTATAGCAGGATAAAGTTTTGGGGAAAAAATCTGGAAGTCTAGCAACGCCCCTTTTGGTACCTCCTATACAAATGTACCATTCCACCCACATTAGAAAAGGACTAGAAATACCAAAACACTCAATACGATCGTATCCCAATTCTGTATTTTGTTAAGCTATAACAATATAAAGTTTTAGAAGTCTAGCCACGCCACTTCTGGTACCTCCCATACTATTTAAATGGGTGTGTTCAAAGTTGTTACAATATTGATGACTCTACTAAGTATATATGATTTGATCAATATTGACAATCGTAGCGTCGTATTTAAAAGCATCTGCTTTTAACTGATGATATATAAAATATAGCATATTTCTGGGCAACGAGAGGTATAAAAACTGTTGCATACTTTTAAGTGGCTTCTAAATAAAATCATGAAAAATTTACTAAAATTCTCCAAGACCTTCATTGTTTATAATCGCTTTATTCTTAATTTCCCTTTACACCCCATAAATGAGGTATGGGATAGCTTCCCGCGTTGTTGTGAATCAACACGCTTTCTATTTTCACAACTATCGGCACCTATTTGTTTAGCAATGAATGCGAACGTCACTGTTTGAGAAGCTTTTTCTAGACATGCCGATTGACTCGATTTTATACTGTTACATTGCTGTCGTCAACATCGAGGGGATATGATATGATATCATATGTTTCTTACTTTAGACATATTATTAATAATTCTGATATTTTAAATAATTATTTTATTTATAAAAAATATAAATAGCAGAGCATAACTTATGACAAAAAAATTGTGATTTAAGCTAAATCAAATTAAAATGCATGTTCATTCATATATTTAATAATTTCTTCACTAAATATTTCTAGGAATATAAGTTGAAATTGAAAAATCAACAGAATTTTATAAAAAAAAATAAAAAACAAAATTTTGTTATTATTTTTGTTTTTATAGTAATTATGTATATGGTTTTATTTTAAACCTCCCTATATATTATAAATTAAAATATATGTATCGCACTTATTATCTGTTTTCAATGTTAAGTTAAAAGATCATTTTTTTAATTGATAAATTTTTGTATTCATTTCATTTATGTATTTAAATTTAACGTTATATTTTTTTCTTCGTAAGTTATTTAAAATTACTTTTTTTTTAATTTATTTAAATAGTAGGATTTCGCAATGAAGTTTTATAATTTAAATTAAAAAATAATAAGTTTTACTTAAATGTCTTATCTTTAAGTTTAGTATCTAATTTTGTTTGTACCAAATTAAAAAAATTATATTTTTTTATTGAAATGTCTTAGATACTTTTGTGAATATAAGTTTTTACATTTTTATTTTCAATATAATATCTCGTTTTCCTTTTCGTTGCTAAATTTAAGTTATCTTTGTAAGTTAAAATTTTTATATTATATTATTTTATTAATAAATCTTAGTTATTTTTTCAAAATAATACTTCCATATTATAGTTTTTTTATATTTATTCCACTTTTTTATATATTTCACTTATTTAAAATTAATTCTTGTACTTTTTTCATTTGTGGTTTTATGTGGCCGCCTTAACTAAATTGCATAAAAAGTTTATTTTAGAAATATTTCAAAGTCTTATGTTATGTTAAAATATAAACGTAGAACATTAAAAAATATTTATTTTAATTTAAATTAATTGAGATTGTTTTTTGTCTTTGTTACGGTGTTTGTAGCAGTAGTTGTTGTGGTTGTTTTTAGTGTATGAGTGTGTGCGCCGCTATTTAACATTAGGTAAAATAAGTGTACAGCGTACATTTGACTGTTGTGCAATCGGGCAGTGATGTAAATAAGTAACAAGACAATTTGTAATCGTAAATGAATTCACATGTGGGGAAACTGAAACAGAAAAGAAATTTAAAAAAAATGCTGCAAAGAAACATAAAGTACCAAAATGTCTACTCACCTTATTGTAAAAAACCATGTACATTTAAAGTTACATAAGATGCCATAGGGCTTTTTGAGTTGTTCCTTTTTATTGACCATTGTATTCTGAAGATTGTAGCCGTCATAGCGGCGCCAGCAATGATTTAAATCTCCTAAAAATATACAAAAATAAAATAGTGCAAAAATTTCAATATTTTGGTAAGTTTCATGGCAGTAATTTGCCAACGAAATACACAAAAAATATATTTTCCTTCTTTATGGTAAAGTTGTTTTGTTTAAACAATAATCTTAAAAGAGTTTGAACACGCCCCAAACGTTTTAAATATGCGCGTCCGTCTGTGTATCTGCTGAAATCACAACTGATTTTCAAAAATGTTTATTATTTGTTCAGTAATTAAAATCAATACACCACGAAAGAGATATTTCTAATATAAAGAAACATTTCAATAAACATTAAGTTTCAAAAAGACCGCCCCCCAATTGTGGGCCTAAATAGCAAAAAATAAAACATGAACCGTGAGTAGTTTCGACCTAAACGGGGTCGAATATAATATAATATAATATATATTCGGGGAGAATATAAGTACAAAATTTCGGAAGCCATCAAAATCCAGAGTGGATCGAACATTTTTGGAACTACCCTGAAATTTTACTTTGCATATCAAAAATGTTTAACATTAGGTCGTGTCAACAAGCCTCTAATAGATTATATATTAAATATTGCATATTTTTGGGCAACGAAGGAAATTAAAACTGTTGCATACTTTTTATTAAAGTCACTTTTTACGAAATTCATCGTAAAAAGTGACAAAGATTCATATGAGAAATTTAAAACGCTGCTTGTATAGAAAATACCTGTTTCGCCTAAGATAATCACCTGTTTACACTCAAGAGAAGGAAAAGATACAAAATATTAACAAATAATAAAATTTTTTGTCATGAAATGTCGTATCCCTCAAATGCTATATCCAATTTGCTTTCAAGTTGTCTGCACGTAATCTAAGAAAATAATAATCGCAAATGTTTCCGTGTGGCCAACACTTGAAATTGGTAAACTTACCATAAACAGAATAAACCATACTTAAGCTAATCTTATCACATAAAGGAAAACCCCAATCTGTAAGTTTATCCTTTTCTATATTTTCCCGACATTATCCTACGGAAGACAACGACGATAATATTAAAGATGCATTCTATGAGCACCTAGAGGAAACATTCGACCTGTACCCTGGCTACGACATTAAAATGTTGCCTGGTAGATTTTAATACCAAAATAGGAAGGGAAGATGTTCTTTGTCCATCGACCGGTAAATTCAGCCTGCATACCAACACGTCCCACAATGTGTTAAGGCTGGTAAGCTCTGCAGCGGCAAGGAACCTGGTACCGAGTGGAACCGATCAAAACACTAAAAATCAAATTGACCATGAAGCAGTACAACATTTTTTAGCTCATTTTTTCGGGACTCCATTACGAGAATTGAACATGAAATTAGCTATAAAAATAAAAACTTCGGCATCATTCGTTTTGTCAAATTGGGTGCATTAATAATTTAATGAACATACGATTTTTTATTGCCCAAATTGGGTTTTCAGAAGTTTTATAATGTGTAATTTATGGTTCCTATTCAATACCTATAACTTAGCTTCAGACACAAAAGAGATATCCGTATGGTATACCGAGATATAACCATGTTAAATTAAAAATGGTGCCAAAAATCTACCTTGAGCAAAACAAAATCGTACGGGCATTAAATTTTTTATGCAGCCAACTTAAAAAAACGAAAGATACAGAAGTTCTAATTTTGTAGGCTACTTTCACATGCAATTCTCAAAATGTTGTCCCAAAATCATGTGTTGTACTGGAAGGCATGCATCTAGTGTCACGGACGTGCGCTTGTTCCGTGGTACTAACGTTGGCTAGGATTATTACCTGGTTGCAGTTAAGTTAAGTACAAGATTGAATTGAGCGAAAAACGCACGTATCCAGTTACTAACAAAGCTCGACATTGCAAAGCTGCAAACACTACAGGTATCCAATGCCGCTCTACCAATTACAAAGCACAACGCCTCTACTTCGAACGTTACCGATACACAGAGGCAGCACATAGAGCATTGACAACTGCAGCAACAACATTGGTTGGATATGAAAAACGGCTCTCAGATAAACCCTTGTACGATGAAGAATGTCACATAGCGTCTGAGGAACAGGATGCTGCTTATAGGGCAACGTTACCAATTGTAACCCGGGCTGTTAGGGAACGGTACAAGGAGACATTAACACAGGTGAGGCAGCTATTTAAGCGAAAAAAGTGCAGATCAAGAAAAGCGAGAATGGGATATGCAAAGGAACAGGGATAGAGGAGCAATAAAGCCCAATAAATTTACTTGAATGTAAGGATAAGGATAGAAATCTGGTTACAGATGCGCAGAGTGTGCTGCATATATGGAGAGAACACTTCCAGCAACACATGGTTCCGGATGGCAGCGTACGTGATGGTATCATCCCAATTGTCGACGACGGCTTATATTGCAGACCACCAAGAGCAATATCGCGATGAGGCAGATATAACTCGAAGCCATGGCTGAGTTTGGTAAGGACAAGGAAGGAAGTCTGATTACAGATATGCAGAGTGTGTTGCATATATGGAGAGAGCACTTGCAGTAACTGCTGTTTCCGGAAGGCAGCGCACGTGAAGGTTTCATGCCAATTGTTGACGAGGGCTTAGATTGCAGACCACCAAGACCAAACGAGGTAAGAAACGCGATAAGGCAGAAAGTACTCGATGCCATGACTGAGTTTGGTAAGGGTGGAAATCTGGATATAGATAACATACGAAGAATATGCTGCATGTATGGAGAGAACACTTACAGCAACTGCTGATTGCGGAAGGCAGCGCACGTGAAGGTTTCATGCCAATTGTCGACAACGGCTTAGATTGCAGACCACCAAACTAATCCGAGGTAAGAAGAACAATATCGCAGCTGGAAAAAAAAAAGCTGCTGGTGCCAATGGATTTCCGGTGGAGTTCTTTAAGTCCGATGGCCATACGCTGATAACGTGCATGAACCAACTTCTTAGCAAGATTTGGCTTAACGAGTGTATAACCGATGATTGGAATTAAAGTGTATTATGTCCTAGGCTGGCGGGACCGGCCGTGGCATAGTGGTTAGACCACGCGACTACCATGCGGTAGATCGCAGGTTCAAACCTGGCTCCAGTCATCCTAAAAAAAAAAAAAAAAATTTTTCTTTCATTGTCGGCTCCCCTCGAATGTTGTTGACAGCAACTTCGCAGTATAAGTGTCGAGTCAATCGGCGTGTCTAGTTAGAGCTTCTCAAACAGTGACAAGTAGGTGCCGTTAGCTGTGAATCTAAAAATAGAAAGCGTGTTAATTCACAACAACGCGAGAAGCTATCCCATTTCCCATTCATGGGGTGCAAAGGGAAATTAAGTTTTTTTAAGTTATGTCCTATGCTGGCAAAAAGTGGGCCAAGTATGCTCCAACTACCGCGACTAGACTAAATCCAGTGTTATCCAAACTGATAGGACCTTACCAGGTCAAAGGTAAATCAACTACTGACCAAATTTCTAAACTTTTGCAAATGCTAGATAAAAGGCCTGCAATCGTGCGATCTCTTCAACTTTGTGATGGCGATGATAATAAGGAAAGCTGCATTAAACACGAGTAGAACGATATTTAACAAAAGCCAACAGCTACTTGCGTTAATTTTTGTTTGAATGTTGTGTTCTAAAGGTATATAAATCAATTTCATGGGACGGATTCAAATTTAGAACCATTCTGTTTTAAACCCGATGCGCAATAACTTACTATAAAGCAACATTATCTCCAACGTCTCATTCGTGCGTATTAGAGGGAAATCGTTTTTTTTTTTATTATTTTATTTAAAATTATTCAAAAATAGTAAAATCTTTATAGGCACTATGTCTTATAGGAATAATTTTCTTTTAAGAAATTGTTGGGTATATTAAACTAACTTATTAGGAAAAACTTTATTGCATGAAGTCATATTGAAATCAGTATTCATTTGTTTATTAAAAAAATCACCACACACTTGGAAAAATTGCTTTCGTTTTTGTTTCCGTTTATTCGTCCATTTTAATTGTTTGATCCCCCATATTTCCGTTTCTTTGCAAGTTTTTTCCAGTTCTACTGAATTCACTCGTTTATGTAGCTCTTACTTTTTATATGACCACCCCTTTCACTGTGATGATAGTCACGTCCTTCCAGCGGACTCCCATGACCATTTGTGGCCTCAACACCGAAACTGCGCCCGCTACTGTTGATACCACTTAAACGGCCAATGCCGCCACCGAAAAACAGGAAATACCATAAAATCAGCGAACAAACAAGAAAGATCACCGTCATTAATTTCGCCATTGCTGTTCTCCAGAAATCCAAAAGCGGAAGCCAACACAAAACTGCGATTATCTATCAAACTAGGCACCGCGTGGGGTAATAACGGGGTGCACCAGTAACACCCTAATATGGTTTCGCGTCTCAATTTTTTGTGGTTTTTTCTAAACAATTTCTTAGCCGTTTCAGTGAATGATTTTCGATATCGAGTATAATTTCTTTGCTCAGAAATACGCTATTGCGATTAGCGACAAACGTACGTAACGCAAAGTGTTTAAATCCAACGATAGATGTCCCCGAACTGAATACATATTCGATATGGCAAAAAATTCAATGTGGACCGAGAAGATCATCACAGCCGCGATTGCTAGCTATGGACGCTATGGTGTAAGAGGGGCGCGCGACAGCAGCAACCAATGATGATGCTGAGCGATGATGGCGATTGTGTCAGTGATAGCGTTGAGGAGGAGAATGATAATAACTCTGACTGAATGTTGTTTATGAGTGCGACGCTGCGTCGGCGTTACAACCGCTGTAAACATCGACGCCTGCGTTGGCATCTCAGCTGTGTTCAGTTTGGTGCAGTTGCTCTTGTTCCAGTTGCTGGTGACGATGATGATGGATTTTAAACTTGATTTTGTGTTCGTTCAATTGAAATGAAATGGAAAACAAACTAACCACACTCGAAACGTTAAACACCTTCCTTTTTATGTGCAATCACGGGGACCAGTGATTTTGTGACTTGATCTCTGGTCGCGGGTTCATTCATATACTCATTCACACGACAGACTAAGCCAGCAGATTTGCCCTGGGTCTGGGTGTACGAGTATGAGAACGGTGAATGGATGAATGAATGAATGTGAAAAGTGAAAGAATACACACACACACACAGAAAAAAAGAGTCACAAATGAAATTATGCGAATGTCAGTTATTTGTTTGATTAATTTTAATTAAATAAAATGTATACATTTTCGTTGATACTCGGTGTTGTTTTCTAGTTTATTTCTTTGTGTTTTTATTTTTTTATTTTTGTATAAAAATATACTCTCATCTCATTGTGACGGTGATTATTTGGGTGAGGGTCGTCATTATTGCTTTGTTATGTTTTTTATGTTTGTTTTTTTTTTGTGTATTTTGGAAGTGAAAACATATTTTTGGACAATATGAAAGGCAGGGAGTGAAAGGCAGTTATAGTAGAAGACGTAATAGGAAAATTTTTTTGCATAGTGATGCTAATAGAAATGGGTAGAATAAAAACTTATTAATACGAAGAACGATTGATATTAAATACTCAATATCACTTTATATTGAAAAAACATACATTGCCTATAATAGGCTCACTAGATCGTGATGAGACAGTTACTTTCTTCTTAAGGTATTGGTGAAAGTTTAAATATGTAGCAAGGTATTGAAATTATCATTAACTGAATGGACTAATACTTCATTTAATTCACAGTTTTAACTTAACACTTCAGTATAACGCCATCTATATTGTTAAACCACATTTGCTAAATACAAATTATAATATGATAACCAAACCATTGACTTACTCTCGCAACTACCCTATAAACCTTTCTAGGTTCCTAAGAAACCATTTGACAAAATTTCATTATAAACTTATTAACGCAACAGGAGCCTATGCGTAACATACTTTCAATGTGTATGTATGTGTGTTATCATTTAGCTACAATAGTGCATAATTTTAGGTAGCACAATGTTTCTCATACGTCTGGGAAGGTTTCTATGGTAGTCCAGCTAATGCTCGATTCATGCTGCCTACTTGATTTCTTTCCGCGCACAAAATATACAAATCATTTCAGTTGAATTGGGTTGGGTTTGATGTCTAGGTGGTTTCTATGGTAGTTTAGCTAATGCCCGAGACTTGCAGCTCACTTTTAACACAGTATTAAAAAATCTCTATATAAAACAATGCAGAATTCTTAAAAGACGCTATGCTTTTAAAGCGATTTTCTCTAATTTTAAGAAAAATTTTTTTACACCCAAAATTTGCTTAACTGATCGTACTGTTTGTTAGCATATTAAGGTGGTTGTGCACCAAACGATCGGGCTGTAAATTAAATATTCGGTGAATTTCCAAAATTCAATATAATTTTGTATTACTCATACGTCTATTTTTCCTAATTAACATTTACTTACAATAATTAGTTGTATATTCGTATAATTTAATTATATGCGAAGCACGTAGAAAAGTATTTCTTGTCCGTCGATCTTCTGCGCTTCTTCTTAAATTCGTCACACTACCCTGCACAACTAGGTACTCAGTTATCTGGTATTTCCATCGATATTTTAATTGCCCTCTTCTGTACCTTGATGCGTTTGACCACGTCAATGTCGACGTCATGATTCATACGACATCGATACCCTCCGTTTACAATGATGGCCCCTAACACAGTTCAAAATTGTTCACCTCATTGATTTGGGACTCAATTCTAAGAACTGCACGTAAAAGTAACCTCAAAAAGAAGAAGTTCTGCATCGTTCGTTTTATCAAGTTACATGCCATAATAATTTAATATCGATTTGATATTAGGGAAATTTGTCACGTTTTAGTCTCTTTTGTTTGGCAAAACTCGAAAACAGTTGTCAAAATTGAGTCCAAAAATCATGTGTTGTACAGTGTTATAGCATCTATCGTCTTACATTGTTTGTTTTATTGATGGCGGTGCCAAGGTAGACGCAGAGTAGCAAACAATTAGGTTATTTGTTCATTATAACTAATAACTTTGTTTTGTTCTCTTTCGCGGTTAGAGCTATATATGTATATTTGTGAAGTCTAAAGTCACATACCGCAGTTTTCGGCCGATGATTATTATATCATCAGCGTAAGCATATGGCTTCTGTTGAATATGGTGCCACTCGTGTTTACTACAGCTTACCACTGACAGAGACATTCCGCAAAGGCGTATCAGCTTCGCTGGAATACCAAACTCAGTCATGGCTTCGAGTAATTTCTGCCTTATCGCGATATTGCTTTTCTTAGCTCGGTTTGTCTTGGTGGTCTGTAATCTAAGCCGTCGTCGACTATTGGCGTGACAGCTTCACGTACGCTGCCTTCCGTAACTAGCAGTTGCTATAAGTATTCTCTCCGTACATACAGCACACTCTGCGTATCTGTTGACAGATGTCCATCCTTGTCTTTACAGGAGGGGATCTAATTACCGTAGCCTTTTGTATTTACTTTAAGGCACATTTTTTCTTCACCTCTAACTCTGTATCGCTCTATATTCTCGTTCTCCAGTTCCTTCATCTGTGGTTATTGTCGCTTATATAGCTGCCTCGCCTGTGCTACTATGCGTCATTCTTCATCGTACCAGGGTTTGTCTGAGAGCTGATTTTCTAATGTTAGCACGCTTGTTGCGACGGTTTCTATGGAATGCGCTATGTGCTGCCACTGTGTTGCGGGAATGGCATTAGAATAAGCGTTGTGTCGTAGTAGTTGGGATAGCGGGTTCGAGCAGGCGATGGCTATCTCTGAGGTGTGCACGTTTTTCGCTCTACTCAATCTTGTGCGCATCTTCTCTGCAACAAGGTAATGATCCGAGCCAATGTGAGCCCCATGTATCTCGCTTACGTCCCTGACACTAGATGCATGCCATCCACTTTGATATTTGGTGTTTTAATTGAGGGACTGTCAAATTGCCCTTATATCTTTATGCTCAAATTTGGTTCCACTCACTACCATATCCCTTGGCGCTGCGAAGCTAAGCAACCTAAACCCGTTGTCTGTTGGTATGCATGCTGAAATTACCAATCAATGGACAAAAAAAATCTTCCCTTCCTATTTTTGCATTTAAATCTGGCAGGAGAATTTAAATGTATTGGTGAATAAATAATTTGCCTTGATGTGTATTGCGGTTATTCGGTCACTTACAGGAGACAAGATGTCTGAGACACTGGCCAATTACAAACCCATATCCACATTCATGTTTTTCCGCATTAAATAGATGTCGAAAATTTAACTTCCATTCAATACTTTCTATTTTTCGTGTTTTTATATTTCTCATACGTATTTTTTTAGAGTTATTATCAATCATACGTACTTATACATATTTGTATATGAACTACAGATAAACTTATTATAGAACATAGAAATATGTTGAGTCTATATAAATTCCACGAGTTCCAGGTGCATATTCTTAAATAATGGTCCTTATTACGTTTGCGGGGGTCGTCAACTTAAGGGGGTTTCGTTTGTTTCTATTTAATTATCTTGTTTTAATATTACTCATACGTATTTTTTTTTATTACTATTAATCATACGTACTTATATTTTTATATGAACTACAGATAAACTTATTGTATAACATAGAAATATGTTGGGATATTCAGAATGACGGCGATGTCAGGCTTGTACTTTCTCTGTATAGAGTCCGGACGTTCCTTGTGCATATCCTTGAATAAAGGTCCTTATAACATTTGCGGGTATCGTCAATATTAGGGGGGGTTCCATTGATTACTTTTTATTTTTCGTGTTTTCTTATTACTCATACGTTTTTTTCTTCAATTAATATAAATCATACGTACTTATATTTTTATATGAACTACCAATAAACTCGTTATAGAACATAGAAATATGTTGAGGTATTCAGAACTCTGATGATATAAAACATTTCCAAATATCAATCAACTTAACAAAGCCTTTCGCACAATTATCTTACAAATGTAGTTAGCATTACTCAAAGTAATATCACCCAGCAAAATATTTTGTTGCAAAGAAACAATTACAGAATAGCTTTTACTGATAAGTAACAAGTTCCACTTTCGGTTGCACAATATATTATTTTTGTTTGAAATTGTCCCAAAACCAACATGTTCTCCTGGAACCTGTTATGAAATGGATTGCTACATAACTGAATTACATATGCTATTTTTTGGAAATTTAATTGGTTTTCAATTTTTTGCTAGTTCGAAATATATTTTAACTCAGATTTTTGAGTTTTTCTTAGTAAATACCCTCTAAAAAATACTTATTTCGAATACGAATATTCATTTTCTGTTCTACGGAATCTGTGGTGAAACATGTTGTACATAATCGGTTATATGGAACCAGAAACAGAACAGAAAGTCGATTAAAAAAGAAACGATTCTAGTATCAGTACCATTCGCAACAAGTTCTGAAAAATTTTCCTGGGCATTATTACTTATTACTTTGTCACACCTTAAAATTATATTTGCTTTTTAAATTTTTATATTGTCTGGCCACTTAAATTCGGTCATTGCCATTATGGTGTATAAACTTCTTAATTGCTTTGATTTCAGCATCACTTCTTTGTTTCCATTGTTAAATGTCAAAAAAATTTGGTGTTAATGTACTTGCAACAACTTCCATTATATTGCATTTGTTTGCCTAATTCTCACGTGCTAATGACCTGGTTACTGGATAAAATAACACAACCACAAATACATATGTATGTACTGGTGTCATTATGAAATAACATTTGAACCCTTAATGGCCTTTAACGATCAATGTCGTATTCAGCATATTGTGGATATTAGTGGTATGAATCATCACTATATTTAGTTAGGGGGAAGGGAGAATAAAACATAGAGTATGGAAAGGCAAAAATATCAACTTGTGCATGAAACAAAAAGAAAATTTGTGAAATTTCACAGTTAAAATGTTGAAAATGTGAGATAAATTACGCGGAAAAACTATATAAAAAACATTAGATATATAAAAAATTACCTCTAAGTGACAATAAATTCGTTGACATATACTTCACAGTAATTAGTGCTGATTAAATCTATGATTGATGTCATTGGGAATAATGTTACTCATACGTATTTGACGAAAATTTCACTGACACTGTATTATTTAACTTAGAATACACAATAAAAAATTTTCAGCTCATTGATTTGGGACTTAACTCTAAGAACTGCACGTGAAAGTAGTCACAAAAAGAAGAAGCTCTGCATCATTTGTTATGTCCAGTTTCATGCTATTATAATTTAATATCGATTTGATATTCGTAACAGTTTCAAACTTTTTATATAAAAAATTCTTTAGTGGATTTCTATCAACTCAAGACACCAAAAACAGGTTCCAAACTTATAAAAACATTTTTTTTTCTTACTCCATAATATTTTTTATTTAAAACACATATTTATTAAAAATTCTTACATAATAAAATACATACATATTTTTTTATAAAAATTTATTTAATTATTTATTTTTATATTTGTGAAAAATATTTTTTTAACAAATTTCATTAGTTATTGAAGAACGTAAAGGTTTCATTACAGTGAATCTCATAACAATCGGGCAAAGTGGTATAATGACGGGATAAACGTAAATCGAATATAAATTCACAATAGGGAAATCTGAAAAGATAAAGAGGGAATGCAGAAAAGTGATTAAAAAATTATATACATTTTATATATTAAAAAATATTTAGAAAAATTAAATGAAATCTAAACGAATCTACCAAATTCCTGAAAACATACGTATAATTACTTTTAATTACTAAAAATAATTAAAATTAATCATACGTACACTTTAAATTACAAACGAGGGGGGTAAGAAGCAAGGGGGTACAAGTGACAATTATTAAATATTAATTGACTGAAAAAATTCCCAAAATTATTATTAAAGGTACTCATATTTCCTTATTAATATAACTCATACGTAAATTACATAGCTCATTGATTTGGGACTCAATTATAAAAACTGCACGTGAAAGTAGCTTCAAAAAGGAAGAAGTTCTGCATCATTCGTTTTGTCATGTAATAATTTAATATCGATTTGAAGTTAATAAGTGTTGTACAGGGGAATTTGTCACGTTTAAGGCTCTTTTGTTTGACATAACTCGGGAACCACTAGTCTGATTTAGCTGAAACAAATTTTAAAAAATTAAGAGTTACAATTTTTTTAATCTGTTCATATAACGTTTGCCTACATAAGCAACAGTTTCACTTTTCCATTTATCAAATGATTTTGAACTGGGTTTATTTTGTAGCAGTCACAATAAAACAGTTGTACTCCGTGGAGTGTGATTTACGTGGAATATTACTTATGATAATCGTACGCCACCATATTGTATTTATGTTACGTCAAACAAAAGAGCCTAAAACATGACAAATTCCTCTGTACGATACTTACTAACTTCAAATCGATATTAAATTATTATGGAACGTATCTTGATATAACAAGTGATGTAGAACTTCTTCTTTTTGGGGCTACTTTCACGTTTAGTTCTCAGAATTGAGTCCCAAAATCATGCGTTGTACTGTGTAATAGTAATTCACTGACAAAATTCTCAAAATTATGTAAAAACTACAATTTAAATTACTCATACGTCCACTTTTCTTAGTTAATATAACTCATACTAAGTTAGCAAACTTATAATAAGGATTTCAAGTGATTTTCAAACTTCCCCTTTTCCTAAATAATATTACTCATACGTAAAATGTTTTGCAGTTATATGTTTTTTCATAATGTATTAAAGGTGAATTCCTTTGAATTATTCTACAGGCTACTAATGAAGCTTATGTCTATTTATTTTAATTCTAAAATCCCTCCCAACCATTAACAAAATTAACCTTTATTAACGTTATTTACATAGGACCCCTACTCATTTCCCTTAACGCGAATGTGTTAATAAAAAAACTCTTGTGATCTAATCAACAGCCTTTCCTCGTCTCTCACCCTCTTCTTCGTGGTCCTTTATCTCTGTTAGTTTATGGGATATAGTTTGTTTGCTAACCAACTAAAATTTATTTCAAATTCATAACACACTTTCAAAGGATTCTAGCAAAAACCAAATCCCATAGTAAAGTTTCATTGTAGAGTGTTGCAGGCAAAAAATACAAAACCGAAACAAAAGGATTCAAGCATTGCGCTATTTACATTTGGCGGTAAACGAAAACAGAACTTGTAGTTTTGAGCAGAGGGTCTGCAAACTATAATTGAAATGTGAGCTGTTAAAGGCCAAGTTAAACCAACTGAAATTGCGATGAAATAAGTTTTTTTTTTTTTTGGCAAATCTGCTGTTCTTTTTTTCGGACTGAGCGATGGATCAAATAAAGCTAAAACTTGGAAAGTTGTAAAAAATATTTTTTGTTATAAATGTTTACATATAACTTACACTGGTTGAAACCACAAAAAACATTGATATGTACATAGAATGCCAAAAGGGCGTTTAAATTCACCATCGGGCGTCTGAATTGAACCGGAATTGTGTTTTTTCCAACATTGGGCACTCCATCCTGTAAATGTAGTGATTTCAAAGCAATTGTTTGTGATTGGTGTTGCACAGCCAAGTGGTTGCAACAACGGTGGCGGCAAGCATTGATGAAGTGAACATGAACATAGTGCAGGCAGTGTCAGCGCAATATTAGTTTTGTGGCCAGCCATAGTAGAGAATAGAGTTGAAAAGTAGCAGCAGCGTACAGATTGTGTCCACGTTATACAGAGATTGTCAGGGCGTCGTCAGTTGGTGATGGATTTCATTAACTTCAGTACCCAGACCAGTGGCCCCACAAAGGCAATAACCACCAGTTGTAGGATTCGTTTGCAAAATTGATACAGCATTTTGTGTGTGTTTGTTAAGATATCATATTGTACGTTGTTGCAACATTCAGTACATGCCATACACGCCACAAATCCATGATGTATGCGAGTGTGTGTGTGTGTTATTAATATCAGCACGTGGGTATAGTTGGTTTTTTCACAGCATCCGCATTGTTGGGAAAAAATTATGAAATAAAAATAGAAAATAGAAAAAACTCCATGAGAAAAAAATAGAAATCGAAGGGTATGTAAAAAAAACTACAATTGTTGTTTTAACAGTTACAGTTAGCAACATAATAGAGTTGTTACAAAGATTTAAAGGCAAGCGGTTTTAATTGAGCACAACAATTTGAAAATTTACTGGCGGCTGTCTTTTTTTTCATTTTTTCAAAGGACAAAGGGCATTTATGGAATTTGGCAGTTAAAATGTTAAAAATGGGGGAGATAAATCATAGGGGAAAACTATTGAAAAACCATTAGAAATATAACAAACAGTTGCCTCAAAGCAGTTATAGAATCGTTAGCGTATACTTGATATTAATTGCGGATGTAGATAGATGAAACGTATGATTGATCTTATGGCAGATAATGTAACTCATACGTATTAGCTATAATTATGACAATAGGGTTTTACATAGAACTCAAAAGCAAAGGAACAAGAAAAATACCAAAGAAAGATGAACTTTACAGTTTGCTGTTACTAAGAAACCCCGAAAAACTACAAACGTGGCACCTTAATGTAACAAATTATATAGGTTGAGTCGCATGTCGAACTACTTAATTAGTTGTAGTTATCATATACATCTTAACGTTTACAAGCTGAGGTCGACGGTATTGAAAAAATCGGCTTTCTAACGTGCGGAAGAGAGCTCTACAATTTTGCAATAGATTCTAAATATTTGACAAAAATTTTGTGTAAAAAATACAATAAATATATACCACATTGAAAAATTACACAATACAGCGAATGATTTTGGGACTCAATATTGAGAACTGCATGTGAAAGTAACCCCAAAAAGATGAAATTTAGCATCATTCGTTTTGTCAAGTTACATGCCATAATAATTTAATATCGATTTGAAGTTAGTAAGTACCGTATAGGGGAATTTGTCACGTTTTAGACACTTTTTAAGAATTACAATTCCTTTAATCTGTTCTTATAACGTTTCCCTACATAAGCAACAGTTGCACTTTTCCATTCGTTGTACCACGTGGCGTATGATTTACGTGGAACATTACTTATGATATTCATACGCCACCATATAACAATATAACACTGTTGTACTCTGTAATTCTTAAGGATTTATTCGCATATGACAAATTAATTCTGGAAACTATAACTAAAATAACTCATACGTATTTAATATTGAATTAAAATAAGTCATACGTATTCAACATTGAGTTAATATAACCCATACGTACTTAATATTGAATTAAAATTTCTCATACGTACTGTTACTTTCAGTATTTTTGAAATTTGAAATTAATCCAAAGGATTGCTCAACATAGACTTTATGGAATATCATTTAGGAAGCTTTTTGATCAAAATTGTTGTAAAAAAGGAAATTATTTTTAAAATCTATTTAAAGAATTCGATTCTTTTAAAAAAATTTTGGCAGGGTATAGTAAACATAATCCTTAAGTAAAACTCCACAGATTCATAATAAGAGAATTGCACACAGAAAGTTATTAAAACAAAAAAACTGTCAAGCAATAACTAATAGCAAACAGTTCCACAACACTTTACAGGAACAAAAGAAGGGCAGTAAGTCATTTTTTACACTTTTTTTTATACATTTTCTACCAAGTCTAATATGACTCTATAATTTTATTCTACAAAAAAAAACAACCTCAAAAAATCTGAAACATAATTCTACCATTATATAAAAATATATTCTGTGAAATCCATTGGAGTTATTCAACAAATAATAACACTCATACGCTAATTGATCCCGATACCCAAACATTGTGTAACCTCCACTTTAATTATATTGCTATAATTCTGTGCCAACGCTAACCAATATATCAATCATTTTATTCTACAAATAATCTAAGATAAATTTAAACAACATTCTACTCCACATTTACTCAACAACTACTAACGCTCATACGCTAAGTGATCCTTTAATTTATATGTCCACGATATATTTCCTTTTAAAACCACAACATTAACACAATTCACAATCATTTCTCTGTGTTTTCATTTACAGTCATTATTGCGCTAATATCACCTGTCTGTCTTCGTCACACGACTAATTATTATTAATTTGTATGCTATAGCTATACAAATCAATATCACTCATACATACCCGCTTCCGTTAAATTCAGCCAACAAATGCAAATTATTATAAAAGCAAGGAAAATTCTCCATAAATAATTTTTACACAATCTTTCCATTTTCTCGTAAACAACTGATGTTTTATGAAATTCATATCACAATAACGCTTGTTCGCTCTTACACACACACACACGGACACGGACACCACGTACGCGCGTACACCGTTGCTTATGAAAATTTCATGAAAATCTGAAAGAAATTTTCTTACATCCACGCAGATTTTCCTCAGTTATTACAATGAAAACTGCCGAAAAAGCTATGTGTCGTTATGCGGAGCAATGCTTAAAATCTACTACATGCGACAGATGCGACGATACAATGAAACCAGTTGAGCTGGAGCTGATGGATGCCTGAGTGGCAGGTAGGCAGGCAGGCTGGCTGGCACGCAGTTGGGCTGGATGAACGGAGAAGTACGTAGCGCTGCATACTTGAGTAGTGTTTATTTTACCGCTCATCTCCCAAGCGTGCTATTAGTACGAAGAGAGCCAAACTGATGAAAACGAGATTTGTGGCATTATCTTCACACATCTTTTGCGAGTTTATTTCATGTTTTTGTTGTATGTACCTCATTTTTCGGCATAAATTGTCTCCAATTGAATGTAATTGTTTGATTTAATAAGATTACACGGCTTCTTTTGTTGTCGTCTTGTATGAATAGCAGCAATGTTTTCAAGCGCGTAGTGGCATGAATTCCAGTGAGAAATATGGGGAGGGGGTCGATCAGTTTCGCAACGATGACAAGGCAAGGTGACAATTAAATTACCGTAAAGTGAATGGTGATGGAAAGTATGTTAACTCTTGGAGGGCATACATTGATGTTTCATTTAAAAATATGGTATGTTTCACAAGACAAGTCAAGTGGCTCAACATTGTATTAATTTTGTAGAAAACATTTTATGTAACTTATTTTCTTATCGTTAGAAATATTTTAGTGACCACTTTGCTTATAAAAACTTTCGACATGCTAAATTTGGTATAAGAAAGATTTTTAAGCTATTTTTGTTTTATGCCAACATTCTTCCAAACTAAGTTTGTTTATTTATCATTTTAATAGCATCATCATCAGAATTATTTGATGTCTTTTTTGCCCATTTGTTGGTGTTATATTAAAATTTAAAACCAAAAGTGTCCTATTTGCATAACTTTGCCATTTTGAGCACTTTCTTTTAAGGAATGTCTCAACATTGTATTAATTTTGAAGAAAATATTTGATAAAACTTATTAAAATGTTTTTAGAAATAAATAAGTAACTTCTTTGCCAATAAAAACTTTAACTTTTAACAAATTTTGTATAAAAAAGATTATTGAACGTATTTTGATTTATGACAACATTCTTCCAAACTTAGTTTGTTTATTTATCGTGTTAATAAAATTATTATAGGCATGATTTTCATGTCTTTTTCATCCATTTGTCGCTGTTACATTGATATGTAAAACCAAAAATGTCTTCCATACATAATTTTGCAATTTTGAGCCATTTGGTTTAAAGCCTGGCTCAACATTGTATAAATTTCAGACTTTTATGAAAATTTTTGCTATGTTTTCAGAAAGATTTTGGTAACGATTTCGTTAGTGTTAACTTATCTTATTCGATTTTTTTTTTTTTAAGAAAATTTTTCAAGCGCCTTATGTTTCATGACAACATTTTTCCAAACATAGTTTGTATATTTATTTTTTTAATAAACTTCCTTTTAAAAATACTTTTATGTCATGTCATGTCAAATAAATGGATGAATATTTATGTTTTACTAAGATTTTAGATCAAAAATTTCCCCTTTTTTTAAATTAGCTATTTTGAGCACTTTGGCTTAAGCCATGGCTCAACATCGTATAAATATTACAGAAGAAATTTAATGACAATTGTGTTTATATCTTGAGAAAGATTTCTATAAATTTGTTGCATTTAAGCTTTCATTATGCCATATTTTATATAAGTAATAACATTGAGCGAATTTGGTTTTGTGGCAAAATTATTTTAAAAATTAGTGTGTTTATTAATAGTTGCAATACCATTATTATTAACAAAAATTTGTTGTTATTTTCATCCAATTGTTTATTTAGCATTAAGATTTTAAATCAAAAATTTTATCTATACATAATTTTGCAATTTTGAGCCATTTGGTTTAACGCATGGCTCAACATTGTAAAAATATTGAAGAATACACTTAATGCTAAATTATTTGTATGTCTTTTAAAAGATTGTAATAAATTACGCTCGTTAAAACATTCACTCTCCCAAATTTCAAATGCAGTCAAATGTTTATAGTATGGCTCAACATCGCATATTAATTCAATATGTTTTTGAATTTTGGAAAATCCTTGTAATATCCTTTAAATTCAATCAAATGTTTAGTATATCAAAGTTGTATGGCTCAACATTATATATCAATAGAATACAACTTAGCAGTTTGGAAAATCTTTATTATATATGTATGTGGTACAGCATTACAGCTTTCTATTTGACAATAAATCTCGAAACATTTGATATAACTTTTAAAGTTACCACTTTGATACAACAGAGCTCATTAAAATGATTGTATATAGATGAGGTATGGCTCAACATCGTATATCAATATATTAATATTTTGAATGTTGAAAAATAGTTATAAGGTATGTTGTACACCTTTGTTAGCTTGTTAAAACATTCACTGTGCCATAATTGTTATTCAATCTAATGTTTATTATGTAAATGTTGCATGGCTCAACATTGTATATGAATAGAAAACGTCTTTGAATTTTAAAAAATCCTTTTAGTATATGTATTACACCTACACAGCTTGCTGTTTAATAATATATCGCGGAATATTTGGTTTAACTTTTAAAGCTACCACTTTGATACTGCTAAACTCATTCAAATGTTCAGTATATAAAAAAGGTATGGCTCAACATCGTATATCAATAGAATAACACATTGAATTAGTTATAACGTATGTTTAACACCTTTTGTGCTTGGTGATACAATCTCTTTGTCATAATTTTTTCAAATTTTTATTTTATAAAAGTTGTATGGCTCAACATTATATATCAATGGAATACGTCTTTGAATTTTGGATAATCCTTGTAATATATGTGGTACACCCTTACATCTTGATATTCCATAATCAATCTCGGTTCTACCAAATAAACTTTTAACTAATATCACTTTGGTACTGCCATGTATATTCTAAGTATGGCTCAACATCGTATAACAATAGAATAATACATTGCATTTTGAAAACTTGTTATAAGGTATGTTGTATAGCTTTTTTGCTCGTTAACTCAGTATTATTCCATAATTTAAATTCAATTATTATAAAAATGTCGCTTGGCTCAACATTATATATCAATAGAATACAACTTTGAATTTTGGTAAATCCTTGAAATACATGTGGTACAGCTACAAAAGCTATATATTTAATAATATATCTCGGAATTTTTGATATACATCTTAAAAAATACCACTTTTATACTGCTAAAATCACACAAATGTTAAGTACATAAAACAGTATGGCTCAACATCGTATATCAAAAGAATATGAATCTGGAAAAACCTTATGATAAACGTGTATCAGCTATCTATTAAATGATATTTATTAATATAAAATGAAATATTTGATGTAACTTTTAAATCTATACCACTTTGATACTGCTTAACACATTCAAATGTTCAGCATATAAAAGCAGTATGGCTCAACATCGTTTATCAATAGAATATGACTTTGAATTTTAGAAAATCTTTGTGATACATGTGGTACACTTATACACATATCTATTTAATTCTATATTTCAGAATAATTGTTATAACTTTTTAAGCTAACACTTTGATACTGCCAAACTCATTCAAATGATCAATTTACAAAAGGGGCGTGGCTCAACATCGTATATCAATAGAATATAAATTTAAATTTTGGAAAATCCTTATGATATATGTGGTACAGCTATGATATTTAATAATGTAAAACGAAATATTTGATGTTATTTTTAAAGTTAACACTTTTATAATACTAAGCTCATTCGAAGGTTTTTTTATATAAAAGTGGTTTGGCTCAATTTCATATATCTATAAAACATGACTTTGAATTTTAAAAAATTGTTATGATATATGACGTACAACTTTGTAAGTAGAAAAATTTAATATCTAAAGCAAAAGGTATTTAAGTAAATACCAAAATATTTATGTAATTTGTACTGAGTCAAAGAACTAAATTTCAATTGATGTTAAAAGTAATGTTCTGTTAAAAATATTGATTAAAATGTTATGAGTGCAATTTTCATCACCCATCTTTCTTCAATACTTTGTTTTTATACCATATGTTACCTGTTTCCTCTTTTATATACACCTCTGTGATTTAGCTATCTCTTAAGTCGTTTATCACCTCCTCCATTTCAAATTTTCAAGTGCCTTTAGTTTGTTGTCATCAATTCTTAGTACACCAACACCCACTTGTGCAAATGGGTATCGTTGGCTTTTCAAACATAAATCTTTATCATTTGAAGTTGTTGCTTTTTATCGTTGTGTTCGTCAACCTGTCAGTCTGGCTCAATTTGCTGTATTCAAATGTTCAAGTGTATAAAGACACTTTTGTTGCCTCTTATTGTTAATCTATTTTTATCCATTGAATTCTAGCAGGGAGTAATATACAAAGATCAAATTGCGTTTTAATAGTCTGGAATAGTCTATTAAAATATTCCAGAGAAATTCTTAAAAATTTCTGCTATAAAACGGAAAGGGGTAGAGCTACTTAAATACATGTTCTTGTGTAGAAAAAGAAAGCAAGCAAGCAAGAAAGCTCAATTCTGAGAACTGCACGTGAAAGTAGCCCCAAAAGGAAGAAGTTCTGCATCATTATATTTTTGAAGTTACATGCCACAATAATTTAATATCGTTTTGAAGTTAGTAAGTATTATATAAGTGGAATTTGTCCCGTTTTAGGTTTAAGTTTACTATTTAAACCTTACTGCAGCTTTTGTTCAATATAAACTTTTACCAATTAAAAAAAACTCAACTCAACTGCAATTTGTTGTCACCGTTCCCTTACTGCAGTTCAATAATTCAAGATAGTTTATTTTAATTTTTCTAATTTCAAAATTCCTTTTCCGAAGATTTATTGTAATAAGTTAGTAGATAATTACTTTACAGATAACTTTAGTATAAAACGCTGGAAACCACCCAGCTCATATTAGTTAGCATTCAACTGCATAAGAACACTTATCACAAGCGGCTTCCTAGAGAGACTCCATAGAAAAACTTAAACAAAACCCACAATTTTTGTTAGATAATTATGAAATTTTTGTTGGCGTCTTTACTGATAACAAACATTGTGTTTCTACAAGTCTTAGGCGGTAATAACATTTACAATATTTAAAATTGTACTTTTAACAAATTCTTGGTGTTTCGTAGAAGACTACATAGCTTACTCTCACTCCTGCAGCAAATTTGAAAGGTCACGTGAGTTTTTCCTATAATATTTATTTAAAATTAAAAAATATTAATGAATAATGAATTTTGACATAACTACTTTAATTTCCAGAGGAATTACCTACACCCCGATGTCAGTCGAGTTTTTGGATATTCTCCTGCTTCTATAAATATGAATGCAATGACTATGGAGGACTACAGTAAGTTTATGAGATAAAAATCCATATTCAGCAATTCAAATTAAGTCCAAGCACCATATGTAGTTATAAGTTCTCACCTAAACAGAGTTTATTTTTAAAAGCTCTTAATCAAATATTTTTTATGTAAAAACCTTAGATTTTTCTTCTTTAACCATAATACTTGTTCTTCTCCTTGCAGACTCACGGACTGCCGCAGATGGGAAAAACATGATGAATATCCCTACTGTAAAGATATATATTGTATGGCCCTTAAATCAGATGAAGAAGGTATATATCCTATATATCATATTTAATCTAATTAATGTATCTTTTAAACAAATACAGCGAAGACCATGACTTTTAATGGGCTAGAGGGACCTAAGGAAGAGGTGATGATAGTCAGTGCAGCTAAATAAAATATTGAGTATAGTTCACTTAATTAATTTTTAATTTAATAGACAATACATACTTTGTAATTAATAGGTTTAATTTAATAGACAATATAAATAAAAAAACGACATAAAGCAGCATTAGTTGAACTTACTACTTAGTTAATACTTACTTAGTTACTACTTTTTAAGCTCAACATAAAATAATCTGACAGTTAAAGTATATATTTATGATAAATTAAAAATAAAAAGCTTTGGAAATTTACTACAATAACTTATTCAAACTGTTTCAATTTAATAATGAAAAGACGGCTTAAGATTTGCAGCAATGCAGTTAAATATTGCATCATTTCATATGGCTCAACATGCAATATATCTATATTGAGAGATTATACTGTGATAACTTTGATCTAATATAAAAAAATGATGATTTAACATAGTTGACAAACTATTACTAATAAGAGAATATTGCATAGAGTCGGTTAATATGATGGCTCAACATTAACATTTTGTAATAAAAACAATACCATGGAATTCTTTTAGTGCTTCTTTATAAACATTACTATATATTTAAACAATACAGGTAAAAATATTGACTAAATCAATGCAATATCTAAAGAGGTTCCTGCTGAGGCATTTTTTAAAGTGGTGTTAGCAAATGGCTCAACGTTAGTTATCTTAGCAACTTTATAACATTCGGTTATAAATTATCTGTTATTTGGAAGATATTAAGACAAATGCTACATTTTAATTCAACAACCAATAATATATCATTTATAAAAGAGCAGGAAAGCGAAATTTTAATAAAGTTGGTTATTATGATGGCTCAACATCACTTTATTTAATAGATACGATACAAAGGTATTCTATTGGTGCTACTTTTTAGGATTTTTTATACTAAAATTTTTTATTCTACATTTACGTTATATCTTAGAAAGACTTTCACCGAAATTAAGGGTTAGTAGATGGCTCAACATGAAATAGTTTTGTAGCCTTACAACAATTGATTATAATTTTTTGTGTCATTGGAAAGATATTTCGACAAACTGTATGTTCATTTAGAAAAATGTCATTATTAGATGCGTAGGAAAGCACTTAGTCCACAAATTAAAGGAAAATGTAAAAACCCACTTTGAGCCTTTTTGCTCAACATGAGATATTTTTGCCACCTCAGACTATTTTATTGTAATTTATGTATCATATGGAAGATATTAAATTAGACAACATATTATATTAAACAAACAAAATCAATTTCAAATAATAGAATTTAATTAAGGCATTAACCAAAGGCATGCCATAACATAACTCAATTATTTGAAATTGATTTGTTTGATAGAAAAAATAATGATAAAATAAATAAAAATACAACATTTATGTGGCTTCTTTTGAATATTACATAAAGTCACTTTGAGCCTTTTTACGAAATGTGGCGATGATAGTTGGCTCAACATGAAATATCTTTGCAAATATCTTTGTACATTTAAATTGCAATTAATGTGGCAATTGGAAGATATTAAGACAAACTCAACATTTAATTTACATAAGCAATAATATTTCATTTAAGAAATGTGCAGGAAAGCAAAAACGTCACAAAATTTAAGGAAAACGTAATGCTTAAATTGATAAAGTCACTTTGAGCTTTGGCTCAACATGAAGTATTTTTTGCCGCCTCAGACTATTTCATTGTATTTTATGTTTCATTTGTAAGATATTAAGTTACACTGCAAGCAAAATAATTTTGGAAAATGAAGCTAAATTAGGGCAAAATGTAGACAGGTTAGAAGGATAATTTAATACTAAAATTGATAAAAAAATACGAAATATACTTGCCTTCTTTTAATAACTTAAGAAGGAAATTTGGGTAATTTTAAGTAATGTGGCGAGGATAAATTGCTCAGTATCAGATTTCATTATAACTTTTTAACCATTATATTATAGTTGATGTGTCATGTACAAGATGTAAGGATAAACTATGCATGAAATGAAATAAATAAATTAAATAGCATTTGATTTAATAGCTCTGCTGGAAAGCATTAGGTCCACAAGTTGAAGAAAAATTTATTGCTAACATTAATAATGTCATTTTGAGCCCTTTTGCGTAATGTGGCGACTGCAGATGCAGATATTTAGTTAAACTACAAATTATATTAAAAAAAAGTAATAACATTTTAAATAAAAGTCGTGAAAGTCAAGCACAAAGTCTACAAATTGGCAGAACAATTAAATTATAATATTGGATAAAATAAATCCAAAATAGAAACTGTAAAAAACTGCATTTTAAAAGACTACAAAGTGTTGTAAAAGAGTCAACATTAAAATATACAGCCTATAAATGGAATATGTAAGTGAAATATTTAAACAAAATTTTTGTTATTGTCTATATTGAATGATCATTAATTTTCACTTCTATTTAGTGGAGTTTTCTATATACTTTAATGTTATAGATAAATATTGTTTGGAAATTCATTTAAATTCTTCGAAGATCTTCCTGAGCCCATATGCGAAGTAATGGCTCAACATGAGATATCTTTGTAACTCAACACAATTTTATTAAAATTTATATGTCATTTTTTTACTTAGACTATATATTAAACAATCTACAGCCGAATAATATGGAATAAGTGAGAGGAATTTTTTAACAAAATTTAGTTATTGCATATGCCGGATAATTGTTAATTTGGACTTATATTTTGTGGACATTTCCATATATACTTACATTTTAGATAAATGTTTATTCTAAATTCATGTAATTTCTTAGAAACTCATTTTGAGCCAAATGGCGAAATGATGACTCAACATGAGATATCTTAGTAGCATAAGACTATTTTATTATAATTTATGTGTCATTTAAAAGATTTTAAATCAGACTATATATTTAACAATCTACAGCTCAATAATGTAGAATATGTGAGAGGAATTTTTAAAAAATTTTTAGTTATTGTATATGCCGAATGATCGTTATTTTGTATCTATTTTTTAGACCTTCCTTTATATTTCCAGTTATAGATATATATATATTCTAAATTTATGTAATTTCGTAAAAACTCACTTTGAGGTTAATTGCGATGGCTCAACATGAAATATCTCTGTAACTTGAGACAATTTTATAAAAATTTATATGTCATTTGAAAGATTTTAAGTTAGACTATATATTAAAACATCTACGGCCGAATAATATGGAATATGTGAGAGGAATTTTTAAACAAATTTTAATTATTTTATATGTCGGATGAACATTAATTATTTACTTCTATTTTGTAGACATTTCTATATATTCTTACATTTAAGATAAATGTTGATTTTAAATTCATGTAATTTCGTAAAGGTCACTTTGAGCCCATTTGCGAAATGATGGCTCAACGTGAGATTTCTCTGTAACTCGAGACAACTTTAATAAAATTAATATGACATTTGAAAGATTTGAAGTTAGACTACTATATTAAACATTCTACAGCCGAACAATATGAAATAAGTGAGAAGAATTTTTAAACAAACTTTAGTTATTGTATATGCCGGATGATCGTTAATTTTTACATATATTTTGGGGACATTTCCATATATTCTTACATTTTAGATAAATGTTGATTCTAAATTCATTTAATTTCTTAGAAACTCATTTTGAGCCAAATTTGCGAATTGATCAACATGAGATAGATTTGTAGCATATGACTATTTTATTATAATTTGTATGGAATTTAAATGTTGTTAAGTTAGACTATATATTAAACAATTTACAGCCGAATAATATGGAATATGTGGAAGGAATTTTTAAACACATTTTACTTATGTTATATGCCGGATAATCGCTAATTTTAACTTCTATTTTGTAGACCTTTCTATGTATTTTAAAGTTATAAATAAATATAGTTTTTAAATTCACGTAATTTCTTAGAAACTCACATTGAGCCAATTTGACGCAAAAAAGATTTTAAGTTAGACTGTATATTAAGCTATCTATAGCCGAATAATATGGAATATGTGAGAGGAATTTTTAAACTAATTTTAGTTATGGCATTTGCCTGATGATCGTAAGTTTTTTACATTTATTTTTTATTGTTCTATGTTCTATGTATTATAAAGTTATAGACAAACATTAATTTTAAAATCACGTAATTTCTTAGAAACTCACTTTGAGCCAATTTCCGAAATTATGGCTCAACATGATATATCTTTTACACTTGAGACTATTTTATTATAATTTATATGTCATTTGAAAGATTTTAAATTTGACTACATATTTCCATACAAATCAACAGCCGATGAATGGAAATTTGTAAGCAATTTATAAACAAATTTTAGGTATTGTATATGTAGGATGATCATTATTTTTTCTTCTACTTTGTGAACCTTTCGATATATTTAAAAATAATATATAAATAAATATTGATTCTAAATTTATAATATTTCTTAGAAATTCACTTTGAGCTAATTTACGATAATGGCTCAACATGAGATATCTTTATCACTCGAGACTATTTTTTTAATAATTTGTGTGTCATTTGGAAAATATTGAGTTAGGCTACATGTTCTACTAAAAGTAAAGGAAAATATCTAAAAATTGGGAGGAAAATGTTTTACTTATTTTAAGCCAATGTAAAAACTCTGAAACACTTAAATAAAAATTGTTAAACAATTTTTTATTTTTTTCATTGAATAATCATTATTTACCCCATAATTTGTTAAAACAATAGTCAGAAATAAATAAATAACTCAGATTATAAAATCTACCACTTTTACACAATTTAATTCTAAGCTTTTTTTTCAGAAAATATTGCTTGTTGAGCTACCAAACTGATGAATTTAAAAACAAAACCTATATAAATTAATAAAACAATGTAATATACAAAATATACAATATATACAAAAATAGTAATGCTTTTAAAGCATTTCTATAAAGCTAGATAAGAATATAGTTCCACATAACTTATCGAGCTCATATGGAGCTTATTTATTAATAGAATGGCTCAACATAATATAACTTTGAAATTACACTACGACTCACAAGCTTTTTTTTATAATATTTTAAAATATAACATGATGAAAATATAATGTTTTAAAAAAACACACAAATTTCAAACTAATATATTAAAAATGTTATATGTATTTTATACTATAGATTGAAATTTTTTTTTTGGATATTACCTTTCCTTCACTTAATTACACATTTTAATAAAAATCATAAGATATTTTATTAAATTGTTTATGAACACCGACAGACATTTTGTCTTGTGTTAAATAGAGACAACATGTCACTGATCTCTAACATGTTTAACAATTACTGTCAGTTTTTTTCCTACGCATTTCTACAGAATTCCGACGTCTCGCCCTCTCCATTTCTCTCTCTGTGTTTTGTATGATAAATGCATAAAAATAAATTTTTATCTGGAAGCATAGATCTCTAAATTAATTAGCACCCACTTTTTTTCGCTGGCGTTTTCATTCCAATTAAAAAAAATGGGGGCAAGAGACTGTATGAATACATATCAGAGAGAAAAAACTGGCATTCAGTTATATGAAAACTTAGTAACAAACGCAATTATGTAGCATGCGATAGAAAACTTATACATGAAATATTTCTACGCAGTAATAAAAAAAACGAACACTAACTTTGTTACCGCATGATAAATAAATCATTTCTCTAATACTTTTTATTTTGTTTATTGTTTACATGTTTTCTCTTATGCTCAACATCATTTTGTTTTTCTTTGAATTTGTTGTTGTAAAGTTTTTGAAT
Source organism: Muscina levida (assembly GCA_964034835.1). Lineage (NCBI taxonomy): Eukaryota > Metazoa > Arthropoda > Insecta > Diptera > Muscidae > Muscina > Muscina levida. The sequence goes on from OZ035882.1 coordinate 150,271,697, forward strand.
TCATGTTATAGTAGAGAGATTTGTCTCTAAAAAAAGGAAATTACTGTATTAATATATTCACGGTCATCACATTTTATCCAAACGTCATCGACACTATCAATATATTGAGCTCAGCTCAACAGACATGAAAATTTTACCATTATGAACCAATTTCGTGAATATTATGTCTAACGAAAGTCATAAATCTTTGTTTTAATTTAAACTTATGTTTTGCTACAAAATTGATATAGTCTCGCCGGAATTGTATATTGAGCCAAAACATTATGAATAGTAAATAAACATCCTTAAATCTGTAATCTGTTTTGTTTTGCAAAACTGTCACTAACACTTAAAAATGTTGACACCCCTCGCATTTGTAGATAAATTACTCATCTGCTTTGAATTTATCTCACGCCCTTGACCGATTTCGGTCATTTAGAGCTATATTATAAAACAAACTCACATACATAGTTTTTTACAATTCACCATGAAAATTTACAGTGACCATTTCTAAGAACTAAGGTGCACATAATTTGTTTATATTTTTCGTTGTTGTTTTTTTTGCTAGTTTAAAATTCAAATTGAATCAAACTATAAATTTAAGTTAATTTTTCCTGAAACTTACAAAACCACAACGACAATAACAATGAGACCAGCTGTATGTGTTAAAAAAGAGAGAAAGTCACAGAGAGAGAGAGCAAGAGATTTTTGTGTTTGACTATATCTTTTTACAGCATAGTATTCAAAGCACTTGAATATGTGAGATCTGCATCTATTTTGCTTCTATGGCTTTCGTTATAAGTTTTATGTGTGAAATTGACTTGCATATGTGTTTGATGACTTGTTGTTGTGTTTTTCTTTATCGTTTTGTTTGTTTGTTTGTTTGCAATTTACCTTAATGGATGGTGAGAATATAACAATAATACATTCATTAAGGAAAAAAATCAAAAACAAAATGTTTAAAAAACACACACACGAAATAGTTTAAAATACAGCCAAAGAAATAATAGTATTTCTGGGCAAAAAAACAAAGTTTTATTTTACATTTAATGTTATTCTTAGAACTTTGGCATACTACCTTTTACTTTTTAACTATATATCAAAATTTCCTACACTTATATCATTTCTATAATCATTTGCATCTTACATAGTACATTTAACTAACGATAGGTGGCGTCCAAGAAATTGCATTACTAAGTTACGTATACACAATGGCTTTGAGCTGACGACGTGTATATAACAACCTATAAACACGGTTTGGCTAAAGGAATGCATCTCAGATCATTGCAATCTGGGTGAGTGTTTAATGTCCTTTACTTAAAAAAGTTAATCCAAGTATGTGTGTACCAACTATTACGGGGTCAGCCTCTTACCCATTGCATACAAGGTCCAGTGTAGTGTGTTTTGTATGTATCCTGCGAACCTAATTGGACCTTATCAGTGTGGCTTTGGACCTAGTAAACTGACGACAGAACAGATATTCACACTACACCAAATCCTAGAGGCGACCTAAGAAATGCAGATCGACACGTACCTATGTTCATCGACTGCAAAGTTGCATTCAACAGACCAATACGACAAAAACTATTAAATGCTGTGGCTGAGTTTGGTATCGCCGCGCAGATAATACGACTTTGCTGGATGACACTTACTGACACGAAATCTTTAGTGAAAATAGTCAAAAATTGTGACTAAGCCATTTTCTACCAAGCAAGACAGGGCTGTGTGTCATGCAAACTCTTTAACATCCTAATGAAGTTGATGATCATGCTGAAGGTTGCAGTATACTCGACTGGTACCATCTTTAATAAAAATCACACGCTGCTCGGGTATGCCGAGTATGATATTGATACCATTATTCGATGTTACTGAGGCCTTTTCAAACATTGAGAAGCAGTTGGCAGAAGTGGGTCTGGTGATAAACGAAGACAAAACCAAGTTATTTGTTTCAGACAATGCTATAGATATCCTTGGCCCAGGACTGCAGGATGTTACTGCGGCCTATTCAAACATTGAGAAGCAGTTGGCAGAAGTGGGTCTGGCGATAAACGAAGACAAAACCAAGTTATTTGTTTCAACAACCCAAATGTCTACTCGCTTAGGACGCTGCAGCAACTATAACTTTAAAGAAGTGGTAGTTAATTGTGTCTACCTAACTCCAACGTAAACAGAAATTATAATGTCAGCCTGGAAATCAAAAAACGAGTAGTGATCGCAAACCGCTAATACTATAGGATCTAATGTCAAAGCCCTCTCTCGACGAACAAAGATCCAACTCTACCAGACGCTGATCCTACCTGTATTGCTCTACAGCGCAGAATCCTGGGCAATGACACAAATGTGCTTGCTTAGACACATTGTACGAATGGATGAAAATGCTCCAGCTCGAAAAGTCATTGGCAATAAACTCTATGGGCGAAGCAGGAGTAGGAGACCAAAACTCAGTTGGATGTACCTGGTGAAAAGTCTGTTATATCACATTGGTGCGACGAACTATCCACGAAACGCAAAAGACTGAAGTGCAGGGAATTCTTGTCTACTACTGATGGACGAATTTCTGTTGTTGCTGCCAAATAAGAAGAAGAGCAAAAAACTTACAAAATAAATGACTTGTTACGTAATAATTGTAAATCATAATTTTGCAACTTTATCTTATTATAAAAATATCAATCGACATCCTGAATAATGTAATTGCTGCACGATAGATGGCGTTCTGTAAGTTGTAATAGAATAACGTATGAGCTACATGTAACTCTACCAAGTAGCGTATACCCCTAAAAGCTTGGAACTTTTTATTACCAACATCGTACGCAATGCAATTAATACACGATAGGTGGCGTTCAAGATTCAATAGAGTAAATATACGTATGAGCAACATGTAACTCTAGTAAATAAAGTACACGTAACAAAGCTTTGAAGTATTAATTTTAAAGTTTTATAGTAATACAGATAATATGTAGGGAGTAGAAGACCAAAACTTTGTTGGATGGACCTGGTGAAAGAGCTGTTATCTAAACTTTGTGTGAAAAAATAACTATGGAACGCAAAATACTGAAGTGCTGGGAGTTCTTGTCTACTGATGATGGCTACTGTCAAATATGAAGAAGAAGAGTTTTGCCAAGAACTTTCCATATAAGTGACTTTTTACTTTATAACTATAAACCACAAGTTGGTATCTTAATATCATTATATAAATATCAATCGAAGCCCTAAACAGCACGATTGTTGAAGTCAGATGACGTTTTAGAGTTTTCTATAGATTAAGTGAACGTATGAGCTACATGTAACTCTACCAAGTACGCCTGAAAGCTTGGAACTATTTATTACTAGCATTTTACACAATGCAATTAATGTACTATAGGTGGCGTTTAAGATTCAATAGAGCGTAAAAACGTATGAACATGTAATTCTACTAAATAAAGTATACATCACAAAGCTTTGAAGTGTTTATTATAAGATTTTGTACTAATACAAATAACATGTACAAGATATCAATAAATTCAAGAATATAACATATATACGCCTATCATTTATAACATCCAATTATTATAAAGGGTTTCAAAAAAACCTAAAAAGTTATGTTAATATAAAAAATTACCATATGAGTTAAACGAAAATTGGAATATTTTTATATGTTTCATATCAACAACATTATCATCATCCTCAACTAGCTTTTGTATCCTCAGTAATACTTTTATTATACCCTGTAGCTGTTTAGTTTATGTTTATCACCCCCTCTTTGCAAATGGGGGGTGTTAACTTTTACTCTCGATCCTTTGCTGATGGTATTTCGATATAAATTGCTTCATTTCCTATTTAGTTCGGTTTACCTCAGGCTACTGCATCATCACCACCACTACTAACTATGCGTTGGCATTTGCATGTATATTGGAATGATTTTATGAGTATTAAAATTGTTCATGAAATTACCAGAGGTCCTGCAAGTTAACAGGAAATTATCCATAAACATAAAATTGCTGTGAGTAAAGTAATATAGCATTGCTCATACATTTTCTAAACAGGAAGTAGGAAAAGTTAATAATGAAATAGAAATAGGTTTACATTTTCCACAATTTGTAATATGCATAGGCGAAAAGTTATTTAAGTAAACAGCTTTTAATTGCACTTTTGATGAGTAAAAATATTAAAGAAAAGGAGGATACAAAAAAGCAGCGAATGAACAGCGAAGAAGAAGCGTAGGTATATTGATAAGACAGTTGTACTAAAAAGAAGAAATTTTGTGAATGATATGTTGTGCCAATTATAGATGACCATCACTATGAACTTCCAATAGACCTGTACTAAAAAAACTAACTATGAAAGGTATGTTGAGCCACTTGTTTAAAACACACCATGAACTTTAAATGGACAACAGTATTAAGATAACAAACTCAAAAAGACTTCTGAAGCTAATTTTTAAAAACAATTACAATGAACTTCAAATACACAGCAGTACTCAAAACTCAACACCAGAATGATATATTGAGCCACCTATTTAAAACAATCCCTATAAACATCCTATGAACATTAAATGCACAGCAGTACTTAGAAAACAACTTCAGAATCATGTGCAAAGCTATTTTTATATAAAAATCCTATAATATTTAAATGCACAGCAGTATTAAGAAAACAACCTCATAATGATATGTTGAGCCACTTGTTTAAAATAATCAATATTAAATGGACTACCTCAGATATAAATTTGGAGCCACTTGTTTAAAGCAATCACAGTTATTACTTTCTATATACTTAAGTACTTAATTTAACGCCAGACAACATGTCTCCTACCGCATATCATAAATCTCTCTTGTATCTTATATGTGACATAATTACGCAGTTTAAGACATTTCCTTCACTCTAACTAATTCTTCTTCTCGACTGTAACCTGTCACATTAATTTGTGGGTGAGTGCCACACAATGACACTCAGCATGAGTTGTGGTGGCATCACTTGCTGTTGTTTTAGTTTCCAAACCTCCAGTTAGTGGCCCCACAAACACTTGGTTGAAACGAACTCGGAATAACTCAATAATATTTCTAATACGTACTACGAGTATTTCGTCGGTGAAAGATAAAGAACCCAAAAATCGTCTATTGTGAACCAGAAACTTGCTACAAAAGTGATGTTAAAATATTTACTTATATTGAATATAGCCATAACGTGTTGTTATGGCTTTGGACAATTTCATATGAAGAAATATGCTCCACCCATTGATTCCAGTGAAGAGGATACCAATAGTGTTCTTAGTAAGGCTTATGCATCCGTCACACAACACATATGTAGCATCGTGTGGTGTCTCATCAAGGATTGTTTGTGGCTAATTTTCAGTGTGACTTTTGTGTTTTTTTTTTTTACAGGAACCTATCGTCGTTGCCTGTGGGAACAATCGAAATCATTGCCACGACGTTTGGTCTTGCTCAGCTTGTGCCAGAATCTATTTTGTGAAAACAATCATATTGTGCCGAGATCCAGGTCTATTTTTGTAGTCGAAAAGATGTCTAGACCCAACGAGTAGTAACAGTTCCATAACTTCATACATAAGTGCTGATGCATGATGGATGCATGTTTGCATGCTAAATGTGAAATGTAAACTGCACCAGATACTGGGGGAGTGAAATGTTTAAAACAGCACAAGCTAAGATAAGGTAAAAGTGTGTAAAATGTAAGGCAAAGGAATTTTTGAAAGAAAAATAAGATACATTTTTGCCCACAAACATTACAAGTTGTGATTGTTATTCAAGTACAGTTTATGGGACAATGCAGCTCAATTTTTTAGCATTCAGATTTGTGGTTGAATTCAAAGTGCCTATACGGCATTATAAGATAATCATTCTCTTTAAACTTCTTACAAACTAACATGATCTTGAGCTTGAATAACAATTATCATCAATGTTCTAAAAAACAGACAATTCAGCTAAATCACTTACCTTTAGCCAATGATCATCCAATACCAATTTGTGGATTTTCTAAACCGTTTCCGGCGTGGATACTTCAATTGCCCATGTTCGTCTTGACAGCTTGTACAGTTTAAATTCTGTCACAATATGTTATGGTTAGAAATAGGGAGCAGAATCCCTTAGAGTAGGGACATAGTCTTATTCTTCTTAGTTGGCAGAAGCAACAGTAATTCATCCATCAGTATTCGCACGTAAAAAAGAATTCCAATCTTTTGCGCTCCGTAGATAGTTCGTCACACCAAGTTCAGATAACAACTCTTTCATCTGGTCTGTCGAGTTTATGGCCAAAGACTTTTTGGGATACAGCATTTTCATTCATTCGTACAACGTGTCATCCAGCGCATTCGATCTATTTGAACGCGCTTGATTAATTCGATGTCTTTATATAGCTCATGCAGCGACGGTTTTATTTTTCTCTAGTAGACTTTCACAAAATTAGGTTCAGTATCTGCTGGAGTTGAATCTTTGTTCATCGAGAGAAAGCTTTGCCATTAAACAGCTTGCTTAGCACATAGTAGCAGTGGTTTGCGATCAATACTCCTCTCTTGATTTCCAGGCAGACCTTATCATTTTTGTTTACACCGGAGGAAAGGTATACAAAATTTTCTACAACTTTAAAGTTATAGTTGTCAACGATTGCGCAGCGTCCCAAGCGAGTAGACTTTTGGCTGGATGAAGCAAATAACCCACTTCTGCCAACTGCTATTCAATGCTGGAAAAGGTCGCTGTAACATCCCGCAGTCCAAAGATATCAATATCATTCACATACGCTAGCATGTGGTTCTGGAGTTGTCTATGGTCTTGCTTGAACTACCTACCCCACCACCCTACATGGGTACTTACTTAAACGACCCTATGGTAAGCAAACGCCGAACCACAGAGTATTAAAAAATGTATGCGCACGAAAGCGACAGAAAGAGTAAACGAAACGTGTTAAGTTATTTAACTTTTTTACATCTGGCCTTGGCATGATGGTTGAAATTTGCGAATATCATACGTAAGATGTAAGATTCAATTCCCCATTGCTACATCGATGTTGTCAAAAGCAATTTGACAGTATAGTTCACAGTTCACATGTCTAGTAAAAGTAAAAAAGTAGATGAATCTGTCAGTAAAGTAGAGTAAATAAGTAGATTTCGTAAAAAAAGAAAATTCTCCTTTACATTTCATTTATGGGTTGCTAAGGGAAATAGTGTTTTCTGGGTACTCATATCAACACCCCTAACATTGAATTTCTTAGGGTTTGTAAAGTAAGTACAGGTGGTACCCTAGTAAGTGGTGATTTCACCACCTACTAACTAGTGCCTAGTTTTAGAGGTATGTTAAAGAGTTCGTATGACAAACTATCTGAAGCCTTATCTTAACCCAGCCAGCTTGGTAGAAAATGGCTCCGGCAGATTTGTGTCTATATTCACTAAAGACTTCGAGACGGTCAGTGTCATTCTTCACATGGATACCAAACTCAGCCATGGAATCTCATTATTTTTATCATATCGGACTGTCGAATGCAGGTTTATAATCGGGGGAAACTAGAAAGAAAATTATTCTTTACATCTCATTCATGGGTTGTAAAGGGAAATTAAGTTTTTCTGGGTACACATATCACCACCCCTAGCATTGCATTTCTTAGGGTTTGTAAAGTAAGTACAGGTGGTCCCCTAGTAAGTAGTGATTTCACCACCTACGAAATAGTGCCCTTTTTTAGGGGGGATGTTAAAGAGATGACAGACTGTCAGAATCCTTGTCTGAAATGGCACCTGGTAGAAAATGGCTCGTACAGATATTTGTCTATATTGTTAGAAGACTTCGTATCGATTAGTGTCATGCCGAAAAGTAGTATCAGCTACGTGTGGATACCAAACTCAGCCATGGAATCTAATTATATCTGTCATATCAGATGGTAGGTGTCGATCTGCATTTCTTAGATCTTCTCCAGGATTTGTTGTAGTGTGAATTTCTGTTCGGTTGATTTACAAAGTCTTAAGCCACACTGATAATATCCCATCAGACCCATATAGGATGGACTTTAGTCCTTCACATAATTCACTAGACAGGACCTTGTATGCGATGTGTAAAAGTCTGATTCTTTCTTAAACACAGGATATAGAATAATCAGATTCCGATCATTGATGATGCATTCTTTTAAAAGCTCTACGTTGTCGATGATTGGCGTGATTTCGTCACTTTTACTGCATTCGGGAACCAGTTTCCCTTATATTTACAAAACACTCCGCGCGTCTGGGAATAGATTTCCATCTCTGTCTTTACAGGTGGGGATCCCTGTTTCAAATCCTTTACAATGCTCAATTGAATGGCTTTACCTTTAACCCTGTGCATTTTAATATCCAAGTCCTCTTTTTCCTCCATTGGCACCTTTTTGTGTTTCAAAAGGGATATTGTCTCTATTCTCGTGTCTCTCACCAGGTCTTACCATTGGCTGCAGTGCTGTCTTGAATGTGACATTCTTTCTCTCAGACTACATGCGACATTCTTCATCGTATGAGAACTTCTCTGAGCATGGTTTTTTCATACGAAACTTGTGTTGTTGCAGCAGTGATGATAGAATGCGGAATATGCTGTCAATTTGTGTCAGGTACATCAACATTAGTAGGCATTGGCTATATCGGTGGAACTCTTAATACTTACTAACTTAATTTCCCTTTACACCCCATCAATGAGGTATGTGATAGCTTTCCGCGTTATTGTCAATTAACAAGCATTCTATTTTATATTCACAAGAAACGACACCTACTTGTTTATCGACGAATGCAAACGTCACAGTTTGAGACACAACATCGAGAAGGCCGGCAATGAAAGAAAAATAAAGATGACTGGAGCCGGGAATCGAACCACGAATTTCCCGCATGGTAGTCGTGTGTTCTATCCACTATGCTACGGTCGGTCCCTGATAAAGTTGTTTTCAGTTCTGCGATATCTAGCTTCCTTTGCGTCATGTTAAGAGCATTTGTGGCACTTCTTAATGTCGTGCGTACTTTGCCTGCAACTAGGTGGTGTATATTTTTTATATTTCCGCTGTATATTTCCACTTCCCAGCACACGAAGGTCTAAAACGCAAGACACATGTCTTCCTTTTATTACCACGTGATCAATTTGATGTCTTGTCTATTAATCAGAGGATATTCAGGTTGCCTTGTCGATTGCTTTGTGTGGTAACGTGATTCTACTTGCTTTATGTTTCTAGGCAACGAATCCGTCTGAATCCGTTATCAGAGATGTTGCTGTGTTGACAGAATGTTTCGACTGCTAGGTCAAATGCATCTTCCTTGTTTATTTTAAAATCATCCAGAACTATTGATTTTCCTGGCCAGGGCAGCGGTCGTATACACTGGAGAGCGAAAAATTATACGCTCCACTGTATTTCAGTGCAGATGTACTTGAGGGGTTATAATCCAAAAACCGAATATGAGGAATGAAAGATAATCCAACAGCAACTAAATTGTATTTATATAAGTTTATCTTTTGTGCATTTCTTAATATATGGGGTGATCATAAAATTAATAGCAGTGGTTTTTGAATTACGAAATATAACTTTTTTAATTAAAACAAAAACCAAATGCAAAAAATATAAACTTAACTAAATACAATTTTGTTGTTGGACGTAAAAGGGTAGTTTTGAATTATCTTTCATTCCTCATATTCAATTTTTGGTTTATGATCCCTCGAGTACATCTGCACCAAAATACAGTGGATTGTATAATTTTTCACTCTCCAGTGTATTTCCTCCGGGAGCTCATATAATGCATATTTAGTGCCCTCATATCTGTAGTCTGTCGTGCCGTGTACACAAATGAATGTGATGTGAAAATATTAACAAATTTCTTTCTTCTATCTACCCTACTATCTCTAATATATGTGACCGACATGATGTTTAGAACACCCAAATTACCTGGTTTTCAGCCCTGTCCCAATTATCAACATATATTTATATTTCATATCTCATTCATGGGATGCAATAAAATACGTCTGTGTGTTGCCTATAAGCCTCAAAATAGTTTTTCCGCTTGTGATAAAACTTTACATAGAGAGTGTCTGAAATGTAAGGTACGTTTTGATCGTTTCAATATTAAATTGGAAAGGCTATAAAATATTTAATTTTTCATTGATTTTGTTTTTAATTCGATCTATTTGTAGTGAAAATTGATATTGTTTTTTAATCAAGCTCAAGATAAATTTTATTTGACAGAAGTTTTTAGCAAAATGGTAATCTAATAATGCCAGGCAGTCTGGATAGCTATTTCGGATTTAGCCACGGATCCTTATTAAAAAACTTGGTAAAACGTTTGTAAGAAAAATCATCAAGTTGTTATGCCTCAGATTCCTATAACATAAAGAGAATTCCTTCTTGAATACAAAGACTCGCAGAACTTCACAAGCATTTATATACGATAAATCATTGCTATTAACTTCTTTTGTTGTTTATGTTTGTAGAAAGCCGTCGGCTTTTAAAAACAACTATTATTTATTGTTGGTTTTATTAAAAATCTCGGTATGTCTGTGTGTTAGATACAGGTTTCCATATTTCTCATGTAATTATGATGCAACTTTACTATGTTCTTTCGTAGATAAGTAAGACGGTTTTAAGCATAGTACAGTTAAAGTGAAGGAACTGCAATATAATTCAACATCCTTTACAACTTATTGTATAGCCGTTTGTTAGATATTAGCTGCGAAACTGAAAAACCATTAATGATTTTCTATTAAGAGCCTATGTATGTCTGTATGTTCGTTATAGACTTCGAGATTTACTATTCAATTATGATGAAACTTCACTATAACGTTTTCTATAATTGTTACATGGTTATAAGCGTAGTACAATTAATGTAAAAAAAATGCAAAATCTATGTATGTCTGTATGTTTGATATAGGATTCTATATTTCTCATGCAATTATGATGAAACTTTACTATATTCTTTCGTATGTAAGTGAGACGGTTTTAAGCGTAGTACAATTAAAGTGTAGGAACTTCAATATAATTCAATATCCTTTACAACTTATTGTATAGCCGTTTGCTAGATATTAGCTGCAAAACTGTAAAACCAATACAATTAATGTAAAGAAATTGAAAAGTCTAGGTATGTCTGTATGTTCGATATAGGCAATGATATTTTACCTTTAATTATGATGAAACTTTACAATAGTAATTTGTACATATATGAGATAGTTTTACGCATAAAACAATGAAAGTGGGTAACCTGAAAAATCAATATCCTTTATAACCGTGTGTACGATTTGAACCGATTATCATAAAACTTTATTATTTTATTTTTTAAACATGTAGGACTGATTATATTTTCATATATTTAAATAAGGAATCTTAGTGGTGTCTAATTTTTGTATGAATTCCTGGACAACAAACAAAAGATTGTGTTATAGGAAGCACATCAAGACTTATACTTCAAATAAAATTTAAAACATAAAAATTTAATATATGTCTAACAGAAAATAACAATTTATACATATAAAATATATAAATTTCAAAAATTTCGCCTACAATTTTTACCTAACTTACAAAATTTTTAAGATATATATATTGATTTCAACGGCTGCTAGTTAGAGCAAAGCGTCGTAAAAAAAATTTTAATTATTGTCAGTAAAAAATACACTCAAGCTACTTTTGCCACATCATATATTAAATTTATTGTTAGTTAAAAATACACTCTTTTGTCATATTTTATTTTATATTTCTTTAAAGTAATTGAAAGCGAATACATTTATCCTAAGATATCACCCAACAAACAGTTTGGTGCAGTTTACAGCAAAAAATCGGTTGCAACCGATTTTCTTTTTCCTCTTACAATTTCAAGTTCAATACTAATCCATTTCCCTATACTGCATTTTCCTTGGTTCCTTATATTTTTTTCACAGCTGCTTGGACATTCTACCCGATCAATGTGAACAGGGCGACGAAGAAGAACTCATGTACAAACCCTATCCTGATTGCTGTCCCGTATACTGCAACCTCAAGCGTCGCATGCAACGTTTGAAGACTATGCACTTTCGTCATCGCCGGCTATTGAATATGCAACGTCAGCAGGCGCTGGGCGGCACAAATATGCTGCTCAATGAATATGGATTGGAGAGTTTGTAAAGTGACGCTTGTAAACAGCTATAAACTCCAAAATCATTATTAACAACAGAATATAATGTAAATTGTGAGATATATCAAATAAATTATTGTAAAATTTGTAGTTACATTTAATGTGTCCTTGAGTGTCCTTTCACGTATGCTGTTTTTTTTAATGTTCTTTCTCCTCCTTTGCAACGTTTATCGCTTTTCCAATAGACGAAACTTGATTGTTATTAAATGCGATTTTCATGAGATAGGATAGCGAGAGTATAAAGAAAATTGAAAGGTGTTTGTTGTTGTTGTTGTTGTCTGCAAACTCTTATGGTTGCACCAACAACACTTGACTTTACTGCACTTTACATGATTTCAGTTGATGTTGGTTGTAAGAGAAGAAAGATAACGTGGCAGGTTTAAAATTTAAGGGGGGTAAAAAAAGAAGAATTTTTCATAAGAATGATTTTATGATCTATTTATTAGTAAGAAATATTTTTATTTGTCTAGCTTTTTTTGTTATATCCTCCCTCAAAACTTAGTATGATCCCCGCTCCTATTTCTATAGCTTTTATTCCTTTTTAATATCACGGGTGGCTTCGTTTACACGCTCATCTTTTGATTGTTATTTAAATGGAAAACAAAAAGCTTAGTGTACTTTTTTTCTCCTCCGACTGCTTTGTAATGGAAGCTAAATAGTTTTAAAAACTGCACACTATACAAAGGATATAATGGCTAACAAATCGATTTAATTTGGTTAGTATTGGAAAATAAGTTTATTGCCAGCATTAAAATTGTGTTAGGGGGAAAAATATGTAGTAGAAACTTTAGCATTTAAAAGACAATGATATGTTTATTATTATAATGGGTTTTTTTTTCGTTACAGCATAGGGAAAAATTAAAAAATAAGGATTAGAAAAACTATCTCTGTTGGCCTAGACGCTTAAGAAACATTAATGTTATCAAAATTAAGCAGTTAGTTGCTTACACATTAATAGTATAGTCTAGTTATTTAAGTTGTTTAATTTAAGCAGTTTGTTGCTTACATCATAATAGTATAGTCTAGTTTAGTACAAATAATACACTATAGGTGGCGCATATTATAAAAAAATTGCTAAAAATCCACCTTGAGCAAAAAAATTCGTATGGCCAGTACACTATTAATGCAGCCAACTTGACAAAACGAATGACGCAGAAGTTCTAATTTAAGGGCTACTTTCACTTACAATTCTCAGAATTGAGTGCCGACAACTTGTATTGTACTGTGTAGTTTACATCTCCCCATGGAAAAAATAACAATTCCAATAATACATTTGTATACCCTTTTACTATATATCCACATATATCAATTGGAATTTTTATTTTGAAAAAATTATACATAATATATTACAATAAATTATTATCGCTGTGTTTGATTTTTTTGTACAGTTATTCTACCACACTAACAAAAGTTTTGTTTTTATATTTTCTTTTTTTGTTAAATAGTTTTAGTCAATCTCTTGACCTGTAACAGCAAAATTGGCTACGTAGAATTTTCACTTTTTGTCTTTCCACTCTCCTCCAGAGCATCTTTTTCTATATAGTACGAAGAGCCATCGGATTTCTTGCACTTATACACCAGTTTACAACATTCCGGATAGGGTTTCTCAGGATTGATGCGCTCGCCTCGATTACAGTTTTCAATCCAAAGTTTGCCGCAACTAAAAGGGGGAAATAAGAGAGGAAAGGAAAAAGTTAATGAGTAGCAATAGACATTTTTTTATGTACATAGATTCTAAAGTTTCAGAAAAGGTTACGAGGTATTTCAAATCCTTCCCACATCGTTAACAATGTCAATTGGATCAAAAGTTAAACTTAAACTAGTAAGGCGGTTATCTTCGGCTATGCCGAAGCTCAGATACCCTTCACCATTTGTATAAATGGTGGTAAAAATGGTTATTTGCACTACAACTATATTTTATTAAACTTTGTACCACAAAACAGGGGAGTTGGTGAGAAGTGGATGTTACTTTTAGCTTCACACATCCATTTTGTCAGTAAGTGAGTTGGAGCTTATTTTTATGAATTTTGTAACTCCCGAAAAATGGGAAGTTGTGTGGGATGTGGGAGTAGTTTAAAACCGATCATGCTTATCTTAGAACTTAACCTCTGCTTCATACCAAATTTCAGCCCGAAAGCTCATAAATTGTAGGGACATACAGACGGACACCCCCAAAAAGGGGAAGTTTGTATGGAAGGTGGGAGAAGTATTCGTCCGATATTGCTCATCTTACAACGTAAGCTCCTATTGTAGGATTAAAGCTTGCAAATAAAATTTCAGCCCAATATTTCCTAACCTACGGCTATAAACGCGGGGGCAGTTACGCGGACACCCCAAAAAAGGTAGTTTGATGGAAGGTGGGAGTAGTTTTTGACCAACATTGCTTATCTTAGAAAGTAGCCTCTGCTTAGATATTGAATCTTGCGTACAAAATGTCAGCTACATACCTCTTAAAATACAGCTGCAATCGCAGGGACAAACCCACAAAAGGGGGAGTTTGTATGGCAGGTGAGAGTAGTTTTTGACCAATCGGTCTCATTTTAATTCTCAACCTCCGCTTAGATCAGAAAAGCTTTCATACAATATTTCAGCTTGATTGCTCTTAAATTACTACTGTAATCGCGGGGACTGACATACAAACACCCCCAAAAAGAGGGATTTTGTATGGGAGGTGATAGTAGTTTTTGACCGATCGGTCTCATCTTACTACTCAACCTCCACTTGGTGTAGGCAAGATTGCATACAAAATTTCAGCTTGATTGCCCTTAAACTACAACTGTAATCGTAGAGATACCCCAAAAAGGGGGAGTTTGAATGGGAGGTGGGAGTAGATTTTGACCGATCGGGCTCATCTTAGAACTCAACATCGATTGAGAGCAGCAAAGCTTACGAACAATATTTCAGCTTGATTGCTCTTAAATTACTGCTGTAATCGCGGGGACTGACATACGGATACCCCAAAAAGAGGGATTTTGTATGGGAGGTGGGAGGAGTTTTTGACCGATCAGGCTCGTCTTACTACTCAACCTCCGCTTAGTGTAGGGAAGCTCACATACAAAATTCAGCTTGATTGCCCTTAAACTACAGCTGTAACCGCAGGGATAGACCCAAAAAAGGGGAGTTTGTATGGGAGGTGGGAGTAGTTTTTGACCGATCGGGCTCATCTTAGACTCAACCTCCGCCTAGTGTTGGGAAGCTTGTATACAAAATTTCAGCTTAATTGCCCATAAACTACAGCTGCAATCGTAGGGAGAGACACCAAAAAGGGGGAGTTTGTATGGGAGGTGGGAGCAGTTTTTGACCAATCGGTCTCATCTTACTACTCAGCCTTCGCTTAGTGCAGGGAAGCTTGCATACAAAATGTCAGCTTGATTGCCCTTAAACTACAGCTGTAACCGCAGGGATATACCCAAAAAAGGGGGAGTTTGTATGGGAGGTGGGAGCAGTTTTTGACCGATCGGGCTCATCTTAGACCTCAACCTCCGCCTAGTGTTGGGGAGCTTGCATACACAATTTCAGCTTGATTCCCCTTAAACTACGGCTGTAACCGCAGGGATAGACCCCAAAAAGGGGGAGTTTGTATGGGAGGTGGGAGTAGTTTTTGACCGATCGGGCTCATCTTAGAACTTAACCTCCGCTTTGATGATAGAAGCTTGCATTCCAAATTTCAGCTCGATATAACATAAACTGCGGCTGTAATCGCGGGGACAGACAGACGGACAGACGGTCATCCTTAAATCGACTCAGATTTCGATGCTGATCATTTATATATATATTGTTATACCTACCACGCCTCCTTACGGGCGTTACAAATGGAAGAACAAAATAAATATACCCTTCACTCCGTTCATGCGCATGGTGAAGGGTATAAAAAAACTTATTTCCTTTTTGCACCTAATGATGAATGAGCTATTGGAAAACATCCCAAATTTGCTTCAATTTTAGACTCGTTCAAACGGGTACAATTTGATGGCGAATCCGAACATAAGTTATTTGAAAAGGTCTTACCACATATGACGATTGACTCAACAGTTTAAAAGTTCTTGCGACAACATCAGGGGGCAGAAAGGATCAATGTATTATAGTTGACTGTGATATAGCTCAAAACCAGTTTACCAGCATTAGAGTCGCTTGTTCTAACTATTATGCCTTGGTTGGTCTTACTACACTGTGGCTAATATAGGAGCTGAGATTACTGCAATAACACAATTACTGTACGATAGGTGGCGTAAGTGTATTGTATAGATGTAATGTATTTAACACAACAACTGCCTGTAGCTACATTAAATACTACTTGCAACCAAGTAAAAAGATATTTTCTACACCATCACATGTTGACATGATGTTTAAAACACGCGACTAGCATGTGGCAGATCCATGGTACGATTCCCGACTCCAGTTATCTACATTTTTCTTTCATTGCTCAGTGCGAGGGTACTCGCATAGATGTGACCAAACACTCTGGACTATTACAATGCGAGTATTAACGCGAGGCTTTTTTTTACCACCTCCGCCACTCTATGGGTCTGTAGATCCCGCAATGTAACACCCCTTCCGAGCCCGAAGGCTACCACAACGATTAAGGTTTCAACTACAACTTACATGATGCTCCCACTATGGGTCAAACACCAAGTGATCAGGCGGGAAAATAAGATTCCTACGATACCGACAACACTCCGGTGGGAGCTGGGAGATTTGCCCCCAGAAAAATAACAGACTAGAACTTTAATACGATAGTTTCTATATTGCAAGGACGCAGTACCCTTGCTCGTGGATGGCGGATGAAATTCTAAGTCTCTTTCGTTCGATGTCGGTGAACCGCAGCCATGTATTTTAGGCAAGGACTGTCTGAACCCCCCATTAGATTTTATAGTTACTGATGAACAAGCCACGACCGGTATAACTTGCTTGTGGGTATCGTTTTCACCCACATTTCAAGATAAGTGCCTCTTGTGAGACAGTTTAATCGAAGTATATACACCCAGTTTTAACCCATTGCGTCTGATGCCCACAAAACGGGTAATAGCACTCTCCATTAGGATGAACAAGATTGTTGGATCAGCTGGACCCAACAGCCTTGCTCCTTAAAGCCTCACGAAAGGCTTCCTAATAAAAAAAGACTACCTAAGCCCTACCAATCTACAACTACCTCTCAACAGTCTTATTTCGAGGAAACGCTCTGGAACCAAACTCTGGTGGCCTAGATAACACACCTGGACTAGAGAGCATCACACTTACACTCCACAATCGCCTATTTTTGTATGTCTGGAACATAGACTTCAAACTGTGGCTCAAATGTGCCCGCTCAATTTACACGTATTGTGTTTCTCTCTTACTCAGTCCCCTTATGTTTCAGTACAAACTAAGTTTCTTTCAGGTTAGACTATCGCTCTCTTACTAATAAAAACTTAATTTCCCTTAACACACCATGAATGAGGTATGGGATAGCTTCTAGCGAACTTCACTGTTTGAGATGCTTTTTACTAGACATGCCGATTAACTCGACGCTTATACTGCGAAGTTGCTGTCGACAAAATCAAGGGGGCCGGCAATGAAAGAAAAATGTAGATGACTGGAGGTGGGAATCGAACCCGGGATCTCCCGCATGGTAGTCGTGTATTCTAACCACTATGCCACGGTCGGTCCCTATCTCTGGATCTCTAATAGCGCCTCATTTTATTTTTGACGTCTATGGTCTAGAAAGAACAATAGACTACGTGAAATTTTGATATATAAAGTGGGCGTGGCCCTACCCATAGAACCATATTATGGAAAACGTAATATTTGGAGAACTATTACACCATTTTGCTTGATATTTAGTAAGGATTGGTTTGAGATTAATATACATGTTCTAAGTAAAATGGGCGGGTCTAGATCAAGGGGTATGGCTCTGCCCATACGACCCATCAACAAACATGCAATATCTGGAGTACCATTTGTCTGAATGTCTTGAAATTAGGTGTCCATGCATTGAATAGCAATATGTGAGGTCAGGGCAAAAAATGGGCGGTTTTATATAAGTTGGTGTGAAACTTTCTGTCTTTCTTACTTTGTGGTCGTAGTTTAAAGGTATCGAGCTGAAATTTGGTACAAAAGCTTATATCCTCTAAGCAGAGGTTAGCTACTAAGATGAGCAATATCGGACAGAAACTACTCCATCCCTTAAGCGGAAAGTTCTAAGATAAACAACATCAGACGAAACTACTCCCTCTCCCCTTTTGGTGGTGTACCATGTTGAAATTGGATATGCCATCTTCTATTTTCTAAGTGAAATTTAAGTTCAGAGATGAGCAATATCGAAGAGGAACTTCTACCACCTCCCATATTAACACCCCTTTTTGGGGAGTCCGTCTGTCTGACTCCGCGGTTACAGCCATAGTTTAAAATATATCGAGCTGAAATTGGGTATACAAGCTTTTATCCCTTTAGCGGAGGTTAAGTTCTATGATGAGTAATATCGGATAAAAACTGCTCTTTCCTCCCATACAAACAACCCTTTTTGGGGTGTCCGTCTGTCTGACCCCGCGATTACAGCCATAGTTTAAGAGATATCATGCTGAAATTGGGTATACAATCTTCTATCCCTTAAGCGGAGGTTAAGTTGTATGGTGAGCAATATCGGACAGAAACTACTCCCACCCTCCGTACCAACATCCCTTTTTGACGGTGTCCGTTTGTCTGTCCCCGGGATAACAGCATAATAACAGATACCCAAGACGAAGATTGAAACTAATGCGACGGACATTTGAGCGATGTTACATAACACATATAATGGTATACATGAACCAATCAAATAACATTTTTTTGTTTTAACTCACTCATAGCTTATTCTATTCGATTGCGACATCGACCCATCCTTATTGAAAAACCCTTTAAATTTCTTTGGTCTGCGGTGTTGGAGAGAGCAACTTCTTAATTGTATCGAAGTGTCTAGTAAAAAACATTATCAGTAGGTAGACCCTATGTAATTTTACATAGACTTGGTCACATGATTTAAAACACAAAATCATAACGAATGCCCCCCTCTTCCAACAAGTTTGGACATCAGTCATATTATAATAATACGGCCACATCATTTTAGTTACAGTAACCCTGCCACCTTTTCGCAATACAAATCCGTTATTTTCTTTTCTTCTCCCATTATTATTTACACTCATTTGTTTTATGTTTTGAAAAATGCAAAATACAGTTTAAAATTGTTTTGTTTTTTTACAACTTTGTTTTTTTTTCTTGTTTGCTGATAAGAGTTGAACTTAATTTCGCTGAATTGCGCTGTATACAAAGCCTCATCTGCACTCTTGTGTGTGTGTGTGTTTGTGTGTGGTGGCATCTACCATGCCATGCATGCATACATTTCACGTTTGTGTGTGTCCGTCTCTGTTCACTTGGGAGTCCCATTTGTAGGCCCACAAAAAAAAATCTCATTGCACAAATTGTGCAAGAAGAAAAAATGCGATTATATTCGTAATTTATTTGTGCTAATTTTAAAACTAAATGCCACAAAAGCCGAGCTAGAGATAATTGAAATGGGATTACGAACAATTGGAAATGCAATGGATTTTAGAAACAATTTGTTTTGAATTTTTTTGTTGTTGCTGCGCTTATGAACTAAACAAATTGACACTGAATATAGATTGTGGCAGAAAGAAGAAAAAATAAAACCGAAGCGATAACTTTGTCATTATAAATATAAAATAAAAACAAAAATTTGTTAATATTTGATGCGACTTAAAACTATAGTAGATTGGAAAGGAGATTTTTATACGTATGAAATGAATCATTTGATGATGAAACACATCTTAATGCTGATAAGATTGTTGTGTCTGCTGACAAAGTCATAATAATTTTGACAACATTTTCAGCAATACCTATGTACATAAGAGATTTGAGTAATTATGGGTCAGAAGTAAATAACTTTGCATTGTATCCACTGTAGGTATAGAAAATCAGGATATGTCTAAATGTCATAAACGACTCCTCAGAGCACTTTCATATTTTCCATATATACTAGTCTGTGTGTTGAGAGAAATCTTCTGTATAGTGAATAGGATTGAAATGAAATGTAAAAAGGAATTCATCTATATGATTGGCATTGTTTCTACAAAGACACTATTTATATACAAGGGTCGAGGGTGATCGATAATGTTATCCAAACAAACATCCATATTTTACTATACATTAAAGAATTACTAAAAAAAAAACCATTAAGTTTTCACAGTATCCACTAAAGGATTAGCTGGGTAGGATTTCGTACTACTTTTTTTCAAGACCCTACTATATACCTACTTTGAAGCCACCTATCGTATGTATATTAATTGAACTTTTTTAAAAACATTTTCCAAAATTCTACATTAACGCCACCTACCATGCAATAATTGAGCTACTTCAAAAACCTTATTTTATCCAAAAAAAAACAATAATTTTCAACAGCTACCGTTTAAACGCTGAAATACTGAGAAAGCCTTTATGGAATAGTTGAACAAGTTTTTTTTTTATATTAAATGCAAGAAAAATGTTAAGAAATGTAGTGATATTACTTGATACTACTACGTACAATACATCTAAGTATATAGGCACGAAACCAGTACTTATATTTATGTCTTTTATTTTTACAAACAACATTCTCAAAAAAAAAATTTTAATTTCCTATTATAAAAATATTTATAACCAAGCAGATATTCATAGCCTTAGATTCTCTTCCCTAGCTCACTTCCTTAAATCTCTTTTTCCTTTAGTTTAATTTTTGTCTCTACTACTTACCCCTCCACCAACACGGAACCTTCTTCACTACATGTCAATCGCTGACAGGGCACTGGACCAGTATGTTCACCCACTTCAAGTTTATCACCCCGGTACATACATTTGCCATCTTCGCCTGAGTTTTCGCAATTTTCCAGTAGTTTTCCAAAACATCACATAATTGATAAACGAAAAACAAACAACAAGACAACAAATACGTTTAGAAATCATTCCACCATTCTCATCATCAACAACTTCGATTGTTCTAGAACACATTAAAAGAGGCGACGACGGCCATGAATTTTGTAGCTGTGCACTACCTGGTGGTATTAACATCTGATATGCTTCCGCCTTATTTACAACATTCAACAGACAACATGTGGCGAACGTGATCACTATGATGCTGAGACACATGAAATTATGTTTTTCCGCTGACATTTTTCCGATCGTTGTGCGAGTGCTTAAGGAGTACGAGTGTTTTCACAGTGAATTTTCAAACTAAACTGAAATTATAACAACAACTGATAGCCGGCGTTCGCTGTGTATTGTGAGAGAGATGAGACAGCAAGACAGGGTGGCCAAGTGACACAAAGTATGTGAAGCTAACAGTAAAAGAGAGAAGATATGCAGGAATAATAAACTTAATAAGATTATGGAAATTTTAAACAAGAAGTTGTTAAATAGTGTATATAAATGCTGAGAACTGACTATAAACTGCAAATACGGTAAAGATCACGAACTGTGAGAGAAACATCGTCTTGCAGTGTATGAGAATAACTTCTATATCGTTTAGACGATAGTAAAGAAATTTTTTCAGGTTATTGCCCACATGATTATAATGGTTTTTAAAGTATTTCTATGAATGTAGTATAAATAGGTCCGGCCGTCGTATGATGGTTAGATCACATAAATATTATGCAGTCTTTTATCGATAACCCTCTCGATGTTATCAACAGAACCTTTGCAGTATAGTGGCGACTCAATCGGTATGTCTAGTAAAAGAATTATCAAACAGCTGACGTTTGCATTCGTCCTTAAACTTTAGGTGCCGTTATGTGAGAAAGAAAGAATGCGAGAAGATATACCTCATTCATGGATTGCAAAGAGAAATAAAGTTTTTTATGTGTATTAGGTGATAGCTCTGATGATTCTTACTTCTCCACTTGTTTTGGTTATAGCAACCGAGTTGGTATCCAGATTGTTTGCTTGACGTAGGACTGTTGTGAGATAGTCAATAGGTGGGTCTGCCTTTCTTAAGCAGTCTTTTCGGATGACTAAAATGTACAAGGCGTTTGGAATGATGCGACAGACGTTAGACGGTTTCTACTGCCTGTTACAGGTGCACCTCTTGCTGGATGGCAGGGGGTAGTTTTATTACGAGGCCTTTTCAGAGGTCCTTTTGCGGCACGCACATGCTAAATCTCGTGTTTGTGCCTTTTTCATTAGTATTTTATTGATCGTGCAGTGTTTCAGACAGGCCTATCCTAAAATAAAAAGTAGACGTACACCTTCGTCGAGCGGAAGGGGTTTGGGATTTCCCCCGACTCCCACCGGTGAAGGTACTCCATTATCCTTGCAATGTTATAGCGATCGTTTCACCTGCTTAGGATATGAATATGAAAGAATTGGTACACTCGTGCATTTTAAAGTTCTAGTCGGTACTTTTTTGCAAAAGACAGCCAATCCTGTGTAGTATTGTTACTTACATCATAATTTGGAACCTGCACAGATCTGAGTTTCCTAACTGATCGGTTGTTGTAGGAAATCGCTGAGTACTACTGGGCGTGTTAAGATAGGACTAACCTATGACAGGACTAACCTAAGCCGACAGTTGCGTCAGCTTGTCGCTAAACTTGGCGACTCCTAATTTTTTTTTTTTGGTATTTAACTACTTTATTTCAAAGAAGCAAAGCAGTTCGACAAACCGGTTAATTTCTCTTCAGCCATTGTTGTAGTTGGAAAACTTCGTTTGTTGCTAGAAGTTGCGTGAGCGAAAGTTTCCTAGAGAGACTTGACTATTGTACTTAGTGTTTCTTAGCACACCGTGGGTATGGCGGTCAGCAGCGCAAAGGTTGTTTCTAACACATTACGGTGTTCAGTGCAAACATAAAACAGGCAACTACTTCATAATTCTTATTTGGTTCATGTCACCTATTGTATAAGGAGACATCGTTTTTTTTTCAAGACAAAGTTTATTGCCAAGTCAAGGAATGTTAGCTGATCTCCATGATCCTTTGGGATTGTACGAATAAAAGTACATTGACCGCTAATAAAAGTACATTTTTTTACATCAAAAGTACTTTGCGTATTGGAATCCATTCTTTTAATATTTACTTTTCTTTTTTAATTCAAAACAATAATTTTATTTACTGATGAAACTTCAAAAATGTTACCACGAAATATTGACAAAATGACTGACAACATCTGCCCGCTAATAGAAACATAGAATTTCATCTACATATTCATATCTGTTGCGCAGAGTATTTCCCGTGCGCAAATTGCATCTCTCTGATGATAATAAAACGTTTTTGACACGCCCGATTTACCTATTGATCAAATTTGAACCTGAAATGCCGAGTAAATTTTATCTCTTTAAGACTAAAATACAGTTTTGACTCGCCCCATCCGCCTACTTATCCAAAATAAAAATTTCGTCTGCATATTCATATTTTTATTGTTGAGTTTTATCTTTGTATCAATTTTTATCTCGTTAAGACTAAAACACAGTTTTGCCACGCCCATTGATCCAAAATTTCGTCTGCATATTCATATTTGGGTTGCCCAGTAATATCTGTATATCAATTGTTATCTCTCTAGGGCTAAATCACAGTTCTGCCACGCCCATTCCGCCCATTAAACCAAAATTTTAATTTCGTCTGCATATTCATTTTGTGATGCACAGTACTATCTGGGTATCGATTTGTATCTCTCTAGGGCTAAAATACAGTTTGGCCACGCCCGCTCCACCCACAAATCCAAAATTTAAAATTCGTCTGAATATTCGTATTTATGTTGCCCGTATATCAATTTTTATCTCTATAGGACTAAAATACAGCTTTGCCACGTCCACTCCGCCCACTAAACCAAAATTTAAGCTTCGTCTGCATATTCATATTTGGGTTGCCCAATACTATCTGGGTATCGAATTTTTTCTCTTGGGCTAATATACAGTAAAAACATAATATACAGTAAAAAGAAGGAGGCGTGGATTTTCCACCACTGTTTTAAAATTAAAATTTCGTCTACACATTAATATTTGTATTGTCTAGTACTATGTGGGTATCGAATTTTATCTCTCTAAGGCTAAAATACAGTTTCGCCACGCCTCCTCCGCCCACTGATCCAAAACTAAAATTTCGTTTGCTTAATCATTATTATGTAGCCAAGTACCATCTGTGTACCAATTTTTTTTCTATCTACGGTAAAAATACAGTTTTACCACGCCTCCTTCTCCCTTCCCTATATTACATACAAATGTATGAAAATAATAGAAGTTTCTACATTCACGTACCTGTGTTTGAACAGCGTTCGATCAAATGGCATAATTCTTTGGGACAATATAACGAAGTTTCTGTTTATGATCTCTGCCATTCTATGCATCTTTGCTTAACAAACCGAAGAAATAATCATTTTTTGACCAATCACGGAAAAATCGGTAATATCGTTTCCCGGGAAATTAGGACCACTAATAAGGATATATTTATTAACCGCATTAAAATAGCAATTACTGACTCTAATGTGTATCTCTTTCAATTTACATTTATAGTATAGCCAAATAACTATTGGTTCCCCCTTGTTTGGTTCACCATTAAGTCCCACTGTCCTAAGATCATTTAATGATAATAATTCCAATGAGCATCACCTGACCTATAGCATTTGAAGATTTAAATCGATGGAGATAAGAAAGTTTTTTTTGTTACTTTGTTGTTGTTGTGTATTTTAGTTGTGTTTTGTTTACTATACAGGCATAATTGCTTCGTTCGCCATAACTTAGGTGCGTATGTGTGTATTCGTTTATAAACAAAAATGTATTTATATATATCACAAATGCGTAAGGCTATTTTTGTTTTCTTTTCTATTTTCATACTCAGTTCTCTCTACAAATTTAGCATCATACCAAGCTAAGGCTACCCTATTGATAACATAGAGTAATTTATTGACCCCCACCCCTTAAGATAAAGGCTGATCTGTCTTGTCCCCTTCCTTGTGAATTGAAAATAGTTTTTGTAGCATTAAAACATAAATAGTTTGCTGTTTGTTTGTTTTGCTCTCTTTTTCTATTTACAAAATAATGAAATTTAAATTTTATAAATTTGTCGTTTTTGCTAAGAGATGAGGCACTTGGGCGCCAAAAGTCGGCCACAACAAATTGATATAATTAACCATAATGAGATGTTTTTATTGAAATGAATTGCAAGTACAAGTACTAATTGTATCGCTGGAATGTTATTTGGGATAGGTCAATTGTAAGAGTATATGTTGGCATAGAGAAAAACGTAGTACAATTCAAAGAGCGGTAGTTTTGTTAGGGAATAAACCTTTGAGGACTGATACTTTTCTTTACGAATTAAAATTTTTTTCTAAAAAAAAGTTATAACGACTTTAAGGAGGGTTTGGTTTTTAAATACTCTGTTGGCTCTTAATAGGAATTGTTATATTTTGTATAGATTCTCTATTATGAAGATTCATACTTTTACTATATAGTTAGTAACTATACTAAAATTCTATACTTTATAGTTAGTACGTACTAAAAACTTTATATTTTTATTATAAGTTCCATTGAATTGCACTGTACTTGGATTAATTGTTTTTGTAGTTGATCTGAAATTTGAATTATGTTGCTAAGACTCCATTAAATAAGATAAAATTTAGTTTACAAGAATTTAACTGTTCTATTAACTTAATTAAGTTCTGAATACATAATTATGGTTTTTAAGTCATGTTGCACTCCATTTAGGTATCGAACATTTTTGATAAAATACTTGTATTATTACTTTTCTCTTAACTTAGATATGTGCAGCTTACTAACTCGTACAACTTCGTTTTTTTTTATCGTATAATTATTTTCATTTTATTCTACAAATTACACATCTCTTCTTCCATTGAAAACATAAGTCTTCTATTACTATACTTAATGCAGTATATCAAGTTGAATGACATTTACTGCTACCGTTTGCCAACAACAACCGGTAGTTTACAACACAAAATTACTGCTTACTAACAAACAAGAACAACGCGCATGCGTACCACATATTTCTCAATACCACAATCTATCTTGTAAGCTCTTCCAAGCTCTTTCTTTCTCCCCAAACTCTCTTGTAAACCGTTTGACCCACTTTGTGCATAAGAACACATTTCTCTTAGACTGTTTGCCAGTGAAATTCAAGCTAAAGGCCACTATTCAAAAACATAAGTCTTCAGTTGTACCAAGGCCGGCTTAAGCTAAAGTTCGTTATAACGGTTGATAGTTTGTTGTTAAGCGATCTTACAAGTGGACGATAGTAAAAGTGAATTTGTTGTTTCTTGTACCTTGCGGTCGTGATTCATTAAGTGCTTCGGGTGTTATTTTGTTTTGTTTTTTTTAAGGTATAAACAAAATTATTAATGCAAAATGCGTTGCCGCCACCAGTCACCAGCACCATATTTCTTTAAACAATAAACAAGAAGTGAAATTGAGATAATGAACTCAAGCACCTTTTTGAAAAAACAACAACAACTAACTAAACATATATATAAACAAATAAAAAGTGGTTCAGTATAATAAGAAACACACAGAGAAATGTGAAATGGGAAATTTTAACAAAATTATTGATCACTAAAATTGTGTTAATTGAGAAGATCTATTAAAATGAAAGGGAGTATGGAAATTAGATAAGTGATGCGAAAATGAAATGGTATCAATTGCATAAAAATATAAAATAAAAATTAAGCGAACGCAATCAGACAAAGATAACAAAACAACGTCCAAATTTAATGTAGAATATGGGTAGTCGTGAAAATTCTTATTCATATGAAAACATTTTCTTTCAGAGTGTAGAAACTTCCATCTTAGTTAATCTATACTTCTATTCTAATATTATAAAAAGAAGATGTCTGTGAGTTTGTTAGTTTGGATGTAAGGGGTAATATTCTTAACCACCCATGCGATCTTAAAAAGATTTTTCATCAGTAGAATGCTACGTTATATCTGAGTGATATAGACTATAAATACGGGTGGTGCTACTCGAGCCGGGAGTCTCATTACATTTTGCGCAAATTCCTTCATCACATTATCTTGGGCAGCTTTTCAAATTATGCATTGGCAATAAGCGTAACGTGTGTTTTTCATAAAAAACTAAATAGATTTTTTTGTTATATTCAAAATAAATCTAAGTCTGTGTGTTTCCTATAAACTCTTTTGCTGTTTATTCGTTTACAAAGTTACTTTCTAAAAATATAAACCTAACCTTATAGGGATAGTTTCTTTATTAGTTCAATAAGTATACTATAGATGGCGTCAGTAAAGAACCTCAGAGAAGAACTTATGTGTTAAGTTGCTGACTGTTATGGAAGTTCAAAATTCACCGATTTACTAAAATGTTCTCGTCTTAAAAACTCAAAGTGGAAAGTAGATGTATTCTAAAAGAAAGTGAGACTGCTTAAATTTTAGTAAACTAATCTGTGTTGTGTGTGTAAAGTTGCAACTACAAAGAAAGCTCAAATACTCTTAGATTTTTTAAAACCATTTTCGTACTCGTCTTATATTCAAAATAAATCTACGTCTGTGTGTTCGGAATGGAAATGGAAGTGAGCCTGTTTAAATTCAAGTTTAGAATCCTAAATCTGTGTTGTGATTGTAACATTTCGAACTGCAAGAGAGGTTTACAAAGCTAAAGATTCTTTAAACCGTCCTCGTGCAGTAAATACCATGTATTTCAAGGAAAAGTTAGTGCTTCATACACAGTATAACGCGTCTCTTTCATATATTCAAAAATTAATCAGTGGCTGTGTGTTCCTTATAAACTCCCATATTGACCATCCGATTACAAAGAAACTATTGCGAATTCACTTGAAACTTTCGGTAATAATTTCGAAATTAGTGTGTTATACGTATGATAGGTGGCTTCCGGGTAGATCCTCGAGTGGTACTCCCCAAGAATTTCGAGCGAAATTGAGCGCTAAAAAGATATAAATACAATTTTCTTTGTTATATTTAAATTCAATCTGTGTCTGTGTGATTCTTAAAATCTCCTTTGCTTCTCATTCGATTACAAAGATACTTACTGTAAAATATTGTCTAGCTATTAGATATAGTTTCTAAATTAGTTCAATAAGTACACTATAGAGGGCGTCAGAGAAGAACTTAATATTGAAATGTGTAAAGTAATAACCGTAAGGGAAGTTTAAAAGTCATCGATTAGTTAAAATGGCCTCGTCTAGGAAACTCAAAGTGAAAATAAAAGTATTCTAAACGAAAATGAGACTGGTTAGTTTCAGTTTTTAATACGAAAACTAATCTGTATTGTGATTACAAAGTTGCTAACCGCAGGGTAATTTCAAAAAGCCACAGATTCTTTAAACCGTCCTCTTGCAATAGATCCTCAATATTTCCAGGGAAAAATTAATTAATAATTAGTATATAATGTTTACGATAGGTGTCGTCCGAGTAGATCCTCGATTAGTACACACTAAGTATTTCCAACAATAATGAGCGCTTAAAAGAACTTAATAGACCTTTTGATTTATATTCGAAATGAAAATGTGACTGTGTGCTTTTTATAATCTTCCGTATTGCCCATGTGATTAGGAGAAAACTTCAACAAACTATTGTAAACCTTTTAGTGAAAGTTTCTAAATTATTTCAAAAAGCATACTATGATGGCACCAGGGTGTAATTTTGACGGAACATGTGTTAAGAAAAGTTCAATAACTCAGAAACACAATTACCGTAGTAAACGAGGCAAGAAAATAATAATAATAATAAAAAACTTTGGCAAATTACGTTGTACCATTTGGTAATAGTTACGAAATTAGCATATAATAACCGCCACCCAAAGTGTTTCCAGCGAAAATACGATTAATAGATTAAAATAGACTTTTCTATGTTATATTCAAAATTAATGTGTATCTGTGTGTTTCTTATAATCTCCATCATTGTTAATGCAATTAAAAGGAAAAGTTAATAAATTATTGTAAAACTTTTGATGAAAGTTTCTAAATAAGTTCAAAAAGTATACTATAGGTGGTATTGGAGTAGAGAGCATTAATATAATATGTATAAAGTAGCTGACTACAAGAGAAGTTCAATAAATCAAAACTGTATTTAAACACTCCGGAAAGTATACCCAAGGATTCTAAATGAGTCTTGGACCTTTGGAGGACCTGAGTAAATTTCCTTCTTTAATACAAAAAACAATCTATGTCTGTTTGTTCCTTCTAATACCTTATATTTTACACTCGATTACAAATAAACTTAAAAAAATGATTTTGATCCTTAAAGTGATTGTTCCTAATTAGACCAATAAGTAGATGGCGCCAGGGTAAAACTTCAAAGTGAGATGTGTAAATTTGAAGATCAAAAGCACGGTTTCATTTAGGATTCCAAGCTGTAGTCAGCTCTAAATGCAACAATATAGGCTTTTTTATATTAAGTTCAAAACGAATCTATGGCAGTGTGTTTCTTATAAAAGGCTTGTTATTGTAACAAATTAATGTAAACCCTTAAGTGAAAGTTAATAAATTAGTTCAATAATTACACTATAGATGACACCCGAGTAGAACATAAGAGGGATAAGTGTAAAGGTGCTGGCTGCTAGGGAAATTAAAAATTCACGGATTCCTTAATCGTTCCTCGTGTTGCAGACTCACATCTCATTATCTAAAAGTGACAAATAAATGTCCACACATTTCCTTCAAAACATTCAAATTTTGTCTTAACAAACCCCAATCACCTGCAAAATATGTTCAAAACCACAAAACTTTACTTGTTTACGTTTCTACAACTGCTGCCTTTAACCCTTGTTTGATACCTAAGATTTTGCACATACGCTTCCTTTCACCCACCGAGTGATGTTGCATTCTCGTTTGCCAAAAGTGCCAAATAAATGTCTACACATTTCCTTCAAACACCACAAGTAAATTCCGAAACCAATAACAGATCTTCGAACATGAAGTTGTAACATATAACCTCCCTGCCGTCATCGTCCTCCTGCTCCTCCTCCTCCATTGTTGTGAATGTCGTCGTATGAGCTGTTGCATAGCCTGGCCTGCATCCTTCCTGTGCTGACTTTTAATCGTTTGTCATTCTATGCCATGATGCATGAATGCATCAAAGACTTTCGTATTGAATACACACGGCTGCAATGCAATATTTCATCCTTAGACTGAAATCAATCAGTATTGATGAAGACAACTTGTAAACCGGAAGACAATAAGAGGAAAAAACGACCTCAAAAGGATATGATAAACATGTCACTTCCGTTATAGTGGCTGCACTGGTTAGCAGCAGATTTTGCCTAGACAATAATAAAAGCAAGTAGAGTAAATGTGAAGATAATCGAATAAGCAGAAGACTTTAGAGAAGTTTTAATTAAATATATTTAAGTTTACATTAAAGTAAATGAACATAAGGACAACACATGCATACATACATACATAAAATAAATAAATCGTTTAATATCAAATTAATTTAGTTGAAATGTAATGAGTTTATATAATTTGCACTAAATTGTATCACAAATGAGGAACATGAGTATTTTGCAGTAGAAAAGGCATCTTTTTGAATAGAAAGTTATGTAACGCTACCACTTTTTCTGTATTGTAAAGAAAATACAGAAACAGTGGGATTTTGATAAACAATAGCTGTTCTAAAATTCATCATAATCCTATGGATAGTTTTGCGGAGTATGTACAACATACAGACATACATTTGGAAGCGACGTAGATTAGCAATCCGAAGGTGCGGGGTTCGATTCCCGACAAATCAACATCGATGAAAAATTACTTTTCTAATACTTTCCAGTTCTCCAGCCAACAAAACTCATCCTAGATGCCTCCACTACAAACATCCAGATTGCACAAGGACTAAAGAATATGATTTACCATCATCGCAAAATAATTCAACAAAACAAGCTGGCGCCATCTTTGAAGGAATTTGGCGGTTAAAACTTATGACAACACCTAACAATCCCTTGAAACAAACCTTTTATCTACAAAGGCACGAAACAGAGTTGCTTAAAATGATCGTATGATAATCGGATTACATGCCCGATCGAATCGTTATAAAGAATTATCACCCCAGCTACTTCCGCTTTTGCCAAACAAAAGAGCCTAAAACGTGACAAATTCCCCAATACGATACTTACTAACTTCAAATTGATACTATATTATTCTGGCATGTAACTTGACAAAACGAATTATGCAGAACTTCTTCTTTTCGGGGCTACTTTCACGTGCAGCTCTCAGAATTGAGTTGCAAAATCATGTGTTGTACTGTGTAATTTAATCACCATATAAACCAATTTTTTAGCATTGATATGGCTTTGTGATTTTTCCAGTTCTTGTCTATCTTTTCCCCAAATATCAGCTTACATTTCCATCAATCGATAACCTCTGCTATTTATCAGCTTCTCCTACAAACCTCGCCCTTGTTATCCTTCTCCTGTTACTATCCCATTCTTGTTGTAAAGTTTTATTCAAATTTTACCTTTACAAAATCCAATCACCTGGAAAATATGTTAAAAACCACAAAACTTTACTCCCCTATTTGGAAAATATTCAAAAAGTTTTAGCATAAAGCTTTGTGATAATCTGTTTTTAAATCCCTTTTTGCCTTTTCTTCCTCTTCTTCCAGCCATAGATGGTGTAAATCGTAAGGATGTATGTAACACATGGATTGCATTTGGTCATTTTGGCTGTATTACTGCCAATGGCACAAAATTATGATGTGCCATTATGGAAGCAAAGGGTAAGTTTCAATACAATACGATACAATACACAGGACATACACTTTATCCTCCCATACATACGTACATACATACGCCTTCAGCTCAATGGCTAGTATCGTTGATACCCATAGCTGTGTTAGGCCCAACTGCACAAACACAATAGAACTGTACAGCATTCAAACGCCCAATTTATAGTCTCGTTTCTCTTTTTCTCTGTCTTTCGGCGTTTACTTCTTTCGATAGGCTTGTGAAAAGGCTCAAATACAAAAAGCCAATTCTCATTACATATGCGATGATAAGGGCGATGTTAAATGCCTACCAGGCTGGCAAGGAGATTTATGTCAAGTGCCCATGTGTCGAAGGGGCTGTGATCCCATGAACGGTAAGTGAAAACAACACAACTGGAACTGGAACTGGCCAACACCATTCCGCAAATGAAAGCATTCATTTGGGAGCAAAACAATTCTGTACCAGGGAATGAAACAAAAAACACTCAATTAAATGACTGCGAGTAGTTTGCATAAACTCTGGTCTATTTAGATTTGATAAACATTTGCAAAGCAGAGAGGGTAAAGAATGAAAACATTGAAGATTTGGCGCACAAACAATGAATAGTTTATAAAGAAAAGTTTCTTTACTAAAGTGGCTTTAGTAAACTTGTCTTTATTAAAAATGTCCTTTTGAAAATTAATAAAAGCAATATATCTAGATAAAAATCAATACTATGACAGTTTCCTATACAACATTTTCTCATAGAAAGATTTCTATGAGAAAATTGTCTTAACATAAACTTTTTTCAATAAAAAGTGCCTTCTCAGAAACTTTCCTTTAAAAAAATTTTACTTTATAGAAACTTTCCTGCCGA
Source organism: Muscina levida (assembly GCA_964034835.1). NCBI lineage: Eukaryota > Metazoa > Arthropoda > Insecta > Diptera > Muscidae > Muscina > Muscina levida. The sequence goes on from OZ035882.1 coordinate 150,304,281, forward strand.
ACACCTTTTTTTGATAAATGAATACATTCTTTGACCACCTCTGACTACCTAAGGCCTCTATAAGAAAATCGTCTTAGCAAAAACATTATTCTACAAAAATAGCCTTTTCAGAAACTTCCCTATAAACAAATGTTACTTCAAAGAAACTTTTCTGCCAAACAACTTTGTTGTTCAATGAATGCATTCTTTTGCCATCTCTGACTTCCTTTAACCTCACCTCTCCTTTTTTGTAGAGAATGCCTTTAACTTTGTGTTTTGTTTTATATTCTTATATCTAGGCTATTGTCAACGACCGGGCGAGTGTCGTTGTCGCATTGGCTACACTGGCGAATTGTGTGACAAATGCATTCCTTTGCCCGGATGTCAGCATGGGGACTGCACCAAACCCTTTGAGTGTCTGTGTCGACCAGGCTGGGGTGGTCTATTTTGCACTGAGCGTATGTATTGTCTTAAGTTATTAGGAAATTCTAAAAGGATTATGTCGATCATAAGCAGATAATTTTCAAGTATATGAATATGAAATTTTGAATTTTAGCTACCTGTCGCAAGGGTTGCCATAATACACGAGGTTATTGTGAGGCTCCAGGAGAGTGTCGTTGCCGCCTAGGCTGGTCTGGTCGAAATTGTACGGATTGTTCAGTATTGCCGGGCTGCCAACATGGCACTTGCAATAAACCTTTAGAATGTCATTGTAAGCCGGGTTATACGGGTCTGCTATGTCAGACGGGTAAGTTTGAGTGACTTGAATATGTATAGAGATATGAAAGATAATATGTTCAATATAAATTTTAGCGATTTGCAATGCGGATTGTCACAAGCAGCATGGTTATTGTAGGAAACCTGGAGAGTGTCGGTAAGTTGAGGGTAAAATATTAATTTGAAAATAAAAATTAAGGTTGTAATCTCGGCGACTGACAGACGGACAGTCCCAAAAAGGGGGAGTTTTTATGAGAGGTGAAAGTAGTTTTTGTCGATATGGTTCATCTCAGAACATTACCCCTGTATATCAGATAGAAGCTTGTATACCAAATGTCACCTCGAAAGCTCCTTAACTTCGGCTGCAATCTCGAGGACATACAGACGGACACCCTAAAAAAGGGGGAGTTTGTATGGGAGGTGGAAGTAGTTTTTGTCCGACCTTCTTCTTCATAGATCTCAATTTTCATTAGATGAAAGAAGCTTGCCTACAAAATTTCAGCAATCGCAGGTACAGTCCCCACAAGGGAGGAGTTTGAATGAGGTGGGAGTTGTTTTTACCGATGTTGCTCATCTTAAAACTTAACATCCGCTTTGGGGATAGAAGTTTGTATTCCAAAATCACGGGGACAGACAAACAGACGGACGTCTTTAAATCGACTCTGATTTGTCTCCTGCCACGCCTTCTTATGGGCGTTACATATGGAAGAACAGAGTAAATATGCCTTCACTACGTTTGTGTGCCGGGTGAAGGGTATAAAAAGTTCCGAAAACCAAAATTGTCTGATTAGTCAGCTCACGGATGGAAAGTGCCCAGCAGTAAATGAAACGAAGAACCAATTTAGTAATCCATGACATCAGTATGACATTGTAAGCGAGCGAGGTTAGTGCTTAGAAATTAATGCGTGTGTACTGAAAAAACATTGTCCACTCATTATAAGTCCGGTTGAAATGGCACCTACTGACAACGTCACTTACTTCGTAATCAAACGTGTTATCAAGATGGCTTGAAACTTAGCTTTAAAAGTAATTGCAACTAAAATGGCACTTACTGACATCGTCGTTGACTTTGTAAGCGAGATCACACCGATTAAACAATCTATGGCACTACTATGCTAAATTTAAGGTGAGATATAAGAGAAATTGTTATCACTGCCCAGCGGTAAATGAAACGAAGTACCTATTTCGTATTCCAAGACATCAGTATGACATTGGAAACGAGCGCTCTGAGTACGTAGAATGTTAAGCGTGTGTAAAGTATGAAATATCGTCCACTCATTATAACTCCGATTGAAATGGCACCTACTGACATCGTCCCTTACTTCGTAATCAATCGTGTTATCAAAATCGCTTAAAACTCCGCTCCGTAGTTGCAACTTAAGTAGCACCTACAACGACATCGTAAGCGACATCGCTTATAACGTAATTGCAATTAAAATTCCACTTACTTACATCTTCGCTTACTTTGTAAGCGAAAGCACACCGATTAAATGACCTATGACACTGCTATACTAAATTTAAGGGGGAATATAAGCGAGAGAATCATCACTGATCGCTACTTAATATAGCCGACATCAGCGATTATGTAATGGGTATTTTTACTGCTGGAAAATAAACCATGAATTATTATCAACCTGAGTTATTTTTCTCTTTCTCCCTTTCTCTCTCTTTCTCTCTATCCATTTTCATCTTTTAGTTGCAAAGTCGGCTGGATGGGTCCCAAATGTGATCAGTGCTTTCCCTACCCCGGTTGTGTCAATGGTTCCTGTGAGAAACCCTGGGAATGTAACTGCAAGCCCGGTTGGGGTGGAATGTTGTGCGATGAAGGTGAGTAAGCAATACAAGTGATATGAACAACGTCTTCAGATATTATACATCTTTTTATATATTTTGTATACCCTCACCCTACTGTTAGGAGGGTATCATTTGATGCGACCCAAAAGTATAACAAATAGAAGGAGTCAGGTTTTTTTCCCAAGTTCGACTCATTCCTTTTTAAGTCGTCTGAGCTATGTCCATATGTCTGTCTGGCTGTCCGGCTGGTACGGACGATAACTTTCGAAAGACGCAACCAAATGTTTTCAAATTTTGCATTTCGCCCACTTGAGAACTCGAGTAATAATATCAATACACCCAACCCAAAGTCTGTATTTAGTAAAGCTATTGCAGGATACAGTTTGAAAGAGAAAAACTGGAAGTCTAGGCACGCCCTATCTGGTACCTCCCTTACCCATATGGTACCGCCCACATGGGAAATCGATTAATATTATCAATACACCCAACGCGATCGTGCCCAAATTTCGTTTTTATAAAACTAAAGCAGTATAAAGTTTTGGAGAAAAACTGTGGAAGTCCAGCCACGCTCCTTCTGGTACCTCCCATACTAACGTAACATTCCGCCAACTTAAGAAAGCGAGAAGTAATACCAATACACATAAAGCGATCGTGCCCAAAGTCTATATTTTGTTAAGCTAACACAAGATAAAGTTTTGGAGAAAAATCGTTCAGTTAAGCCACGCCTCTTCTGGTACCTCCCATTCAAACGTACTATTCCGCCCACTTTAGAAAGCGAGTAGTAATATCAATACACCAAACGCGATTGTGTCCAAATTCTGTATTTAATAGTCTATATCTTGTAGTATAGCCTCGCCCATTCTAGTACCTCCTATACAAATTTACCGCTCTGCCCACTTTATAATTCGAGTAATAATATCAATATACTAAAAAATTTTATGTTTTACTAATTGTGAGGGTATATGTAAGTCGGCTTTCCCGACTGAAACTTTCTTTCTGGTTTTTTCTATCACTTCTGTCGCTAATTCTTCTCCCCCTCCGATTTCTTCTTTTAGTGTTAACTTATTGCAAAGAAAATCCGAATATCTGTGAAAATGGCGGTAAATGTGTGTCCTTGGCCAAGGAGGACGGACTCTACCATTGCCGTTGTAAACAGGGATATTTGGGCAAAAATTGCGAAATTGTTGATGAATTTTTGCTAACATCAACAGCAGCTCCCAGGATAACCCCGCCGCCTCTACTAGGCTGGTCTGATGACGAAGACGATGATGATGTCAACCTTATAGAGATTCCAGTGAATAAAGTAAAGGAGAACGTAACTATAACTAATCCCACCTCCCCGGCGCCAACTACTGTTACCACCACCACAGAGAAAGAACCGAAGGAAAATGTTTCTCATGAATCTACCACTAGCACTGCATTTGTTACTACACCCACAACATTGGCCACTTTGTCGGAAGCGTTCACGACAAATGATAACGTATATACCCCAACAACCCACACAGACATAATAGGCACTGCCACAACACCCACGATGCAAGCAGCAACACCAAGTTCTATTCCCCTGAAAAGCAAAGGCAACATCAATAACAAATTGCAACGCTTACCAACACCACCCACTCCTAAGTTTAAAAAGAAGATAAACGTCGACACCAAAACCACCAATCAATCTACCATTAGTCCACCCAATAACAAAGGACTGACAATGAATGGCACACATAGCGCCTCAATATCACCCCTCAACAAGCTGGAGGAGGAGAAGCTGCAACCCTCTATGGGAGATGCATCGAAACTGCCTCAGAAACCAGAGCAGGCCATCGTATACGATGTGGTCACTACCATTACCGATGACGATAATGATGATGATGATGCGGAGGAAGAAGATGAAGACTGTGATGAAAATGATAATGATGAAGACTGTGAATATGTAGACGATGATGATGAGTAGTCATAAAGATGAATGCATGAAATCATGTGTCAACCAATTAGTCATTAGTCGAAATATGCTTAAATTATTTATATTTAGATAAACAAAAAATATTTATTATAAAAAAGTTATATATTCTAAATGGTTGCATTTTTATTCTAATGTCCCATGATATGGGCGAAATAATTTTCCATATAAATAAAGGTTTGTGACTTTCCGTTAGAAAGTTAAAAATTAAAAGTCAGTCGGGCACTGACTTAAAATTTTTGGTTATATCACAGTTACATACATATGATATTTAAGCTGATTTATTTTCTGAAATAACCCAAGCGCCACCTATCTTACAATATTGGTACTAATTTCTTAATCACCAAATATACAATTAGCACTGAAGCCCTTACAAATAGATGCAAAGCCTACATCACCTGGCAGGCCAATAACTCTTGTTGCACATCGCAATATATGTGTGGTTAAAGGAAAAACTGCTTAAATCTGATTTTGCAGGAAAGCACTTTCCAAGTTAAAACCTTATTTTTTAAAAATTATGGTGATTCTAGTATAAGTGATCTAGATAAGTTATCCATCGAATCGTTGCTAATTAAGCATTACATTGTTGTTCATTCAAATTCAGAATCAAAAATAATAAAAAATGTTCTTAAGTTGACTTAAGCACTTTTTTCTTTTCACCGTCGATATTTTGTTGACTAAAATCTTAAATTATGGAATTCCCATATTTTTATATGGAGGTTATTGGGCCAGCATATGCCATGCAGCAAATTTATTTCACTTTCTATATTCTTCCATACTATTGCTGGCATCCCTTATCGCTATTGTGACTATCTGTTCTTCAGGCACTTATCATATCAAAATTGTCAATGAAAATACAAATTGTTCACATTATTCTGTTGCAATCAATGGCTGGCAATTTATTCAAGATTTCAGTAGGGAGACATCAGTAAACTTTAGCGGAATAATGAAATATTTATGGATTTTTATAATTTGCTGTGCGGCAAATGCAGTACGAGCTGAACGGAGATCCGATGATTTTTGTGTAAGTTTTTCAAAGTACATCAAAATCTTTGTTTATTTTTTAAGTATATATAAATCGAACTATGTCTGTGTGTTGCATATAGGCTACTATACCGTTCTTTCGATTAGTAGCAATCTTTGACATTGCCTTTTCAACACATGTGCAGTAGTTTCCAGATTATTAACATTAATATACGAGAGCTCAAGGAACGATCAAAGGAGTTTCATTATCCATTGACAATATTTTCTTTAAAGTAAAACCGTTTTTATACGAAAAGTCAAACTGTTTCCATGCAAAGTAGAACGACTAGACTATATCCTATTTATATATTTTTTTCCAGGATTCCTATCATGAGGATGATTTAGCAGTGCTATTCAAATTCTTCTTCAGCAATGTTAATATGATCGTTAGTGGATTTGAACAAATGAGGAAAAGGTATAAGGCCATTTATGTAAAATATTAACTCATTATACCATAATTCCACCAACTCTCTATATATTGCAGATTGGATGATCTTAGCAAGAGGTGAGCATTGAGATAAAATATGTTAAAGTTATCGACAAAGAAGAAGATTTTTCTAAATTTTGTTAACAACTTGAATATTCTTAAGTCCCATTTTCTCGAAAAGGACGAAAAGTACTTGTAAGGAGTCGAGATAGAGATATTAAATGTTCCACATAAAAAATCTCCGTTACATTTCATTGAAGACATCTGATATGGAAAATGCACTAACACAATAAGAAACATACATACTCCTACTATTTTAGGTCGCTATTTACACAGTGCTTTGAAAAGAGACAAAATGTTTAATAAAAGTTGTGGATATCGGTCTAGGACCAACCCAGTGAGCAACATTTTTGTAGAACATTTGAATGTTCTAAGGTCCCTTTTTAAGGTCATTTTCTGGATTTTCTCGAAAAAAAAAAGGACGAAAAGGACACGTAAGGAGTCGAGATAGAGGTTTTAAGTGTTAAATGTTATACAAAAAAAATCCTTGTTTAATTTCATTGAAGACAGCTAATATCGAAAATACACTCAAAGATAAGTAACATAGATCCCCTCTGACTATTTTAGGTCGCTGTTCACACAGTGCTTTGAAAAGAGACAACATGATTAATAAACGTTGGAGATATTGATTTTATGGCCTTAGACCAACCCAGTAGAATTTAGAATCCTCGTTAAATTTCATTGAAGACATAAAAGAATGCACTGAAGCAATAAGTAAAATAGATCCACTTTGACTATTTTAGGTCGCTGTTCACACAGTGCTTTGAAAAGTGACAAAATGATAAGCAAAAGTTAGAGATATAAATTTTTGGATTTAGAGCATCCCTAGTGGAATTTGTTGAGCAACAGTTTTGTAAAACATTTGAATGTTCTAAAGTTCTATTTTAAGGTCCTTTTCTGACTTTTCTCGATAAAAGGACGAAAAGGATACGTAAGGAGTCGATATAGAGATAGGTATAGCTGAAAACTATACCGGGCCGTAAAAAAAATCGATCTATGGGCTAAGGCTGTCTTTCATTACGTAAAGGAATTATTACGCCAACCATCACCCCCTCAAACTTTTTGTTGCAATGTGTTACATTTTCTTTTCTTTCAAGGCAAACTGAACAAAGCGCACAGCTTTCTACTTTATTGGATATGGTAACTAAACTCACACAAGGTGGGCAATTACAAAACTCAGAAAAACCGCCTGAGAAATCAAAGCAGGAAACGATCAATACCAGCACACAACAACTATGTTCCAATGGATTGTGTTTCCAAACAACGTCAGACGATGATGACGATGTAGATGATACGCATATTCATTCTTATGAAGCAGATAATGAAGATGATAGCGGATATGAATATAGTTTTTATGTGCAGTAGGTTCATGTCAAGCATTGATATTGATATTGATCATTAAATCTACCGCATGTTCTAACCACCACAATAAGGCCGATCGGCATAAAAATAAACATTATTATAATTGGAATGTTGCTAAAGACAATTGCAGTTGAAACAAACCAATCTTTGTTAGTCAATCTTACCAAGAAGAATTTTATCCAAATCATTTATTTATTTACATTTTTTTTTTTAAATTTAATTCACATAAATGAATCCCTATTAATCTTATAAATGTGAGTGTTTGTCCATTTGTTTGTGTACTATCTGGAAATTACAGTATGCTAAAGTATTTGGTTTATGGGCGTAGTGGGCGCAGCAAACATTTTTCATACAACAGATATAAATATAAACATGCAGTTTTTATTTTCGAATAGTGGGCGGAGAAGACGTGGCAAAAGTTATTGTTAGTCCCATTTACTTTGTACTCCCATTTCTAAGGTTGTACATATTTGTTTGACCAACCAATATCCATTGGCAGCTATCCTTCTAAATGGCACCCATTTTAGTATATATGATTCATTTCGAAGTTTTTTTTTTATTTTTGGATAAAACAGTTAAAACTGAATTACATGGCGGCACCTTTTCTGTAACCAGAAAGTAAAGGCTCTGCCATTTTTGTTTTGTAGCTAGAATTACTCAATTGTTGGCCGTGATTACGCTGTCGGTGGCCTATTCGTAAGGTGCAAATTTGATCACACTTTTTAGTATATAGTGATTCATTTATGGGGTTTTTTTTAAATTTTGAATAAAACACTTAATATTGATTTGGATGTCGGCAACTTTATTATGACCCAAAAGTATAGACTCTGACATTTACTTTTTAAGAAAAATTTCTTAAATATTGGTCCCGACTAGGCTGTAGGTGTTCTACTCGAAATGTTAAATTTTTGAACATCATTGTTAGCATTGCCATTGCTATCTCACGAATTATACGTGTAATTTGGTATTTCAAGATTTAAAATGTAGTTGACATATCAGTGAGAGTTTTAGAATTGACATTATCCTATGGCAAAAACAAATTAAGAGGTTAGATATCTCACGAGTTGCCTTACAGTTAAACAATATCTCACACTACTAGGGTGACTGATTGCTATATACACAGAAAAAAAACACAATTGTTGTTAAGTAATTAAATAAAATTGTTAGCATTCAATTTTAATTTATAACAATTTTTCCATTTGAGAGTGGTTGTAAATTGTCATATTTACAAATTTTCTACCACTTTTCAAATTCAACAAAAATAAAGAAATTGTAAATGTGACAACACTGTTTATTGTTTTTACAATTTCGGTTGTTGGCGCCTTTTTAATTAAATATTTAATTGTATTGACGAAATGGTATTTAATATGACAATTCATTTGTCGTAATTTTTTTCTGTGTACAAAGTTCATCTGCCCAGCCAATGTTTTATGGCAATTTATTATATCTCATATAGGTAACTTCATGTTGGTTTTTTTTGCGCTGCCTTATCATACTTCTTGCTCTACTTATTAGATGTACCTCGTCTTCAGAGGCTTATCAAATACACATTTTTGCAGGAAAAAAAGATTTTTATTGCTATTTAACAATCAGTTCTTGAATTTCTGTACAATATGTATTATTAAAACAATAAACAGATCATTTATATATTAAGAAGCGAAACATTCGCAGTTCAAATATTGACCAAATCAGACGGAATAATGTATTATTTGGGGATTTTTATAATTTGTTGTGTAACAAATGCAATACGAGCTGAACCACAAGCCTATGATTTCTGTGTAAGTAAAATGCAAAACAAATTTAAAATTTGAACCATATTGATGGAGATTTAAAGTTGCAAAGTTCCAGTAATTCAATTCCTTCAATCAATTCATATATCATTACTTTAAATAATCAACAGTTTAGCAGTTATAAAAAAATTTATGAAAAAAACATTTTAAACTTTTGCTGGCTGCACTTAAACTAAAGTCATATATTGTGATATCTCAATAAAGAAAGTACTGAAAATCACATACATCGGTGAAGAATAGAGGAATTTTGATATTTCTATGTCATTGTGCAATAAACTCATTGTTGTTAAAAATGTCACTTAGATCACAATGTTTACAACGTAGAAAATTTTATTATAAATTTAATCAAATTTAAAAATTGTCATTAATTGTTTCATTGCCTCAGGATGTCTACGATGTGGATGTTATAGCAATGGCATTCAAAACTTTCTCTGGCAAAATCAACACCATTGTCAGTGGAGTTGAAAAAATTACTCAAAATTTTGAGAATTTAAACAAAAGGTATGTACATTTTTTATTTAATTTGTGTTAGTAGCATGTCTTTATTTTTTGTATATTTTAGATATGATGAACTCAGCAATGCCAATGGAATGGAGAAACTAAATCAAAATTTTGAGAATTTTAACAAAAGGTAAGTGATCGTAAAATTTAGATTTAATAGTTGTTTCGAATTTGTAATTTATTCATTCCAACTTTTTTATATTCCAGATTTGATGATCTCAGCAAAAGGTTAGCAAAGAGTTAATTAGTAAATTCCTCAAAATATTGAATATCATGAGGTTTAAGGAGTGGACCAGAGGGCCAGAGATATTTATTAATTCTGATATTTATATGTAAACCAGCCGATGAATCGATTGAAATTATGTGACACACGAAATTTCAAACTATTGATCTGCTGTTTTTCTATATAATATTCAGCTGTAAATTTGATTGAAATCAGGAAGCATAAGAAATTACTTTAATTGGTTGGAAGTCTCTTATACGCTTAACATTTTATTTCAACCTCAATCACCGAAAACTGATTAAAGTCTTTCTCAAAAAAATTTCTTAACTTTAAGAAATCAGTTTTTTTGGATTTTAATGATAAAAATTTAAAATCTTTCAAATTTTTTAGAAATTTTTCATTAGACTTAATAAGACACAAAGTGGTTTTGAGGGCATCGTAGCGTCGCCTCTTTTCTTACTTTAATGTCTTTTAAAACAATTATTGTATTGTTATAAACTTTTTTAATAACAATTTTTCTTTCCTTTCAAGACAAACTGAGCAAGAGGCGCGTTTAACCCAATTATTGCAAAACATTAATACAGATACTCAGAGTATGGCAAAAGAGATGAAGGAGCATCGCGAACGTCGTCAGCAGTGGCATCATCATCATCATGGGTAAAAAAATATTAATTGAAAAATAAAATAAATTTGTCATTACTATGTTAATTCACCGAAACAAGCTTAATGCAAAGAAAGTTATGAACTATCATTCAAACCGACTAACATACACCCTGACCCTCAGTAAAACATACAAATTGCTAGTATATTAATATTGCTACTCGCTTTCTAAAGTGGCGAAATGATACATTTGTATGGAAGGTACTAGAAGGGGCGTGGCTAGACTTCCAGTTTTATCTTCTAAACTTTATCCTGATTTACCTTTACTAAATACAGAATTTGGGCACGATCGCGTTGGGTATACTAATATTATTCATCTCTAAAGTAGGCTTAATGGTACATTTGTATGGGAGGTACCAGAAGGGGCGTGGCTTGACTTCCAATTCTTTTTTCAAAACTTTATTCTGTTATATCTTAACAAAATACAGAATTTGGACACAATCGCGTTGGGTGTATTCATATTATTAACGAATTTCTGAAACGGGCGGTACCACATGTGTATGGGAGGTACCAGACGGGCGTGTCTAGACTTCCAGTTTCTTTCTTCAAACCCTTATCCTGCCATATCTTTACTAAATACAGAAGCACGATACGAGTGTATTGATATGTCTACTCGATGTCTATAATGGGCGGAATGGTACATTTGTATGGAAGGTACTAGAAGGGGCATGGCTAGGCTTCCAGTTTTTTTCTCCCAAAATTTTATCCTGTTTTATCTTAAGAAAATACAGAATTTGGGCAGAAGAGTGTCGAGTTTATTGATATTACTACTCGATGTGGTATGGTAAATTTGTATGGGAGGTACCAGAAGGGACGTGGCTAGACTTCCAGTTTTCCTCCAAAACTTTATCCTGTTATGGCTTAACAAAATACAGAATTTTTAATTGATCGCCTTGTACATTGCATTGCTATTTCTACTCCATCTCTAAAGTAGGCGTAATGGTACATTTGTATGGGAGGTATCAGAAGGGGCGTGGCCATGTAGACCATTTTCAATACCGTAAGTAGTTTTGGGGAAATATTAACTTGTGCAAAGTTTCATAACATTTGGTTGCGGCCTACGAAGTTTTCGTGCGTACCAGCCAGGCAGAAAGTCAGACAGACAGACGGACAGTCAAATGACTTAAAAAGTTATGAATTGAATTCGGTTTAAAGAAACTTAGGGTCTAAAGTGACTCGTATCAAATATAAAATACCGGTTTCAATCAAATTTTGAACAAGGAAAATGCTTACGTATATGCTTATGGTATATTTGATACAAATTTACACATTCTCGAAAAATAAATATTTCATCCATAACTTCCCATCGGAAAGCTTCAGAATATTAGAATTTTGGCTGTAATGTTTAACTTTGGGAAAATATATAAGTTAATGGTATGCGTAAGTCAGTTAAACTTACTAAAATATCAGTATTAGTTTTAATCAATGGCAGGCAAACCCGAACGCACACACCCTACAATATATGGTGAGCTTCTGTGCGTTGGCACTAGAACCCTGTAGGAATTATCGTCATACCCGACCCTGAAGTCAACGCTGTCCTCAAGACAAAATGTGAAAAATTTATGTAATTGTCGTCAAAACACTCGGTTGACGACAAACTGACGGACAAAATACTAATGTTGTCGTGCATCAATCACAATCAACAAAATCTAAGGTGTGTTGCTATGACAATGGGAACAAAAACCCAGTACAGAAATTTCAGTCAGGTATACTGACTGATAAATACCATCACCCAATATAAGATATTGTTTATGTCTTGAGTTATTGAAATTTATAGATTTTTAAAATAAAATTACTTATGTATTATTTTTTGTCTGCATGTAGAGCAAAAACATACAAAATTTGACCTATTTGTACAGAAGGTATAATTAGGGGCAGCACAACGTGTCTGATTTTTTTTCGTAAATCAACGTTCAATGATCGCTTACCTTGGCAAAATTTGCCTGAATTCAGTGTACATACAAAAATGATACGTATGTAAAAGGGGAAATATCTCATATATTTATATGGGAGGTACCAAAAGGGGTGTGCCAAATAGTTAGGCTCTCTGCGGTTTCGCCTACTATTGGCAAATTTTCATTTTCTAATTTTCATAAGCGAACATCATATGCAAAATTTGAATGATCTCAGTTTACTTACAAAAAAGATATGTATGTAAAACCATAAGGGTCAATTCGGTCATTTGTATGGGAGGTACCAGAAGGGGTGTGACAAAGGTTTCGGCTTTCTTAGGGTTTGTCTACTATTGCAAGATAAATATGAGCGACATGTCGCCCATACAATCTTGCACGACAAAGCGGTCAATTGTCACTGTGTGTTCAAAACCCAAACCAAAAACCGTTTAACCGGGTTTTTTCTCTGAAACCGTGTGCCGGTTTCTTTAAAAGTGCCAATTTCGAATACCCGGATTAACCGGTTTTTTGATGTCGGTTAACCGGTTTTCCAAAAAGCAGTATTTCACAGAACATTGCTAGGTCAAATATAGGTTAATCGGCAAATTAGTTTTTTTATGCTTATCCGATGTTCTTCAGACATATCTCAAAGGATGCTTGAATTAAAATTTCCATCTGCAATACGAAAATTTGTTTGGAAAATGCCGTTAGATGAATCTCATCTTTAAATAGGTAGGATGACTTCCGCATTCATATGAAAAACTTTCAATTGTCGCTATCTCCTAAACTAAGCATCTAATCGCGAAAAAGGACTATGCCACTAAGATATAGTTGGGAACTCACCTTGTAATGGCTAGGAAGCCATATACAGATGAACAGGTTTAAATGTATTTATCTCTTAAACTAAGTGTCAAATCGCAAAAAGGAGCTTATGTTAAGATTACCATACAATAGTTGGGAAATCACCTAATTACAGTTGTGATCTAATTTTGAAATAGATTGGGATCTCACCTCGAAATGAGTGCGAAGCCGTCGATATTTATATGAAAAACTTTGTGCCTTTATTTCCCATGCTAAGCGGCCATTGGTAGAAAGGAGGTTAATTTGTAGTCAAATTGATACCTTAATTTTAAACCATGCTAATTGTAAAATGTAAAATGTAAGGAAACGTATTCAAAGTTTGTGAGTAATATAAATTTAACTTATACAGCCATGTTCTGGAAAACAAGGATATAACAGGATATAAATTGAATGGATTAATGTATCGATAATCATATCTTTTCATATTTAATTGCAAATTTGGTTCTATTTTACAATTACCGAAAAACCGAACGAAACCGGTTAACCCGGTTTTTTAGTAAATCATGTATACGAAACCCGAATTGTTAAAAAAATTCATTTTTCGAATAAACCGGAAACCGTTGTTCTGAAAAATTCAAGTATTTAAACACTATAATTGTCACCTACGTGTCATCAACGATTTACTATGGTCATGCACCAATCCTTGAGGATGTCTTGCAGACACTTTCTAATGGGGAGTATCAGGGCTGTCGTATAGTACACGGTGATAATGTTCTGCTCTCATGTTATCTCAAACACCGTTGAACATTGTTTTTCTGTATATACTTGTGTATGTTTTTGTGTTGAATGCCAAACAAGCATGTGTGGTGTTGCTTTCATAACACTTAAGCAGAGACTGACTGTTTTAAATCGAACAAAACTTCCTAGTACGTGTGAATTGCAGATCGTGGCTGCGTGAAAAAAAACGTATATTGTCAGCCTCGAGAGGCTATGGGATGCGTATCATTTTGTACGTGTAAATTGCCTCTCGTGTCTGTGTGGAAAACAAACGCGAGGTTATGAAATGCCTATCACTGGTTTAAATAATATTTCTTATCATTGTAGAAGTTTATAAGGGTTATTTTTTATTTTTTCACTATTTTCCTTAGTTTTCTTAAATTATTATTTTCTCTTTGACCTCTCAGGCATAAATCCCAGTATCTAAAGGCTGAACTTCTCGATTCACTGTTTGTCCATTGGCCAATGAGCACAGGAAATTCATTTTACAGCAATCTGGATAGGGCTTATGCAAATTGACGGGATCCAAAACACGGCAGTCGCGCATGTCATAGTGACCGCAGCTAAAAAAAAAAGGAAAAGTGTTAATAACTTTCCCCCTTGATCAGTTAAATAGACAACTAACTTACCCCTGCACCAATATAGAACCATCATCATTACAGTGCATATTTTGACAGGAGGACAACATATTGTTATCACCACGTTGCAACATGATACCATTGTACATGCATACGCCAGGCAAGCCGATTTCTGGTAAAATTACAAAAAAAAGGGTAAAGTAAAATGTCTAGAATTTTCTCTTAACCACGTACAATAGAAAACGAATATAAAAATATATCTTATAAGAAAAAAACGCTTATAAACAATAATTGCATATTAGAAATGTCGTTGTTCGTTGTTGTTTTTTTTTTTAGTTGTTATATCCCTTATCTATTGTATATCATCCTTACTTGCGGGTATTGAAAAACTATATGCTTGGCACAAGGCTAACAAGGCCGTAAAAAACACTAAAGATGTAACGATTTTCATGTTGTCTACGAGATAGGTTCCGAAAATAGTCCAAGTCGATGTCTAGAGTAAATAACTGCTGCGTTTAATAAGTGAAAGGTTTTTATATAAAATTCTGCCAAAACAACAGATAATGTCAGAGTAATTCATCTTTATCAATTTTAATGGAGAATATGAGTTGGAATTTTTAAGACAACAACTTGGCGATGATGCAGGCGACAAGACCAATGAACCTTTATTGATTTGGTCAATATTTGTGTTTAATTAACCCATTAAATTTGGTTGCAGTGCTGCCTGTGTTGCGAGGGTACTCAAGTCCTTGAGTTACGTTAAGTAGTCCTCCCAACAATATGTCTCTTATATCATCATCCAAGAAACATGGAACTTGGACAGTTTGGTCAAAGATTAAGATCGTTGGGTCAAATTTGATTGTATCTAATAGTTTGAAAATTTAATCAATATTTGAATGCAATCATTTGTATGAGAGATATGCAAAAATGAGAGTGGTATAGTTGTGGCAAATCTTTCGGTGTTTTGAGATTTTGACCTTAAATTGCAAGACAATAAAACTGACAATATTTTTATATCTAGCAGTTTTCCGTTAGGAAGTTATGGTGGAAATATTAATTTTCCAAATAAAGGTTATTCTATGTTGGAGGTACCAGAAGGGGTGTTACAGCCCCCACCTCATTTCATTCCCATTACTACATTTGGAAATAAATTTTTTTAATTATCACTCATTGAAGGTTTACTTGAGCTCTCGTGTTCACCATCAAGACAGACAGACGGACTTTACTAAATAGCCTTAGAAACTTTTGAAACGAATTTAGTCCTTGGGGTCTAAGTTGTCTTCTTTAAGGCGTTACACTTTTTCTACTTTCCATTGACATATATCCTCATCCCTATGGGGGAGATTATGGTTTTAATGATTTCGAAAATAAAATGTTTTTTAAAATTATATAAAATTATATTTTGAATAATCATTTGACCTCGAAACTGACTATTCAAAACTTGGGAAATTATTCTAAAAAATATTTAATTTTCATTTTTTTTATTCTACATATTTACTTCTAGAATAATATCCTAGAATAATACATTCTGTAATTTTGTTTCAACTTAACTAATTTTTTATTTTAAATAATTTTATTTTAAATAAAGAATTTTTAGCAATTTTAATATTTTTAAAATTTGCAAATTTTTTTTTTTTGTTTTATTTCTTGCTTTTTAATTAATGCATAGTAAAGATTTTTATTTATAGACTTTATTCTGGAAATGATTATACTTTTTTTTTGTTGAAATTTAAATAATTTTTTTTTTCAAAATTTGTTAATAATTTTTGATAATTATTATATCTGTAAAAAAAATATTTTTTCGAAGAAAAAATTTATAAAAAACTAGTGGGCCCGGCAATGCTTCGCAATTACATATTAACTTGTAATATATTTCACATTTAGGTCTACAAAGTATTTTAAAACGGTCCTTAAGCTCGACAATAATATGTTGAGTTTATTAATTGATGTAACTAATTTCAAGTAACTCCTTAACATGGAAGCTAACTAATTAACTTTTATTGTTTTAAATTCTAAATATGATAGGCTCTATGACGATAGTAAAAAGTTCATCTTCAAAGTCGTATCTACAGTTTCGTCATGTAGATTAAGTTTTGTCTGCTTGTAGGGAGAAAAACACTTCTTTCACAAATCGAAAACAGAAATTCCTCTAAAGATCAAAATTTAATTTTTATATTTATCTGTAGTAGCGGGAACCGTCTGTATACTAACTATGTCTTTGGGCGTAAAAATCACTTTTGTTATGCCTTCTCCTCCTATTGACCGCAAATGAAAATTTCGTTTGAAGCTTCATGCCTTTAGCCATAAACACCTCCTAAACCTTCCATATAGCTGGTTCATTAGGGCGGATCAATATTTTCGATCGGAATCCAGGATCATCAATACCTAGTTCGCGCTGAGAAGCATGAAGATTTCAGGTAGACATATTTTTTTAACAATGAGAAACTATTGAAAGCTTCAGACTTATGGGCACCGGCTGTAATTTTTACCTACTATTCCGATGCTTGAAGACCAAGACGAAGAGAATGGTATATTTTTGACATTGTTTTCTGTATGCCAACACTCAGAGGCCATAACTTTTTAACCAATACATAGATTTACTTCTGTCATACTTCATTTAGTTAGTTTGGAAGTCAGTTTTACGCAGGAGTTTTCGGTTTGTGCTCATTTAAAAACAAAAACATTTCTATCTGAAATCTTTCTGCTTATTAGCGCATGCTAGGAATTGATTCTAGACACAAAATTTATTGGTGAAATTTTCTAACAATTCATCGAAGATTCCGATTTTGGTTACGATTTTTGCAAATAAAAAAATGGCCCACCTTACTATTCACATCTCTAGGCGAACTGCAATATACTGTGGAATTTTGACAGTTATAACTACTTATTTTAAAAGGGGTGTGGAACAGCCCACTTCCTACTGTAATTCATACTGCAACAATAACATATGTAACAAATTACATCTTCATAGCTCTGATAGTTCATGAGATATAGCCCTTTTGATTGTCAAGTTGTATGGGCGGTGCCACGCCTCTTTATCCAATCACAACCTATTATAGCCAGGGACTATCAACAGGTCAACAGTACCACTTGGTAAAATTTTCGTATCAATCGGCCTATTAGAAAAGCCGTTAGAGCGATTTTTGAAAAGGGGGAGTTGCACCGTCCACTTCCACCTTGGTTGAAATTAATACTGCTCCAACAACATATATACCAAATCTCATCTTCATACCTCTGATAGTTCAAGAAATATAGCCCATGTAATTTTCAAGTTGTATGGGCGGTGCCACGCCCCTTTATCCAATCACAACCAAATATAGCCAGGGACTATCCACAGGTCAACAGTACCACTTGGTAAAATTTTCGTATCAATCTGTCTATTGGAAAAGCCTGCAAAGCGATTTTTTAAAAGGGGGCGTGGCACGGCCCACTTCCACCCTGGCTGTAATAAATACGGCTCCAACAACATATATACCAAATCTCATCTTCATACCTCTGATAGTTCATGAGATATAGGCCTTTTGATTTTCAAGTTGTATGGGCGGTGCCACGCCCCTTTATCCAATCACAACCTATTATAGCCAGTGACTATCAACAGGTCAACAGTACCACATCGTAAAATTTTCGTATCAATCGGTCTATTAGAAAAGCCGTTAGAGCGATTTTTGAAAAGGGGGAGTTGCACCGTCCACTTCCACCTTGGTTGAAATTAATACTGCTCCAACAACATATATACCAAATCTCATCTTCATACCTCTGATAGTTCAAGAAATATAGCCCATGTTATTTTCAAGTTGTATGGGCGGTGCCACGCCCCTTTATCCAATCACAACCAAATATAGCCAGGGACTATCTACAGGTCAACAGTACCACTTGGTAAAATTTTCGTATCAATCGGTCTATTAGAAAAGCCGTTAGAGCGATTTTTGAAAAGGGGGCGTGGCACCGCCCACTTCTACCTTGTCTGTAATTAATACTGCTTAAACAACATATATACCAAATCTCATCTTCATACCTCTGGTAGTTCGTGAGATACAGCTCTTTTGATTTTCAAGTTGTATGGGCGGTGCCACGCCCTTTTGTCCAATTGGACCGACTTGTAAATCTAAACCATCCGGGGCACCACCCAAACCCATACAAAAAAATTTATGCAAATCGGTCCAGCCATTTAGGAGGAGTTTAGTCACAACATACGTACGGAAGAATTTTATATATAAAGATAACATAAAAGTCCATCTTTTAATAAAAAAAATATTAGAAAATCAAATAAAAAAAATTTATTAAAGTAAAAACTATGCAATAAAATAAATAATTAAAAAAATACATAAAAAATTCTAAAAAAAAATTATAAACAAAAAAAACAACACATAAAAGTGATTATTACATAAATATTAAAATTAAATCCAAAATTAACAATAAAAATCAAATATAACAATAAAAATAACAGAATTATTTTAAAATACTCAAAAAAATTAAAATAAAAATTTACAAAAAAAATTTAATTCTTTAAAAAATTTTAATAAAAATTAAACCAAATTTTAAGAATTTTTATGAAAAATTGCAAAATACTCGTAAAAACCATTAAAATTAAAATAAAGTACCATAAAAAACCATTACTTAAAATAACAAAATATATATAAAAACACATACATGACAGTAAAATTAAACAAAAAAAATTTATTGCCTTAAAAAATACAATACTTTTTTTGCAACAAAAATTACTATATAATATCTAAAAAATTCGTTTGAATATTATTACAATTAAATAACATTCTAATAAAAAAAATCATCAAATATCTAACAATTTAAAAAAAAATACAAATAAAAAATAGAAAGTAAAGAGAAAAAATTTTAACATTTTTAAATTTATAGTCATATAAAAACCCATTACTAAAATAAAAAAATATTACATATAAAAAAAGTCCCTAAGCACAAAAAATACAAAAATTATATAAAAAAAATTCGCCGAAAAATTTACATTAAATAACAATACAAAGAAATTGTTATTGTTACAAAAATTATAAAAAAAAACTAAAAAATTCGCATACATATATTAACATTACACAAAATTACAATAAAAAAATTCATCAAATATTTAAAATTTTTAAAAAAAAATTTAGAAATAAAAAATCTGAATTTAATCAGAAAAAAATATCTTACATAAAAATTTAATTATGTATTAAAAAAAATTATACACAATTTTTAAATTTAAAAAGTGATATAAAAATCTATTACTAAAACAAAAAAATATTACGAATAAAAAAAAAGTCCCTTAGCACAAAAATTACATAAAAAAATTCGCCCAAAAATTTACATAAAAAACAATACAAAGAAATTTTTATTGTTACAAAAATTACAAAAAAAATACCTACAAAATTCTCATGAAATTATTAACATTACACAGTTACATTAAAATTTTTACAAAAAAATTAGAAATAAAACAGAAAATTTCATACAAATAACTTAAATTATGTATAAAAAAAGTTGCTTAAAACTAAACAAAATTTTAACATTTAAAAATTTAAAAAGTGATATAAAAATCCACTACTAAAATTAAAAACTCTTACAAATAAAAAAATGCCTTAGCAAAATATACAAAAATTACATAAAAAAAATCGCCGAAAATTTATATTAAAAAACAACACAAAAAGCATTTTTAATAAAAAAAAAACATTTAATTATTGAAAATAAATTACTCAAATTTTATAAAATTTCAAATATTTATTTTAAATTTTTTTTAGGTATTTTAGTTTTTGTTTTTTATTGCAATTTTATGGTAATTAAAAAAAACGTTTTTTTTATTTTTTTTTTTAGTTTTTATATTATATTTATTTTTATGATTTCATTTATGTAATGAGTTTTAAATAGCTTTAACATTTGGAAAATTTGTAATTTAATTTTAGTACAAAATTTGCTTTTCTATTTTTTACACCTTTTTAATTTTTATTAATGAATATTAACGATTTTTATTCATTCATTTTTTTTGGAAAATTATGTATATTTTTTTGAAACTTTGAGAAATATATTTATACATTAAATTAATAAAATTAAAATTTTGAGAAATATATTATTAATACATTAAATTATTAATAATATATTTTCCACATTTTTTGAATAAAAATTTTTGTTAATGTAATTTTTCCTTGAATTTTTTATGTAAATTTTGTATTTTTGCTAAGGTATTATTTATTTGTATTTTTTTTTATTTTATTAACGGATTTTTATATAACTTTTTAAATTTAATAATTTAAATTTTTTAATTTTTTTTAGTACATAATTTAAATTTTTATATTAATTTTTTGTTTTGTTTTATTTCTAATATTTATTTCGAAATTTTTTTTAATAATTTTTTTTTTGGTATTTTATTGTAATTTCTGTAGCAATAAAAATTCAATCATTTTATTTTTTTATAAATATTTTTTTTCGTTGACATTTTTATTGCTTTTTTGTTCTTTTAAATAATGGTTTGGAATTTTTTGCTAAGTTATTTCTTAATTTGTAATTTTTTTATTTTAATTATGCATTTTTATATCACTTTTTAAATTTTAAAATTTTGTTTAACATTTAGTACTTTTTTTTAATACATAATTTAAATTTGTTGTATTAAATTTTTGTTTTGTTTTATTTCTGATTTTTATTTCGAATTTTTTTTTTTAAATAATTTTTTAAGGTATTTTATTGAATTATATTATATACATTTTTGTATTATATACATATTTTTTGTCGCTAAAATTTAAAAAAAAAATTGTTCTTTTAAATAATGTTTTTTTTTTGTAATTATTGCTAAGGTGTTTTTATATTTGTAATTATTTTTTATTTTATTTATGGATTTTTAAATCACTTTTTAAATTTAAATTTTTTAGGTATTTTTAATACTTTATTTAAATTTTTGACATGACATTTTTTCTGTTTTATTTCTGATTTTTTATTCCTAATTTTTTTTTATAATTGTAAATATTAGTTTAATTTTTTTGACTGAATTTTGCTTAATATTTATAATTTTCATGGGAATTTTTTTCTAATTTTTGTAACAATAAAAATTAAATTATTGTATTTTTAAATAAATATTTTTTTTTGTTGAGGCAATAAATTTTATTTTTATTGAGGTGTATGTATTTTCGATAAATTTTTTTTTATCTTCAGTAATGGTTGTTTATATTACTTTTTTTAATTGTAATTGTTTTAACGAAAATTTGAAATTCTTTAAATTTTGTTTAATTTTTAGTAAGAATCTTTAATGCATAAGAATTTTTTTTTTAAATTTAATTCTAATTTCTACAATTATGTACAATTTTTATGAATTTTTTTTTTGTAAATTTTTATTATAATTTTTTTTTTGAGTAATTTTAAATAATTCTGTAATTTTTAATGTAATGTTATATTTGATTTCTATTATTAATTTTGGTTACAATTTCAATATTTTTGTAATAAACACTATTTTGTGTTGTTTTTTATGTTTATAAAATTTATTAGTATTTTTTCATGTGTTTTTTATTTATTACTTATTTTCCTATAATTGTTATTTAGATTAACTATTTTTATTTGAATTAATAATATAATTTTATTTAAAATGGATTTTTGCGTTATTTTCTTTTACAAGAAATTTTTTTACGAAGTTCTATTAATTTTGTTTAATTTTTAGTAACAAATTTTTCAAAATATAAATTTTTTGTAAGAAAATATTTTTTATGTATACGTCAAATTTCTACAACTATATTACGATTTTTTCGCATTATTTATTAATTGCTGTTTTTTTTAAATTTTATAATGAAGTTTTTAAGCAATTTAAAATAATTCAGTAATTTTATTCGAAATTTTATTTATTTTATTTGCAATCTTGTGTATTATTTATTTGAAGTAATTTATTTTTATAGTAACGTATATTTTTTGAATATTATTTTGTTAAAAGCTATTTATTTTTGTGTTATATTTTTAATTTTAAAATATTTTTTTATATGATTTTTTTTTTTAATTTTGTTATTGATGTTCTTTAAATTTTTGTTGAAAATTTTTTGTATATATCGCCGTATTAAATCTCTTTAAATCATCTGATTATGTGGAAACCTCTCTTAAAACCACTGAAAAGTCTAACATATTCTATACACTATTTGAAATGTTTTATATTAATCAATAACGGTTATCCATTGCTCTTCTATCAATCTTCTGAACTTAACGACGTGGCAACTCTTACTTCAACTACCCCACAGACTACCCGATACAAAACAACTCTGTTTTAGTTTATCAACGCACAGCTGTTCTCCACTAACAACAATTTGACAATAGCAGTGGAAGTTCATTTTTAGTCGTCGACATTTCAGCATTTTCCAAAGCTAAAAAGTGAGTTTATACAAAATTACACAGAAATTTAGCAACAGTTTGCTGTAATAATCTGCAAAAGAGCTGTGAAATAGTAGTTTCTCTACTCAGCCACATGAAAAATTATCTGCTGAAGCAGTATATAACGTTGAGAATCATTTTCTCGCATTCTGCCGATACAATGTGTGATGTAACACATGATTCCCCTGGACTGTGTTGCAAATTTCAATGGTTTGTGTTTATATTGCTGCCGTCTTTAATGTGAAGTCTTTTGTTTTTACTTCTTCAGATGACTGCCGTACTAAGAGTGGGCCTCGTCCGTCTTTGCTCTCGCAATAATCCTGCCCTGCCGGCTGCTTTTAACACCCAACAGCAACGCTTTATCTCCGGTAAAACCATGCGTGGCGGCCCTCGTATCATCCCACACCAGCCCTTTCCCTACAAGGAGAAGTCGTACAACGTGTTCCGTGCGATGATCGACAAGACAACTAAGCGTCTGAATGAAAATTCGAAAGTTATTTGCGTCGAGGGTCCAATCGCTGCGGGCAAAACTAAATTTGCCAAGGAATTGGCCGAAGAGTTGGAAATGCTGTACGTGCCCGAGGCCAACATGGACATGACCTACATTAACTCGTATGGTTACGATTTACGCAAATTGGATGACCAATTGCCCGAAATGTGCCGCTCTTACGATACGGTGAGGTTCCTCAAGGAGCCCAATCATCCTTTGGCCGCTTCCTTTCAAATTAAAATGTACATATTGCGGTTAGAGCAGTACATTGACTCATTGGCTCATCTGTTGTCTACTGGCCAAGGTGTGGTCTTGGATCGCAGCGTCTTCTCGGACTTTGTATTCTTGGAAGCCATGCACAAGCATGGATATGTGTCGAGAGGTGCTCGCTCCGTCTACCACGACATAAGGCAGAACACCATTAACGAATTGTTAAGGCCGCACTTGATTATCTATTTGGATTTGCCAGTAGATGCTGTTAAGGTAAGAAATCCGTAATGACCTCATTAATAAGTGAAAAAAAAACGAATATCTACCTAAAATATTTGTTTTAAACCTTTTTGTATTTTATGTTTATACTTTTCGGAATGTGCATGAACATATTTGTAGGTATTTTAGCAAAGAGCACTAAAAAAGGTTGATATCTGAAAATGTTGGATAAAGTTTATAAAGAAAATTTATTGAAAATACAGAGAAGGTAAAAATCTCTTGACAAGATCTGTAAATAGTAAGGCTGTACCAAGAAAAGGTATATTTTGTTTCCCAAAATGTTTTGCTGAATCTTTTCGTATAAAAAACAGAAAAAATATCTATATAAAAACTTTATGAACAGAGCTGATATTGGATGGGAATTTGTCGTATATTTCATGCTGCTGAAAAGCGCAATCGGAAAATCTTTCATATGCACATTTCTGGACGAAATACCTTATCTATTTCGTTTTTCAAGTACCAAAGAACAAATATTTCATATGCTTACTAAGGAAATATTCATAAAGTGAAGTTTTCATTTCTTTTTTTTTCTTCATGTAAAAATTAATTTCTTGTTTCAGTTCTGAGTGATGTTTTTATTTATTAATTCCTAGTATTTGAGTAGTTTGTAACTTTTAACGTTTTCTTTTTTTTTAGCAACGCATTAAGGCCCGCAACATCGATTACGAGATCAAGTCTCCAGTTTACACTGATGCATATTTGCGTGACATAGAGATCATTTACAAGCAACAATTCTTGAAGGACATGGCCACCCATGCTGAATTGTTGATTTACGATTGGACCGCTGGCGGTGAGACCGAAGTCGTCGTTGAAGATATCGAACGTATTAATTTCGAAGCCTTCGATGAAGATCCCATGGAAAAGAAAATGAAGGACTGGCGTTTTCCCAATGAGAATGAGTGGTGTGAGGCTCGCTTTAAGTACTGCACTGACAAACCCGACATATTGAACTACTGCAATGTGCCACGTTTCGATGTGCCGGAATTGACGCGTAGCGCTGAAGATGGCAAGAAATTACGCGAAGTGTGGTATAATGTAAGTTATCAATTAATATGGCCTGGCCAACAAGTAAACTAAAATCATTTTAATTGCTTTTTTTTACATCTAGGCTCCTGGCATGAAATATCGCCCTGGCTACAATGAAGATATGGGCGACGCTGGTCTCTTAACTAAAATAAAGACCAACCACAGAGACCCCATCGCTTAAATAAAAATCGATGTACAACTTTCTTATTAGCTAAAAATAAAGAGGAATAAAATAATTTCGCTGTTTTCCCATAGAATAAAGAAACTGTGTTAAATTCTAAGAGAACAAAATACCTAAACTGCCAGACAGTTAACGAGTTGAGGCAGTGAATGAATAAAAGAGAAAATAAAACGTTGGTGAAAAACAAAAAAACTTAAAATTTATTGTAAGGTGCGTGTAAAATAATTCTTCAAAAATAGTAGTTAAGATTTAAAAGACATTCAATATAAAGGAAACGTAAAGGCTCCCCTCGAATGTTGTTGACAGCAAATTCGCTGTATAAGTGTCGAGTCAACCGGCGTGTCTAGTAAGAGCTTCTCAAACAGTGACGTTCGCATTCGTCGATAAACTAGTAGGTGCCGTTAGTTGTGAATCTAAAAATAGAAAGCGTGTTAATTCACAACAACGCGAGAAGTTATCCCATACCTCATTCATGGGGTGCAAAGGGAAATTAAGCAAGTAAGTAAGTATTAAACAATTTGTCGGAGTTCTTTAGAAATTGGAGTAACTGGAATTTGTGGAATTTAGAAAAATGTTGTATAAGCTAATTATTTTCAGAGACTGACAGAACAATCCAGGCTTTTTTAAATGGGTATGAAGATGATTTTATCTAAATATTAGCTCAGAAGTATTTGCAGTTGCGGATTTTTTTTCTTATCCAAATGGTTTTGTAAAGTTAAATTTCATAATTAAATTTACCTCTCGAAATACATTTTATATGGAAAATTTATAGGTAGAATGTAGTCTCAGTTAATTGTTAAGAGCAACGGTATTGGTTGAGCTTGATCATAACTGATGTTTTATACACGACATTGTTTTAAAGGGTTTTTCAATTCAGAATTCATTTAACTTTGTCGTAACGAAGATTCGACGAGTTTTCCTTTTTTTAAATTCCAATTTGTGGCTCAACTAGAAGATGCAGTTGAAAAATAGAGTCAACACGGTGTTTAGAATTTTATAACGGTTTAAAAGGCAACGTTTTTTACAACAAATTCAAGTATTTTAATACTTGAATAACCATGCTGTTACAACAACAACAACAACAAATTTAAAATTTGGCCTCTCGAAATTTTTGCCAAAAAATATTTTTTTCTGAATTTTGTTATGCTTGTTCTATTTTTGAATAGGGCATCGATAAAGTAACCAAACCATGTAATTTTCACTTCAATTGGTTAAAGGTAAAAATGTTACAAAGACTTTAGTGATTTTCTAGGACTCATATTGGGTCGTGAATTACTACGTCAGGTTAAGGTCAATGGCCATCTATTAACATTCAGTTAAGTTTCGTTATAGATACCCTTAATATCATACGAATTTGTTCACTGTAACTATTTTAGGATTAAAGAATTTTCGAGAAAACAAAACTTCGACCAGTTTCGGTTCAAATTTTTTAATTAGGCCATAATTTCTTAGTCTGGCACTTGCTAATTATACACTTTGTGGTTAGTTGATCTTGATCATAATAGATGCTTTGTGGAAGCCACGTTTTTATAACTTTTTTTTCTATTTAGAACTTATTCTATTGGGACAAAGCGAAAATTCGACGAGTTTTTCATATTTTGTGGTTTCCATTTTGTGGCTAAACTAGAATATGCAGCTCAAAAATAGAGTCGGGACAGTGTTTAGAATTTCATACAAGATTAAAAGACAGTTTTGTAAAAAAAAATTTACCGAAAAAATTTTAAATTTGGCAAGGAAATTTCGGAATTTTTGCCAAAAAATATTTTTGGCTTTACTTTGCAAACTTTAGTGCTTTTCAAGGACTCATATTGGGTCATGAATTACTACGTCAGGTAAAGGTCTGTGCCCACAACTTAACATTCTGTTTAGTTTCGTTATAGTTACCCTTCATTCGATACCAAATTGCTTATTGTAACTATTGTGGGATTGAAGAATTTTCGAAAAAGCTAAATTTCGACCAGTTTTGGATAACATTTTTCAATTAAGGCATAAATTTTTCGTTTGAGACTTGCTAATCCTACACTCTGTGGTTAGTTGAGGTTGATCATAACAGATCTTTTATACACGACATATATTTATAGAGTTTTTCTATTTAGAATTCATTTAACTTTGACGTGACGAAAATTCGACGAGTTTTCCATATGACTTTAATTCCAATTTGTGGCTAAACTAGAAGATGCAGCTCAAAAGTAGAGTCAACTCTCTGTTAAGAATTAAGAGCCAGACAAATTGGCTTGGTTTGTGAAATTTTAGCCTAAATATATTATTTATCAAATTTTGTTTTGACTGCTTTACTATTGGATAGGGCACTGAAAATTTAATTGAATCATGTAGATTCCACTTACATCAATTCAAACGTAAAAAAGTTATAACACATTGATCCATTTCCAAGGACTTGTATAGGGCCGTTAATTACTAGATTATGTTAAGGTTTATTTTTTCTTAAAAACTTCTATAATTTTTATTTATTATCTAATCTATACTATTCATTCACACTGTGGCTGCAAAGTATTGTTTCAAGATTTTAATTCAATTTGTTTTATTTTTGCTAAGTTATTTTCTTAAATAAGTTGGGTCCAATAACAAACCTTATATTCATATTCGAAACATCTGTTTAGTTTTTTTTCAAATTTTCTTTTTAACTTTATTATACAATGTTAATTTAAAATATATATAAGTAGTATTTATTCTTCTTTCTTTTGTATACAATTTAGTAAATTATTAAATATTATAAAAATATCATTATGAATTATATAAAATATAGAATAAGAACAGATATATATTTTAGTTTTTATTTAGTTTTTCAAATAGTAAAACAATGTAATAACTCACTAAAATAATAATAATAATTTACAATCGTTTAAAACAATTCGTAGTATAGGCCTCCGCTACCAAGTCAAACAATTACAAGGGTCGTAAGTAACGAACATACGTTCCTCGATTCTTGGATGCCACGGATGCCCGCTACACTTATAACTTTTAAATTATAATAGAAAAACAAAACGAAAAACTATAGACCAGTACCTTTAAAGGGTTTATAGAAGAATGTTACAAGGCCCATTCAATATTCAAGGGCTTTACAAGCTGAGCCACTTACAATTGAACATTTGTCGAACATAACTTTTAACAAAGGGATATCTTTCATTTGCTTTAGTTTGTTTCAAGTGACTGTGGCTATTTAAAAGAGTTGTGTTTTTGTCTTGTTAAAATTTTAAATAAATTTATTCGCTTTCATAATTATCATATCAGGATTTTTGGGTTTGGGTTTGATTTTTACATATTAAAACAAATGTACATACATATTTGATATTGTTGTATTTTTATGTGTGTGTTGTATTTAAATAAAATAAACTTAAACTACTTTTGTGACTTAACTTAAAACAATTGAAAACGAAATGTTATACAACAGTTATGGTTTACAACCAATATTCACTAGAAGAGATATAATCTGCAAAAGAAAATATCTAAACTCAATATGATTTCTGTGCTGCTTGGGTTTTTTTTTAAAGCAGGGAAAGTATTAACAAAAATTAACTAAATTTTCACAAAATTCGATTGACCAGGCCAAATAGCTGTGCCATACACGGGTAAGGCATATACATCGCGATACTTCATTGAAGATCTAAAATAGAGGTGCAGCAGTAAAGAAATTTCAAAACTGGTGATGGCGATTTTTCGAAATTTGTTAAAGGCTTTAGAGCTTAACATAAACTGCACTGAATGTACGTATTTTTTATACTTGCAGACTTATATCATATAATAACAGTTATGACGAGCCTTCTGCCCTTGACCTTAGATCTTTTGGATTCGAGGTTTGTTATGTGAATAAAATCTGATATTTATTTAGAAAATCAATTGTTATATCTTAAAATGTCGTAACATTTTTTTGCTGCATTGAAAACTCAATTTTGACAATCTTACGAAATCGAGAGAATAGAGCAGAGTAAAGAATTCGACTACAGTGATCAGTTATTTGCTGAAAACTCTTGTTAAATGGTTCAAGAGCTAGCGGAAAAGAAACGATATTGTTTTAAAGCATTATCCAGTCTTTAATTGGAATTACAAACATGACTTCTGTAAAATCAAATCTGATATAACATTTGAATTGGAAAATATGCAGGGAAAAGACAAGGATTTGACGAAAGAGGGTGATAAATATAAAATGTAGAGAGAAGATTATATAAACCATAAAATTCCGATTTTGGAGAGAGTACTAAAGGCAGAGAATGGGAGAGTGAGACAAAAAGAGGAAAACAAATTATATAAACCTATACACTTCGATGTAAAAAGAGAACTTAAAACCGAGATGTTTGCGAGAGAAAAAATTAGGAGACGAAAATACCAAATATAATATAACGATATACAACGTTACAGGGAAAATTTCTAAGTAAATAAATTTATATAGCAGCCTGAACATGTACATAGTCTTGAAATATGTTTTTGTTTTTTAATTTAATCTATAAAGAGATATTCATCACGACATGATATTCAAAAGAGTGATGTAGACAAATTTTGTTTATATGAATACATTACATTAAAACTTTTGAGAATGTGCACATCAGTTTTTTCTTAAACTCTCTATGATTTCTTAGGTCTTCCTGCATAACTATGCAAATTTTCTAAAACTGGATCCACTGGATCTGTTGGTAACCATTTTTCTTGTTGACCTATAGGCATTTAAGTTGCTCTTCTTCTTTCTCTCCCCCATGTTACTACCTTGCGATTTCTATCACTCTCTCTCTCTCTCTCTTATTTCTCCTTTACCTTAAAACTTTTGATAATGTGCACATCAGTTTTTTCTTAAACTCTCTATGATTTCTTAGGTCTTCCTGCATAACTATGCAAATTACCTAAAACTGGATCCACTGGATCTGTTGGTAACCATTTTTCTTGTTGACCTATAGGCATTTAAGTTGCTCTTCTCTTATCTCTCCCCCATGTTACTACCTTTCAATTTCTATCACTCTCTCTCTCTCTTATTTGCTTAACTCTCCCTAATCTAAACACTTTTGTGAATGTGCACATACTTTTTCTCTAAAACTCTTATGACTTTTTTAGGTCATCTTGCATAACTTCACAAATCACCTAAAACCAGAATTAACAATCATTAATACTTTGAAGAGGATCCTACCCGTTGGTAGATATTTTTCTTGATAAACTCTTCGGATCAGTTTTCCTCTCTAACATTGCGTTCACTCATTTTCTCCCTCTCGCTTTTTTATACTCCCACATAATACCATTTTCCGTTTACAACTTTTACATACATACATCTCACTCATTTGACTAACTCGCCCTAACCTTAAAACATTTGTGCTTTACTCTTAATCTCTCAGAATGGCTTCTTTAGGTCGCATTGCATAACTACAAAAATCCCATAAAACCGAGTCTGTTAATATGGTTAAGGTCTTTATATTAATGTTTGCCTCCTTTTTTCTCTTTCCCCTATTGTTCTCTATCCGTTTTCCGTGGCTAGTTTAAAACTCCCATACCTCTCTTTCATTTTAATACCACGCCCTAAACTGAAAACATTTGCGTTTGCTTATTTACATTCATTTTCTGTCAATCTTTCCCAATGATATCTTAAGGTCATACTGCAGAATTAACATACACAAAAGCAAAAAACCAGATCTGTTTATACTTCAGCCATGTTTTCCTCTGTTGGTAGCCATTTTTCTTGTTTACCTCTGCGCATTAAATTTACACTCCATTATTCTGACACCTATGTTCTTTTCCATCACTTTCTCTCTCGCCCTCTCTCGTTATTTTATACTCTCATCGATACCGTTTCCCTAACCCTTATGTGTGATACACATCCATTTTCTATTAATCTCTCTCTTTCCTTACGATTTTTTAAGCTCATCCTTTTTGAAATTTCTTATAGCTGCCAGTAGCTGATCCCGGGGATCTTCGGAGGATATTGGTGACTTTACTGCTACTACAGGTTTCAAATTGAAAGCCATCATGGGCGGTGCAGGCGGTTGTGGTGGTGGTGGAGCCACCGCTGCCATCGTTGGTGTTTGTGATGGCTTTGGTGGTTTTAGGGTGAATGAAGGTGTCGTAGGTGTTGCGTTAGAGTTTGTGACGGGGCTGGGGGAGTTTGTGCTATTACCGCTTATGTTGGTGGCAGACTTGTGTAGATTTATGTGTAGTTTGGCACTTGTTAGCGGTCTGTCAAATCTTGCCGTGGTGATTTGTACTTCACCGCCATTGGTTAAAGCTTTATTCGTGTTTTGGGGATTGTGCGCAATCTTCGCCGCTTCTATGCTTGCAGTTATGGCTTTTTGTTTGTCCTGCTCTTCTTTGGCCAAGATTTTCTCTTTTAAACCGGTGCGCCTCAATGTGTTTTGACCAAATGGTGCCGAGGGCGCGGAGGATTCTTCGGTGGCAACTGCCAATTTCGTCGCCGACTCCTGTTGTTGTTTGATGGAGGTGGAGCGCAGTAGCTGTGGTCCAGGTTGAACAGTGACTGCTGGTGCATTGGCCGGTGTGGAGAACCTTTTGTTGATACGGGGTAACGTAGAAGTGCTCGTATTAACTATAGTCTGTGTTTGGGGCTTTAGTACAGATTCAACTGTAGGCCTTAGAGGCTTAACATCACCGTTAAGCAGGCCTTTTACCTCCACCGATTTGGGTCTGAGTAACATTTCCACTGTGGGACGTGGGTTATTCACTCTTACGTCACCATTTGTCGTTGCTTTGACTTCAGCCGCTTTGGTATCGGCCACGATGACATCCGGTATGGGTTTCACCATTATGGGAACTTTGAATTCTTTTTCCGGTATACCCATGCGTTGAATCGTCGCAGGTTTTGGAGCTACCGGTGGTGGATTAGGCTCTTGTTGTTCACTGAAAGTAGCTGGCGTGGACATGCGGTAGTTGCGTGGCACTGTCTTAGTGGGACCATTCACTTTGCCCCCGAAAATGTAGTCACCTTCATTCTTGATAGCTTGAACTTGAACTTTTGGGCGCTCATTCCAGGTGGAAAAGTTTATGCTGGGCGGTCCTGAATAGCGGTACACCTTTGGCAGCTCTTTGGGTTTGTGGTCTGTGGTGTCCGCTGGCGCTACCACAGTCATTTGGGGTTTAGTCTCCTCTTCCACGTGTGTACTCTCCCAAATATTTTTGTTACTCTCTTTGGGTTGTTCCTCCTCGAGTTTGGGTTTCTCCACATTTCTCGACTTCAATTCCAAGCTCGCAAATTGCAGTTCTTCCGAAGGTCTTCTGGCATTCACCTCTACCGTTTGCACTTCATCTTCGGCCCCACTAAGGGCTAAACTGTTCTTGCGCGAATTGAGTATGGTCTTAATGACCTCTAGACTTTGCAGCGAGGGTGTGTCGCCAATACTTAACTCACTAGACGAACGCCGACGATTCAAGTTGCCAGCCATTTGATCGAGCGACAATTGTGACGAGGTTCTCTTAGTCAGGGACGCATTTTCCGAAGCTATAGCTGTGGTATGGAAAGAATCCGATCGGCTGACAGACCGCCGTTGTTTGAGACTCGTAACACTGTTACGTTTACGATAGAGTTTCTCTTCATCGGGTGACGTCGTGGGCGAACTCGTAGCTGAACTTGTGGGGGAGTTTGGTGGTGTGGTAACCTTAGTTTTGTGCACTTCCGTTTCCTTTGGAATCTTTTCGCTTAAGACTTCTTTGGGTTTGGTTAAGGCTGCCTGGGAGCTGCCGGAGCTTATGGTGAAATTTGTTAAGGTATTGGGTTTGGCCGATTCGATTTCACCACTTTCCTCGGCTTTCTTAATTAGCGTGTCCAATCCCTTCTCCTGGATGATTGTTGACAATTCGCCCACTATAGTGTCCAGTGGTGTGGTAGCAGGTGTTGTGGGTGATGGCTTCTCTTGCGCTTTGGTCCTTTCGTTGCTATTTTCCCGTTTGAGGGATTCAAAGTTTAATATGGGTCTTTCCATAATCTTTGGCGTAATGGGGTTCTCTTGTTCTGTCTTTTCTACTTGCTCGAAAGTCTCGGCGAATTTAGAGTCTGCAAAATTAGGAGGCGGCGATATGGGTATGGAGAAATTCCACGATGATGTCTCTGAAGGTGTGGCCGAGGTGCCTGTTTGCGTTAACGTGGAGGGAGTATTCAATTCGCTATCAGTATCACCGGGACCAGAGTTCATAATGGTCAGTTCTTCCAGAGTTTTGGTTTCGTTAAGGGGCTTGACCAAAGTTTTGCCCAACTTAAAGTTGTACACCTTAACCATGTCATCGTCATCGGATGAAGATTCGAAATTCGATTTGACATCCAAGGTGGTAACTGTTGACGGCATACTATCGGGTATGGGTGAGGGTACGGGCTCTCCTATGCCCGAGTCGGCTTGCTTTGATATGTTGTCGTCATCCTGCGGCTGCTTCAATTGTTCGATGTGCGTTTCGTAGCAATGATCCA
Source organism: Muscina levida (assembly GCA_964034835.1). Lineage (NCBI taxonomy): Eukaryota > Metazoa > Arthropoda > Insecta > Diptera > Muscidae > Muscina > Muscina levida. Next base: position 150,337,746 of record OZ035882.1, read on the forward strand.
AGTCCGGGGGTTCACACGACAGTGAACGAGGTTCCGGGGTGGGTGTGCGATTCAATAAGACCTTGGAGACATTTTGGGTGACCTTGGCTTTGCTCGAGTCACTTTCGAAACTCTTCAAGTCGCTTTGCAAGTCGGTGGCATTCAACAGGGTAGTACTGGTGGTGGTTACACGAGGCTGGGGTGTGGGCAAATCCTTGACCATCTCCTGCTCTTCCCGGCTTGGTTCCCGTTCGGCGGGTTTTGGTACTTCGGTGATGAAGTCTGCCAGAGGAGTTTTCAGTGCCACAGGCGTTGAAGGCGCCGAAGACAAGTTGGTCGAGGCTATGGAAACGCTGTCCTCGCTATACATAGACCCGCGTGGCTGGGGTGCTGGCGGCGCCACCTTTTTATTTTTAATGACCACGATTTTCTTGCGGGGTGAAGGTTCAGGGAATTGTCTTAGATTGTCCCCATCCAAAGGAGAGGGCGAAGGCGATGAAGCCAAATTTTGAACGCTGCCACTGTTTAGGTTAAGGGCGTTCTTTTTTTGGACCTGAGCATACACGACGGTATCCTCAGTGTAGCCATTCGCCAGAAGGGCACCGGAGTCCGTTTCCATGTGGCCATTACAATCATTGCCATTGATATCACTATGCAACATAGTGGAAGAAGCTAAATTGGGTGTGGACACGGAGAAATCCTTGACCGCCAATGGACTCTCCACTTGGCCGGGTGTTACGGCACTCGCTGTATGATATTCGCCACCATTCTCCATGATTAGCGGACTCTTCTCGGGTATGGCTACTTGACTGGGTGGTCTAGGGGCTGCCCGCTTTTTGCGGGGCGGTGCTGCCATCTTGGGTTGCGTTGACTGGGGCAATTTAGGGGTGCCAGCAGCCGGGACACGGGCGTAATGTAAACCTGATGAATCCATAGAATTCAAAGAGTTGCTAGAACTATAGGGACTAGTGGTTTTCGTTGTGTGTTTGGAATTGCGGCTGCTGAACTCCGATGAAGTCAGCGATTCACGGATGATCGAGGAGCGATGCAGTTTCATGATCTCATCATTGCTGTAGCTGTCGTAAGACTCGGTTTTGAGACACAGGCGTATTTCGGAGAGACCCACAGCACCGATGGTTAGATCACAACTGTAGACTTGACTAGGATCAACTAGGGGAGAGACAACGGAAGAGGACAACATAACAATTAAAATTCTAAACTCTTTTATAATTCTTAAAATACTTGCCTGGATTTCTAAATTCATATTTCTGGGCATCCAGCAGCTTGTTGTCGCACACTAGCTCTAAGAGTTTACTCAATGGCACCCGGGCTCCCAGACGGGTGACATACAGCTGATCTTTGGGCAGTAGAACAGTTATGCGAAAGGTCTGCTCGAAGGGAGCATTTGTGGTGGCAGCTGGCAAAGGGGTAATACGATTATATTCCAGTTGACTAGTTTCATTGATGTTCGTAGAAGATATAGAAAGATTTGTGCTAGATTTGGACAGTTTGCCATTGGGCATAGATTTGTCTAAGGGAGAGAGAGAGAGGGGTAAAGAAAAGGAAAGAGAGCAAAAAAGATTAGTTTGAGACAAATAACTTAAGGAAATACAAGATGTCACACAATGAGGCTTTTATATAAAGGATTGTCATCCTTGTTGAATAATTTTCGTTTTGGTTTCATTAACTCACCTTTATTTTTACGTCCCAACCAACGGTTGAGCGTAGAGAAACCCGATTTGCTCATGGTGCAACAGGTTTCGTGGATGTCTCGTTTTGTCGTTAAAGTTTCAGCTAGGCAGCAATTCACTTATTTAATTAGGGTTTCAGAAATAGTTGTGTGTGTTTTGGTAATGCTGCCTGTTCAAACGGGTTTCATGTTGCTTGTCTTAGGTGGAAAATCCTTGGTTCAAATTTTCCGGTCTTCGATCTTCCACCTTAACGATGACTCGTTCTCAATATTTCAATTCAATTTTGCAAAATTTCTGAAAAGATACATTTTAAGAAAGAGAAAGTTAAATTAAATATAGCAAAGTCATAGATTAAAACAAAAATCTTATCTTTGGAATATAGAGGTGTATAAAAACATATATGCCAATACGGCCTATAACATTCCTTGCAGACTACGCGTTATCGGAAGTGTTATCTCAAGAGAAATTTCGCATTTATTTTTATCTTGTTCGTGTTGTATACATATGTAATAACGTATAGGGTTTATAAGATAAGATTATAAAGGAATTTATGTAGCGGTGGAGGAAAGGAGGTCATTAGCATAATCAGATCAAAAAAAGTAACATATGTAAGGGCATCAGTATGTGCGCAACACATATTCACATTAGACATGTACATTTAAAAAAGGAAGAGCAACTCTGACTTTATGGGTATATTTGAGAACCATTTTAGGGCAAATTTTTATGTCGAAATACGTATACGTTATGCAATGGAGGTGTTTGTTTCTCATACGTATATCAATATAATGTACGCACCACCAATCGCACATAAATTGTACTAATCAAGTATTCCATATAAAGGTAAATTACAACTTAGCCCGTATAGAAATTTCAGGCAGATGAATTGACTGAAAGTTACTTTTAGAAATTATTAGAAAATATATATTTTCGTAGGGTTAGTATGTTACTACAAGGTCCGTTTTTATGCGCAAGTCAAAGTTTAATAAACGATTAGATTGTACAAAATTGGCTGAATTCGATCATGTGTATGAGAGTTACCAGAAGGAGTGTGGCAAATCTGACTGCCTTCCAATACTAATATATTCCAAGTTTTCCATTTGGAAGTTACGGGAGAAATAATTATTTTATAAAAATACGTTATTTTTTTATGGGAGGTAATAGAAGAGGACGGCTTATATAGAACGCATGAATTCCTAAGTCGGGTTTTTATAAGCCTTTACATTGTGCAAAATTAGACTGAATTCGGTACTTGCAAACAATTGTATGTAACTGTATATGGATGATCATTTGTATGAGAGTTACCAGAAGTGGTGTGGCAAGAATCTCGATTTTCTGATATTATGATCAAATTCTAAATTCCTCAGTTTCCATTTGAAAGTTATGGCAAAAATATTTATTTTATAAAAATAGCAAATTTTGTATGGAATGATGCAGAAGGGGAGGGCTTGTTGTGACTATTTACAATACCACTACAACATTTTGGAGAATATTGTTAATAATAAATATTCATAAGGATCACTGAGGTTTACTTTAGTTATCCTGCCCATCCAAAGTCCAGCAAGCCGAACGGACATATGGATCGCCTTTAAAAGCCTTGAAACGAATTTGGTCTTATGATATTTGAAGTCCTCTCCTTTAATGCATTACCCTTTCTATGGTGGGGGTAAACAAATTTAATTTGTAGTCCCTATGCATCAAAGTCTTATATAAGAATGTTATGTTTTTATATTTTTATATTTTTATATTTTTATATTTTTATATTTTTATGTTTTTATGTTTTTATATTTTTATATTTTTATATTTTTATATTTTTATATTTTTATATTTTTATATTTTTATATTTTTATATTTTTATATTTTTATATTTTTATATTTTTATATTTTTATATTTTTATATTTTTATATTTTTATATTTTTATATTTTTATATTTTTATATTTTTATATTTTTATATTTTTATATTTTTATATTTTTATATTTTTATATTTTTATATTTTTATATTTTTATATTTTTATATTTTTATATTTTTATATATTTATATTTTTTTTTTATATTTTTATATTTTTTTATTTTTGTATTTTTATATTTTTATATTTTTATATTTTTATATTTTCATATTTTTATATTTTTATATTTTTATATTTTTATATTTTTATATTTTTATATTTTTATATTTTTATATTTTTATATTTTTATATTTTTATATTTTTATATTTTTATATTTTTATATTTTTATATTTTTATATTTTTATATTTTTACCCACGCCTCTTTCCCCCCCAGATACCGCGCGAGCTGGGGTCCATTTAAGCTGAACATGACGGTGGTCTCGGCCACAAGTCACTTCAGCACTTCATGTTAAAGTGTTTTTTTTTTTTTTTTTTGTTTTTGTTTTGAATTGAATTGAATTGATTTGAATTGATTTGAATTAAATTAAATTGAAGTGAATTATATTGAATAGAATTGAATTTATAATATAAAAGTTATAATTGATCATTTCCACATATCACTGTTTTACGACGTGAGGCATAACATCAGCCTAAAAACATCCTCATAATCCGGCATGTTCCCAAGGCAATGGCTTTCGACATTTCATGTAAAAGAGATGAAAGTCCCAATTCGTCGAGATGTTGCGTAACAGAATTTACCACAATACCAGTACTCGATATTACAATTGGGATAGTCTGTACAGTTATTAGGTGTTCTCTCTGTTTCACTTCAAACGCAAGATCGGCATATTTGGAAATTTTTTCACTTATGGTACGATTCACGTTATCCGAAAGTGGAACTGCGACATCTAGGATGTATCCAACCCTTCTGCGTATGTCTATCCATATTATATCTGGTCTGTTGGCGATGATTGTCCGATCAGTTGACATTGTTCGGTCCCAATAAAGTTTATAGTTTCTGCTCACTAACACTGCCTCAGGTTCATACCTGTAATATGGAAGTTTTTCTTCCAAGAAACCGCTTCTTACAGCAAGGCTTTGGTGGATTATTTTCGCCACGTCGTTATGTCTTTTGAGGTATGCCGTACTCGCCATTATCGAACAACCATTGATGATGTGTTCCGTAGTCTCCGCAACCTGACCACATCGCCGGCAACGGTTATCAATGTCTTCATGCAGGATAACTCGGCGGAAATGCTTGGTGTGCATTATCCCATCCTGTATGGCCATTAAAAATCCTTCCGTTTCCGGAAACAGTTGTCCGTATTGGAAACATATAGTGGAGGCATGTTTATCCACATTTTCAAGGTCCAGTTGGTGTGGAAATTTGCCATGTATGGCCTTATGCTTCCATTGCTCCACTATATCGGCATCACTAGTTACATTTTCCAGGGGTGCAAAACTAGGTGTTGATAGTTTAAGTGGGGTGTGGTTTGCGTCCAGATTTACCAGGATGGAGTATCGGTCAATCTCCGATGCAGTTTCATAGAAAAATTCCCGGAGATTGTGAATCTGGCTATAATTTTGGTTTTTAATGTTAACCACACCCTGTCCGCCCAGATTACGTGGCAACATTACTCTTTCGATAGAAGCCTGTGGGTGGTGTTGTCTATACCTCGTTAGTGTTGTTCTTATTTTTCTCTGAGCTGAATTCAATTCCGTGTCGCTCCACGCTATTATCCCGAATGAGTAAGTTAGTATTGGGATGGCATAGGTATTAATTGCCTTAATCATGTTCATTGAATTCAGCTTAGTTGCACATAGACTTCTTATTCTTGCTTCGAATCGAATTTTTAAAGCTTCCCTTATACTTGTATGGTGGATTCCTCTCATTTCCTCCACTCCCAGGTACTTATAGGTTTGGTCACACTGCAGCATTTCTATAGTACCATCATGGAGGGTAAACCCTTGTGAATGAACTACTTGTCCTCTTATCATTTCAACAGATTTACACTTATCGAATCCAAATTCCATGCATATATCTCTGCTGAATGATTCGACCATGCGTACCAGATTTAAGAGGTGGTATTTCGATCGAGCAAACAATTTTAGGTCATCCATATATAGAAGGTGGATGACCGCGGACTGTCGCTGTTGATATTTTATGCGATATCCATTGGGGGAGTTGTTCAATGCTGTGCTCAGAGGTGAAAGGCTTAGACAAAACCACAACGGGCTAAATGTATCTCCCTGGAAAATCCCTCTTTTTATTTTAATTTCCCTGGTAGTTATCCCGTTAAGAATGATTTTCGTCCTCCATGTTGGCATAATCCTTTCGAAAAAAGAAACTATTTTTTCGTCCACTCCGTTGTTCTTGAGTGTTTGGATTAGATATGGGTGGGGTACGCTATCGAACGCTTTTCTATAATCAATATAAGCAACACTTAGGTTTCGTTGGTGGCAAATAGAATTTCTTGTGATTATAGCATCGATTGTAACCAATTCCTTGCAGCCTCTTGAGTTTCTTGCACATCCCCTTTGCTCTAATGGTAGTAAGTTGTTTGTAGTACAATGGTGGTAAATTTTATCAGATATGATACTAGTTAGTAGTTTATACAAAGTTGGTAAACAAGTAATAGGGCGATAGTTTTCAGGGTTATCTGTATCACCGTTTTTATGCAGAAGATAAGTTCTGCCAGCTGTTAGAAAAGATGGAATTACCGCTTCCCCACTCAATATCTTATTTAGCTGTAATACCAGATATGGGTGAGTACTAGTAAGATGTTTCAGCCAATAATTTTGTATTCCGTCAACTCCCGGTGCTTTCCAATTCTTCGTTTTGCGTAAAGCCAGTTGCAGGTCCGATTCAGTGATGGAACTAGAATGCATACGTTCTGGTTGCATCGCTTCAGTCCATATTGGGTTTTCGGTGTATGTAGGGTCTGATTCCCACAATCCTCCCCAAAACGATTCTAAATCTTCCTGACCCGGAGTCGGTAAGTTGTTGGCCTGATCTTGGTTTTCTTTCTTAAGTTCGCGATAAAATTTGCGCTGGTTAACCGTAAAAAGTCGATTCTCATCTCGTCTAATCTTGCTTGTCAGATATCGTCGTAGTCTACTACTAACTGCCTGTAGTATCTGCGTTTTACGGTCTATTAAATCATCGAGGGTTCTGGGTGTTAATACCTCCATAGCTTCTGCTCCTAGCATACGACTGACCATTCGAATTAGATGTTGTGAACGGACCCCTCGTTTGTACTGAGTCAGTCGTCCAATTTCCGCTCGCAGTCTGGTCTTTCTGTTTTCAAGGCGTCTTTGCCAAGGCGGTTTGTTGCATCTGCTCCGATTGCCACTATGGGCCATTCCGATTCTCACGCCACACATTTTGCACACAGTTAATGCTGCACAATATATTGCGCTGTGAACAGATTCAAAGGTATCATGTTCGCTTAGGAGATTATCCAAGATGTTATTAACATAAACCAAGTAGTTTTTTGCCTTTCCATTAATCTGGATTTTCGGTATTTGGGGTCTACAAATGGGATCCAGCATTCCATATTCTAAAATGGTTTCCTCGAATTTGTCTAGAACTGTTTGGAATTGTATGTCATCTTGACGATTTAAGGATCCTGTAACTTGGACATCGTTGACTACTGGTTGGTCCTGAATTTCTGCTTGGTGGGACAATGAATCACTATTTTGGGCACTTCTGACTGCAACATTATTAGAAGCTTGGCTTAACCCCAAAATGTTTCCACTCATTGAAGACCTCATCAAGCTTATACGATTGGATGATCTTATTTCCTCCTGTATCTCCCTCGATATTTCCGTAAGTTCAACCTGAGATATCATATGGTTAATTGTGATATTTCTGACCCTCGTTGCTATACTTTGCTCGTTCAGCCGATGTTGTAGGTGTGTGTATAGGGAAATGAAATACGTATACTGCCTACTTCGATAACCTATTGGATTGTTTCCACATCTAGTGGCTTTATAATGACAACGCATAATATCCTTATTCATTTCATCAGTCCATCTTATGCGCTGTCTAGGTTGGCCCGCTCTTGTGGTCGAAGACAATGAAGCCCTCGAAACAGTAGGAGCGGGTTCGGGTCTCACTGACGTTATGTCATTGTGAACTTGCAGACTATGGTTGGTTCGGGTTTCCCCGGTGGGCAATGTCTGCAGAACTGCTCCACCACTACCGGCTCGTATGCTGCTCCCTCCAGCGGTAGCTCCAGAGTTCGCCCGGGCGCCCCCGGATGGCGACAGTTGAACAATTCTATTTCTTAATCTCCTCTCCATTGATGGGTTGGTTTATAGTTTTCCTTCTATGTTGTGAATTGATCCTGGTTTCGCTGCTCATTTTGGGCCTTACCAGTATGGGTGTCCCTGCCGATACATAAAGTACCACTGGCATCGCCCCAAAACTCCTTGCAGTTACTCAGCCCCCCCACCACATCAAGGTGTCAATATTTTAATATTTTTATATTTTTATATTTTTATATTTTTATATTTTTATATTTTTATATTTTTATATTTTTATATTTTTATATTTTTATATTTTTATATTTTTATATTTTTTTATTTTTATATTTTTATAGTTTTTAATATAAAATAAAATTTAATATTTTTATTTAATTGTGTCCACATTTTGCGCTTATCTCACTGTATTACTTGAAGAAATTCATTTGGCGTTTGTCACAATTATTTCCATACAGTAGATGTGACATTCTATTAACTTTAGTATCTATGGCACACTTGTATCTTTATAGTGTGTAGTGTTGTACTACTACTAGTACTGCCACTAAAACTTGCCGTCAATAATGATTATTTATTATTGTTATTTAATTAATGTATTTATGTTTTCGTAATGCAATCTCGATATGATATCGGCGACAACAACGACAACTTAAGTAAAAACAACAAAAAATAGCAAACTCATATACATTGCAAGCATTTAGTCACGTTCAACTGTGAGCTTGTGGAAAATATCTACTTTAACAAAATACTTAATTCTTAAGTTTATTAGCAAAAGTCATAACGATAATTATTGTTATGATGACAAATTCTTAACGATAAAATGATTGACATTTAAGCGAAAAAACATGCGTAGATAATTTATCTGACAAATTAAAAATTTATAATACAATTTTGTTTATATAAAGTGTTAATATTTGAGAAGATTGTAAGAGGAGATGGATATATGAAATGTATACAGTATAACAATAGGCCATCCAAATGCTGATGTAAATTGATGTATATAAGATTTTGAAGAAAGGCATATAGACTTAATGAGACCCATTTTGATCCTAGTTCTGGCCACCCAACAATATAAAAGAGCTCGATTATGAATTATGACCAAGTTTCCAATTCATAATTGAGAATCATGTCCTTCCGCTTTTATACGTATGAGTTATTTATGATATTGTTTAAACTCATACGCCCATGATTCCGATTTTTTGCAAAAAAACCTCAAACGACACCTCTTGCATTTTAAATACACTATCACTTAAACTGTTTACGATCAAATTGTTGAGATTATCATATAATTTCGCCAATTCTCGTAAATTTGTATGGATTCTTGAACTTTTCTGCTAGTGACTTTATTCAAACATTTTCAGTAATTTTTATATCTTTTTTAAAACTTAGTATTTTATTACAACAACAATTCATCACATCATGCATATTAGGCAATGAAACTCTGTCACATTTCTCATGCGTATTTGGCAAAAGTTCAAGGTTTACTTGCCAGAATTCCAACGGATATTCATGTCATGATTTTAACTATTTAGCCAAATTTGTGAAATTTCATTGCAATTACTCACTTGGCGTGTTGCATGTACATGCTCCTTGAATTTGTCATTCCTAAAGTCACAATAGATAAAAAAGATTCGCGTTTTTGTTTGTTGATTTGTTGATTTTGCTAAATTCATTGACTTTTTCGTTTGATTAGTAAATAAAACACTTAAACGTGTATTTTGATAACAAAAGCGCACACTTGAAATGGAATTAAATGAAACATGTTTGCTTTGAAATTACGACACAAACTCTTATCGCAGAGAAGAGGGGGTAGCGAGGACAGCCGGCACAATGCACAAAATTCCTAGAAACATAGCGTAAAAGAGCCATATGCAGGTAAGTGGCCATGACTAACCGTACGTATAAATCCTTTAAACTGTTTGCTATCAAATCATAACAACCAACACCATTGGAAATTTAAAATTTTACTCCTATTATCTAACTTGTTGAATTTTTATTTAATCTTTTAGCCAGTAGCGTTCACTTCTCAATTCAAACTGCCCGTTATCTTGGGGTTAATAGCAACTTGGGCCCCTTTGTTTTCTTATTAAAGAACTTTTACTCATTAGTTTTAGCTTTCTTTAGCATCAGTTACTGAGTATCTGAGCAGGTGTCAAAAGCTTACAATTTATAAATTGTTTAAGCTTTCATCGAAGTAAATGCGATGAGAATCATCACCAGTACTTTGAATTCTAGGCACAACGACAAACGTGAGTAATTAATTTCATTTGCAGTGACAACGCCAACCACAACGGCATAGTACTAAAAATGACAATAAATAGATGAGTTAATCGATACAAAAGTCCCTCTCCTCAACGTTTTAGCTTCGTTTGTTGGCTGTTGTTGTTGGCTTTCGCGTATCATATTTGATATAAAAAACACGTAACTCTTATGGAATGAATTCCAAGCAAACGTACGGATTTCTTGATATATCTAATAATGACAATCATAAATACTATTTATGAATGGAATTTTAATGAAATATTTTGCGTTGCTAATATCTATTAATATTTTGGAGGTTAAGGTCGTTTTTAAAGGGGGGAAGCGAAAGAAATACACTCGAGAAAATAATAGAGGAGTTTTTTTATTTTTAGTTAAATAAAGATGATCAGAAGAAAAGATACAAGTATAGAAATAAAAAAAATATTAAATATACTAAAACAATGAATATTTAGTTTAAAAAAATGTTTCTGGGGAAAAATTTCACTAGAGACATAAACAACACATTTTTTGAAAAATAGCAACAATCACTAATACATAAATATTTTTGATGAACAAAATATAATGAAAAGATGTTCCAAAGCGAAGCTGTTTAATATAAAGTGTACACCCGAAGAAAACCAAAGTAAAAAAATATATTATTTATTAATTTTTTAAATAAAAAATATAAAAATGTAAAAATATAAAAATATAAAAATATAAAAATAAAAAAATATAAAAATATAAATATATAAAAATATAAAAATATAAAAATATAAAAATATAAAAATATAAAAATATAAAAATATAAAAATATAAAAATATAAAAATATAAAAATATAAAAATATAAAAATATAAAAATATAAAAATATAAAAATATAAAAATATAAAAATATAAAAATATAAAAATATAAAAATATAAAAATATAAAAATATAAAAATATAAAAATATAAAAATATAAAAATATAAAAATATAAAAATATAAAAATATAAAAATATAAAAATATAAAAATATAAAAATATAAAAATATAAAAATATAAAAATATAAAAATATAAAAATATAAAAATATAAAAATATAAAAATATAAAAATATAAAAATATAAAAATATAAAAATATAAAAATATAAAAATATAAAAATATAAAAATATAAAAATATAAAAATATAAAAATATAAAATTATAAAAATATAAAAATATAAAATTATAAAAATATAAAAATAAAAAAAATATAAAAATAAAAAAAAAAATTTATTATAAAAAAACTGATTTTGCCAAAAAAAAACATAAGAATGTACGAAAATTAAACAATTCTCATAGAAAACTTGAGAAAAATGTAGTTTTCAAAAACAATACACTCGAGGAAAAATAAATTTTTCAGTTATTCTGAAAGTCGTTAACAAATTAAGATTAAAAAGCGAATTTTTTGAATTTTTCGGAAAAATATGAAGTTCATAAAAATATTAATGGAGTTTGAGGTAGAAATGTTAGTAAAACTAATTTAAAATATTTGATTTTTGAAAAAAAAAACTAAAAACAAAAACAGCACAAAATCATTCAAAATATTGGAAATTTTTTGGCTTCGAATATAAAATTATGTAATTTTGGAAAAAAAATTACAAAATTTCTATAATAAGTCAAAATTTAGTAAATTAAAAAATGAAATATGTATTAAAAGTTTGTGGAAAAATCGGATTTGGTCGAAAGTAAACTTGAGAAAATTCCAAATTTTACTTATATTGTAATTTTTTGTTGTTGCGTTAAGCTTTATAATAGTAGAAAAAAAATATTCTAGTATTTTTATACTTTGGGGAAAAATCTAAAAATGTTACTTATTTTCTAATTTTTTGTTAATGTGTAAAACTATAAAATATTAGAAAAAAAATTATAGGATTTAAACATGCAGAAAATAAAAAATTTTTATACTTTATATAAAATTTGGGTTATCGAAAATTACTAAAATAAATAGTCTCTGATTTTTGGTGTAAAATACACTCGAGAAAAATTCAAAATATATATATTTTTTTTAAATTTACTTTTTCAAATATTAAGCCATAAAATTTAAGAGAAAACTCCAAAATGTTTTGAAATTTTTTAAAATTAGAAAATACCATTTTTTTTTGTGAAAATCTGAAATTATATAAAATTAACTAGAGAAAACAGTACAAACAAATTATTACAAATATCGCGTTTAGGACAAAACCAAATTCAAAATATTTTAATTTTAATTTGAAAAAAAAAATGTGAAAAATTTCTAGAATTTCACAAATTTTTTTTTTAAATTATATAAATGCAATAATTTGTTGCCAAGAGTTCAAGAGCTATAGAGAAGAAATTTGGTATGCAGTATTTTTTTCTTTAAGCGGAGGTTTAGTTATAAGATGATTAAGATTGGACAAACCCTACTGCCATCTCCCCTACAAACAACTTTTTTGGGGGTGTCCGTCTGTCCGTCCCCGCGATTGCAGCTGTAGTTTCTAACAGCTATCGAGCTGAAATTTAATATGCAATCTTCTATCAACTTAAGAAAGTTCAGTTCTAAGATGAGTAAGTTCGGAGTAAAACTAATCCAACCTCTCATAAAAACTCATCCTTTTTGGGGTTGTCCGCCTGTCTGTTCCCGCGATTAAAGCCGTAGTTTAAGATATTTCGAGCTGAAATTTGAAAAGCAATCTTTAATCCTCTAAGCGTATGTTAAAGTCTAATATGATCAAAAATGGACAAAAACTACTCCCATCTCCCATACAAACTCAACTTTTCAGGTGTGTCCGTCTTTCTGCCCCCGCAATTGCAGCCATATTCTAAGATATATCCAGCAGAAAATTGATATGTAATCTTCTATCCTTTAAGCGGATCTTAAGTTCTGAGACAAAAACTACTCCCACCCCATATGCAAACATACTGAATATGCAAACTATCCAAGTTCAGTATTTGACATTTCAGTAGTAAAAAAATAACTCTCAAAAATGGATGTGATTGGCAAAAATTAACGTATACCTCTCATAAAAACTAGCCTTTGATGCGGTACAAAATATAATAAAATATATTTGTAGTGCAAATAATAAGTTTTATCACAATTTTTACAAATGGTAAAGGGTATCTGAACTTTGGCATGGCCGAAGATAATTACATTACTCGTTCTTATAAAATTTTCTAATGGTTTAGGATTTTTTGAGGCAATCTATCGAGATAAAATCAACTTTCAGAAAAGAATTTCTCTCATTAATTTCTTAAAACAAATGAACCACCAAGTTTACTGGTAAGAAAACTAATCATATCACTAATTTATTATATACTATCCGATCTACTGAATTTCTTAATTCGCAATTTCAAGTTGTTGCTCCTAAATCTTCCTACTGTCGTATATATTGCATTAACTTTGGCTCAAACCCTCGCATGATATCAAAATTACTATGAAAACCATTTCAGACAACCAAGGAACCTCCTTTTAAAGTTTCATTTGAATCCCATGTATAGTATATGAGCTCGCAGGTAACACACAGACATGCGCGCTTATAAGCAATAAGTAATGTCTTTAATTAAATAAAAGTGTTTTATTTTTTATTTTATATAGATCCCGATGAAATGAACTGCTGTTAAAACCATTCCCGACAACTGAGAAACAACCTTTAATAGTTTTATTGATATTCTATATGTAGCTTAAGAGTCCGTACGTAACACACAGACATATAAATACTCGCATGTTAGTATTAAGGTTGTTCGTTTTCCTAAGTGATACGAGGGCTGCTATATATATTTCTGGCCTAATAATGAAAATGCGAATATTTATCATCAAAAATTGTTTTATTGTTTTTCAAAGTATTCTCCAGCCTGATTTATACACTTTTGCATGCGCTCAAACCAATTGTCGAAGCACTTTTTCCACTCCGATTGAGACACCTCCAAAACATGGTTTTTGAACGCTTCAACAGCATCTTCTAGGCACGAAAATCGTTGACCACGCATTTTTTTCTTGATGTGCGGGAATAAAAAGAAGTCATTGGGTGCCAAGTCAGGGCTGTACGGCGGATGACCCATCAAGTCGACGTTTTGGCCGGTCAAAAAGGCGCTGGTTTGAGCCGATATGTGAGAGCTCGCGTTGTCATGGTGAAGAATGATTCGTCTTCTCTTGTTTGTTTTTCGAACTTCTCCGAAGACTTCAGGCAAACAAATTGTGGTGTACCACTCAGAATTGACCGTCCTTCGTTGCTCAAGCGGAACAGTCGCCACATGACCAGTTTTGCCGAAGAAACAGGCGACCATTTGCTTCGAAGTGCTTCTTCCACGAACAACTTTCGTTGGATTTGGCTCGTCTTCGAAGACCCACACGGTCGATTGTTGTTTTGTTTCGGGCTCATACGCATAGATCCAAGATTCGTCACCTGTGACGATCTTATGAACATCTTTTGAAGCACCGCGATCGTATTTTTTCAACATTTCTTTGCACCAATCGACACGAGCCTTTTTTTGAGCGATTGTCAAATTGTGCGGGTTCCAACGACAACAAACCTTTTTTACGGTCAGGTGTTTATGTAATATCGAATGTATGCTGGTGGGAGAAATGCCCAAGGATGCCTCTATCTCCCGGTATGTCACATGACGCTCTTGCATTATTAGTTCACGCACGGCATCAATGTTCTCTGGCACAACGGACGTTTTTGGACGACCTTCACGGAATTCGTCGTTGAGCGAACTGCGACCACGATTTAATTCGTTATACCAGTTTTTCACGGTGCTATATGATGGTGCTTGATTACCATACAAAGACTTAAGTTCATCGATGCACTCTTGTCTGAATAATCCACGTCGAAAGTTGTGAAAAATGATCGCACGAAAATGCTCACGTGTCAATTCCATTTTTTTAACGGAATTGAATTGTTCAAAGCTCTGTAAGTTTAACAATTCACGATTAAATGACAACAGAAATATATATACAACAGAAATATATATAGCAGCCCTCGTATATTTTTGGTAATTTTAAGGAGTATTTTAAAGAAATATCTACACCAAGCTATGCAATTCAATTAAATGACTGATTCCTGCTAATGTTAAAGACATGTCTAGGAAGCGAACAAAGCGAATTAATGCAATAAATTACAAATTATCGTCTACCAGGTAAAGGTTATCAGTTAGACTGTAATATATATCAATTACCGCTGCATTTTTTTTATCTAAGTTCAACAATTCAACAAAATATTACATTTTATTAATCATTACAAATCGTGTGTGGCGCAGACACAATGGAAATTTCCGTTTCATTGATAACTGAAATTTCGCAAAGATTGCAACAGCTACATATGACAAATGCGTCAATGAGTACCTATAAATATCGATAAACAGAGGTAGGTAATATTTGTTACAGGTAATATGATTTACACAATATTATTTTATTTACAATTACAAGATTAATCAACCATTAAGTTAAAGGCAAACAATCAAAAGGAAGCCGCCGATGAATATGACGTTATGGTACAGTAAATATTACAAATTTATGAAATTGAAGATGTAACAAAAAGGTGTCAATTAATGTCATTCGTTTATAAGCTATATAGGTAACTTAATATGTGTCAAAGTATAAGCAAAACTGGAATTGTATGATGCTGTATGAACTTTGTATCTATGTTAAATATAAAGATACTGGAATTTTATGTTTCTGTTTCGCAAAGAACTTTGAGCCTATGTTGTATCTATCTATATATTACCTTTATGTTCGCTGTTAGTTAAATTTTCTCCAGTGGTATATAAATTAAAATTTAAAGTGCGATAACACTTTGATTAGTTTGTTTAGACCTACATAAATTGCCTATTCATATACCACATGTGTAAAATATTGGCCTTGATTTTGAATTATAACCCAATTTGTGAAATACCCTACAGAATAGCCCAGAACAGTAAATACCTGACAATGAACCTAGATTAACTCTTATCGTTCTATTAATTATGGCCTAGTAAAATCAAAATAAACCTTTAGTCTGCCTATGAGTGATAAATATGGGTTACATGGGGGATATTATAAGCGAGGTAGGTTCTTAAAGTTGTTAATAAATAAAAATGTCATTTGGTAAGAAATCATATGAACATTAGGTGGGATAATATGGTAATAGCTACCACCTGCCAACAGGCTGATAAAATATTAATTTATTATGGGATTAGAAAATTTAATTTATGTATGATAAATATCAAAAGAAAATATTTCAGTGTTGTGGTTTTTCATCTTATTTTGTAAATTTTATTTGTTTTTTTTTTAAATTTAAAAAAGAAATTATAAAAATAATTTTTCTTTGCTCATTATGTTAACTTAACCCTAGTTAAACTAATAACAGACTTTTTACCATACTTATTGCGCATCTAACTCTAACAGTTTAAATTTTCCACATGGCCTTCATATCTATTATTGTTTCTTTTTTGTTTTTGCCATGCATAAATTATGAACAAAAATTTACATTTATCCTCTCCTCTACTCCCCCGCCAAAAGAGGTCATATAACTGTCACATATCATATCACTCTGATATAATAAATAATATTTAAATTCTCTAACATAATTCGCATTTTGTGAATGAGAGAGATAGAGAAAACCCAACGGTAAAGCAACAAATGCTAATGAGGTTAATTAAAATTTGTGTTTACAAATATGGTACCCCAACCACCTGTGCTTTATAGACCACTACTGCTACAACAACATGAATGAATGGCATATGCTCAAAACAAAAGTCAATAAACTTTATTGAGTTTGGACATATTAAATGCTACTAAACAAACTCATAACGTCACAATATCAATTAAAATGTTGTTGTTGTGGTGGGTGCTCCAACACCCCCGTCCGTGAAAGACCTTTCGCGCCTCATTGTCATTTGCAGTGACCACGAAAATATTACAACAACCACAAAGTACAAAAAAAAAACGCCAACAAAAGTCTACAATCAAAATGTGTAATTGTTTTTATCAGAATTTCAGATTGATAAAACTGGCTGCTGCAGATATAGTAACATACACTCGTGTGTGATGGTAGTTGGGGGTAATTGTGTATGTTGTCATACATCAGCCATCAGTTAAACTGACTATCAATGCAATGCAAAATATACAAAACGTCAGAGAAACGTGCAATTTATAAATAAATATCTGAAATCACGCAAATATTTTTTTATTATTATTATTGTTGTTGTCATTGCAAAGGAAAAACATATTAGATGACAAAGGTGAAAAAATAAACAAAATTGTAAAAGGTAATGACATTGAAAACTAAAACGCGGCATTCGAGGCTGTGGTGTAAACTTTTTTATGGATATACAAAAATCCCAAAGACGGTAAGGGTATAATGTAGTTAAAATACTAGTTTTCAATGGCACCAATGAATATTTGGTTATATGGCTGAATTTTGCCTAAGAATTTCTCTGCAAGGAAAATCTTTGCAAAATTTCAGTTATCAATGAAACGGATATTGCCATTGTGTCTGCTTTAACTACGATTTGTAATGAGTAAAGATGTAATATTTCATAGAATTGTTGAACCTAGATAAAATAAAAGCAGCGGCCATTTATATATATTTAATATATAAAATGGAATGTGTGTTTGTTTATTTATTTGTTTGTTTATTTGTACCTTATAGGAGAACAAACCTCTGGACCGATCTTCCAGAAATTTTCACAGCATTTAACTGGGACTCTGGCATGACTTATAGGGTACTTTTTTCGACCACGCCCACTTTTACGCGCATTTTTTTTAAAATAATATGCAATAGCGAAGCATTGCCGGGCTCACTAGTATATTTATAAACTCCAACAGATGCCCTCTACCTCATAGACGATAATTTTAAATTTATTGCAGTGATTCGCTTTGTTTTCCTGGACATGCCTTTAGTAGAAATACGTCGAAAAGTTAAAATTTCATAGCTTGGTGCGGACATTTCTTTAAAAATGCTCCTCAAGATTAAAAAAAAATATAGCACAAAAAAAGGTGTTACCTCAATGCTAATATGCGTGTGATCGTACGTATGTGTTACATGCGGACTTATATACTAAACTATATGAATTCATGGGATTCCGATTAATCTCTTAAATGTTGTTCCTAGGTTGTCTGACCGGATCCATACAAAATTTATAATACCATTCTCTTTTTGTAAACTCCTGTTGAATTATAAAATCAAATAAGTGATGTAAAAAAATTAACGACCCTACGGGAAAAGTGGTGTTAATTTACCTGAGTGTTCCTATCTCAGGACGGGTGAAGAGGGGCTGTGTCACCAAGTTGGTTCTCAAGTGCTAAAGAAAAGTCAATTTGACTGATCTGTAGTATTCTGCGGCGTTGTGTTTCCAACGTTTATAAATAAGTAGATAAGTCAGAAAAATATAAAATATTTACATATAATTTAACCCTAGACAACTAAGTAACTTATCAAAAAGTTTCATTTAATTTTTCCGTCTTATTTTGGGGCACATTAACAAAAAACAGATATTATAGTGAGGTGGTTTTTACTGAATCTGTCGTAGGGCTTGTACTGTTGAACCGGTTCAAGACACATTACAAAGTATCATTTAGGTGTCAATTGACACTTTTGTGGCCAACTCCATACAAAACGTACCGGTTTTCTACATACAAAAGTTCCGGAACTAGAACCGGTTCATGCGCCCCAGGGAACCAGTCCCGTGACTGGTACTGTACTGGTTAATTTTCCCGTATGGGTTGTGAGAGATGTTCACAAGTGTTAATTTTTATTATTGGAGGACCTTTTTATAGTAGAAAAATTCAGAATCTATTAGTGATTTTAAATTAAAATTTTTAAAAATCGGAAAGTGTCTTACTTTACCGACATCGAAGCTTCAAACCTTGTTGGACATTTGTGCTTAAAGACGCTTCTCACAATTACCAAAAAAAAAAAATCATAGAGGAATAAGAACAACTATAATGCTAATACGCGTGTGTTTGTATATATGTGTGTTACGAGCGGACTCATACACAATACCTGGGATTCGGATAAAAAATCTTTGAAAGATTCTTCATTTATTTTCTGAAATAGATTTTAGTGTAGCTTTTTATAATTCCAGGAGTGGATTGCAAGTAAAATAATTATACAGGGTGTCTCAAAAGTATTTGATAAGAACATATTAAGTCTGAGAGGCGTGGAGAATTTTTCTTACTGGCATATTATCAGCGCCCCTCAGACTATATGGCTGTTGGGAATTTAATCAAACGCGCTGCGCTTGAGAGAATTTTACAAAACCGTGATTTTGCGACTGTATTCAGCAGAATGCGAGGTTTTGTCACATAAATGATACACCAAGCATCCCTCTCATTCGAAAATGGCTCAAAGGATTTGGAGAGGCCAGTTCAACACTACACAACACAAAATATATTTGACCAAGGTCACTAAATGGAAGAAAACGTGAAGAGTGCAAATCAGTCGAATCGGTCCGACTTTTTCAATTCGAAATCGCGCAAGTGCTTTAAATGTGCATAGATCATTATGAATCCACATTAAGCATAAAGATCTTAAACTTTACCCGTACAAATTTCAATTGTTGCAAGAAATATATATCCCCAGAATGGAAAATTCCCTGGTAGATTGATATCCAGGAAAGGCGACTTAAACTGACCTTTATGCAGTCCTGACTTAAGTCCTATGGACTTTTTCTCGTGGAATTGTCTTCAATACAATGTTTATTGAATTAGAACGGATATAATCGCAACTAAATCGTAGCCATTACGTCCTGGTTGTCCTGCTAAACTTTCATTTGAAATTTAACTGCTTGAATAAATGAATGCCGTGAACGCAAAGATTTACATTTAGACGAAATTATTTTTAAAAAATAAATTCCCAAATATTGTGATTTTACAATATATTAACAATTTTTATGAGACATCAGAAAGGACTATCTACTTTATTGTACCGAAAAGTACTTTATTTGTACCAATACAATAGTATATTTATTGTGCGTAAAACTATCTTTATTTATGAAAAAGTACTTTAATTGTACAACAGTGTACTTTTTTAGTACCAAAAAGTGATTGTAGTGTACAAAAAAAGTACTTCTATTTTTCGTCAGATAGCTATTATTGTACCAAAAACTACCTTTACTGTACCATAGAGTACTTTGACTATACCAAAAAGTACTTTTATAGTACCAAAAAGTACTTCTACAGTACCAAAAATTACTCTAATAGTACACGAAAAGTACTTTTTTGTACCAAAAACTAATTAATTGTTTCTAATAGTTTTTTGATAGTTCTTTTAATTTGTCAGACAGTTATTTTATTGTTCAAAAAAGTACTTTTATTTTATTTACATGTACTTTTATTGCTTTTGTTTACCAAAAAGTACATTTAGCTGTAACACAAAATATTTTTGTTTAACCAAAAAGTAATTTTATTGTACCAGAAAGTACATTTATTGCAACTAGAAGTATTTTTATTGTAGCGACAATTACGTTTTTGTACCAAAAAGTTCAATTGTTAAATCGAATCTAAATTTACTTAAAAGTACTTTTATTGTATAGACAAGTAACTTTTTGTGTAACAAAATCTACTTTTATTGTACCAAAAAGTATTTTTATTGTACTAAAAAGTACTTTTGTTGTACAAAATAGTACTTTTATTGTACCGTACTGTACTATTATTCTATCCTAAAATACCAGAAAGTATTAGTACTGTACCAGCAAATCAGTTTATTGTTAACAAATCTACTTTGATTGTACCACAAAAGAGCTTTCAGTATTCGGGAATTATTTTTTTGTACCAAAAGTACTAAAAATGCACTCAAAAAAATTTGCTTAAATATATGTAGGGTGTTTTTTTTTAGATATACAGAATGTCGGAATGAAATTAGTCCACAAGAAAATACATCCCAAAGTGAAAATGAAATTATACCCCAAAAATTATACGAAAAACAACAACAACTAATTTTACTGTTTTTTGGGGCATAATTTCATTATGAAATTCGTAAAAGTACTTTTTCAAAATAAAAGTACTAATTTGTGATATATAAACGATTTTTTGCATAATTAAATATTTTTTGGTACAATAATATAATTTTTCGATACAATGAAGTACTTTCCGGTACAACAGTAATACTTTTTAGTACAATAAAAGTACTTTTTGAAATAATATGAATATATTCCTTTTTTTATATAAAACTTAAAATAAAGATAGTGAGAAAAATTTCGAAATAAAAGATAAACACATTTAGTTAATATATACCGATCACACAATTTCGAAGACGCTAGCTAGAAGCAACTTCAAGATAAAGGCAACTCTAATCGATTACTTCGTTTTAAATTAGGCTCATCGTATTTACACTATTACTTCTTAATTAAAAATTTCCCCAAATACTTTGATTCCAATTGAATATTAGAATACAGTGGTCCACTTATAAGGATTTCCGCAGTCTTTATTTTTCGAGTGTACTACATATAACTCATTTTCCATATATACCTTATATCACTTTTGCGTAATTCCACCACATTCGCTGCACAATCACTTTAATCACTGGCTGAATGTTACACTAATCTTAAGATTATTTGTCACAATTTTGTATGAATATCTTTGGTTGTTTTAAACAATTCCTTTTAATTAATTTGATTTTTTTTCTACGTTCTTTCTTGTGGTTACTATTGGTATATGGCACTAGTATTTACTATTTATATCCAAATATTTTTTTTAATTAATTTAAATTCTTTTCTTATCACTACAGCCAATGTTGTTTATCTAATTTGTTATTGGAATTTCACGACGGACCCAAACAACAACAGTTCACAGATTTACGCGGCCATCTAAGTCCATAGTTAGAACTTGAAATTTGCCTTTTAAGTTATTCACGGAGCGTGTACGATGTTAAACTTTGCCAAACGTCACGTTACTACTGAAATCGTAAATATTCGCAATGAGCATAGAACGCGTAAAAACGCTTGCTCTCCTCCATTGGCGCAGTGCATCCGTCTGTCCGTTTATTTAGACCTTATTTTGAAGTAATTGAGTGAGCGAATTTGCTGATAAGAAAGTTACTGTTTGTGGTTGGTGGTTCTAGTGTTTGCGTTAATTTTTTTTATAGGTTTCTTGCATGCTTAGGGACGACGGCAGAAAGCAGAAAGGTGATAAAATGGCAAAATGCGCTTAAAAGAATTGTGGTGATCCCAATTCGATTAAGAGGGAGTGTGTTGAGGAAGAAAGTATATGCTCGTTCGACCTCCCTCACAATCAACCATTAGCATGGGTAAGCCCATCCTCTGGGTTGGACTATGATGCCAAGATTTGACACGCTAGCCATTTAATGGGAAAAGCACAATTAATGTTAATGTCCAAGAAATTGGCAACAATATATTGAAAGATAGTTGCGATATAGAGAAAAAATCATAAAAATTAAATTGAAAGGTAATAATAGTAAAAGCACTATTGGAAAAAAGTGATGATAACCCAAGGGATAGTTTTGCTTTAATATGAAACAAAATATTAGGATGTGTTTATTGAAAATTGCCTAAAAATTAAGAATTTCAAATAATTTTCTAAGAAAAAAACTTGTAAACTAGGCAACTATTACTTTAATTTAGTTTTTAAGAAAAATTACATCCCTCTCAAGATAAACTTTTTAAAAAATCAAATTGTTTCAGAGAATATTGAAAATGGTCCTTTTTTTAATGAATTAAAATTCTCCAACTTTATTCTATTGAAAATGTACTAAATGTTGTTTTTATTAAGAAACAAAAAATTGGTTTTGGGAAAATTTACCAAGTCTAAGATTTGTGCATGAAAACTTTAAAAAAATTATACTTTGTGTTAAAATAAAGTTTTGAGAAAGTTGTACTAAAAGTTGTCTTCCGTCATTTTCTAGAGAGAGTGAAATAAGGCATCCATTTCTTTAAAGTGTACTAAAAAAATATTATCCTTAGAAACTGGTGTACTAATACTAAACCTTTTTTTTGGAAAATTTGATTTATTTTCCAAAGTGTACTAAAAATATTCCTCTCTTGTATAAAGTGTACTCAAAATTCCCACTTATTTTATAAAGTGTACCTAAACTACAATTCTATTTTGTAAATTGTACTAAATCTAACTTTTAATATTATAAAGTGTACTAAAACTCTCTATTTATCACAGAGCGTGTTTTAATAGAACACTCCCTTTAGACGTTTTAGAAAGTGTACTAAAATTGAGCTTCTAACAAAATGTGTTTCTAAATGTTCTTTAGTACCATCCATTTTTTTTTACAAAAAATTGTATTAAAACTATTTCTTTCTTAAAGAAAGTGTAATAACTCATTTGTTTTATAAAGTGTACTAAAACTATCTATATATTTTGCACATTATACTAAATCTATCATTTCAATGTGTAATAACTCATTTCAATGTATAAAGTGTACTAAAATTTCTTGTTATCTCAAAACATGAACAAACTATCTTTTGCTTTATATAGTGTACTAAAATTTTCCTACTAATAAAATCTATTTCATTGAAAATTCACTTTAGTAACATTTATTTATTTCCAAAGAGTGCTAAAACGGGAAAGAGTTTCAATAATTGTTTAAAGTGTACTAAAATTACACATTTATTTATGAAAATGTACTCATCCATCCTTTTATTTTTTAAATTGTACCAAGTCCATACTTTTACTATATAAGGTGTACTAAAACTCTTTTTTGGATCAGAATATGTACTTAATCCATTCTTTCTTTTTAGTTTTAATAGAAATCTTCTTTTAGTTTAGAAAGTGTACTAAAATTATCCATCTAATAAAAAATGTTTCTAAGAAAAAGTATTTTAGTACCATATATGTATTTTCCAAAGTGTACTAAAACTATTCCTTTCATTTAGAGAGTGTACTAAAATTACCGATTTGTTTTTTATTTTATTTTTATTTTGTTAATTGTACTAAATCTATACATTTACTTTAAAAAGTTTTTTATATAGTGTACTAAAACTACCAATTTAGTTTGTAAATTGTACTAAATGCATCATTTTATTTCTATATCAGAACAAGTGTACTAAAATTTTCCTCCTAATAAAATCTATTTCTAAGAAAATCCACTTTAGTAACATTCATTAATTTCCAAAGAGTACTAAAACGGAAGTGTTAGTGTTTAGTGTACTTAAATTACACATATATTTGTGAAAATGTACTCAACCATCCTTTTATTCTGTAAAGTCTATACTTTTAATATATAAAGTGTACTAAAATCTTTTTTGTATAAGAATATGTACTAAAACTATTCATTCCTTTTAGTTGTAATAGAACTCTTCTTTTAGTTTAGAAAATGTACTCACATTATCTATCTAATAAAATGTATTTGTAAGAAAAAGTATTTTAGTACCATATATGTATTATCCAAAGTGTACTAAAATTATATTTCAATGCTCTAAAACTTCATGTTTATTTTGTTTATTGTTTTAAATCTGTCGTTTTGCTTTATAAAGTGAACTAAAACTTTATTCTTATCTTAGAACATGAACTTAAATACTAAAACTATCCATTTGCTTATAGAACCTTTTTAAAACGTAAAGATGTATTTATTTCGGAATATGTACTAAAGCTACGTTCTTTTTCAAAACCACCCATACATTGAAAACCTAGCAGTTTCTCTAAAGAGTACTAAAACAATTTGTGTACTAAAAATTTATTTTTACTTTACAATATCAAAATGCACTTTAGTAACATCCATTTATTTCCCAAAGAGTACTAAAACTTGAAGTAGTTTTAGTATGTGTTAAAAGTGTACTAAAAATATAATATCTCTTTATTTATGATATCTATATCCTTTTATATTGTAAATTGTACTAAGCCTATACTTTACTATAAAAAGTGTACTAAAACTCTCTTTTTGTATCACTCTCTTTCCTGTAGAAAGTGTACTAATATTAGCGATTTATTTTATAGAGTACTAAAACTTTAATGTTATCTTAGAACATGTACTTAAAATACTAAATCCATCCATTTTCTTTTAAAACCTTTTATAAATCGTAAATTATCATTTAATTTCAGAATATGTACTAAAACTATCTGCTTCTCTAAAAATTACTAAGACAATTTTGTTTCTTAAAAGAATTCTAAATCTTTTCATTTATTTTACAAAGTATTCTAAAACTACAAATGTAATAAAAAAAAGTGTACTAAAAACAGCTATTTATATTATGAAGTGTTCTAAAGGAATCTACCTCTTTCACGAAGTGTACTAAAACTACATTTTCATATAATAAGGTACAAGGTATAATTTCGCAATTGGAAAGTATTGACCTATAAAAAAATATATAAAAAATGTCCTTTGACAAATGCTTTTTACTGTACTCTGATTAAAATATTCCCAAGAAAAGAATAAATGATAATTTCTTATTGGTGGTATGCAATTAGTACTAAATGTAGTCAATCTTAATATAAAATTTACCTAAAACGAAAATTTATCCAAAGTTATTTAGTTCCAATAAACTGAATTGGTTCTAAGGATGTACTAAAAAAAGTACATTACGTGCACTTATTTTTAGTACTTCGTTTGTATTTAATGCACAATATTATTCTCAATACTTACATGTTTTATTTAACTTTCTTAATTAGTTTACTTTCAATATTTTTAGTTTAAACATCTCTATTGAGTCTCATTCTTTATTTTAATTAAATGTTTCTTCTTCGGCAAACATAACAAACGTAGTACATAAAAAGCGTACGTTCGTATTACGTATATTGACTTTTTTAACTGTTTTATTTCGTTTTCTATGCGCGATATTATTTTACTGTATTCTTATCTTATCACAGGCGTCACTCTCATTTGGACCCGATGTCTCGACCATATTTTCAACAGCGTCTTACCTACAATAGCAACCAGCTATCATTGGTTTTTACGTCGCTAAAGTTTAAAGCACAACGTTTGAATAGACTTTAGCTAATCTTAACATTGCGGACTTGGTGATAACTAGCGCATAGAGGAGAGAAACGTTTTCTCAGATAGGACTTTCAGAAATTATGAGTCGGCTTTTTTAGTGTGATTACGCAAATTTAGTTTCGACAACGTCTGCTTCAATCGATGTTTAAATTAAAACTGATTTTCAGTTTTAATAATATTCTTAATTTATAAATTAATTCATTTAGCGAGGGAGTTGTTCGCCGTTCGCAATGCAATAAGCTGCGGCACTTGATTCTTTTAGTTGAACTATATGTGGGTTTGTGATGTTTTGAGAAATTCTTGTGTTGTGGGTGATGTTACTTAAGAAGCTGCATCTTCTTTGATTGTTGCGCGCACAGGTGACGGTATATTAAGTAGTATGAAACACTATATTATGCTTTGAAGTTAAAGAATTTATGCTATAGACTGAAATATAAATTGAAATACCAGTGATGTCATAAACATTAATGGCAAAAGCAGTAAAGTATATGTAGCGTATACTTTACTTTGTGTAGTTAGTTATACCTCATATGTAAATCGATTTGGAAGACTATAGCGCCCCTATAGCATAATAGTTAAACTACTTTAGACAACAATCGTGATAGCACTCAATATGTCAAAGATCTTATCATATGATAAAGGTACACCCCACTCTTAGTGTAGAGCACTCTCAATTCGTTACTGTGTGGCGTAATTAATTTATTGTCTTTTCTCATAATTACTTCTTCATTTCATTCTGCCTAACAGATTTCAGGGAGTGTTTTGTCGCCTTAATTGATTTCCATTACCAATTTTGTAACAAAATCATTATGGTTGGGGCAAAGAAATCTAACCGAATTACCTCATCGTTACGACCAAAAGCGGCACAAGAACGGAAACCTATCCTAAATTAATTTGTGTTACGACGAGTCTTGGTTGTTTGGCGTTTTAATCCTCAACAATTTCAAGAATTTCAATAAACAATCGATAATGGGTATTATGATGGCCTAAGCAAATAACATTAAATTGTTCACACTTTCGTGGCCAGTAACTGAACACACAAGCATATACCTGACACTTAAGACAACAGCAGAAGGGCAGTAAAAAAAAGCATTAACGCGCGTAAATGTTATTTGTTTATCAAGTCATTTCGCCGGTTTCCCACTGAAGAAGGTAACTGCTTTAGGTAAACCGGGCAGGCGCCTTTTACGATATTTATTTAGCGTAAATTTGTTTAAAATTCATTAAGAGCCCCATATTCACATACATAGCTTCCATTATCGGCAATCTTGATGGATCTGCGAGTAAAATGTGTCACTTAAGATAGCCTACGAGTATTGTAACGGTGCCTCGCGGTATAGACACAACAATCAATGAAGTCATTAACACTTGTATATCAACAATCTATAAAACTACAAATTGGTTAGTAAAGGGGTAGTACCGAAAGTGTGAGGCAGGTATAAATAAACTACAATTGTATTTATTTGTTTATTAATAAAGTATTTGACTGATAGATGGAAAGTTAAATAAACTATGAAAGCTACAAGTGTTTCCAAGAGAAAGACTAAGGCTAAAAGAGGATAGGGGGGAAGGAAGAGAGTGGGGGCCGAGAAAGAGAGAAAGAGAGAGAGGGAAGATCTACAAGAGTGCTGGCTCGTCACGAGGTATTAAAGGAAAGTTTCCTCCAAATATTGTTTAAACACAAAAAAACAAAATCGTTGGTCAATATTAATATAATTAAAGCAAAGGAAAGTGGGAAAGAGAAAAAGAGCAAATTAGTTCTAAAAGTAAGAACAAAATTTATTAAATACTAAAAATGTCTTGCTAAAAGGAAAATAGAAATATGATTATAAAAAAACAAGAGAAAATTAGTACTGTAAACTATAACTAAGAACTAATGTGTTTAAGGTTATATGTAGTACTAAAAATTTAACATAATTCAAATCTAAAATAGTTCTAAATATTTGACTGATAAATATTAAAATGTTTCACAATTTTTTCGTGAATAATTATAGCAAATTTGTACTAAGAAACTAAAAACTTAACATGAAAAATACTAGAAATTCTTTGTAGTACTAAAATTATACAGAGTGTTATACTTTGAAATGATACTTTGAAATGGTAAAATGTCTTGCTGAAAGGAAAATAAAAATATGATTATAAAAAAAAACAAGAGAAAATTAGTACTGTAAACTATAACAAAAAACTAATGTGTTTAAGGTTATATGTAGTACTAAAAATTTAACATAATTCAAATCTAAAATAGTTCTAAATATTTGACTGGTAAATATTAAAATTTTTCACAATTTTTTCGTGAATAATTATAGCAAATTTGTACTAAGAAACTAAAAACTTAACATGGAAAATACTAGAAATTCTTTGTAGTACTAAAATTATACAGAGTGTAATACTTTGAAATGGTACTTAATAAAAATTCAAAACAAATCGTCAATCAGTTGTACTAAAAAAACGACCAAATGGGTACACAATTAACAAACAAAGAAGTTTCTTGTAGTACTAAAAACATATAAACATAGGTAGTTACTAAAAAAATTCAAAATAAATTGTTTATGATCTACAATCACGTGTACTACAAAAACGTTCACTATCAATATATAAACTTATTAAACACTAAATAGAAGATCACTGCGCTAGAAAAAATTAGTACTAAAGAGACTAAGAAGAAAACATAAAAAAGTAACTACCAAATATTTAGTCCTAAACATTGTAAAGTGTTATACATTAGAAGTGTTAAAAGGTCGTGGCATAGTGGTTAGAACACGCGACTACCATGTCGGTGATCCGTGGTTCGATACCCGGCTCCATTTCATTGCCGGCCCCACGATGTTATCGGTAGCAACTTCGCAATATAAGTGTCGAGATAATCGTCATGTCCAGTAAAAACTTAATTTTTTTTTAATATATTTAGTACTTATATAGTACTGGCTATTTATAAACAGAAACTCTAACAAGAGAATATTAGTGCTAAAAACTACAACAAAGATTTAATATAGTATATGTGGTACTAAAAACTTAAAATAATTAAAATCTAAAATAGTTCTAAATTTCTAATTGCTCGAGATAATTTTCAAAAATGGTACTAAAATTTTTTAGATAAATAAAATAAAAAATGGTTCTATTAACATATTTCAAACTTAAAATTGTTCGTGATAAGATACAAAATTGAAAATTCCAAATGGTACTAAAAAATGATAAATGTTATCAACCATGTAGAATTTGTATAATTAACAAAATACTAAAAATTTGTACTAAAAAACTGAAAACTAAACATTTAAAATTATAGAAATTCCTTGCAGTACTAAAAATATACAATGGTACTAAAAGAAAATCCAAATATATCGCTTATGATCCAAAATCACGTGTACTAAAAAAACTAAAAAAATCAGACACGGTAAAATACTAAATAGAAGTTCAATGATGTTAAACAAATAGTACTAAAGATTCTAAGAACTAAACATACAATTTATTATTTATTTATTATGGAAACGATCAATATATTCGAAATTAATAAGAGGAAATACGAACTAACAAGTAAGAATTAACCATGATTAGTTCTAAACCATGCATAGAAACTGTTTAACACATTGTTTTGCATATTTAGTACTAAACGGTTAGTTTTTTTCCTTTTATTAATATATACATATTATTAATGTTAAGTTAAACATTTTTAGTACTAGACATTAAATATTTTGAAATATTTAGTACTAAACTTTTTTAAATTAAATTTTTTCAGTACTAAACTTATCAAATTTTGAAATGTGAAGTACAAAATATTTCAAAATAAACGGAAATATTCATAAAACGAAAGAACTGATCATAAATTACTAATATGACTTTTAAATAATACTTAGCGGTACAGGTTGGTTACAAAATATTTAAATTTCAAATGGTACTAAACAATGGATAAACACACAAAAATATTAATACGAGAAACAAGTTGTACAAAACTAAAAACTAACCATAAAGAAACTACTAGATATCAATTTAACGTTATATGTGGTACTAAAAATATACTCAAAATATAAAATGGTACTAAATACGTGATTACATTTGCATAGTAATATGTCGATATATAGAAATGTTTCCAATTAAGTACAATTTGTGTTATAAACCAAATTTACACATATAACATACTCAAATTAACTAGCAGTACTAAAAATGCATATAAATATTTATTATTATTATACTAAATCAGAGACGTCTAAAAAAAGAAAAGAAATGTTGTGTGTATTGAACCACAATGGGACTGGGTGAGAGAGCAAAACAATACGTGTGAATTGAGCAAGCACAATTATGTCACTGTTGGACGACAATGTACTAAATATGTGTTTAAAATAAACCGCTTTTGATGTACTGCCACTAGTACTAACAATTTTACAAAATATGTAGGCATACACGATTCACATTTTATCACTTTTTCCATTATAAATTGTACCTAAAAAGATGCTGGAGAAAAATTAGTACTAAAAAAAACGCTTAAAAATGTACTTAAAATATATTTAGTACTAAAAGTGTATTAACTAAACTATCAATATAAAATAAGTACTAACCACGATTAGTAATAAAAAATCTAAGAAAGAAATACCAGTGAAATGTAAAAAATACTAGAAAATAAATTAGTTCTAAAAAATAAAAACGCTTAAAAATATTTTTAAAATTTATTTAGTACTAAAAGTGTATGAAAGAAACTATCAATAAAAACACGATAAGTACTAAAAAAATTAAGAACAAAATATAAATGAAGTCTTCAAATTGAGTAGTCCCCAATGTTGTTGTATATTGTAATTATTTGATATAATTCGCCCCTGGGCTTTTAATAACAAGATATAAAGAAATAAATTTGAAATTTAAAAAAATACTTAATTTATTTTAAAATGTGTTAAAAACTATATTTAGTACCAAAAATATATAAGAGATATTTAAATTTCTACTGGCACTAAATAAGCGATCAAAAATTTAAAAAAAAATTTTAAAATGTGTATAAAAAATATATGTAGTACCAACAATTTATAAAAATAATTTAAATCTTAAATGTTACTAAATAAACGATCAAGTTTTAATATGAGGAAATTAGTTCTACAAAATTTGCAATGAAATGCAATTATTAATAATAAACTAAAAACTAATCGTAATGTACTACAAATGATTTTAAATTTATTTTATTTTTTAAGTAAGTCTATTTTTAGTACTAAACATTTTTAAAATATATTTAAATCTTAAATAGTACTAAATAAACGGAAAATATATAGAAAAATTAAAAAAATATAGAAATAGGAGTTAACCATGAGAAAACATTAAAAATCAAGTTAAATCGGGAGTTGTATATAGTAACGACTAGTAACATAAACATAATTAAAACTTTAGCTTGTTCTAAATATATTACATAACATACAAACTATGAATGGTAGTAAAAAAATTATCAAAAAAAATTATCTAGAGAACACAAATTAGCAAGAAGAAATTAGTATTGGAAAGCCAAGAACTGCACTTGATAGGTTCCTAGTTACTGTGGCTTCCAATCTAATTTTAAGATGAATAAGCGCATATGTTAAGTAGTACTAGTTGATAACAAAAACATTGTAGAATTTTGTAAAAAAAACTACCTAACATTCAAATACCTTACCTACCTATCCATTAATTACTGTTCTACGAATTTTGGTATTTAACACACTCATCCGGGACTTTTTGTATTGTAAAACATTTTATATTATTGTATTTGAATTCTAATGCGATATTTATCGTATAACTAAGATTATTAAAAAAATATTATACAATATCAGCGAAAGCTTTGTGGGAATATCGCTAAAATCTATTGCTAACATTTCCTGTACATACAAAGAAAAAAATTGCAATCTAATCTTTTGCTGATAGATGGCTGCAAATTGATTTATTTTTCTCTATTATCTACAGCTAACGAAATTAATGATTTCGCATATTTAATATTGTTTTTGCCATTCATTTGGTTACATCTCTTCTAACTCGATCTTGGTTATATCTAATACTATTTTTTAGGTACACATCTATTCTTGGTTGTTTATATTTCTTTGTTTCAGGGGAAATTCCTAACAACAACTATGGAAAATAGTAAACCTCTGAATTCAAGGTGAAGGTAAAGTTAAATACCAAAATAAGCCAACGACAAACAAATCTAAAATAAATACCTAAAGTTTTATATAAAACTACAAAAACAACAAGCCAAAGTCAAAGCAACAACATCTTAGGAAAGTTATAATGCTTGGTCGTAATCATAAAAGACGACGACGACGGTGACGACAATGAATTACAATTGTACAACAGACCTAATTTCGTGCATTACCAACAACAAATATGAACACGTACTATTAGAAGATAACAACAACAACTACAACAATAACATTACCTATTGTAGTAACTACAACAATGTATGGCGGCGGGTGAACTAAAATGTTGTTGTTAAAAAGGTATTTTTTCTAAAGTTACAAAAAATCATGACTCACGATTCTGGAAGTTATACACTCGAGAAAAAAGATGTGAGTTATTAGAAGTTTAAGGAATATATAGGGAAAAATACAGTAGAATTTTATTATGTACTAAAAATTAAGTTTGTACTAAATATAGGAGTGTACCAAATTCTAAAAGTTATAAATAACAATGTTGTAAATAAAAAATTCATGACAATTGAAGAAAATGACAATTGAAGACAATAGTTTGCTTTGTACTAAAAAGTTTTCATTACAACTCTTAGCACTAAACCACAAAACATTATTTGTAAAGTAAAGGTAAAATGTTTAAAATTACTATACAACCTACTTCTTTATATTAAAAGCTTTAAAAATATGTTTCTAACATACAAACTATTACAAAAAATAACTTTATGTACTAAAAATAACTGTTCATTACAAAAAAAGTAAATGTAAAGTAAACTGCACTCCATATAATGCATTTCTATAAATTTAGTACTAATAACTAACTGTTGGTCTAAATAACACTATCTAGCCAACCTAATTTTGTCCACTATTTCTTGAGCGTATCTTCATGTCTGACCCGAATCCATGTCATTTCTCCTACAATTGTGCCAAAAAAAGTACAATTCTGGGTTAGGTTATCTTCAGTTCAGTTTCGTTCCCCATTACCATTTGTTGATATCTTTCGCTTTGTTTCTGTAGTTGTTGTTGTTGTCGTTGGTTTCTTTACTTTTAGCCAAGTAGTTATTGTAATTGTTTATAGTGGGTGTTAGACAAAGGGGCTAAGGTACAGGGGCAGCTCTGGGCTATAATCTAACAAAATAAGCCAAACTGGTGTATTCCAGCGCTTTGCAACATGTTATTACCAATTTTCTTTTGTTATGAAGGGGGATTAAGAAAACGTTTTTGGCTTAAATCTTAATAGGACGATAATAACACTATAGCGATGTTGTTGTTGCAAACATTGACCATGTTGTTGTGCTCAATTATCGTTTTCGAAAATTATCTATGATTTTTGATCTTTATTATATAAACAAATTTTGTGTTATTGAAATTATTATTGAAGCGTTTTGCTGTCGAAAAATAATGGTTTTACCTTAAACTTGAACATTTGGATAATTGAGGCCTTTTTGTTTATGTTGCAATGTAGTCGGTAATATTGGCTTTCATATAAAGTTGGCTGCTATGCCAAGATGTTAAATGAGATTTGGAAATTATCCAACGTTAGTGCTTGAATTTCAAACAAAAAAAAATTGGCAATTGTACTAAAAGTGTTATGTCAGAAATTAAAATGTGAGAAAATTTCTTTTTCGCATAGCTGATGGTATCTGATAAGCAAATACATAAAAGTAAACAACATTTGTACTAAATATCTGCGATATATAAACATTTCAGGGATAAGTTTAGATTGTATAAAAAAAGCACACGACACAGTATTTTTTTTATTAAAAAAAATTTCCCTAAACATTTATATAAAACTACAGAAGGTACGAGCCAACAACAGCAACGACATCGTAGAAAAATTTACAATGCTTTACAAAAGACAATGATGGTGGGGACACTGAATTACAATTGTGCATTACCAACAACAAATATGAACATGTAATATTCGAAGATAAGAACAATAACATATTGACAAGGTAAGAAAATTAATTAATTACATTTTTTTAAAGTCAAAAAGTCAATAGTCAAATTCTATACTAATTGAAATCAATTTTTCTTTTATATGCGAACATTACTTGTAGGCACATATGGAAGTTTTAGTACACACATTTTTCAACTCATATTACTATTTATATTAAAATATACTGTTAATATACTTTTTAGTCCTGAGAAATATTACCAATTGTTATAAATTTAGTACAACATGTAATACTTTGTTTAAGAATCCTGTACTAAATTTTAAGCAATTTGTAATATTTATCACAAATAGTAAATTTTTTAGTATTATGTATTAATATATAAAATAATATTTGTACTAAAACTACATTTGTGCTTATAAGTAATGTTTTAACACAACACAAAAATTTTCCATTAAAAACATTTAACACTGAGTGCCAATTTTGTGCTAAATTCTTAACATATTGTAGATATTTGATACATACAGTAATTTGTTTTCCTGATGTGTACTTATATGGGACGTTTATATTTAAAATAGTAAAATTTTTACTAAATAGCTGAATTATGTACTAAAACTGAAGATGTGGAAAGAGTTAAGTGTTCACAAATAAAATGTACCCATGAAAACACTAAACACTGATACCTCTGAGCATATAAATTAGTTTTAGTACTAAATCTTAATTTTTTTTTTGGATATTTGATGCATACAGCTAAATTTTTTCCTGATGGGTACTTAGATGAGACGTTTATATTTAAAATAGTGAAATTTGTACTAAATAGTTAAAATTAGTACTAAAACTAAAAAAGTGGAAAAAGTAAAATGTTCTTATACAAAATGTTACTCAAAAAACACTAAACACTGATATCTCTGAGCATTTAATATTATTTTTGTACTAAATTGTTAACAAATTGTGGAAATTTGATACAAACAGCAAATTTTTTTTCCTGATGGGTACTTATATGTGACGTTTAGACTAAAAATAATAAAAATTTTACTCAGATGCTAAATTTTGTACTAGAACTAACAACTTGGAAAAAGTGAAGTGTGCACATACAAAATGTTACTTAAAACAACACTAAACGCTGAGCAACTTATAGAATTTAATTGGAAAAAATTTTGTACTAAAATGTTAAAAAAATTTAGATATTTCATTGAATGATGACATTTTTAACAAACAGGTAGTAATCTATTTTATTAATACTTAAACCTGCTAAACTTGTACTAAAAAAGTTTAGTACTGAAATTATGTGTACTAAAATTATATTTTTTAGAAAAAGTACTAAATCATTCACAGATATTTTTTATAACAAATTCCATTTGTACTAAAAATAATTTTCCTAAAATATAGATTTGATAGAAATAATTTTTTTTTAAATAATATCTAAAATTTGTACTATTGCAAAAACTAAAAAGCAAAATATTTAAAAAAGTTGAAAAGAGTACTAAAAATATGCGTACCTAAATTCAAATCAAAACAAATTCGTTACAATACGATACAACTGAGGAATTTGGAATTGTTAACAAATAATGCACTTAACTATTGTTTTATACTTATTATTTTTATTTTCATGTTCTAATTTTTTTTTAAATAAAGCAATAGGAACAATCTGCAGTAATACCCATTATTAACACTAAACATTGGTACTAGTACTTAATAGCCAAAATATGTACTAAAAATAATTGTACTAAATCTAAATTTTCAATATAATGTACTATATGTGGTATATAGTATATTTCAAATTATAAACTCAATTCATAAAAATTTTGTAATTTTGTACTAAATTATTGAAAAAAAACATAAAACTGAACGAAATTTATAATATAAATTATATTATATATCATATAGTAGAAATAAATTATATAATATAACTAAATAATACCAAACATAAATTCAGTTAATAATCCGACTGGCATCATGTTTCGTACTAAATTATTCACAAGTTGTACCAAAGCATCCATAAAAAAACATTTTCAAAGTTTTAAACTATTAACAAATAAATATTTTTTTAGAGTACGAAGTTGATAATGTACTAAAAAGCTAAATTTAGCTCTTGAAATATGTGTACTTAAATTAAATTTGAATCAAAAATTAGGATTTCTAAATTTACTTATTGTTAGCAAATTATGTAGTAAATTCTTTAAAAATATTTTAATATTGCTTTCGAATCAAATATTTTCGTACAATAAAGGCCACAGAGTAATTTTTATACTAAAAACTAAAACTTAGTACTAAACGCATTTGTACTAAAATATACATTATCAATAAAAAGTTAAATTTTTACTATATAATTCTATATCAAAAATATTTTATGAAAATTTTGTTAAAAATTAAATTGATAGCAATTTTGGTACTAAATCTGAAATTTAAATTTATAATAGAACAATTTGTATAACTAAGTTTAATTTGTATAAATAAGCCAAATTTTGTGTTAAATCACCAACTTTGTACTAAAAACCAGTTGTACTAAAACATTAATTTGTGCTAAAAAGTGAAATTATTCTATACAAATTTTATTCTTTTCAAACTTTAATACAGCTTGTTGTAGAAAATTTTTAAAAATATTCTGTTAAATTACAAACGTTTGTACTAAAAACCAGTCGTACTAAAACATTAATTTTTACTTAAAAATGGAATTTTTTAATAAAAATTTAATACTATCCCAAAAATATTTTACAAAGACTTTGTTAAAAATACAATTGATAGCAAGTTTGGTACTAAATCATTCATAACTGGTAATGTTACTTCTGAGATTTAAATTAAGAATAGAAACAATTTTTATAATTGAGTTTAATTAATATTTATAAATATAATCCACATTTTGTGTTAAATTACCAACTTTGTACTAAAAAACAAGTTGTACTAAAATATTAATTTGTACTAAAAAGTGAAATTTTGAAATAAAAATGTAATTTTGTCCAAAAAAATATGTTAAAACGATTTTGTTAAAAATTAATTGATAGCAATTTTTGTACTAAATCATTTATAAGCGATAATGTTACTTCTGAGATTTAGATTTATAATATAAACAATTAGTATAATAATGTTTAATTTAGATATATAAGCCAAATTGTATATTAAATTAACACTTTTGTACTAAAAACCAGTTGTACTAAAACATTTATTTGTACTAAAAAGTTAAATATTTCAATAAAAATTGTATTCTTTTGAAATTTCAATACAATATGTTGTAGAAATTAGTAGTACTAACAGTATGTACCAAATATTCCTAACTAATCCCTACTGTGTTTAAACCTTTCGACAACTTCTACAACTAACTAGGTGTTAACGATTTTAGGATTTTCTTTCCCATATTAATTTCAAATCGTTAACTCAATATTTATGTTTTAATATCGTTATCGCCTAACTAATTTGTTGAACAGCTCATTTCTCTTTCTCGCCCAGTATTTGATTTTTTGTGTTCTTCTTCACTATAGGAAAATACTTGGAATTTTACACAAATTATGTGGGCGTTCCATAAAAGTATTAAGTTATGCATATAAAATAGGAAAATATACATTTCAAAAACAATACCAACAACAACAACACCAAAAGCTGCTATTCAAATGAAGTTATTTATATGTGTGAAATTTGATACGCCAAAGTAAATACAAAGATACCGTGACGAACTTGAATTGAAATTCATTTTTAGTCAAATGATGATTAAGATTCATCTAGTGACGCACTAAAACTATAACGTAGCGTATACAAAGAGAGATATGATAGCGCGCAGCATGATAAATCAGTTCTTTGCCCTTGTTTTGCATGAAGAGTATAATTGGCTGCAATGTGAGGATAGAAAACAAGTGTCTGATAGGATTTTTGTCAAGAGGAAACAGAACACGAGAATGCCAAAGGGAGGAGTAAGGGATTGGGCAATGTTAATGAGGTGTAAGGCTGGCGGTTGGAAACGATTTGTAATCTGAAGTGAGAGATCTAAATTTTGGCTTGGGTAATTTGTGATAGGTATCAAAAGTGTACTCTTATTTGTACTTAAAATGGTACAGGTATATTTTTTTTATTAAAAATACAATGATTTAGTTAGTTAATGTTTAAATCAAAATTGACAGTTAATAAATTTATTACATTTATTGCGATAAACGTATATCTTTTTGTGTCTGTGTGTTTTTTATATACTTTTATACCCTTCATTTGAATATCGTAATTTTTTCGTAAGATATTTGACGACGTTTACGTGATAGTTTCTGTATATATGATGATACAATAAATTACAAAGTTTTATGCATCTAATAAAGATGTATTTTATTTTTTGTGATATTCGTATATCCTTTTTTTTGTGTCTGTGTGTTTCTTATATACTTTTATACCTATCATTAGGTTAACAATATATTTTCGCAGTTCATTGGCTACATGTAGGTGATAGTTTGTGTATATTAAATGGTAAAATAAATGTGTGATAGTTGGCGCACAAGGTACCTAAAAATTACAACACTCAATATCAGCACAAGACTATTAAATTTATTTCAAGAGTAAAGTTTATTACTTCAATTTATTTTAAAAGAAAAATAAAGTTGCCTATAATCGGGTAAATTTTGCATATATGTAGTTTTTATAATGTTTTAGTCAAATATCGTTATTGAATTGTATTAGATGGCCAGATGCTGTTAAATCTTACTTCCCTGTTACGAGAATCCATAAATAATTTTCGTTTGTCTCCAAATCTGTAATGTTGGTGTTTTTTTTTTTTTTGATAAACTAGGAAATAAAAGTTATAGAATTTGTATAGGTTTATCAACAGCACTAATAAAAATTTATTGTTCGTCATTGTTTATACACAACACAAAACAGATAATTTGTTGTATTTGATTATAAAAAAGAAAAGATCGGTATGTTCACAAATATTCCTAGAACTTTTGTTGTTTATTATATTTTGTTTTGGGGTTAACAAAAATTCTTAATATCTCAAAACATTTCCTGTGATTCATTCTAGCATTTTTTTTCTTTTGTATTGTGTATTGTGAAAATAATAATATAAACTTCTCATCGTATCAGTTATTCTTTTATTGATATGTTTATATTGTTAACTTTGGCAAATCTTTGAATCGATTAAATTAATTGTTATGTTAATTTTATACGGCACTCAACAAATTTATTAGATTTTTATACAAAACAACAACAACAAAATCAATGGCACGATATGTATGTAAATTTATTTGGCGTATTAATTAATTGACAATACTCAAAATCCAACACACCACACAAAGAAGTCAGTTACAAAAGAAGCCAAACAAGGCGGTTAACATGGCCACC
Source organism: Muscina levida (assembly GCA_964034835.1). NCBI lineage: Eukaryota > Metazoa > Arthropoda > Insecta > Diptera > Muscidae > Muscina > Muscina levida. Next base: position 150,376,992 of record OZ035882.1, read on the forward strand.
ACGACAAACAGAAAGGTAACCTACCCCTCAAGCGTTGGCATCAACTGCGTTGCTTTGTTAACCCCCACCAACACCGCAATTTGTTTGCAGCCACAATTTGTTCATCGTTAGTGTCGTCGGTTCACAAACTCTAATGAAAACGCTTAACACCTTCGTGGGTGCCAACATTTTCAAACGTTTTGTAAAACTGCTCCCAAAAAATGCTGGTATGTTGTTTTGGCTGAAGAAGACGAAGACGAGCCATACATTTGATACACGCTGGTACGCAGGCGCAACCACACGTTGTACGTGACTGAGTTGCTGTCACTGATGTTACTGCAACATTGGATTGAATGGCGCGAGTGTTAATGCAATGTGCGCAAACGCATAAGGTATGAACTTGCATACCAGCGAGAGTAGTGTGATATTAAAAACAGTAGTGGTCAAAATGGAGCAACGGAATGTAGAAAATGGTAAATACTGTGCTATACTATAATATGTTTTTACGAAATTTTCTACGTATATTACGAGAAAATGAGCTGATATAACACAAAATTATAATTTGTTAATGATATTGATATCATCGTGTGTCTGTGTGTTTTGTATATACTTCAAAACCTATAACCCGATTATCGCAAGTTTTTGACAAATATCAGGCTATGTGTTAGCAATAGTTTCTGTATATATGGTTGCACAATAAATGTATTATATATGACGCTCAAGGTGAGTATAATATACATATATAAGGTTCAGCAAGGTTGCATGTGAAAGCATGTGACAGTAAAACCATTAACGATCTAGGGGATGAAAATGTCTTATAGGGCAAAATGATCCGAGTATAGCAAATTGGTAATGCATTACAGCTACAATTTTATAAGGAAGCTATTTAGTGTTTTTACTAAAATTAAAATACCTTCAAGTGAAAGTAAAATCAATTTACTAATATTACAAAAATATTTACTAAAAATTTATTGCAAAATAATTTACTTAAAGTTAATATAATCGAAACGAAATACAATTTTTTAAAAATACAAAAAAAAAATGTATTTAGTATTATAAACTAAGTTATATTTATTTCCAGAAATAAAATCTTATTAGTTTATAATATGTTTATAGAACGATTTTTCTATTAAAATATGATTTACAGAAGCTTTTGATAAATTTTCATGAACCCTGATAAAGTTTATTTAAAATAAAATAATTTTCCTTCTGTTACTGCTCTCGATCACTGTCCCCACTTTTGCCCCCCACTGTCGCCTTAACGTCTTGGCTCGTGAACACCACCCGATTACCTTTTCATACACACACTCACACATCCCATAGATGGATCTACAACCTATCAAAACTAACTGTTATGTTTGCGTTTTTGTGCTTCATGTTGTTTCGTCTTTAAATTCATGCGTGTCACTGCATACGATCCATGAATGAATTTACATTTCACTCAGACAACATACGGCAGTTTTTTTTACACAAGCAAACCTATTTACTGACCATCTATCTATGTAGCTGACTGCTGTGGCGTCTGAGGCTCGCAAAAGGTGTCAAATATATGTATATTGAAATTTTGTTTTATGGATTTTTGATGTCTTGTCTTGGGTGCTGGGTGGTGTCTCACCAATGATGGCATGTAATATGTCTGCCCAATGCACTAATTTCGAATTAATGCTTATTTAGCAATTTTGGTGTTTCGTTTTCAGATTTCGTGTGTGTGTGTGGTTTGAATTTCCACTGTGCCTGATGTTTTGCTAATCCACAGACATGAATACATCCTACAGCAAATGTCATGAATTGAGGTGATTTGATGTAAATATTTTGTGTTTGTTTGCACTACACACTGACAAAGGGTTTTGAAAATGTTCGTGTTTATTGTGACGTTTATGTAAGATATGAAGTGATTTGAAATGGGAATTTGATTTTGAAAATCGGGTCATAAATGATTATAAATGTATTAGGTAGGTTAGATAGGTAGTGTGGCAACAAATCAAGCATTTCATCAAAGGTGATGAATTGATGATCAATCAATGGAGAAAAGTGTTATGAGCAACAAAGAGTTAGAGCGATAGGCCTAGGTTCGTTTTTAGAAAGGCACAAAAGGGAATATTTTTAAATGGCATAGTTTTTATAGAAAAAGGCAATAAATTAGCCTATATTATGTTGATTAGTTAAATAGCGTTTAAAATCGAATTTGTTAGGTCGTCATAATAGATTTGATAAAGGTATACCAATTGGCAACAGATCTAGGTATATTATTAAGTTTTTAATATAAACTTACCTCCTTTAAGGCGTTTCCAACATTTTAAACGGGAAAGTTTTCTGAAATAGAAAGAGAAAATAGTTTTAGAAAGGTCAACAATTTGTCATATATTAACTAGTTACTCAATATGTTATCAGAAAATGAATACAATATTAATATCCTTCTCAGTTTTGTATATTTTTTTTTACAATTATTTATTATTTTATTATAAATAATTTTCATTTAATATCAGCTTATTCTTATGTATTAAAAAAAATTTCTCTAGGGTAGTTATCACCTTTGCTTTACTTACTCTGTTAATGGGAATATCTTAGACTCCACCTATCACAGAATAACTAAACTGTGTTACAAACTATAGCGATTGTGTGGTCGGTAGCATGCTAAAGTTTCAATGCAATTAGTTTTGTGGTTTAGAATTGTATACAAAACATACAGACTTATACTTATTCATAGTGTGTCTGTGTGTTCAATATGTTTTCCTATATCTTTCATTCATATGCAGGAATTTTTTAGTGGCTTATTGTTTTATTGTAGGCAATGATTTCTATATATAACTGTTTAAAAAATAAGTGATAGGTGGCGCTTGGGTAGGTCAGAAAAGGGATAGATAAAAAGCAGGACATTGTGTTGCACTTGACACCACGATCTAAAGGGTTAGCTATATTCTTTTTAAACTATCGCTAATGTATGGACATTAGCATGCCAAAACTTAATTGCAATCATTTGTGTGGTTGATAACTGTATATAAAACATACAAACTTATATTTATTTAAAGTGTGTCTGTGTGTTAGTTATGGGTTCCTATATCTTTCACTCATTTGCGGGTAATTTTGAGTGAATTGTTGAATGATTGTAGACAATGATTTTTAGTGTTTAACATAAAAAGGATGGCTTAAAATATGTGGAGTGTTTAAAGGAACGAACAATAAATTGACGTAATAGGGATTCTATGGCTAACCTCTGCATATCTTTGGCGGCTCGTATCACAGATTAGCGAAACAATGTTACAAACTATCTCTTGTGTGTGGACAGTACCATACCTAAGCTTTATTGTAGTCAGTTGTGTAGTTGATATTTGTATACAAAACACACAAACTTAGATTTATTTATAGTGTGACTGTGTGTTTCTCATGCGTCTTTATATCCAACAAGGACATATGAAAATGGTGACATACAGTTGGCGATAACGAATGGCCTACACAAAGTTTTAAGGAGAAGTGGGAAGTATCAAGCATATTTTAAAAGAAGGAACAAGAAATATAAGTTTTAGGGAGCCTAGGGCTAAACTATGCATATCCTTGGCGGCTCGTATCACAGATTAGCTAAACAATGTTACAAACTATCGCTAGTGTGTGGACAGTACCATGCCTAAGCATCATTGTAGTCAGTTGTGTGGTTGATAACTGTTTACAAAACCTACAGACCTATATTTATTTAAAGTGTGGCTGTGTATTCCTCATGCGTCTCTATATCTTTCATTTAATCACGGTGATTTTTTAGTGATTTGTTATACGTTTGTATATAATGGTTTGTAAATATATAACTGTTCAAAAAATAAGCTATAGGTGGCACTTGAGTAGGTCATTGAAGGGATGACTTACAAGCAGCGTATAGTGATAGTAAAGTAACATTTTCAAAAGAAAGAGTATATGACAATGCAGGCATGTAGTCAGCGATAAAGAATGCCCTATGAAAACGCGTTCAAAGAATCAATCCGGTTTTAAAGCAAAGAGAGCATTGTAGAAAGTCTCCAACATTCCAGATTGTTAAATTCTGTGTTAGAAGTTGCAAAATGAAAGCGAATATTTGTAAGTTACTTACTGATAAGTTGATAACAAGGATACTTTTGCAACAGCAACTCTTTTTCACTCTCTCATTCCAATGAATTTTGCTTTAGTTCTCGAAGACCTACGCTGTTGTTAACAGAGCTCAGGACTGTACTGGCCTAACCAAATAAAAGAGCGGGATTGATGGACAGATTAATGATCATCAGATACCACGCTAACGTAGTAACAATGATCTTTATTTTGTTATACATATAAACTTAGATAGGGGTACGATAGGTTTAGGTTTAGGTTTAGGTTTAGGTTTAGGTTTAGGTTTAGGTTTAGGTTTAGGTTTAGGTTTAGGTTTAGGTTTAGGTTTAGGTTTAGGTTTAGGTTTAGGTTTAGGTTTAGGTTAGTTTCTGGGCACGTATAATCTGGTAAGAGAGGTAAGGGATAGAGAAAGAAGGGAAAATCGTGGGAACCCCCAATAGTAATCTTGGCCCAGTTAGCCACGGAAAGCTCCGCATAAAACATTTAAAATTGCCTACTCGGACTGAGGAGAAACACTCTACTTTTTCTATAAAACCTTTCCCTAAGTAATTAATCTCCTACGGGCTGGAGCGGCTCAGCTGCAAAAAAGATTTTCCATGGTCTCGAACTCACACATAAGACAATTGTCTGGTATGGGTCTATCCCATTTGCCTTTTAGGTGCCTGATATTGCAATGCCCAGTTAATTCCATAGGTCAGTCTCAAATCACTTCTGCACAGGTCAACCATGTAGGCAAAGGTTCATAATTTTCATTTGGTACGTCATCCATAATATAAGAAGACGACGTTTTTCTACAACGATCGTCGGTGACCCGTCCAAGACGAAGTTTATTGCCAAGTTAAGCAATGTTATCTAATCTGCTTGATCTTTTGGGATTGTACGAAGGCTAACATCTTTGTTAAACGGACACGTAGTCTGTAGAACCGGGCTATAGGCCTGTACTTTCAAACCTTGAGTCTGTACAATCGGATAATAAGTCTGTACAATCGGATAATAAGTCTGTACAACTGGGCTACGAGCCTGTACAATCGGGCTAAAGGCCTGTATAATTGGACCTTGTGTCTGTACAATCGGACCTATGGGTCTGTACCATAGGGCAATAAGTCTATACAACCGGGCTATAAGCCTGTACAATCGGACCTTGAGTCTGTACAACCGGGCTACGAGCCTATACAATCGGGCTATAAGTCTGTACAATCGGATCTACGAGTCTGTATGACGGAACTAAGTCTGTACAACGAGTCCTTGCACTTGTAAAGCCTGGGCCTATTAATAGTTGTCATTATTTTTTCCTACTCAGGGAAAATCCATTCTTTTATTTCGAAAGGTTTTGAGGGTTCTTGCGAAGTCCCTGGAGGCGGCTGAGACTACCTCAGCCTAAGATAAAAACCCATTTATATATATGTGGATTCACGCCAATCGCCCGTTGCCCTTAGTCGTATAGCCTTGTTGAGCATTTTTAATAAATTACTCTTAGCGTGGCCCTCCCACCAAATCAGACACCTATATGAAATAATGGACTGGACTACCGCAGTGTACAGCCACATTGTGACCTTCGGGCTGAGTCCCCATCTTGTACCTATGGACTTCCGGCACGCATAAGGGGCATTGACACCTCTCTTTAACCTTTCTATGATGTTCCTGGACCAATTTACCTTCTGATCAAGAACAAAACTTAGGTGACCCAATCATTCTGAGGCATTATTTCTAAAATAATAGAAGCTATATTTTAGTTTAGTTGAAATGGTACTACATTTAGTTTTCCTTTAACAATAAATTTCATCATATTTTTTCACTGCATACTTCGGAATTGAACTACATCAGCTCCTCCTCTTTAAAGGTATAACAGTTTCTACGACTTCCACATAATATTGGTGAAAATTGGCCAGCATGGGCACTAGGGTAATAACTTTTTTTGGACAACATTCTCCCCAGGGCTTTTCTAATGGCAAATATTGTATTAATGATAAAAAAAACTATGTCAGTTCAATTTGCTGAAAAAACCTTACGCACCGACAGCGATTTCTAAAATGCCTTTTATATAAGTTTTTTCAATTTTTTTTCACAAAAATTTTGTTTTTAATATGGTTTATACATATGTAGGTATGTAAAATAATAGTAACAATAAATGATTAAAAGTAGGTATTGTAAGATATAAACTTTAGGTTCAAAATACGCGATGTTTTACAAAGCGGATATATATCTTGTACTATTTTTATTTCAATAAATTTTTTTTTTAAACTTTGTTCGATTCGAAACTTTAACGCGTTTGGTGCGTAACCTTTTTTAACGATAGCGAAAAACTAAAAACGCAGTTCTTAATATTTTTCCATGCCCTACACGATTTTGGCTGGGGAGATTTAATATTTGCAAAAAATGCAAAAAGTTATTACCCTAATGGGCACTACATATAAGTAACAGGGTAAACCGGCTTCCATTGCCAGCATATAACTAATGAACTCCTAAGATAACTCCATAAAAGGCAGCAGATGACATTAACGCAATCAATTGCTTCCTTTGTGCACCATAAACAAAATCAACCGTAAATTGCCATTCAAATAGCTGAGTAACGACGCCACTACTATTTCCAGGCATTATATCTAATTAAGATGTTAAATACATATACCATTGACCTTTCCAAATTGCATTGGACACAAAACACGCTACTGCTATATGTGTATTTCTAATTAAGATTTTAAATACTCCCGCCTTAACCTTTCCAAATTTCATTCGCAACAAAACTCGTCATCGCTATATGCGTATCTCGCATTTTTCTAATTTTTTTTTAATTTCACTAACTTTTTAGTACATAAGCAATTTATTAGCATTAACTATATAAGTCCATTATAACAAACTTTATACAGTAGCACCAGTTTCCTTTTTACCTAATGAACTAATTTTCTACTAAAATTGAAAACACCAGCGCACACACAACCATAATACTTAATAATAACCGGCCTGCAATCCAGCTGCAGTCAAAACAAATACGAATAACTACATATGAAACATTCCGATGCCAGGCATACGTACATATAGACCACATTAACATGAGCGAGATTTCCTTAAAGAAATTTATAATTAAAAATGTGATTTTTTTTAATTAAAAATGCGAAACTAGATTAATATTTCTCTCTTATATTTTCGTGTGTGAGTTGTGTGTTTTTGTTATTAATTCCATTCAAACAAGTTTGTAATTACAACGAACGCGAAAACGATTGAAACGAAATGAACGCTCAACAAGTGCAAGTGTTTTCGCTTTTGTTTTGTTTTGTTTCGTTTTTTTGGTATGAACAACGGACCAGATTGAGGTGAACCCCTCCTCTCATCTGCGCTGCTTGTATAATAATGTTATAACAATCATATATTAGACACAAAATATTTTATTTGTCAAACAATGCAATCGAAGACAACAATAGTCAAGTCTAACGAAAAATAAAAGACAGTGATCATTTGGACATATAATCCATATGTATGGTGGGACGGTCTAAACAATTTTCGCAAAAGCTAAACATGTATCTTAAAGTTTGTTGCTTTTTTGTCTGCTGTATTGTTGCCAAAGATGTTTATTGCATTCAATCATGTGTGCGTTGTTATATGTATGAATTTTGAACATGTTTATAAAAAAACAGGGTGAAAGAGAGGTATTAAGAGAGACGTACAAAGACGTCAGACAACAGAGACGTACGTACATACGCTGATGGACAATAAGCTAGACGGACGGATGAACGGACAGTCAACCTGACAGACGAACTTTTCGTAAGACTTCCATTTTGTGCCTTAGCAAATCATATGACGTTGTAATAAGAAACTGCATTCAACTTGAGGAGAAACAGACAGACCGAAAAAGCAAAACAAAAAACCGAAAAAAAAGAAAGTGAAATGTGCCACAATATGTTGTAAGGAATGTGGAAAACTGATTACTATGATTTAAAACATGCCACAGTCAGTACATAACGACGACTACATTACTATAAGGCGGCATGCAAAATGCCCCCCACAATTGCTCCCACCGAAAAAAAACGCACAGGTGAAATAAACAATAATGAATGGCCGCTAAGGAAGGGGACCGTTAAACGACTAGTGAGCACCTTATAACAAGAAATTATTATAATTAAAGACAGAGAAATTAATAAAATTTAATTTTTTGAGTACAATTTTTATGTGAGATGAGATCGTGTGATAATTTTTATTATTAAATTTTTTAATTTAGCTTAACGATTTAATTTTTTTTTATTAAAAATTACTAACAATAATATGCTATGGAAAAATTTCCAAATAAAAAAATTATACTTTTAAATATCTATATAAATAAGAATATTTGTTCACGCCCATTTATACGCCCTCATTTACCAATATATCTAAAATTCCTATTTAAAATGATCTATCAAAAAATATTACAAATTAAATTTATATTGTTTCATAGTTCGGTTGAATTTCATTTACTATTGTCAATTAATGCCAATAGAGTTTGTTTTTACAAGATTTGTGTGAAATGTATTATGTTGACAGCTAGCAGGGCAGGTTGACAAAACTGGCAAAACTTTCTCTATAGCTAGAGAATTACAGTTGTGAACACAGAGTACTCGGCACTTAAGGTTAAACTTTTCAACCGAAACTTTTATATTCGATTAGTGACGGAAGGCGCGTGGCCAAGCTGAATTTAAGTCTTACAGCGGTAAAATTTGATATCCTGATAGTAATCTGCAACACAATTATGTATGAACATGCAGACGAAATTTTGATTTTCGATACAGTGGGCGGTGAGGGCATGGCAAAACTTTCTCTAGAGCTAGAGAGTTACAATAGTGAACACAGAGTACTCGACACTTGAGGTAAAACTTTTCAAACGAAACTGTAAGGCATAGAGATATAAAATTTGATATCGTTAAAGTAATATGTAGGCGTGGACAAACTTTCCTTAGAGGTGGAGATATACGATTTGTATATCTCGACTTTTATATTCGATCAGTGGGCGAAAGGGCGTGGCTAAACTGCATTTGAGTTCTAAAGAGATATAATTTAATATCCTGATAGTAATCTGCAACACAATTATGTATGACAACGCATATAAAATTTGAAGATTGATTGAAATTTGCAAACGGAAATATTATTTTTGATCAACAGGCGGAGGGACCTCGGTCAAACAGTATAGTACTCGGCACAACAATTACAAATTTTCGATCAGTGGATAGAGTGGGCTTCACCAAACTGTATTTTAGCTCTAATTTGCAGATGACAATTTTATTTTCGATTAGTAGGATGATGAATAAATTTGGTATACAGATAGCACTTGGCACAGTAGATACAAATTTATAGACGAAATTTTCATTTTCGATCAGCAGACGGATGGGGGATGTGGTAAAATATTTTTTAGGGTTGAACGGAAAAAATTTGTAATGCAGATAGTATTAAGCACAACAGATATACAAATCTGCGGTGAAAAGAAAAAACTGCTTAAGTTTGATTTTGCAGAGGCACTTGCCAAGTTTAAACCTTATTTTAAAAACTTATGGTGATTCTAGTATAAGGGAAAGTCATCCATCGAATCATTGCTAATTAAGGAACACATTGTTGTACATTCCAATTCAGAAATTATTTTATTTAAGGAGCTATGGTCAAAAATAAAAAATAACAAGTAGAAATGTAGACGAAATTTGATTTTTTCTAGTCAATGGGCGGATTTTATGCTGTAAAAGTGGGTTTTAACCCTAAAGAATCGCATGGACAGACAGCCAAAAAGACAGACACCAAATTTCAGTTAGTTATCTCTTAGACTACAGCTGTAATCGGCGGGACAGACCGATGGGCACCCCAAAAAAAGTGGAATTTTCACGGGAAGGCTGAAAAGTTTTTGCCCGATCTTACTCATTTTAGAACATAAGCACTACTTAGAAAATAGAAGCGTGGTTTACAAATTTTAGTTCAGACTGACGAACACTCCCAAATAGGAGGAGTTTGTATGGGAAGTGGAAGTAGTTTTTACCCGATCTGGCTCATCTTAGAACTAAATCACTGCTTAGAGGATAGATGCGTTCATACCAAATTTCAGCTCGATAGCCCTTAACCCACGGCTATAATCTGGGAAACGAACATGAGGGAGTTTATATGGGAGGTGGAAGTAGTTTTTGTTCAATCGAACTTATCTTAAAATTCGTCTACGCTTAGAGGATAGCAGCTTGCATAACAAATTTCAACTTGTAAACTATGGCTGAAATCGCTGGAACAGACAGTCGGACAACCCCAAAAAGGAGGAGTGTTGGGATTATTTTTTTTTTGACCTAGCTCATCTTAGAGCTTCAACTGCACTTAGAGAAATAAAGCTTGTTCACCTAATTTTTGCTCGATAGCTTGTGAACTACGGGTGCAATCGCGGGAACAGACGGATGGACATGTATAAGACTACAAAAATGTAAAAACGATTGCCAATATGTAACCAATCCTCTGCAAAATTTTCATATCAAACGGTTGAGCGGTATAGGATTGTTCACAGAACATACAGACATATTATTTTCAATGTGAGTCTGTGTGTATCGCATTAGTTTCTTTACATGTACCCAATATGCAATCATTTTGTACTAAAGTGCAGTTGATTTATAGGCAAAGGTTTATACACAGTTCAATAAATTTATGTTAGGTGGCGCTTAAGTGGGTCACAAAAATTAGGGTTATGTTATTGTTATGTTTTCAGATGACCTGATTATGAGGGGTGTATAATTTTTTAGTATTTTTTGTCAGGAGTCTTTTCAATATAGTCCTATTAAAACACTTAAAAAAGAACTGACAAAGACATTAGCCGAAGAAGTGAAAGCTATTTTCATAAGTTTCTCGGAAGCTTTGAAGAATGCAATCAAACGTAGATTATTATTATTACATTATTATTTTACAAGTAAATTTCCCTTTCATTATTAGTATACATAATTGATGGTTAGTTCCAGGTGCTGTGTAGGGTACCTTACTTTGCAAATGTTTTTTCCTATTTATTTACATATTAAAGTTATGTTTCTAAGGCAAGTAGGGTGCCCAACGTTACAAACGTTTTTCTCCATTTATCAAAGTGATAGAAAACACTATTTTTTGTGTTTGCATTGCGTTTTGCTCACTCAAATTGCAATCATAAATCTTAAGTCGAAAGTCTTTATATTATTTTTTTTCTCCTAACCCATTCATATTTGTTTAAGAAAACACCAAGAAATTGCTAAAAAAAATAAATTGAAAAAAAATTCAAAAATTGCTAAAATCATGACATGACAAAACTTGTTTTTTTTGTTTCCTTTGCATAAACAAAACAAAAATGTGTTCAACACAAGTTTTCACATGTTTTGCTCTGGTTTAGTGTTTCTGTAAGTCGGATGGACTTTTCGTTTCAAGATTTTTATCAATCACAACTCATTTTCTGCTTCGTTTCGGGTAGAGGAAGGAAATTGGCATTACGTCGCTGCATCTTATCTTTGTGGCTGGCTGACTGACTGACTATTTTAAGGTGATTTTCAACTGAGATTATATTTTTTTATGTCATTGAGGTGTTTATTTATTTGCAAACCAATTAAAAATGTATTTTGCTATTGTTAAATAAGATTTGTTTGATATTTTTATTGTGTGTTTTTTTCAAATTGTTTAAACACGACTCTGTCTGTTATAAGGTTTTTTGTGTAATTATTGGCAATATAGTTTTATGAGTTTTACTTTATGGCGCATAAACACACTTGTCGTCTTCATCTCAAGAGTCCAGCAAGTGTTTACAAATTGTTTAACATTTGTTTAAATTATATATTACATGTTGTCAACGAAAAACAATAACAAAAACAACAACGACAACAATCTAGTATTTGAAGTGAAAGGTGTATTGCGTTTGTGTTATAGTGAAGTATGGCATAATTTGGCGTTTGGGGAATTATGATCTCGTTTAGATAGGATAGAGAGATTAGTTTGTAAATGCGAAACACGTAAGAAATGACTAAATTAAGAATATGTATGGCAACAATGTTGCTATAAGTGGAATGGAATGCTAAGAAATTTAGTGGAATGAATTGGAATTGAATTTCGCAATTATTGAAATCACTTCAGAGCCATCTATCGTCAAATACTTGTACACTTTTAGAAAATTCTGAATATTTAATTTTTTGAGCCGGTTTTAATCATTTAGATGAGCTAGAGGAAAATTAGTAAAGAGAATATAAAATGCGAAATAATGAATAAATATATGTTAAGTTAAGAATATGTAAGGCAACTACGTTGCTAAAAATGAAAGTGAAGGAAAGGAAAGGTGAGGAAAGGAAAGAAAAGGAAAGAAAGGGAATGGAAATGAAAATAACGGAAAGGAAGGATAAGGAAAATTAAGGAATGAAAAGCATAGAAAAAAAAGGAATAGAATTAGTGAAATAATTTTACAATTTCCGAAATTTACAGCATTTTAAGATTTTTTCCCCTAAGATATGTGCATCTCTTTATCAAATTTAGATGAGATACAGGGAAAAGTTTTAGTCTCCACCACAACAAATTTCAAATTTGAATTGGAATAACTTGCTGTGAATTAGATTAGAATACTATGAAATGAATTGAAATGGAATTGAAATTGAAATGGAATTGAATTCCGAAATTTACTCCAGCGCCATTTATAGTACAATAATTTTACAATTAAAAAAAAATTGCGAAATTTCTTTATCAAATTTAAAAGAAATACAGGGTTAAGGTCTCCACCACAAAAAAATTTAAATTGGTGGGTTTTTCCATTTGCAACACCCATAAGGAGGCGTGGTAGTTATGACCATATATATACATTATATTGTAATAAGTGGTAAACTTATTAAGGGTTTTGTTTGTTATATGATTATTTATTTTTACTCTGGACCGAAATAAGACTATAGTCAGTACTCGGTCTCAGAGTCGCATTAGCCACTAAAGTCCACAAAGGTCAATTAGAGTCTTAATGCTTTGGAATAGTGATGACCCTTTGGATTGAAAGATGGGGAGTTAAGTTTTTAAATTACTTTATTATCCGCTGTCTAAGCGAAGACTGATAAGTTTTAAACAATTGTTTGACCTTATGTGCGACCAAGTAAAATCTTTAAACTCGTCTAGTATGGAATTGAAACATAGTCAAAACAATTGAATTGATACATAACATTAGTGTAACGAACAAAATAAATAATCGATTTAACAAAAGAGTTTAAGAAATACATACATTGTTAAGGATTTGATATCTATAAGTTATTTAATTATAATTTTAAAATAGTAATCATCCTTACATAACTAATATAAAATACAGCCGCTACAATATTTAAATAAACAGAAACGAATTCTGAGACGATTTTAAGATTACAGCTGTAGCTTAAGAGCTATCGAGCTAAATTATGTAAATTTTTACCTTAAAGCAGAGGTTAAATTCTAACATAAGCACGGTCGGACAAAACTACTTCTACCTCTCATACAAACTCTCCCTTTTTTAGGGTGAGCAAGATCTAAGATGATCAAGATCGGACGAAAACTACTCCTACCTCCCATACAAACTTCCCTTTTTGTTGGGTGTCCTTCTATTTGTGCCTGCAATTGCACCCCTAGTTTATGAGCTATCTAGTTGAAATTTAGTATAAAAACTTTTATCCTATAAGCGGAGGGTAAGTTCTTAGATAAGCAAAATCGATAAAAACTATTCCCACCTCTCATATAACATCCCCCGTTTTGGCGTGCTCGTTATTCTATCCCTAAGATTACCACGGAAGTTTACGACCTAGCTGAAATTTGGTATCTATCCTCTCTTAGGTTTCTATCCTCTAAGCGGAGGTTAAGTTCTAAGATGAGCAAGGTCCGACAAAAACTACTCCCACCTCTCATACAAACTCCGCCTTTTTGGGGATGTCAGTCTGTCTGTCCTGGCAATCTGTCCACACGTAGTTTAAGAGCTCTCGAGCTTAAATTAAGTATGCAACCTTCTATCCTCTAATCAGAGGTTAAGTTATAAGAGGAGCAAGATCGGACAAAACTACTATCCGTCTGTCTGACCCCGCGATTGCACCTGTCGGTTACGAGCTACCGAGCTGACATTTTGTATTTGGTATTATATCCTCTAAGTGGAGGTTAAGTTCTAAGATGAGCTAGATCGGGTAAAAACTACTCCCCCTTTTGGGGTGCTCGTTTTTCTGTCCCTAAGATTACTACCGTAGTTTACGACCTATTGAGCTGAAATTTAGTATGCAAGCTTTCACCCTCTAAACGGAGGATTAATATATAAGATGATCAATCGGATAAAAACTACTCTCACCTCTCATACAAACTCCTGCTTTTTGGGGATGTCCGTATGTCTGCTTCTCTATTGTACCCGTATTTCACGAGCTATCGGGCTGAAATTTGGTATTCTATTATGAAAGTGGAGGTAAAGTTCTTAGATGAGCTAGATCGAATAAAAACTACTCTCACCTCACATAACAATTCCCCCCTTTTTAGGGATATCCGTCTGCCTGTCTCCCCTATTGCACCTGTGGTTTACGAGCTATCGAGCTGAAATTATGAATATGGTATACTATCCTTTCAGGGGAGGTTTAATTCTAAGATGAGCTTTAATAGGCGAAAACTACTTCCACCTCCCATACAAACTTCGCCTGCGTTTACAGCCGTAGTTTAAGAGATACTATTCTCTAAGCAGACGTTAAGTTCTAAAATCGAACAACAACCACTACCTCCTCCCATTTTGGGGGTTAAAAAATGCATATCAATATTTTCAATGTTGAATTATTTCACATCCTCTTAAGTTAATATCAGGATTTACATAGAAGAAAACATTCCATCTTTTCACCACAATTCATTTATTGAATTGTATTCGATTTATACACTAAACACTCCTAATAGTCCCCACTTTAAGATTCATCATCGATCTCGCATGTTTAAAACTTATTCGCCACCTATCGTCTAGTAATTGTGTTGTTCTAAACTATACACTGCATGAGAGCAACAACCTGTCAAAGTGTCATCGCTAACACGTAAATCGCTTAAGAGCCTATTCGTAACATACAGACACATAATGAATTTTAAATGATTGTTAGAAATTTCAAATATTTTAAATATGTTTTCAACTTACACGCCACATATCGTCTAAAACTAATTTTGTTCTAAACCATCCCCGACGTGAGAGAATCGATCTGTCAATATGAAATCGCAAACGGATTAATTACTTAGGAGCCTATACGTAACATACAGACACATAAAGAATTTTAAATAATTGTTGAAATTCAAACTTCAAATGTTTTTGTATATGAAAAAGTTAAATTTTATTGGATATTTTTTAACAATTCTGAAATAAAAAGAAAATCACTGACTAAAAATGGCTTCGTAACATTAAGGAAACCGGTCTCTTAACTCTCACGAACAAAATTTTTTTTAGAGTTTTAAACATCACTTCCGAATGTTTTGTTTACAACAAATAAATCAGTGTTCAAAATGCGATTTTTTTTTGTTAAATTAACTTTTACAGTTCGATTGTTTCTTAAAATATTATTGGTTTTAAACATGTATACACAATTCTAAACCATGCCTGATATGTGAGCGTTTTATATCCAAGTTTTCAATGGCATCCATTAAACTATATAAGAACCTATACTGAACATACAGATATATACGAAATATAATGACGAAACCAAAATTTGGTTTTCATATACAAACTCCTAAGAATCCAGCATCGGCTTTTGTAGAAATGTTTGAATTATTTGCACGATGAAGAGTAACAAATTTAATGCCCTTTTATTTGGCAAAAATCGAGATAGCTATATGCCTAGTCAACTATATAGAAGCATAAGCAATTGTACCGGATTTTAATATAGGTACTAAATAATTACAAATTGCTTATAGTGATATGATCTTCAACTAAATCATGCACTAATTTATATAAGTATAAGTTATAATTGTGACCTCTTAAGCCAAAGGTCGCCTGCTTGAACTTGTTCTATGAAACAAATGTAATAATTGCATCCACCGATTAAGCTATTAAACCTTAGTAAATTTAGCTGACGTTTAAAATATTTAACAACATGTTTAACAAAAACTAATGACTGTTTCTAAACAATCACCTTAACAAACTTTAAAGCTACTTATGAGTTTAGCTCTAGTGTTTGCTAGGTGGCGGTGGTGGTGTTGGCGGAGCTAGTTACTACCTTGTTTTTGCTACTTTGCCTGTCGAGTCAGTCAGTTGGGTGCCTTTAGAGTAATGACCTTGACCTAAACACTATCTTAACATCTTACTATTGTTGTTGTTGATATTTTCTCCTACATAAACAACGAGACTACACTATGATGAACAATGTTTGAGATCTTAATAGTAACTTCAATCCGGTCATACATCTATCGAATGACTACTGTTCATATGAAAAACTACAAATATACAAAACGAGGAGTTTCATTCATTGGAAAAGTTGTATACAAAGCTAAAAAGTTCCCTACACACTCGAAGAAAATTTAAAGTCATCAGCGCAAACAATATATTGCAGGTCATGTGTATTTTCGATCAATGCTTTATATGTTTTTCAAATTATTAGTTTTTAGCTGTTAACATTTATCTTTATTTTCTTCGAGTGTATTCTTGCTTTTGTTTTCAGACCAGTCAAGAAGTGTCGAGATTCATGAATTTATAGCTCTTTAATGTTTTCCCTTTGTGTATGTTGGCCACATTTGCTTTTTGTTCATTCGATTGTTTGTCCATCCGTCAGTCCGTCCGTCTGTTTGTCTATCAAATTTTCATCGGTTTGTCGGCTTTTAAATTGTGTGAATCTCCTCCAACGATGCCAATTTGTTTGTTTCACTA
The DNA here is from genome assembly GCA_964034835.1 of Muscina levida. Classification (NCBI taxonomy): domain Eukaryota; kingdom Metazoa; phylum Arthropoda; class Insecta; order Diptera; family Muscidae; genus Muscina; species Muscina levida. Next base: position 150,393,829 of record OZ035882.1, read on the forward strand.
CTAAACACTGGCTGAAATGCATTCAATTCAACAATGAGCTTCTGCCTAAGCGTTTATACGAAACGACAACAAAAATATTTACATTTTCTTTCAAAATAGCTGCTGCTGTTTCTTTGTCCGTTTGTTTGTTGGTTGGTTGGATTGTAGGTTTGTTTGTTTGTTGTACTTTTTTGTGTCTTATTGTTAATTTTGTTGTTAAGTGACTGTTGATTAAGTAAAATGGAGGGAAATACGAAACGAAATAAGACGAAATTTGCATAATAATCTGGGGCTTACGTTCAAGTGCACTGAGAGAAACGGGAAGTAAAGGTTCGGGATTTTGCTATAAAACAATTGCAATTGCACTTTGTAAAAAATAGAAATCGTTTAGAAAATAACACCTTGAAACTATTTAGGACAAACTAATACACTGTAAGAAATTGCAAACAAGTAAAACAATAGTAGAGAAATTACACCTGCGAGCCAAAATTTTACAAAAATATATTTCAGAGTTTTTTTTTAAAACCTAATTCACAGCGACTATATTTAAAATACACTGAACAACATTTTAACTTTGATTTGAGACTGAAATGGTATAAAATAAATGGTATACTGTAAATAGTGTTTTCACAAAGGAAATAGAATACAGACAAATTGAAATACATAGTTAGTGTTTAATACACTAAAAGAAACGAATGTACATAAAGAGATATTCAATTTACTAAGACTCCATGTAATGCTTTTTAAGTTCATATTCAAAAGTAATTTTCAAAAGTAAAAAATGCCATAGAAAATTACTATGTGTATTACTTTTAGAGAGCTACACTTAGAGAAAAAGGTGTGAAGAAACTCCAACTATCAAATAGAAACGCCAAAATTGTTAGAAGTAAAGTTTATTGCAGTAAAAGATAAATACTCACAGATGAAATGTCCTATAAATCCTTGAAAGGCATAATAAACTAATACACCGAGAAAAATATGTGAACCTTAAAGGGAGAAACGGAAGTATATAAGAAGATATTCTTAAACAAAAGAGAAGATATGAAAAGAGTAACAAATGTTATTATTGGTAATTGAATTAGCCAAAGCAAACAAATACTTACAAAACTTATACCATAGCACACTGTGAAAAATTAAAAAGATGAAATATTCGCAATTTGTTACATGTTCCCAAAATATACTTCAAAATAATAAAATAAAGTTTTTTTTAAAACAAAATTTGCACTAAAAATCACTGTGTATTATTTTAGAGGATTACACTCAGAGAAATAACAATAACAATAATAAAGTTCAAACATGATACTGAAATGGGCATGTTTTACATACACTTTGCTGCTAGAGGTAAAAATTATCAAACAGATAAAAATAAGTAAACAATTTACAAATTATTATACTAATGCACTTAGAGAAACGAATTTCAAATATCACATAGAAACTCAAATAAGCCGGTTCTACATTAACTACACTGCTAAAGAAAACAATAATCTAAATGAAAAGTAAAAAATTGATAAATAATCTGAAAATCTTAATTAAGAAACTAATACACTGAAAAAATCAGACCGATGATATGTAACACAAATTACAAATAGATGTGCACAAAAAGCATTTTTTTATAAAAACAAATAAAACTTTCCAAAACAAAAAAATATACCATAGAATTCATTGTGATTTACTGTAATTGAGATACACTCAGAGGAATTAAAACTTCAAATATCAAATATACACTAAAAAAAAAGCAGGTTCTATAAAAACTTTGCTTACAATTACCATATGTTAAAAAATATACTACGAATTCTTATAATGCCACATTTATTATATACACTGAGAAAATATATCTGAAACTAAAAGAAAAAAAACAGTCGTTTTAACGAAACTGAATATTTATGAAGTGTCATCAACTGTTCTATTGATTGATTCTGCAGCAAAGTAAAAAATACCATACAAAAAATTACGGCACTTAAAGAAATTGAGAAGATTAAATGTAGACTAATTCACATTGAAAGTATTTTCTTAAAAACTTAAAAAAACTTAATTTCCCTTTACACCCCATGAATGAGGTATGGGATAGCTTCTCGCATTGTTGTAAACTAACACGCTTTCTATTTATAGATTCATAACTAACGGCAGCTACTTGTTTATCGAAGAATGCAAACGTCACTGTTTGAGAAGCTCTTAAAAGACACGCCGATTGAATACTGCAAAGTTGCAGTCGACAACATTCGAGGGGAGCCGACAATGAAAGAAAAATTTTTTTTTTTTTTTAAGATGACTGGAGCCAGGAGTTGAACCAGTGATCTCCCGCATGGTAGTCGCGTGTTCTAACCACTATGCCACGGCCGGTCCCGAAGAAGTATTTTCAATAAACACAATAAAAAAAAAAACACATTGATAATTATCGTAATTAAATTACACTGAGAGAAATTACATTACGTAATAATTATACGAACTTCAAACGCTATTTAACATAAATACATCGATACAATAGAGTTAATCTATAAAAATAAATCTAATTTTTAAAGCATACCCCTTAAAAGTACAAGTACACTGAGAAAATTTTAAAACTTTCAGATGAAATAGAAAAATTCATAATTTTCTATTGATTGATAATGTTGTATAGTGAAAAAATTAATAAAAATTGTTGCAGTGAGAGAAATGGAGCCGATACATGTCTTTTATTATCGTGATAACAACAAGGGATGACACAACCGCGTTGGACGAATGCTCAAGGAGACTGAATGCATCTGTTTGTTTTCGTTCAGTGTATGAGGGGCTACCTTACGCCGTTGACTGTTATAGATTCACTGCGGTCGACAACATCGAGTTGGCCGGCAAAAAATGTTGATAACCGAGATAGGCATGGAACCATGGTCCATATTCTTTTCATTGGCATAAGTGCTACCCAATAAAAAACAATTAATTCATGCATCGGCACTTACTATTAAAGAAATGTCTACCCTTTTCACCTCCTTTACAAAGATTCTCAATGATACTGATGTAAAAGGTTTTAGTCACTTGGGACAAGATTTCGTGGTCCCTTTTCAGAGGGCCATAGGAAGCATATGTATACGATGCAACCGACCAAATTTTCGACCTTCAGTTCCAGGCAGTTTATATAGGTAAATAGATCTTCTGGACTACAATGCCATATCTTAGGCCATTTACACCTCATACAACTACTGTTTTGTATCCACTCGTTAGCTCTCGTCACCCAGGGCTTTTGTATGTTGTCCTAACAGATATGATAGATAAGTAGCATTTGCCACTTTGTTATGATGGAGGTTGTTAAAAAATCATTTATTTTATCAGTGTACAATCACATCTGCAACAACGCAAAATTTCCATAAACATTCACTTCAACACATTAATCCCAATATGATGATGCAAATCATCAGCAGCATATGCTGTGCATCTTAGCAGCTTGAGCACACAGCCTCCTCCATCGGTTTACAACGCCTCATCTCAAGTATCTAACTACGTTGTTGGCTGTTGGGTCTGTTATACGGGGGTACTTGTATCTGAGTGCAATTACCACACACATCTTCTTGCTTATGGCGGATTGAATGAATGTGGGTTGACGCTTTCAAATCCCCTGATGGAGGGTACACTTGAAGACAGCATTTCCAGTTGATGATGATGCTGATGTTGATGTGTTTGACTGGGATTGAGTTGCACTCGCCGTCTGGTTGCATTTGCTTGATTTGGTTTGATTACAAAAGTTATTAACACTCAAAATTTAATGCATAACTTGAGTCTGCTTAAAAATACTAGACACATTTTTTGCTGTTATAATACCATGTGTTATAATGCCATTAAAGTGAAGCCAAAAAATGGATGAATGAATTTGTGGTTAAAGTGAGAGATAATAAATCCTCAAATATTAGGCAGAAAGTAAGTAAGGCTGGTATAGGGAACTATACATGTGCATAAAATTTCAAGATTTTCCATAATAAGATTAACCCTTAGTTGAAATTAGTCCTTTTCCAATTATATAAGATATAAGAGCATAACGACGTAATGATGAAACTTTTTCGAATTCAAATTTTCAAAAAAATAACGGTCAATTTTTTTCTTAGGTATATTTTTAAAATTGGCGTTTTATGTGCTATAAAAAAAGAGTTTAAAAATTTAAGGCGCTGATGACGAACTTTTGGCAAATACCGAAATAGCTGTCCCCCCAGCCAACTGTCACATAACCCATACCACAGCACTTGACAAATAACCCCTATTATCAATAACAAATAATTGCTTATAGGAATAATGGTTTTAACCGAATACTACAACAAGATCACATTTACTTACTAAAATTAATGAAACAACATTCAAGGGCAAAAATTTCGTTTAAAATAGTTACGATTTAAATTTTCGCACCATGCCACAATGTTTCGTAAGAACTCTGACCATAATCAGCGTCTCAGCATACGCTTTATATCTCAAATGGCCAAAACCGATTTGCCACTCCTCTTGTTTTGCCGAAACTGCAATATCTCAATATTTTTTCATTGCACTGTATTGCGAAACCACACAAATGCCCGGCCATTGCATCAATATGGCATCAACATTTGCTTCATTAGTATTTTAAAAATTTATTGCCACTCAATTTATCAATGAACATACAGCATTTGCTGTCTTGTTGCGATGTGTTTTTTTTTTTGTTTGTTGTCGACCTGTTACAGACTGATCCGACAGAAACATGTTATGTCTTGCCATTTATCTGTTAAGACTCTTAAGTTGCAGTTGATTCGTTTTAATTGCAAAATATTATTATTGCCAAATTAAAAAAAATGCCAATTATTATATGTTGGATCGAATCGGATTGGATTGGATGGTGTTTTACGGCTGATATGACAAGATTAATTGCACAAATCATTAATCAAAAAAATGCTAAACAAAATCGAACGGTTATTAAAGTACAAATAGGATAAGCGTAAAAGTTTAAGATATTTGCCAACAATGTTTGGAGGTAAGAGACAATTTAAAAGTCATCAAGTTTTAAATATTTTCCAATATAGTTGAGGAAAGCCAATATGTTAAAATTGTGCAGTCTAAGATTTTTTCCATTATAATTAAGGAAAAGAGAAAATCTTAACCACAAACATGCTGAGCATCTTACAAACCAAACTCATTAAATTCTATGGCAATTTATTGTAGCTTCGTGGTAATTCACTTAATTCTTAGCTGCCATAAAATTTTATTTTTTCTTAATTTCTTTGGTTGTACAACTCACACCATACTTTGTGGTTATCGCTTGCATTCCTTTTGAGAAATTTCAAAACTTCCCATTCTGTTTGTCTGTCCACTCCCTTAGTCTTAGCCTGGCTTGGCTACCAAAAACTATAATTATTTCTTGGCCATAACATAAATCCATCAGTAACAATTTTGATCTAAAAGATGAACAAAACAACAAAATGAAAATTATTTTGATTACAAGTTGCTTCTCATCATCATCAGCATCGGCAGCAGCAGCAACCATTACCCAGCAACCTCAGCCACAGTCTCATAATGATCAGCATCGTTATTCTCAGCTTCAACGTTGGTTGTATTCAGCATCTTTTCCTTCAACTTCTAACGGTTTTTGTTTGGTTGTTGTTGTTGTATTTTACTTCTAGCTACGAAAATTACAACCTCAAACATCAATTGCGCTTGAGGTTAGAAGAAATAATGCTGTGGTGGTATTGCTTTAAGATACTTTACAACAAGCTATAAAAGTTTGCTCCATGATTTTGTAAAACTTTGTAAGAGATTTGCCGTAGCGGCAATGAAATACATACAAATAAAGCTTCCTATCATTTTGAAGATTTATTTGTCACTACTTTAGATAGTGAGAAAGATAGGATAGGGTGAGCGGTATAGATAGAATATTCTAGAGGAGCTAAGTTTTCTTTTTTGCAAAATAGAGTAGAGGCTAAGACTAGACTATAAGGATACTAAGGTACTCTTTGTGATATTATTTTTAAATTGTGAAGGGGCTAAATTTTCTAGACTTGATTACGAGTCGACTATATGAAGGTTTTGTTCGGTTTGTTGGAAGACTATGTCTAACTTATGTTAATTTGGCAGCTAAGTTGGGCCCTAGTATAGGTCCCGTTGTAATAAATAGTGATAGTCTAACTTCTATAGAATCTTTGTCAGGAGTATGTGAAAGCTGAAACTCAAGTATGCAGAGACTACGACATGCAGAGAAAGCCTTGAACTAGATATGTCTGGTAACCAATGTCGTCTCTAGAAAACAGAACAGTGAGTGTGAAAGACAAGTAGGCTCTATTATATTAAGCTCGAATGTTGCTATAAAAAAGTACGCTCAGTTTCAAGGAATTTCCTCCGAAAGAGGAGCAAAGTTCATCTTTTCATAGAGAGAAATAATTTCAGCAATACTGAACCTAACATTCCTACTAAGTACACAAGTATCGTCACATACATTCAACTCGATTTTCCTATGAATAAATAGGTTCAGCTACACAGAGCCCAATGTGTTATATAAAGAAGAATCAGTTTAACTGAACTCAAAAGTCTATTTAGAACAGTGTCATGCAGCTCATAGCCTCACGAGGCCGATTCAAAAAAGCCAGTTGAGAATTGTGAAAACAACACTATGCATGCTTGTTTCAGTTTCTCATACACCTAATATTTTCGTGTGCGTGAGTTCGATTTTGCCTGCCACTGCTATAGAAACTTAGAATGAACTACACACATTCCAATTTATGTTAAAAAGGGGGGTTTCAATGAGGGTGGGTCGATGTTGCAACGGTCTAAAATAAACTGTATGTGAGTGGTTTATTTTTTAAGAACTCTGTCGCAAAGATCCGGTTGAATTTGAGGGAAGGCCTGGATTATGTTGACTTGAAAGCAGTGGTAGGCAGAATCAAACGCAGGCACTTAACTATATGGTGTCACAGAGAAATACATAAAGAGTATCCAAAAATCCAGTCCATTAAATTTTGTTTTAAAAAATGCAGGAAAACTAGGTTTGAGCGAATTTTTGGGTTGTGTGTAACTAAATGTACAAGTAGTGGGTATGTTCAGTAGGGTATCACTGAACGTAAGAAGCTCCCTGGAATGTTTTATTTTCAATTTATATGTAATTGTATCACAATATAAACACCTTGTACCTTATATAAACATAATTTGGTACAATACCCATTCATAACAATCAAGATTTTACAAATTTGTTGATATTTTCATTGCTGCTTTTTACTTTTCAGTTTTGTTGCATGCGAACCTCGATACACTCGAAGCTTTAGCATACAACCACTGTAAGTTAACAACGCCTGTTAATTTACTAGAACCTACGCTGTTGTTTACAGAGTTCTTGGCGATAGTGGCTGACATTGTGCCCAAGAAGCTTCAGCGCTGGCGAATTGTATTCGATGAAAATATTATGGTCTACCAACAATCGAGCTTTCATGCTCCCTCAACAATCTACCTTGAACATTGTTTCTCTGTCTGTACTTGTGTGTGTTTTCGTGTTGAAAGCGAAACAAGCGTGTGTGGTGTTACTTTCATAACACTCAAGCAAAGACTGTCTGTTTTGTATCAAACAAAACTTTAAATTGCCTGAATTACCGATCGTGTCTGTGTGAAAAAAGCTATAATTGCCGGCATCGCGATCCTTGAACATTGTTTCTCTATATGTACTTGTGCATGTTTTTGTGCTGAATGTGTAACAAGCGTGTGTGGTGTTGTTTTTATAACACTCAAGCAAAGACTGACTGTTTTAAATCAAACAAAACTGTCAACTGCGTGAATTGCCGATCGTGTATGGGTAAAATAAAAACGATTATTTTCGGCCTCGTGAGGCTATGGCATGCCTATCATGGAAAGACTGGCTGTTTTGAATCACACAAAACTTTCAACTGCGTGAGTTGCCGATCGTGTCTGTGTGAAAAAAAAAGATAATTGCCATGCCTATCATGGCTTATTAGAAAATACCTAAAAATTCTGAATACAAAAAAGGTAGCTGGGTCAAATCACACGATCTTGAAAGCAAATTTACGTCTGCTAGAGACAACAATATCCTCAAATCGTACATGCAACCGTGGAGTTGCACGTAGAGTCCACATAGTCTCACATTAGTTTCGGAGTGAAGGCCTTGCTCATGGCATGCTGAACAAACTGGGCATATTACAGTTTTAACAGATTCGTAGTAAACTTGAGGTATTTAGGATTTAGAGTAGACAATTTTGGGAGAAAGCTACCGCAATTGTCGGCTCTTCTTTCAATCAGAAGATACGAAATAGGGTAAGACTTAATGGTACAAACCACCCCATGGCCTAGATGAGACTTACCACCTCGCTACTCTATGGGACTTTAGAACCAGGTTGCAGTGCACGTAGAGCCATTCTGCTGAAACTGCATATCGTTCAATTGTGGGCTTAAATAAATTGGATATTATCGTTTGCCATTGATGGTTACAGCCTCTCCCTCATCATATCTAAAAAGTACAGACCAATGACGTTGCCACCACTAAGTCGGCACCAAATAGTTAATTTTTGGTGGATGTATTGCAACCCACCTCATGTGGGTTGGTGTCGAGCCATATACTACTGTTAAGCTAGTAAACATAGCCATTCAACCCAAATAATGGGTCTCATCGCTAAGAATTAGTCTCATCAGTCATTACTGATTTTTCGTTTAGTCCCAAGAACATTCATTTTGATAATAGAGTTCTATCATCGAAAGCACTGCTCAATCGAGTAACTTATTATGGCAATTTGGCATCAGCAACTGAAAAACAAACAGTAGGTTAGACAGACGCCGCCAAAACAACATGGCAGTTACAGGATGCCAACATCAACTCGCAACAATTGAAAAACCTCATAGAAAATTAGCCTAAGATACCATAAGCTTAACTCTGCCTGGAGAAAAGTGGTTAACAAATTTGGATAAGCTTAATCTTTTCCATAAAAAAGAATGTACAATATTTTACTTTTATAAAGAAAATTAATAAAAATGTATCATAAAATATGAAAATTTGGCATAAAAACATTGAACTCTATAGGAAAATATACTTTTCGTACATTGAGCTGCACTCTTCTTATAGACAAATGGATCTAATTACGAAAGTCATATACGGCTAAATTTACTATGTTACAGAATATTAATTTTAATTTTCCTTTAAAAACTACTAAAGTCTTATATAATTTGAGAACAATTTTCTATAGAAAATTAGGTTAATTTAAACAGAGCTCAACATTTTATAAAAATAAAATTTCTAAATGTATCTCTTCTATTTCTTTCTAAAAAAATAAATATTATACACACAAAGGGTAACAGTTTCTTTAGAAAATCTGGTTAATTTATGCTAAGTATAATATTTTCTACAGAAAATTGGCCTCCGTTATTATAAACTTTACTTTCCCTTTTCTTTTAAGTAGGATTTTTTTTATATACCCACATCATGTAGTTTTGCTGCCAAACCCTTAGTGCAGCTGCACCGAACTCAGCTTCTTTTATAATTGATTCTTTTATAATTTCTGTAAACGAGTTTGCAAAATGTGTTTACTTTAATATTTTTTTGTTTTTGACGATTTCTCTGCTTTATAGCTTTTTATTGACTTAATCATTATAGTACCTTGAGAAACATTCAACGTTTTGGTTTTGTTTTTGTTTATTTGTTTTGTTTTTATTATAATTTGTTTTCTTAGTAAAGTAGCGAGTTTTTTTTCTGGCCTGCATACAAAAAAATAACAAAAATTCAAATTTTTATGACAAATATTTACTGAAATTAAAGTGTGCTTAAAGTGCCTTCGGTGATATTTTGGCATATTGACACAAATATTTTGAAATTTATATTGGCTATATTTTGTTGTTTTAAAAAACTAATTAGCGTTTAAGTATTAATGAAATTAAATTGTTGGGGTCTACATTGGGCTTAAAAATCATCATTTTGATCTCTGACATCATTCAGAAATCAAAATGATGAATATGCGTTTAAAAAGGCATTAAATTGAGTTAAGAAGGGGGGTGGAGTTTTATCAACTAAATCGTTAGTAATTTACCAACATTATATTATGCAAGTTGATAACTATTTAATGGATCAGGGTAATATGAGTCACATAAACACTAGTCACTTAGTTCAAAATACGTCATATCGCCAACAGCTCTCTCTTTCCACTGTTATTTTAACAATTAGCAATATAATGTTTATCTACTATTTTTATCGATTTCTTTCAAATATCACATATTGCTAACAATTCCAATACTAACAAAGTTGGAGTAATAACTTTTCTATACTTTGACGTCATTTCCAGTCGATTTTATTAAACGAGTGTAATTTTTTTATGAATTTCTCTCTCTCTCTCTCTCTTTGTAAAATTTCTCATAAATATTTTAATGGTTTTTAGGAAGATTTAATTTTCTTCAAATTGAAAATATTTTATGGGTGTCATTTTTAATATCATGAAATTTGAAATTTAATTACACAACATTTTTTAATTAATAATTTGCACTTATCTTTGCTTTTGGCCAAATCTGAACCAAAACCAGTTTGATTTAAAGTTTGGCCCAAAGTTTAATGAACTTTGAACTTACACAACACATCACACATGAAATTGTATGAATGCGCATAAAAAAGAGATGGCTCACCGCCGCTGTCTGGTCATCCCCAGAGATAAAAAGGTGTTAAATCTCACATTTTTACTCACACGGTAAGGCGCACATGCGCACTAAACACTATGTCATTGACATTTTAAACTTTCGTTTTCTTAACATTCATGGCTAAAGTTGGGAGCTACTGTTGCTGCCGCCGCCAATGCTCTGTGGTCATTGGTGGTACATAGCACATTCATACACATACAAACACGTACATGTTTTTTTTCATTTAAAAAAACATTCATTGTTGCATGTTTGTTTATGTTGCTTGCAACATGTTGTAAATTACATTAGATATTGATTAAAAACATGAAAATGTCTCGTAAATTGCTGGCGAAAAATAGCGATAATAAATAATAATGGACATTTTTGACATCTAACATGGTCAACTGAGGTCAATCCGTCAGTTTTTACAACAGTACAAGGAATTTTCCATGCAAATGTCCGCTTGGGAATGTAGTAGAATGGCCAATGCAAGTAAAGACAATGGTCGGGAAAAATTAAAGCCAGGAAAAGTCAAAGAATGTTTGCCATAGAAAATGAAACAATTGTGTTGGGTTTCGGCACAAAATCTTAGATTAAGGTCAAATGTTCGACTTTAGGTGGTAAATAAAAAAATGACATACAAACAATTTCATCCAGTCATTAAGCGACAAAGATTTACTTAATGTTCGCTCTCTTAATTACAATTCTAAATGTTTGGATTTATATAGGGACATAGCCGACTTTTCTATATTAAAATGCTTTGTGAGACAATTTCTGTTTGAAAATTATGTTTCACACATAATTCCCTATATGAATAGCGCTTCTCAAGCTACCAGGGACAATAAACGCGAAAAAGTATAAGTTACATTTCAATGAACGTTTCTCTGAAAAATTGTTATGCCAGATGGCTTTCCTTATGATTGTATAAATTTGACGACAAATTTCGGTAGATAGTTTTTCAAAATTCAATAACATCTTTGAAATGTACGGTGTTCGAAAAGTTCGGTTAAAAATTGTCGAAAGATGACTTTAAAACAGTGTTAGACATCCATAGCCTTGCGAGGCTGAAAATAATATTTTTTTTTGACACAGATACGATCGTCAATTCACATGTACTCGAAAGTTTTGTTTGATTTAAAACAGTCTGTCCCTGCTTAAGTGTTATGAGAGCAACACCACACACGCTTGTTTCACATTCAACACAAAAACAGACACAAGTACAGATAGAGAAACAATGTTAAACGATTGCTGGGAGAACATAAGAGCGTGATTGGTTGGCACAACTTTTTCACCGCGACCGCACACAAGCACACCACATTGTTATGTGCGTGCATTTAGTCATGCCTACCACTGTTCTGCAAAGTGATCAAACGGTGGATTCGCCGACGGTGACAAAGCCAGGATTCTGATCTTCACTGTCAACATTTAAGGAAATTGAAGCAAGCTTTCCCACATCTTTGATGTGTGCGTGCGTTCACTTATCTCTACCACTGTTTTACAACCTGATCAAACAATTGGTTCACAGATGGTGGCAAAGTGAGGATTCTGATCTCATCTGTCAACAATTAAGGAAATTTAAGCAGTTATCACACATCTTTAATGACCCGGCACAAACTGAGAGAGCTTAACGTGGATCTTACATCTTCAGATTATCATTTGTGTATTGTGAGAAAATCAATTTAGAACATTCCATTATAGGTCTTGTTTCTATTTGAAAATGGTCTCTCTGGATATTATTATATGTAAAAGGAAAAGTAATATTGAGCATCAAAAAATTACTTTTACTGTACCAACAAGTACCTTTATTGCTCCAAAAAGTACTTTTATTGTAACCAAAAGTACATTTGTTGTACCAAGAATTACTTTCATTCTGACAAAAAATACTTTTGCTTTACCAAAAATCTTTTCTATTGTGCCAAAGAGTACTTTAATTCTACCCAAATGGCGATTACTGAACCAAAAAGTACTTTTTTATACCAAGGGTACTTTTCGATACAATTAAAAGTAGTTGTTGTAACAAAAAGCATTTGTGTTTTCAACATTCTATTATTTAATCAAAAAATTTACTTCTATTGTACCAGAAAGTTCTTATATTGCACAAAAAAGTACTTTTATTGTGCCAAAAATAGCTTTTTTTATGCCTACAAAAACTTTTGTTGTTTCAAAAAGTACTTTTTTATACCAAAGGTACTTCTCGGTACAATAAAAAGTACTATTGTGGTAACAAAAGGCAGTCTTCAAAACTACTATTATTCAATCAAAAAATTTGCTTTTATTGTGCCAGAAAGTTCTAACATTGCAATAAAAAGTACTTTTGTTGTACTTAAAAGTACTTTTATTGTACTAAAAAGTACTTTTAATGTACCAAAACGCGCTTTTTTTGTACCAAAAAGTATTTTTATTGTACCAAAAAGTACTTTTTTATACAAAGGGTACTCTTCGATTCAACTAAAGGTACTTTTGTTGTAACAAAAAGCATTTGTGTTTTCAAAAATACTTTTATTTTATGCAAACATTTACATTTATTGTACCAGAAAGTTCTTATATAGCACCAAAAAGTACTTTTGTTGTACCAAAAATAACTTTTATTGCACCAAAAAGCGCTTTTGTTGTACTAAAAAGTACTTTTTTTTATCAAAAAGAACTTGTTTAAAGCAAAGGTACTTCTCGGTACAGTAAAAAGTACTTTTGTTGTAACCAAAGGCATTTATGTTTTTAAAAATACTATTATTTAATCAAAAAATTTACTTTTATTGTACCAGAAAGTTCATATATTGGTCCTAAATGTACTATTATTGTACCAAAAAGCGCTATTGTTGTACTAAAAAGTACTTTTATTGTACCAAAAAGAAATTTTATTGTACCAAAAAACACGTTTGTTGTACTAAAAAGTACTTTTATGGCATAACAATTTCCTTCTAACAAAAAGCATTTCTGTTCTTAAAAATATTTTTATTAAATCAAAAATTAATTTTATTGTTCCAAAAATCATTTTAGTTATTAGAAATATTTTTATTCAAAGTAATATTATTAAATCAAAAAATTTCTTTTTTTTTGTACTAAAAAGTTCTTGAACCGAAAAGTACTTTTATTGTACCAAAAAAGATTTTGTTGTACTAAAAAGTACTTTTTTGTACTAAAAAGTACTTTTATTGTACCACAAAGCGCTATTGTTGTACTAAAAAGTATTTTTTTATACCTTTGTCGTACACAAAAGTACTTTTATTTACCAAAAAGTACTTCTATAGTACCAGAAAGTAAATTTTTAGTACCAAAAGGTAATTTTATGGTATAAAAAAGTTCTTCGACCAAAAAGCATTTCTGTTTTTAAGAATAATTTTTTAAAATCACAAATAATTTTATTGTTGCAAAAGGATTTCAGTTATTAATAATATTTTTATCTTATTAAAAATTTATTTCATTGTTTAAAAAAGTGCTTTTCTAGTACCAAAAAACTTTTTTGTTCCAATTTACAATTCTGATTAATAAAAAAATATTTTATTTTACCAAAAAGTACTTTTATTGTATCAAAAAGTACTTTTTTTAGACCAAAAGGTACTTTTATTGTACATAAATGTATTGTTATTGCTTCAAAAGGGTATTGCTTCTGCGGTACAAAGGACTTTTTTTAGCTTCAAACGATTTGAAAGTTTTTCTCATAATTTTGCATCTAATTTTGAAGCATTTTTATACCCTCACCCTATAGGAGGAGGGTATATACCATTTGATACAAGAAAAACTGTAACTTAGTAAAGAAGACGTGTTTGACCCCAACTATCTTAGGATCAAATTCGTTTCAGGACCTTTTGAGGCGATTGAGTCATGTCCGTCTGTCTGGCTGGTTAGATAGCTGGTGGGCAATAAAAACCGAGTAAGCCTTCACTGATCGTTTAAAAAATACATGTATTTCTATATGAAAATTATGGTGCAGTAACACTTTTTATATAACTATTTCAAATCAATTTTATAACTTATTCCTCGTGGGAACTGTTTCGTAGCAACTTTTTTTCTTAATACTAACTTAATCCACAAAGACCTTGCAGCCAAAAATTCTCATCTATGTTAGTCTCTGAATGCCACCTAAGAAATTTAATACTCCGAATGCCCCAAAACATCTTCAAATACAAATTAAAAATCTCATGTTAAAGATAACAACAAAACCTTTAAAATAATAAATAAATAACTCATAAATTTCCTTTTATGTTCCAAAATATTTTCCACCTACTCTGGCATACACAGTAGTTAGAAACAAGTTTCCATTTAATATAACAAAAACACGGCTTTGTTGAATGAAAAACAACCACATCTATTGAAAATTAAGTAGAAAAACGCAAGACGTTAACGAAACACACACCATCTGTAGGATTAAGCTCTCCATCTCCCCTGAGAAACCAGGTTTTTGACGTATAAAGTTGCTTTTTTTTGTTTGACGCGTTTTGGCTTTTGCAAAACTTTTTATGGGAACTATTTGAAATGTACAAGATTCGCGTTAGTCTCGATGTCAGGTGAGTTGTTGGAAAAGTTGCTTCCAATGTTATTGGGCAATTTGCCTCAGCGGCCAGACACAAAAAATATTTGGTTGGCCAAAACAAAAAAAAAAAAAATATAGGAAAAAATGATGGAAACAAGACGAGATAAAAACATGAAACAAACATTAGACAACGACGCGCGAAACGTTTGAAACGCCACCAGTAACACACTTGCACGCAGCAAACACGCTAAAGCTCAAGAAGAAGCAAAATCCCCTCTTGAACAAATACACCAATGAGTAGGCTTAGAAAACAACATCAGAAAAATTGTTTGTTTGTAGCTGATGCTGCAACATGAATATGGCTGCAGCAACAGGCTGTCAAAGACTGCAATGCAGGTAGAGGCAAACTGAGGCTCCAAGAGAGAGTTATAAAAATTCAAAATAAACATTTAAATCTGGTTATCTTGTGCGGTTCTTCTGGTGTTTGGGACTCAAAAGCCACTTTGTTTGGTTCTTCTGCTGTTTGGTACTCAAGCGCCATCTATAGTAAACAAATTGTACTATTGCAGACAAAAAGAGACCAGAATTTTGTGGTTATTGCTACATTTATTAATTGATGTTTGATTTAATCTAACTCATGCCCGGAGTGCCCTCTCTTTGCCTACTCTGCTGCCATATCTTATTCCATATTATGAAAAGTAAGTTTCACTTTTTTGTTTTGCCGTGTCTTTTTTTAATTTTGCTGTTGGCTTCTTTTGTAATTTGGCCGTTAAGTTAAAACTAAAAGATGCCCGTTTATTTGATGGTTATTTCATTTATTATTCTTTTGTGTGTGTGTGTGTTTTGTCTTTCGTTTGCTGCAACTGCAACTGCCTCTTCAGTTGCTGTTACTATTGTGGCATCCTTCACAGCCAAAGAATGTGCAGCTCTACCACTGTTCGTCCGTCCATTATGCTTTTTTGTGACTGCAATTTGAAATTCAACAAAAAAAAAAACTTAGATTACACCAAAAAAAAGTCTCAGCCACAAAGTAACAAATATTGTTAGTTTAAATGATCGTATCTATCATAGAGCTTCCTTGAGAAGTTGCAGTTCAAGTTTTAGGCATTTTTTATATTACTTTTTTCGTGTGTGTGTGTGTGTGTGTGTGGTTGTGTGTTTGTCGTTTTTTCGGCAGTCATGTGAATTGTTGCAATTGTTTCCATCGAAGACGGGAGCCCAACTTAGGACACAGAGACAAACGAAACAAAGAAAAAAACATATCGTCATCATTATTAGCTGTTGTCTTTAAGGTGTTGCTGGTATCTTTTACGAAATTGTTGCAGCAGCAAACAACAGCTGCTGGGACTGAGGGAGAATTATCTGCGAAATATTTAGCAAATTTTTCTGTAGTATTTCAAACATGTGAATACTTTCACGCCTTCTACTGCCAGGGCTGTTACAGCAGTAGCAGTAAACGTAATACCCACGATTTGAGTGGTGGTATGTTGTAAGGGGTTGGGTGGGTAATGGTGAAATAAAAATGTAGGCGGGATTAGTTAGGAAGAGGAAAGCATACGATTTGTTCAATGAAGCTTAAACCAGTACAGATTTTCCAGTCAGGTAAATTGACTGATAAATGCCTAACCCTATGAAAAATATTGTTTAGCTCTCGAGTTATTGAAATTAGTGGATTTCTAAAGGAAATTACTTATGTATCATTATTTGCCTGACGTTCACACAAAACATATGCAACTGTATAAAATGACACAGTGTGCAAAGTGTTGGAACGATTTACGTATGATTAATATAAAATCCACATAAAATTCATATTACTCATACGTTGCACAAACATACATAAATACATAAATAGCGTGTACGATATGCAAACCCGCTACAAACTTCAATTCAATATCATCCGGTTGTCCGTCTGGAAGTTATGAGAGAAATATAATTTTTCCACAAAAAGCTACTTTGTAAGGGAGGTACCAGAAGGGGTGGGGCTATTCCGCCCATTTACAATTCCTACACATGACTTCGAAAAATAATAATACTGATACATTTTCATAAGGGCAGTTAAGGTTTACTCGCATTATACTGCCCACCAGCCAGAAAGACGGACATGGCTCAATATTCTTATAAAGTCCTGGAACGAATTTGGTCTTAAGATACTTGAAGGCTAACACGTCTCCTTTAATGCTTTACACTTTGCTCGAATCAAATAATATATACCCTCATTCCTGAGGGCGATTTTTAAAAAGTATATTTAAGATTTCTTTTAAGACAAAAATTACCATTTTAAATTAATTTTTCCAACATATACATTTCCGCCACTCATCTACATTTTAAACCTTGTCAGCCCACCTTACCCCTTGCATACTTAAAAGCCTTCAAGTACATGTGAGTGTGCTTGTGAGTGTTATGTGAGAGCACTTGTGTCTCTTGGTCTATTCGCATTCACATTCACATTCGCCCAAAAAGAATGTTATGCAGCTGGATGCACTGCATCCAGTCGAGTGCACTCTCACACATAGGCAGCCATGAATTCATTCAGTCTTTATTTTTCACGTTTGTTGCTGAGATTTGTTTTAGAGCTGGTTTTTTCACCGATTTAACCTGTATGATATGAAGGTAGTTCAGTTTTTTTGCTCGCTGTTGATGTTATTGTTGTATATTAAAGCGGCTGCTGCTGCTGTGCTGTATTATTATTATTATTTACATCTACCGTTAGCTAGCTGGGTGCATAAAAGACCACTTTGCTTTAAGGAATCTTCTCTGTGTGACGCCGCAGGTACAAATGATGGCGCAAAAAAAACTGGTCTCTCGAAAACTAACAACAACAAAAATTTGTTTGTTTGAAAATAAAATTTAAGACTTTCACAGGCTTTAAATTCCACATTTATTATTTTCCCAGTTTAATGAGACTTTTCAGCTCCCCTACTATGCTCCTTGGCGCTTTCACCCCGTGCCTTGGGCCGTCGTGATTCTCCTCCCAAACCAGTTCACATCATCAACGCTTAGAAATGCAGATCATTTGCAACCAGATAAACTTGTCAACATTTGATGTTGCAGCAACAGCCATAAAGCAGCAGAAGAAGGAGGATGAGAAGGAGGCAAATATGTTTGGGAAGTTCATTGTTTTTGCAAGAGGTTTCTTGTATTGTGTTTTTGTAAATTGTTATTACGGGCAGGCTTATGGTGACGCTCAGGTGCTGTTGGGGAAATTTTCTACAACAAAAAATTGCGATGCAATGCAAAGTGTATGTTGTGTTTTGGGGACACAAGGAAAGATAAATCATAGAAAAATTTTTGTGATAATAAGAAAATTCTTTATTGTGGAAAATTATAAACAATGGGATGGATAATTTGATGAAGAAAGTTGTTGTTGCAACGGAATGACATTGGCATATTTCGCAAGTGACAGGAAATTGGAAGTATTACTGTGATAGTCGTAATAGAATGGGACGTAATTTGTTGTATATCGCTGGCATAACAAAGGCTTTATCTGAACAATTTTTAACAAATTGAGGTTCCAATGCAGTAATATGCATTAAGTAATGAACTTAATAAAATATGGTTAAAAAACAGAAGCTGACGCACCAATTTAAGCTCGATAGCTCTTACACAAAGACTGTAATAGCGAGGATATACATTTTGTACCCGACTTTGCTCATCTTAGGACTTAAACTACGGTTGAAGGAAAAAATCTGACATACGAAAATTCAGCTCGATAGCTCTTAAATTAAAGCTGTAATCGCAGTGACAGACCCTAAAAAAGGGGTAGTTCGTATGGAAGAAAGGTGGGAGTAGTTTTTGTCTGATCTTACTTATCTAAGAACTTAAACGCCGCTTAGATAATAGAAGATTGACAGACAGACTCCCCCAAAAAGTTGGAGTTTGTGTGGGAGGTGGGAGTAGTTTTTGTCCGATGAATAAAAGCTGACATACCAAAATTATGCTCGATAGCTCTTAAATTAAGGCTGTAATCGCAGGGACAGAGAAAGGGATATTTCGTATGGGAGGAGGAGAAGTTGTTATACGATCATGCTCATCATAGAACTTAACCAGCGCACAGTGGGGTAAAGTCACGATCTAGGCGGCCAAAATTATTTGAAGCAAATTTATGAAGCAGAATGGTAAAATATTACTCGGTGAGGCGTAAAAAATAATAATATGTTAACATTCGGAGGGTAGAGGTTGTGACCGTTTTTATACAAAAAATGGTTTTTATAAAAATTTTAATATTCCAAGAATTTCCCATATATCTCCACAAGGTTGCATTTTAGAGGCCTACCTCCCTATAACTTTTTATTCGTCTGGACACCCTCTAACTATAAATGCATAGAGATATAGGACATCCAGTATGCTAACTAAAGTGGTTCAGTAAAACCGCAGAAATTATAGTTCATTCTTCCGCAGTAGGTAAATGGCTATAAAACACAAAACCGCAAAAACCCGCAACATTTTTTTTTTCCATATGAACAATACGATGTTAAAGATTATATATAATCACAGATTGAAGGGGTGAAAAGGGGTGATGCATAACTTTTTGTCCATAGATCGATTTTGTTACCCATTGAAATGGACAAAAATACCATATTTTTCAATGCTGCTTTAAATTATGCTGCTTTGAATTATAATTTTATTTAGCTAAGTGTATTAAATAATATTAACCTGCTTTATTATTTTCCATTTTACTTAAATGTTTTAACTAAACACACGCCTTCCCACAGCCTGCTAAAATTGTTGTTTACCTGAGAACAAAAAAATAGAAATTGCACAATTAGCAACAAGTAACTTTAACAGCGTGTAGAAAACGAATGTAAGCAAAATGGAATGAAAAAATAACGAAATCTAGTGAAGCATTTTGTCCTCTTTACCCTACAATCGGAAATTATTAAAAACATTGGTTTTTGTGAAATCGAATTTTGGCCGCCCAGATCGTGAATTTACCCCACCGTGCAGCGGTTAGAGAATATAAGCTAATATAAGAAGTTCAGTCCGATAGCTCGTAAAATATGGCTGTAATAGCGGGGACTGATAGACGGACATACCCCAAAAGGCGGGTAAAATTTTTGTCAAATCTTGCCGATTTTATACCTTAACCTCTGATTAGGGGATAGAAGTTTGCATACCGAATTTCAGCTCTAAGCTCTACAACTGTAATAGGAGAGTGACATGAATATTTATCCCACAAAAAAGGGAAGTTTGTATGGCTGATGAGTGTGGTTTTGTTCGTTCTTGCTCACCTTAGAACTTCACATCTACTTAGATGGTAGAAGCTGATATTCCAAATCTCAGCTCGTAAACTCATAAATTACGGTTGTTATTGCGTAGACGGAGAAAAGTTCACTCCCAGAAAGAAGCAGTTTGTGTGGGAGTTGGGTGTAGTTTTTGTCTGATCGTGCTTATGTTAGAATTTAACCTCCGTTTAGATGATAGAAGCTTGCATCCGAAATTCAGCTCTATAGCTTTACAACTGTAATATGGGGAGATATGAATTTTCAACCCACAAAAAAGGGGCAGTTTGTATTGGAGGTGGGAGTAGTTTTTGTTCGATCTTGGTCATTTGAGACCATAACCACTGCTTAGATGACAGAAGCTGACACACCAAATTTCAGCTCGATAGCTCTTAGGCGGACACCTCCCTTATAAGGGGAGTTTTTATGGGTGGTGGGAATAGTTTTTGTTGTGTAGATCTTGCTCATTTGAGGCCATAACCACTGCTTAGATGATAGAAGCTTACAAAGCAAATTTCAGCTCCACATCTTTAACCCTATGGCTGGAATCGCGGGTAGAGACGGACGGACATCTTTAAAACGACTAAGAATTCTACGCTGATCATTAATATGTATCTGAATATTGTAATATTTTATGCCGTCCTGTTTTTAAAAAAATTATTTAATTGCAATGCACTAAAAAGTATTTTTATTGAACCAAAAGTACTTTTTTTTACCCAAAGAGTACTTTTGTTGTAACAAAGGGTACTTTTAATGCGCCTAAATATACATTTAATGCATTATAAATTACTTTTGTTGAATTACAAAGTAATTTTGTTATACTAATAAGTACTTTTATCGTAAAAAAAGTACTTTCATAGGTCCAAAAAGTACTTTTAATGTACCAAAAACTACTTTTAATGTACCAAAAAGTACTTTCAATGTACCAAAAAGTACTTTTATTATGGCAAAGAGTATTTATATTGTATTCGAAAGTAGTTTTATTGCACCATAAAGTACTTTTAGAGTACCAAAAACTACTATCATTGTACCACAAAGTACTTTAGTTGAACTGTAAAGTACTTTTATTGTACCAAAATGTGAAATTATTATGATTTTAAACTATACCAGAAAGTACTTTCATTGTATCATTGTATTCGAAAGTACTTTTTTGCACGATAAAGTAATTTTAGTGAATTAAAAAGTACTATTATTGTACCAGAAAGTACTTTAATTACTCCATAAAGTACATTTATTGTAGTGCAAAGTAATTTTTTTTGTACCAAAAAGTTTTTTAACCGTATCAAAGAGTACTTTTATTGAATCATACTTTTATTGCATCAATTGTACTTTTATTGTACCATAAATTACTTTTATTGTATGGAAAACTACTTTTATTACGGCAACAAGTACTCTCATTGTACCAATGAGTACTTTTATTGCACCATTAATTAGTTTTATGGTAAAAATGTGATTTTATTGTATCAACAAGTTTTTTTACAGTACCAACGAGTTCGTTTATTTTACCAGGAAGTACTTTTATTCTAACAAAATGTTCTTTCGTTGCAACATTTATTACTTTTATAGCATCAAATAGTTCTTTCATTGTACCATATATTACTTTTATTATATCAAAAAGTACTTTTCATGTATCAGGAAGTACTTATATTGAACCTGAAGGTACTTTTATTTAATATAAAGGTCTTTTATTGTACCAATATGTACTTTCAGTGTGACATAAGGTACTTCTGTTCTGTTCTGTTTTATTGCACTAACAAGTTGTTTTATAGTACCAAAAAGTACATTTATTTCACATAAAGTTCTTTAATTGTATCAAAAAGTATTTTTATTTTACCAACAATTACTTTTATTGTATACAAAAACACTTTTATTTTACCTATAAATTCTTTACTTGTATTAAAAAGTATTTTTACTGTACCATAATGCGAATTTATTGGGCTCCACGAAAAGCCCCCCAATGAAATAACGCCCAAACGAGAAATGAAATATTCTCCAATTTTTTTTTTCATACATTTTTGGGTGTTATTTCATATGAAATAACTCCCAATTTTTTTGGGCCATTTTTCATTTTTCTTTGGGATTTATTTCACTCCTCATTTGGGGTTTTCAAATTATGAAATAATCTCCAATGAAATAACACCCAACCAATTTTTTTAAATTTGGGGATTGTTTCATATAGTGAATAATTTGGGTGTTATTTCATTTTTTATTTGGGGGTTATTTCGTTTTTAAAGCTGTTGGTTTTTAGGAGTTACAATTATATAATAATATAAAAATAGGCCTTTTACAAGAAATCTTTTAGCTTGTGAATATATTACAATATCTTTTGAATGTTTACAGATATTTCCATTTGTGTTCATATTGACGGATAGAAAATCAACAAAATGCACCGAGCATTTTTTAATTTTGAGAATTCGATTAGTAAACACTAACAATGGATTTTTTTTTTAATTTGTAAGAGTTCTTCACTACGTAGAATTCAATGAAAGCAGAGAGTTTGATTTGCTTGTGAACACTGGAGGTGGTTGTGTAAAGGCCACACGTAAAAGGCAAATTTTCTTCCGAACTGCAAAAATAGAGCAGGGCTACAACGATCTACGATTCACACGATTCATTTCAATAATTTTGCGACTTTGCTGTTGGTCCATATTGACTTCATGAAATCCTCAGTGAAACTGACTCTTTTATGTATTTTGGGCATAATTTCATTTTTGTTGCTGATGGGGTTTATTTCATTGGGGGTTATATCATTTTCATCATTGGGTGTTATTTCATATGAAATAACTCCCAAATATTGGGGGTTGTTTCGTTTTCGCTTTGCGGTTTATTTCATTTATTTTTCGATGTTATTTCATTTCCTATTTTTGGGTGTTATTTCCAATTATTTGGCGTTTATTTCATTGGGGGGCTTTTCGTGGAGCCATAATTATATAATTATATAAAAATAGGCCTTTTACAAGAAAACATTTAGCCTGTGAATATATGACAATATCTTTTGAATGTTTACAGATATTTCCATTTATGTTCATACTGACGGATAGAAAATCAACAAAATGCAAAATTCGATTAGTACACACTAAGAATGTAATTATTTTTTTAATTTGTAAGAGTTCTTCAAAAGGATAAATTCAATAAAAATAGAGAGTTTGATTTGCTTGTAAACACTGGAGGTGGTTGTGTAAAGGCCAAACGTAAAAGGCAAATTGACTTCCGAACTGGAAAAATGGAGCAGGGCTACAACGATCTACGATCCACACGATTCATTTCAATAATTTTGCGACTTTGCTGTTGGTCCATATTGACCATGATATTCTTGGTAAAACTGACTTTTATGAATTTTGGGCATAATTTCATTTTTGGTGCTGATGGGGTTTATTTCATTGGGGGTTATTTCATTTTCATCATTGGGTGTTATTTCATATGAAATAACTCCCAAATATTGGGGGTTGTTTCGTTTTCGCTTTGGGGTTTATTTCATTTATTTTTCGATGTTATTTCATTTACTATTTTTGGGTGTTATTTCCAATTTTTTGGGGTTTATTTCATTGAGGGTTATTTCCTGGGCGTTATTTCATTGGGGGGCTTTTCGTGGAGCCATTTATTGTACCAACATGTTTTGGTATTTGTTGCATCATAAAGTACTTTTATTGTATCAAAAAGCACTTTCAGTGTACCATAAGAAACTTTTCTGGTATCAAAAAGTTCTTATATTGCACCAACAAGTACTTTTATTGTACTAAAAGTACTTTTCTTGTATAAAAAGTACTTTTCTTGTATAAAAAAGTATCTTTATTTTAACAAAAAGTACTTGTATTGTACCGGCCGTGGCATGATGGTTAGAACACTTAACTACCATGCGGGAGATCCCAGGTTCAAGTCCTGGCTCCAGACATCTAAAAAAAATGTATTTCACTGCCGGCCCCCTCGATGTTGTCGTCAGCAACTTCGCAGTATAAGTGTCGAGTCAATCGGCATGTGTAGTTAAAGCTTCGAATTTGTGGATAAAAAAAAGGAGTGCCGTGAGTTGTGAATCTAAAACTAGAAAGCGTGTTAATTAACAACAACGCGAGAAGTTATTCCATACCTCATTTCAAGGGAAATAAAGTTTTTTTAAGTTTACTTGTATTGTACCAACAAGTATTTTTATTGTACCAGAAAGTAATTTTATCATACTAAAGAGTACTTGTATTGTAACATGGAGTACTTTTATCGTACTAAAAGGTAATCATTTATATAATAAATGACTTTTATTGTACTGAAAAATACTTTCATTACAACTAAAAGCAAAAATAACTTTTTGTGTACCAAAAACTTGTTTTATTGCAGCAACAAGTATTTCAATGGTGTCAAAGACTATTTTGATTGTACCATTTAGTACTTTATTGTATCCAAAATAACTTATTTGGACGGAAAAAGTACTTTTTTTTGAAAAATTTACTCTTTTGAGAAAAAGTCAACTTTTTGTAATTCATTTAAAATTGTAAGTTCACAGTATGTACTTCGAACCCAAAGAAATTAATCAATCTACCAAATACTTGCATTTTCCTCCTACTTGCCCCTAGTTACGTATGTACGTCCAACTTACGGCCATACCTCTTGTGCTACACCCCTACTTACCTACGCCAATATACATATTTGACTTGTGTAATTCACTCTAAGATTGATAAATCTAAATTCCCAGCATTTTTCCACATCGCTTCTAAGCAAATACTAATAACAATAATAAATAAATTGCATTTGTTGGCTATTAGAAATATTTAGATTTTTTTTTATAACTTTTTTGTTATTGGAATTGCACCTCTTTCAAGGTAAACAACATTTAACCGCTAAAATAAACTCGAACACAGTCGAATTCTTTAAGTTCAATGATCGATTGTATGGACGAGATAAGTGCGACGACCACAGTGGCGGTGGCGGTGGCAAAGAGCGAGCGCCAACAGTCGAAACCAATTCAACACCACCAGCATAAAAACTATTTTGCAAAGATAGGCAGTCAGTCAGACAGGCGGGCGAGCATGTATGGACAGACAACAGGCATTGTACATAGTGTCGCCCCATGTGTCTCTGGCTGTTGGCTGATACGCTTTGTTACAGTTGTGCGCATGCGCAACCGCACCGCAGTGCATACAACTAACTGTAATGCTTTGGCGTATGTGGCGGCAATGTGATCGTCGTGGCTGTAGTGTCGGTGGAGCAGTCGTGCAGCTCCCAGCCAATGTTGTGTAGTAGTATGTGTGTATGTGTATGTGTCTCTCTCTCCTTAACGTGACATGTGACAATAAACTACAATGCACATTGCAAGCTGCACGTTTCATGAACCGCCACCGACGCCGCCGCCGCCTCTAATAATATTGTCGCTGGTAATTTGTGCTCACTTTAAAATTAGTTCACTATAATAAATTACATTTCAGCAAAATTACAACAAATTATAAGACAACAAAACAAAAATAAGCACACAATTTCTTTCCTACTAGGAGGGGATAAAAAAGAGTTAGGGGAGCGTTATAAAAGTCGGAGTGTGTGATAATATGGGGCCACAGAACTGTCAATTAACGGCTGCTGACTAATTGATATGGACTATATTTTAAAATAGGAAAATTTGTCAATGATGTGATAGCAAATCACTTTAATCAACATTGTATTATAGAAAAAAACACGAAACATGGCAACAGCTGCTTATATATAAAGTATAGGAAAATCTTTTAAAAAGTTATTACGGCTAAGACTTTATAACCTGAAATGTAAATTACAATATTTTATTTACAAGTGTTTACTTTTAACTACCGTTCAATAATTGCCAGCTAAGCTGCGTGTCTTATAATCTCAATCAATCATAGTACTGACCAATTTTATGGAGTTCCTATAAAAAACACACACATTTATAACATATTTTGGCATCAATCTTAATGCAGACACCTTTTTCTGAGGCAAGTTCCAATTGGAGAGTTTTTCTACTTTAATTTCCTTAAAAACAACAATATCTAAAGTGATCTTAATGACTTGTCTAATTTCACATTATATCGTGATTTTTCTTTTTGAGAAATTTCATATTACCAATGGAAGGAGGTAACAAAGAAACAAAGTAATGGCATAAGATTCATGCCAATGAACCGCGCTGTAAAATGTGGTAGAGTGCAAGCAGCACAAAATGTTATCTTTACCGTCATATGAACCACATTTACAAGCAGCAATCGAACGAACGAATCGATCGATCGCTGCCGATCGGTTTGTAATAAAACATTATTGGAACACCACTGTGGAACAGTTATGGTGAATATTGGTAGCCGTTGATTGCCACAGGGTCATAGCCAACTTACACAGAAACTGAAAGAGAAGAGTAACGCTAGAGTGAAAAACAGCATAAACATCAACAGACATGATGTTGCAGCAAAGCAACGAATAGCAGACACAAGAGCTTCAAAACAAAAACACATACAAAAGATCGCTTTATAATGTGGTTTTTGCGGTATTAAACATTAATAATCATTTTTCATTATAACAGATTTAAATCGCAAACACCAACAACCACGACTCATTACAAAGGGGCAACCGCCAAACTTCTGCCAAGCCAGCCAGTCGACCGTAGTAGACACGATCAATATTTTAATCATTCCTAGCTAAAATCATGTTATTGTTTTGTGGTAATACAGCGCCATCGAAATGTATTTTGGGGGAAAATTGTATGAATGAAATGAAATGAACGTTTACACCTTCGCCGTTTCGGTTTGTTTGTTGGTTTTTTAGTGAATTAAATTTGGTTTTCTTTGGGTTTGTTTTGGTATTAACAAATGAACCTCCTAATTTGTTATTAATGACTTTATTATTGCAAAATTAAGTTTAGTAATGTTTGGTTAGAAATGATTATGGAAATTTTGGGGTAAGTCAAGTCAATAGAGGTAATTAATTGAAAATTATCATGTGAAATTCACGAGCGAATATACCAGTCAGGGTTAAGGATAAGTGAGATGGAAAATAAATAATGTTTGCCTAGAAATGATTATGGAAATTTTGGGGTAAGCCAAGCCCATAAATGTAATTAATTGAAAATTATCATGTAAAATTCAATATAACAAAGTCAGGGCTAAAGATTAGTGAGATGGAAAATAAATAATTTTGGCATTATTTTTCTTTTAATTAAATAATTCTTAAATAAAATTTTGACTTTCATATAAAATCGTATTGGAATATTTACTAGAATGGGAGATATTCTCATTGTTATGTGAGTTAACGCTTTTGTATTTAAAGACTAATATAACGGAACCTTTAGTGTAACAAAGAATCCGAACGTCAGCTATTTTTTCTTTAAGAAGCTTTTACCGGACCAATGCCGGCTTATTTGCTCGACTGCTCCGATGTTGATGTCTAAGGGCCGAGAGGGCCGTCTATCAAAGAAATGTAGATGGCTGAGACAGGGTTCAAAGACAGGTCACCCGCATGAGAGTCGCACTCTGTCATGACAACGCTCTGTCCCTAAATACGAGTCCAAGTTATATAGAAGTAAGTTGTTTATTGAATTTAGTTAAATTTTTTTAAACAATTTTTTCAAATAACTAAATGAAATCAATTAATCGAAAGACTAATTTTTTTAAAAAAAAGGAACTTTTGAAAATTTTCTAACTTCAAATTTCAAAAATTAGTTGGAGTTTATCACATTTTTTGAATGTATGATGCATTTTTTAGAACCTATAGTTTCACGACGATTCCGAACTACAACTTTTTGGAAAGCTTTTGCCAGATGAATGTCAATTGACCGTTCGCTCGGCTACTCACTGTGATGTCCTGAAAAAGGAGGTAAGCACCGCCTAAATTCATGTCTCGGGGACATTACCCACTGTCAACCGCATGGTTTACCGTGATCGGTCTATTCTATTTAATTACACTATAGCTTAATTACACAGTTGGGCATGCGCAATCTCCTAAATTCGAATATCATCGCCATTTTGCCACATCACGCACTTTTTTCTCGAGACACCTACTCTTTTCTTAGAATTTCTTGAATGATAACAAAAAGTGAAATAAGAAACTGAAGTTAAAGGAGGGTATCGTTCCAAGAAAACGGCTGATTCTTATGTATAATTATCTCCTGAGTTCAAATATCAGCCCCATTTTTTGCCACCACCCGCCGGACGCCACCTTTTTTCTTTTACTTCAATGATAACAAAAGGTTAAGTAAGGGGCATCCCAAGTAAGTAGTGGGGCGAAAATGGGGTAATTTTTGGATTCAAAAGACCATTTGACATAAAAATCAGTAAGAATTGTGTCGGATCTCACTTTGGCCCTGAGGTCAATGACCTTGACTTCAATAACATTGATGTAGAGGTCAAGAAAATTGATCTAATAGTCAAAAAACTTGAGCAATCTCTTGGCACAAGTCATTGGGCTAAGCTGTTAATGATAATTTCACCAAAAAGATCAATTATTTTTGACCTATAGATCATTCAGCTTTGATCCGCAGATCAATGAACTTTGACCTATAGTTCAATGACAATGAACCCTAAGGGATAATTAATTTGAAATTTGGGGTAGTTTTTGAATTCAGGAGGTAATTTTACATAAAAATCAATAAGAATTGTGTCGAGGCTCACATTTTGTTTTCTCTTTATTCAATTTGAGCCAAGGATCAGTTAATTTGACACAGAGGATAAGACTTCGACTAGAGAGTTATTGATGCACCCAAAGACTAACAATGGTCTTTAACGAAAGATCAATAATGTTTGGCCCAGAGGTCAATGACCTTGACTTAAAATTCAATAACATTGATGTAGATGTCAAGAAAAAAACTTCAGCAGTCTCTTGGTACAAGTCATTGGCCTAAGCTGTCAATGATCAATAATTTTTGACCTATGGATCATTAAGCTTTGATCTGCAGATCAATGACCTATGACCTAGAGTTCAAAGACAATGAACCCAAAGGGTTAATGAATTTGAACCAAAATAATCAGTGAGAATTGTGTCGGTAAGAATCAGTAAGAATTGTGTTGTACCCAGCTGTACATGATGTTGAACTGCAAAATGATCAATGTTATCAATATTCCATGTTTTGGATCCAAAAGTCAACCAGAGTTGTTCCGTGTCTCTGAGATTAACGACCTTGATCTCTAAAGGTCAATAAGTCAAGTCTATCAATTGACAACAAGCGGTCAATGATGTCTATGATACTGAACCGCGAAATGCAGCTTTTGGCCTAAAGGTCAATAAATTTTTTTGGCCTTTGTCCCAGAGGTCAATGAAGTTGATCCAAAGCTCAACTATCTTTGACCTAGAGCCCAAAGACGTCGAATTTCAATATTCCAAGACTTTGACCCAAAAGTCAACCAGAATTGTCCTATGTCCCTGAGATCAATGACCCTGAACGCTAAAGGTCAATTAGCTCAGAGAATAAATCCCTCGTCTAGGTCAACACCATTCTGCCACTCCTTGACTACATTTAATGATCTTGACGCCAAGCAATAGGCTTATGATGTTGCCCCTAAAGATTCAGTGATTTTGACTCTGATCCAATGACCTTGACCTCCAATCAGCTATAATGTAGAACCAAAATATAATGTCCTTCGACCCATTGGTCATTGACTTTTAACCCTTAAGACCTTTAAGTAGAGGAATTTGATTTTAAGCCACCTCTGGACTTCAGTCAATGACTTTGACACCAAGTGGCAAATTCAGCCACACCTTGACTACAGTTACTGAACTTGACACCAAGCAAAACCCCCCTTGACACCCCCTCCCCGCAAGATTCAACGTTTTTGACCTTTGACCTTGACCTCTAAAGACCTATAACGTTGAACCAAACTTAAATAACATTCGACCTAAAGGTCATTAGATTTCAACCCTAAATAACTTTATATAGAGGGATACGATTTTAAGCCACCCCTGGTCTTCAGGCAATGACTTTGACACCAAGTAGCAAATAAAGTTGAACCAAGCGAAATTCAATGTTTTGACCAAATCGACATTGGCATTTGATCCAGAGGTAATAGACGTTTAGTCAGAATTTAAAATTCCCGTTCTCGAAATATCCATAACCTGTGAACCAAAGTGTAATGGCTTTTGAGCCAGAGGTCAATGACTTTTGACCAGCCTTGATAAAACGTTCAGCCTTTGAAAAGATACGGCCAAAAACCTTGATCCAGAGGTCAAAGACATTGCGCCAATAGTCAAAGAATGACCAAAGACCTTAAGCCAAAGACAACCAGTCACTACTCGACTTTAGTCAATTACCTTGACCCTAAGCAATCAAAGGACTTAAATCCAGAGGCGATTACATCGAAACGCAACGTTAAATGTTTCTCACTCTTAGGCAAAAAAATCTTAAACCAAAGTACAATGATCTTCGACCTAAAGGACAATGACCGTTAACTCCTTGATGAAAGGTTCAAATGCCTGCACCTAAAGGTCAATGGCCTCGAGCCAGTGGTAAGTGAGCTATAGATTAAATGATCTTTGATTCTGAAAGGAATAAGATCATCTTATCTTTGGAAGAGGGTCATAAAACAAATTAACTTTTTTTAATCACGTAATTTAACAAAATTTGTTATAGATTTTCTTCAACTTAACAATTGAACCAAACTATAATGACTTTTGATCCAGAGGTCAATGACTTTTGATCAGGAAAATTTTGATAAGGCGGTAATGCGCAAAATAGTTTTTATGATTTATTGGTTATAGTTTTCTATCTTTTTTTCGGAATTCACTTAAAAAAACTTGGGAAATTCATGATCGAAATACTCAGTACAGAAAAAGAACTAAAGTTGTAAAATTTTATTATGAAAGTCAGCATTCGATTGTTCAAAAACAAAGCTTACCCAGGGTTCTAAGAATGTATCGATTTGTTTAGCTTTATAGCAACTTTGGAATATTGGTCATCTTTGTAGGCTTCAAAATGATGTGAACATTGTTCGGGTGCAAGCAAGTATTAAGGATAATCCCGAAACTTCTACTTCTACTGCTGAAGAAGTAGTTTGCCAAATTTTAACAAATATACAGGATTTACGCAAATCTTATTTACGGCAGAAAACAGTCTCACATTAACGAGAACTCGCTTACAATTTGGATTACTATAATACACTAGCTACTCTTTAAGACATCCTGTTCTATGATACCAAACGAATTCCCAACAAACTTCCTTGCTTTGCTTTCGTCCTAATAAGGATACCCTTAAATATCTTCCTTGACTATTAACACTGTCGTTCATTTTATTTCCCGCTGCTTAATATGTTGACTTCAAGCAAACACTTTCTATCTCTAAAAATTCACTTGAGATTTGTTTTCTGAACTTTTCAAACATTTCCTGGTGTTTTGTGTTCATGTTCATGATTGGCCATATATGGATGGCCAGCAGTGTTGGACACAATTTTGTGGCCGACCAAACAACCAGCTATGATTGTTGATTGGCTTATTGGCCCAAAACCACAGTGGTTCCCGGGCATATAACATTTAGTAGGAATGTTATCAAACCAATGATCATCTGTTTCGTTTGTCTGCGGGAAGAAATTCGTAAAGTAGGTTTTTGTGAAAGGAAAATTCAACATTCGTGCTACGTATAAAAGTAAACAATGAATGTTGCTATAATAATATTTATACTTATAAAACACTACCCAATGACATGGAAAACACGATGAGTGCTATAATAACATAAAAAAATTCGTAATTTTTCACATATTTTCTTTTAGTTGCAGAGCCAAAACTAAGTTAGTTGTTCACACAGCTTTGCGCTTATACACCACCTTCTCCGACTTCCGCATGTGAATTGGGTATTTTTTTGTTGCGCCTTCTACATTTTCTCAAAACTTTTCCTTTTCAGCATGATTTTCCTCGTCGCCACACTATGGATTGCTCTTTGGCCATTTCATGCGATCTGATCATATATTTTATGTTTTCTTTTAGAGGAAAAGAAAAAGAAACCTGTTGTTGCCATTTCTATCTTATGACTTAAGGTCAGGAAAAGAGACTTGTCATCTCCAGCAATAGCAGCAGCATTGAAATGCAATACTTATGAACCGGTTTCCCCGGAGTTTCTTTTCTGCAGGTTTCGCCTATAAGCCATTTGAGGAGCGACAACATTTATCTTGGTTTTCCATGGCCATAAAGAAGTTTTCCTCTTAAACTAAATTTATCACAAAATAAAAACAGTATTAAAACAAAAACAACTAGCTGCTGCTGTTAATAAGGCTATAACATGTTTTTGGGTTTTGAAAATGCTTCCCGATGCCAACACATCATCTTCTTTAGCACTTGCTGGGAGACTTGAATTGGAAAAATGTAAATGCAGTCGCATGGGAGATATTAACAGCACTAAAAAAAGTTTTACATCAAGTAGATCGGCGGGAGGAAATGTATTCGATTCCATACTATGTACCACAAAAACACGAATGAACTGTAAAGTTACATCAGCAACTAATATTTCCGCTAAGTGGGTATGAAAAGAAAAACGAAAACGGCAAACAGTTGGAAATGCAATGAGGATAGCTGTGGAAATAACGCATCAAGAATAAGTGGTTATATGCTAATGTGGTTTAAGGGAAATAAAAGCTAAGTTTAAAAAAGCTGTCTCATCTTCATCTATAGGAAACAATTCCAATTTTCCTTTAAGTTCGTTCTACTAAGAAGTTTATAAATTTAGTTACCTTACAAGTTGAGAACTGCTGCCTTTATGACACATTTTTAATACTTGAATAATTTATTTTATTGAAGATTTTCCAACGTCTGCGACTTACGACTGGTTTATAATCAACGCCTAATATATCACATTAAGCGTTGATGTCTCCGCAACCCCTCAAAACAATAGAATGATAACCTTAGAAGCCAAGGTCAACATTTCTCACAATGGCAGTAGAAAATCCATTGGAAATGTTGAGAAAAAAGCTGAAGTGTTGTATTAAGTCATAAAAGTTGTTGATTAACATAAATTATTCAGTTAAATTTCTAAGTGAAAGAGTTGTAAAACTAATGTAGCAGAAAATAAGGTAAACTTCGGCTAAGACGGAAGATTATAAACCGATAGTTTAAAACCATGTGATTGGAACTTTGTAAATTAAGAGGGTTTATACAAATTTTAGACTATAGTAAATAAATATTTTTCTGCTTTCTAAGTTCATTGTTGTAAATTAAGACTTAAACTGCGAATGATATTGTCTCGTACCTTATTTTCCTTACTTTTTTCGAAGTTTTCGAAGCTTTGCTGTAATGTGAAGATCATCATCATCATCGTTATAAACCAGGCAAAGGCACCCCATAGACTCGCGGGGTCGGCATTAATCATCTTTATCCAACGACACAACTGACAATTCATACGTTCACGAGGCTATGTTAGATTCAAAGCAGCCTATTATGGCATATATTCTATGTTCGATCTCTGCCGAAGTGTTATGAAAGCAATACAACGCACGCTTGCTTCACATTCACATACACAAACACATAACATTTGTGTGTGCTGGGTTCGGCTTTGCCTAACACTGCTGTAAATCGATGCCAAAATCTATACGGCATTTGTATAAAGCCATTTAAAAGTTATTGTCGAAATTTAAAAACATTTCGCAATTACCTTTACTTACTTAATGTTCTAAACGAACATTTTAATCAACTCATAACTCTAAATCTATTCCTTTCACTTTTGTTATAACACCAATTTTCTAGCCAAATTATTTTTTCTAAACCATCAGCTAAAATAGTCATTTGTTTATGTTAATTTTAAATTGGTAGCAGACTAGATCGTGTCTCTGCATCACTCGACCATATCAATCTTCTTCTCTGAGTTTTAACAATCTTGTCTGACACAAGATTTTAATCCGAATTTAAAATGTACAACAAAAATGTATCAGTAAATGTCACTCACCACTTAAAACCAGTTAACAATAATAACACGTTATGGCGATCACATAAAAAGATCTGTAAAAAATTGAAATGAAAAATAAATCAGTAACAGATTTAAGTAAATTTCGTATACATTAAAAATAAGATCCTCATAAAATAAATCCCTAAAAAAAAAAATTAATTGAAATTCCAAGCTGGTTTTCAAAATTAATTTTACACTGTCCGGCTTTGAACAAAAAAAAAATAATAAAAAACAACAGCAACAGCAAATTTAGCTACTTAACAAAACCTCCAGCAAAAATGGAGATTTATAACATGATGAATCTATGAAAAAGTTATTTAACAAATTCCATATTGTGTACAGAGAAGAGACGCTGAAAAAAAAACCTTCATTATTTCATTTGTTATTAACAATTTTTTTAATACGCAAAAACACAATCACAGTCTACAGACAAAAAACATGTTAAATTTCTGGCTATGAATATTAAGTGTTCATTTCAAAAAAGAAAATGTTCAAAATATTTATGATGTTACGGAGAACAGGTTGCAATTGTTGTACAGATGTGCGGATTACAAAATTTATGCCATCGGTTTTTTTGTTTTTGTGTATAAAAGGAATAATTAAACTATAAAATATAATATGACGGCAAAATGGCCAACAACCGGCCAGTGACTTGAAACATAGCCTCCGTAGAAAAATTGAATTTCGATACAACAAACCCAAAGTAACACTTTGAATTTACAATGCCAATATAATAATATGGCTCCATAGTTCGTCAGCAAAAAGAGCAAGTTCCTTCAAATAGATAGAGTTCAACGTTCCATATGTTTCCTCATTACAACCCCCTCCAAGCCACTCTATACAATACTTAATCTAGAACCGTCTCTGCTCTCAAATCAGGCATACGACTAAACGAGATAGAAAACTGGGATCTCTCTGTCGGGCACTCAAGTTTCACTCACTTGAACCTGTTACATGCTTAGTACATGGAAATAAAACATTCTCAAGAAACGAGAACGCCCTCTAGAGAGGAGTAGACAGAGTACAACAACGCTATGCATGGACAACTAAACATCTTTACTAATGGGTCCACACTAGATGATAAGATCGGCTACGGTGTCTAGTCCGCGGATCAAAACCTGAGAAAATTCCAGACTTCTGCAACGTTAAACCAAGATTAAATACTTGCTATTAAACCGGCCGTGGCATAGTGGATAGAACACTACCATGCGGGAAATTACAGGTTTAACTCCTGGCTCCAGTCATCTTAAAAAAAGAAACATTTTCTTTCATTGTCGGCTACCCTCGAATGTTGTCGACAGCAACTTCGCACTATTAGTGTCGAGTCAATCGGAATGTCTTAAGAGCTTCTCAAATAGTAACGTTCGCATTCGTCGATAAACAAGTAGGTGCCGTTAGTTGTGAATTTAAAAATATAAAGCGTGTTAATTTACAACAACGCGAGAAGCTATCCCATACCTCATTCATGGGGTGTAAAGGGAAATAAAGAAAGTTAGTAAGTATTACACGAGCTGGCTGCGAGATAAACCTAAGGAATGTCTCACAAGAGCATATTCTCCTGTTCACGGATGGTCTAGCGGCGGTAAACTCATTGAATTCCCACAACACCAAATCGAAGTGGCCAGAGCCAGACGGATATCTCTCAGCTAAGATATCCAAGAAAACAGAGTTCTGATTACGTGGATAGATGAACACAGTGGATTTGAGGGAAAACTACAGAGCGAAAGAAGAGGCCCGACATGGCTTAGCCCTGCAGGTAACCGTCATGGAATATGAAGCGCTTCGCCCTCCGTCCACCTGTAAAAGCACTATAGGCGATCTAACGTTGATAAAAGCAACCGAAAGATAAAAGAATGAAGAAAGCTGTAGCAAAGCCAGGAAGACAAGGCTTGAATACGACCCCAAATGTACGTCGAACCATATTAATCTCAAAAGAGACCAGATGAGGAAAATTATTATCTTCCTAACGGGATACGGACTTATAGGTAGATACGCGAACAGAATGGGATTCATACCGAAAAGTTAGTGTATCTGCTGCGGGTATTGCAGCATAGAACCAACTACCGACCATATTATATATGACCGCCCAGCACTATGGTGAAAAAGTCTGGAAACCCTGGAAAACCATCGGCAGAATGTAAGACGTTCAACTGAACAGATTGGATCGAAATTCCAAACACCCAAACAGCTATAGACGGAATCCACCACACCGCGGAAAGGGGCAAGTTACGCACCCAGGCACCAAGCTCAACGCATCAGTTGAAGGGATGACAAAAATGCCCGATGTGTAACAAAATGGGTCCATAAGGACCTAAGTGATCCCCCTCCTCTAAGAAAAGGATGCCTGCAAACCAACTAACCAAAACTCTACAGGTTATGAATAAATTTGTTTTAAAAGGCAGATTGTATATTTGTTCTTAATTTTATTTTGTATGAAAAGTAAACGTTACGTCAGTATATATTTTTATTTTTTATATTTTTATATTTTTATATTTTTATATTTTTATATTTTTATATTTTTATATTTTTATATTTTTATATTTTTATATTTTTATATTTTTATATTTTTATATTTTTATATTTTTATATTTTTATATTTTTATATGTTTATATTTTAATATGTTTATATTTTTATATTTTTATATTTTTATATTTTTATATTTTTATATTTTTATATTTTTATATTTTTATATTTTTATATTTTTATATTTTTATATTTTTATATTTTTATATTTTTATATTTTTATATTTTTATATTTTTATATTTTTATATTTTTATATTTTTATATTTTTATATTTTTATATTTTTATATTTTTATATTTTTATATTTTTATATTTTTATATTTTTATATTTTTATATTTTAATATTTTTATATTTTTATATTTTCATATATTTTTATTATTATATTTTTATATTTTTATATATTTATATTTTTATATTTTTATATTTTTATATTTTTATATCTTTATATTTTTCACACAAATCTTGCAAAACAAATTCTATTAGCAATAATAGAATATATCTTGAGCCGAACGATGAAAACACATTCATTATTTATTTTTATTTTTATATTTTTAAGTTTTTTTATAAAATATATTATAGCTTTATAAAATTTGCTGGAATAAACAAAAAGCTGCGACTTTTTTATTGGTTTTTTTTCTTCTACCTCTTATTAAATATTGCGAAATAAAATCCGATACTAAAGATTCATTGCTAAAACTGACGTTTTATGTGTTATTTTTTATTGGCAGAATTTGCTTGGCTTTGCAAGCCTCTGTTTTTTGTTTATCAATCTTTTGGCTTAAAATAGCCTTGGCAAGGTCTTTTCTCGATGTTGTAATGAAATAAAAAAGAAAAAAAATTGCAAAAGCAGAAGTAAAACGACATAAAATCGCTTTACCAAGAATAGTTAACAGCAGGCAAAGAGAAAGAAGACATACAGAGATGCCACAAAACTCTGAGGGTGGCTATAGGAAGCAACAAATTTATTCTATTTGCTACAAACGAGATCAAATCACTTTACCAAGAATAGTTAACAGCAGCCAAAAAGATTGAAGACATAAAGAGATATCACAAACCTCTGAGGGAGAGTTTTAGTAGCAACAACTTTATAGCATAAACCCCCTTCACAATGTTTGAATTTGAATTATATAGTATTAGAATTTACTGTCGTCTAAAAATTTGCAATTATTAAGTTAAGAGATTCACGCCAACTCCTTTTTCCACTTACCCTATGACCACCACAACATTTTACTAGCATGTTCAGCTCCCTACAGCAAAAACTGAGGTTCACCATCACCATCACCTCCTCTATCCCTTTGCCACCGACCATCAACAACATCTTGCTAACAATTCATCCATCTTCGATGAATGTATGAGAAGGCATTCGATAACTATCCCCACAAATCTTAATTAAATGCATTA
The DNA here is from genome assembly GCA_964034835.1 of Muscina levida. Taxonomy (NCBI): domain Eukaryota; kingdom Metazoa; phylum Arthropoda; class Insecta; order Diptera; family Muscidae; genus Muscina; species Muscina levida. The sequence continues at coordinate 150,431,827 of OZ035882.1, forward strand.
AAACAGTTTTTATTATTGTTGTTGCTGTTGTTAGCTGTTGCCACTTTTAGTAGCGGAACAACATCAGGTGCTGCAGCAGCAACATCATCAAGAGCGCACATTGCAGTGGTAGTTGGCTATTTTAAGAGAAGCAACAATTGGCAAAATAAAAAACCTAAACCTCATGCCTAGTAGGTTCACTTTGTTCCCAGCCAAGTGGAAAAACAATAAATATAAAACACAACAACAACAACACCTGTAATTGCAACAACGACGAGTAGGCAACTGAAAAACGTCCACAGTTAAAATCCATAGTACGAATACTGCCATACGTCCAGTCCACAACCGTCAGCCACGCTTAACATTCTCAACAAAGATAGATGCGCCTGCGCACTTTTGTTACTAGCACTGCTGCTTCTACTCGCGGTTGCTACCTGTTTGGCTCATTTAGTTAGCATGATTATTGTTATCATTTGTAATATGTATGATGATCATTATCATCTGCTACCACTGGCTGCTTTATCACAATGATGATTAAGAAAATCTGCGCGGTTAAGGCAATAATTTTTCAGAAGGTTTAGAGCAGAACCCAACAAAACTTGGTATGAGTTGCAAATTTGTTAAGAAGTGCAGTAAGTGATAAAAAGATCTCACACGCATCTTATATAGTACATAGTAATAACTTAATAAGTTAAGAGAGAGATAAAGCTTTTAATGGACCATAGTTCTTCATACATCTAGCTAGCCTTAGATATTTTGTATCTTATCTATGCTACTAATAAGACCTCAGTCTCCACTCCATCAGAGTGCATTTGTTTTTTAAACCATTCCTGCTATGTTTGCTGGGTTTAATACCAAGAAAAAATTGCAACAAATTTTCATTTTTATTATACGCATAAAACATGTTCAACGCTCAAACAGACAGACAGACAGACACACGGACCAACAGACATAAAAGAGCAAATGAAAAACGCCATAATTTTTCATAGGTTGCCGGGTATACATAAAGTGGTTCTCTAACCAGCGATTAAGTGCTAGCGCAATCAGCAGAAAAAGATCGACTGATTTATCTTGAGCTGCTCTAACGATGTAAGTATGAGGAGGTGGGAGTAGGAATAACAAAAAAAAAGAAAAATTAAAAATATATATCTCAAATAAGCTAAAGAATCTGTTTAAAGTATAGAATGAGACCTTAAGATTTTTAAAAGGTACTACAGGACTTTTTTTTATCATTTTGAAAGACACGGAGTAAATAACACTATGCAACAAATGACGACTTTTTGTAAAATACAAAAACGGGATAGTATAGGTTCGATTCTACTATCGAAGGGTAATAAAACCCTATACTCAGTTTGGCGAGATTGGTGACCAATTTTTTTTTATGGGCCCCTAAAGATTCTCAAAATCAGTGAGCCCCATGAAAAAAGGTGTCATCAGTTTTTGTCCAACAGCTAACTCACACTTCGTGATAGCGCTAAACTGTATTCGGCAATAATGTAGCTGGGAGCTTTGCGCACTAACTTTATTAACAAATTATGTCAAAAAGGTTGGTTATTCCTGCCTTTTTTCAAAAAAAATTGAAGAAGAATTTATTATTTTTTCATTTTTTTGATCATTACTTTGAGGGAGTCCAAATTTTTTTCTAACACTGTTCGCCAAAATTGTAGCCCTGGTAAAGATAAACAACTTTCGTGAACATATCAATCCAATCTGAACGTGTCTAGGCAACCTTAATAGCTCATAAAGTCCACGTTGATACCGGTTTTTCAAACCTTTACGCACTTATAAGCCAGTAACGTGGTTGAATATCAACCGATTTTAAATTTCTCAGTGAATTTAGAAAGAAGAGACTGCGGCCTTTCCAACCATATATATAGTTATATTGGTAACTTGTCTTATCTGTTTGTTTTTTGCCTCGAAATTTAAAAATTTTTAATTTTTTCACTATTTTTTTAGTTTGATGAGGTTTGTAGCCCCTATTTTATAAGGACACCCTAATGTTTATTATTTTATTCAGAAAGTGCATTCTTTCACGAGTTAAATGCATACTTGTTTGTAAAAATCTGTTAACAAATAGTTAAGTTATTCATGTTTTCTGAGGGATGCAACTATGCTAAAACAAAGTTGAAGTAATTAAAAACAACACCAAAACAATGCTTCTTCTTCAACTCTTTGATTTGAGTATAGAATATGAAAGTTGCGTCCCTCGGAAAACATGAATAACTTAACTATTTGTTAACCGATTTTTACAAACAAGTATGCATTTAACTCGTGAAAGAATGCACTTTCTGAATAAAATAATAAACATTAGGGTGTCCTTATAAAATAGGGGCTACAAACCTCATCAAACTAAAAAAATAGTGAAAAAATTAAAAATTTTTAAATTTCGAGGCAAAAAACAAACAGATAAGACAAGTTACCAATATAACTATATATATGGTTGGAAAGGCCGCAGTCTCTTCTTTCTAAATTCACTGAGAAATTTAAAATCGGTTGATATTCAACCACGTTACTGGCTTATAAGTGCGTAAAGGTTTGAAAAACCGGTATCAACGTGGACTTTATGAGCTATTAAGGTTGCCTAGACACGTTCAGATTGGATTGATGTGTTCACAAAAGTTGTTTATCTTTACCAGGGCTACAATTTTGGCGAACAGTGTTAGACAAAAATTTGGACTCCCTCAAAGTAATGCTCAATAAAGTGAAAAAATAATACATTCTTCTTCAATTTTTTTTGAAAAACGGCAGGAATAACCAACCTTTTTGACGTTATTTGTTAATAAAGTTAGTGTGCAAAACTCCCAGCTACATTATTGCCGAATACAGTTTAGCGCTATCACGAAGTGTGAGTTAGCTGTTGGACAAAAACTGATGACACCTTTATTCATGGGGCTCACTGATTTTGAGAATCTTTAGGGGCCCATAAAAAAAATTGGTCACCAATCTCGCCAAACTGAGTATAGGGTTCTTTTACCCTTCGATAGTAGAATCGAACCTATACTATTCCGTTTTTGTATTTTTTTCACTGTTGCACTGTGTAATCAGTAAATCAAGTCCACGTATTTATTAATTAAATAAATTAACAATTTCCAAAAGAAAAATATTACACTCAACAACCAGTGCCCTAGGATACATAATGACAAATGATGGAAATTGGACTGAACCCCCATAGGAAACCTTGGAAATCCTAACAGTCACCCACTTCCCAAGTGGAGAGTCCAACTCTACAACCGTCGCATTTACCATGTAAACCAAGATAAGGACTAAGGACTACATACCAATAAGTCTTACATTATGCTTTCTTAAAACTCTTGAGAGGATTATGGACGTTGCCATTAAGAATTCAATTGACCCGTACAACTTATCGAATGCTCAACACGCATACACAAAACGAAAATCGACAGAAACCGTACACCATGCACAAATGTATCCCATAGAGAAATCATTGGAGAGAAAATAAGTTTCTCTCGAAGAAGTTTCTCTAGGACATAGAGGAAGCCTTCGACAATATCGAACCCCTCTGCATAATGACAGAGCCCCTAGACACCAACATCCCAGCAAACCAAAAGCTCTGACTTTGGCTGATATCCGACACGTCTGTACATTGTGTGAACTCTTCTTACCGATATCGTACATATTTCTATTCGACTCGTTGAAGGGAAATTTTATTTATTTTGCTGCGTCATATCTGATGGAGTTCGCAGCGATTTCGGAATTCTGTGCCGGAGAAACCGACAAATTGTTATTGAAAAAACAACAAATTTCACTTCAGATATTCCTACGATCCAGAAATCTTTCAGACATCGGTACGACATGTCGTACATCAGATTTCCTTCAGCTGCGTCGGTCAGACTTAATGTCAACTACTCAATACGTTCTTAGTAATGACTTCGGCCCGATTTCGGATCCGATATCGGATTGTTTGCTGGGATGCTTTTGAAGAGAACTATCACTTCAACGCTGGGCAATCACGTCCTCACTAGGAGGGTAACAAGAGGTACCTATAGGGATATTATCGCCATTACTGAATGCTCAAACAGCTGGAGTCGGTAGAGTGCATGGTGGTAGCGGTCGACGTAGCACTCTGCGTCATGGGGATGAGACTACCATACCTCGATTGGAAGATACAAGACTATATCAATATCTTAGCAGATTGGATATTGCAGAAGACTTAATGCAAGCCCTGATAAAATAAAATTGGAACTGTACAGTCGAAAACAGAAAGCGACCACTATATCCAACATCCATCTGGGCAACAAACAACTTAATTTCTCCGAAACGGCGAACTACCTAGACCACATCTTGAACAGGAAGCTTAATTGGAGACAAAACATATAAAGCAAATCCCAAAAAGTACTTATAGCTTTAAACACAGCTTTATATCCAACATCCATCTGGGCAAAATAAACGCAATTTCTGCGAAACGTCCAACTAGTTAGACCACATCTTGGACAGAAAGCTTTATTGGAGACAAAACATAGAAAGCAGATCTCAAAAAGTATTCATAGCTTTATACACTTGCAGGAAAGCTATTGGGAAAACCTGGGTACTCAAACTTTAAGTAATACATTACATTTACAATGCTACTGTGAAGTCAATACTACAATATGGCTTTATGGTCTGGTGGTAAGCGATCAGTAAAAAGAGCAAGTTTCGTTGAACAATGTTCAACGTTCTGCTTGTCTCCTAGTAACCGGATGCATGAGATCGAAGCCCTCTAAGGCACCCTACACGATACTTAATCTACTACCATCTGATTTAAGCTGAAAATGCTCCGCTCTCAAATCAGACATACGACTAAACGAGCTGGAATATTGGAATCCGTCTTTAGAAAACTCAAAGATATTGAACCAACACAATATCTTAATGACTACATGCTTAGTACATGGAAATCGAACATCCTGCATGAAACCAGAGCGACCTTCAGAAAGGAGTGAACAGAGAACGAAAAATGCTATTTATGGACAATCCAGTTTGGAGCCATCAGCAAATATGGTTCGGTTACGGTATCTTGTTCTCGGATCTAAGCTTGGGCATAAGGCCAAAGGTACCAGATTGTTTTTGGGTTTTCCAAGCGGAAATACTTGCTAGTAAATGAACATCGGACGAGATAAACCTAAGGAAAGTACCACAGGATGACATACCCCTGTTTACAGACAGTCTAGAGGTGGTAAATTCACCAAAGTCACACAACACCAAAATGAAAGGGGTCTGTGGCTACGGATATCTCTTAGTAAGATATCGAAGAATTACATAATTCTGGTCACGTTGATACCTGAACACAGCGGATTTTAGGGCAATTGTAGAGCGGATAAAAAGGCCCGAAAGGGTTCAGCCCTGCATAAAAGCAATAAAAGCAACTTCGCATTATATCTACCTGTACATAAACTATTTAAATTCTAACGGTGAGAACAGCAAATTAGAGATGGAAGAATGAAGAAATCGGTAGGACAGCTGGGATGACTTGGCCAGAATACAATCCAAAACGTAAATCAAACCTAGTAAATCTCGATAGGTACCAGTTTAGGAAAATTGTTACCTTCCAAACGGTAAATGTACCCATAGGTGCCTGCGCAAACCGAAGGGACTCCCAACGAAAATCAAGTATATCTAATACGGGAATAGCAGCAGTGCACCATATACGACTGTATTATATGTGACTGCCCAGCCTTATGTAGAAAGAGACGTGATACCCTGAGAAAATCCTTCTTAAGTGGTATAGAAAAACTAGCATTTCTGCGCATCGGCAGACTCAACAACTTTTGCAAGACGATCAACTGGATAAAGTGGATCAAAACTCCAGAATCTCAATCAACTATAGAGAGAACCCAACACAATACGGAAAGGAATTAGCCACGAATGCCCAATGGGTAACACAATGCGCCCAATATGGATATAAGTGATCCCCTTCTCTACGGAAGGGAAGCCTGCAACCAATGGAGTGATAATTCTTATACCGATTTTCAATTTATCGGCACTTGATCGGACATTTAATCCGATTATCCTACGTTCACTATTGGCAACTCTGCCGAAAGTATTTGAAAAGCAATTTTTCATCGATGTTGATTTAGCCATTGATCGGGCCGGGAATCGATCCCAGCACCTTCGGTTGGTTATCCACGTTTTCTTTTTTGCTTAACTATTCACCACCTGATCATACTCTTTCACATTTCAAACTTTTTCATCTTGCCTACGTTTAAATTTCGGTACAATTTTTTACAATCATCGCAGTAACTTGTTTATGTCTTTTTATTTACTTTTTTTTGATTTCACATAAATTAACAATTAATTATTATTTCAAGCAGTACAAGTTTTTTGATATATAAAATGCATAAAACAGCAGTAATGGTCAGGTATTTGTGAAGAGTTATTTGTAATAAAAACTTGAATAACAAAAAATTTAAACAAATTTACGCATAATAAAATAGAAACAGTTTTCAAAGGAAACTAATGATAGACAGCAACAAAAACAAATTACAAAAAATATAAATTATATTTAATAACTAGTGGACCCGGCAATGCTTCGCTATTGCATAATTGACTAATATTACAAAATTAACTTAATATAATACACAAATATCAATTAAAATTGGCTCACAGTTATAAAAGCTGTGCATATGCCACTTTAAAACATACTTTGGCAACGTTTCCTTAACTCGATAATAATATGTTTGGCTTGCTTTCTTAATAGGATAACTGTAAGCGTTGATCTTATGCCCTCGGTAAACAATTCGTTACCCCAAGTAACTTCCAAACCAGTTCAATCAACAACGTTTTACCGTGTCGAATGTTATATCTCACTATGACCATCCGCCCACTGATTGAACTTTTGTAATTGTTGCGCATAGTATTATCTATTTAACGTATTGCTTCTCTCGAGGGCTAAAATACAAATAAAATTTCCGTAATTGTAGTACCAAATACTATATGTATCAAATATTATTTTTTTGGAGCTAAAATACAGTTTTGCCACGCCCTCCACCTACTGATTAAAAATACTGAAATTTCCCTCTAGGGTTATAATACAAAATGGCTACGTTAAACCCGCCCATTGATCGAAAATTAGAATTTTCTTTGCATATTCATATTTTTGTTGTCATATCATATCATATTGTATGTATGTATCATATTGTATATATCATAAAGTTTTGCCATAACCAATGTGCCTATAGGGTCCAAAACTAAAATTCGTCTGCATATTCATATTTGTGTTGTCGAGTACTATCTGGGTAACAAAATTTATTCCATTAGCTCTAAAAGTTTTGCCACGGCCACTCCGCCCATTGGACCAACAATTAAAATTTCGACTGCATATTAATATTTTTGTTGTCGAGTACTATCTCTAGATCTAAAAAAATGTTTATTCACGCCCAATACGCCAATTGGGTCCAAAATTAAAAGTATTGCCACGCCTACTCCGCCCACTGATAAAAAATTAAAATTTCGTCTGCATATTCATATTTGTGTTGTCTATCTATCTGGGTATCAAATTGTATCTCTCTAGCTCTAAAAAACAATTTTGCCACGCCCACTGCGCCCATTGGGTCAAAAATTAAAATTTTGTTTGCATATTCATATTCGTGTTGTCTAGTACTATCTGGGTATCAAATTGTAATTCTCTAGCCCAAAAAAAGTTTTGTCACGCTCAATATGCCCATTGGATCCAAAAATACAATTTCGTCTGCATATTAATATTTTTGTTGTCGAGTACTATCAGGGTATCAACTTGAATCTCTCTAGATCTAAAAAAAAGTTTATCCACGCCCAATACGCCAAATGTATCCAAATTTAAAATTTCCTCTGCATATTCATATTTTTGCTGTAAAACTCTATCTGGGTATAAAATTTTTTCACTCTAGCTCTAAAAAAAAAAGTTTTGCCACGCCCACTCCGCCCACTTATAAAAAATTAAAATTTCGTCTGCATATTCATATTTGTGTTGTCGAGTACTATCCGGGAATCAAATTGTTTTTGCCAAAGTTGCAAAAGTTTTGCCACGCCCACTGCGCCCATTTGGTCAAAAACTAAAATTTCGTCTGCATATTCATATTCGTGATGTTGAGTACTATTTGGGTATCACATTTTATTTCTAGCTCTAAAAAAAGTTTTTCCACTCCCACTCCGCCCATTGGGTCAAAAATTAAAATTTCGTCTGCATATTCATATTCGTGTTGTCGAGTACTATTTGGGTATCAAATTGTATCTCTCTAGCTCTACAAAAAAGTTTTGCCACGCCCACTCCGCCCATTAGGTCAAAAATTAAAATTTCGTCTGCATATTCATATTCGTGTTGTCGAGTACTATTTGGGTATCAAATTGTATCTCTCTAGCCCTAAAAAACAGTTTTGCCACGCCCACTCCGCCCATTAGGTCAAAAATTAAATTTTCGTCTGGATATTCATATTCGTGTTGTCGAGTACTATCTGTGTATCAAATTTTATCTCCCTACCTCAAAAAAAAGTTTTGCCACGCCCACTCCGCCCACTGGTCCAAAATTAAAATTTCGTACGCATATTCATATTTGTGTTGCCGAATACTATCCATGTATCAAATTTTATCTCCCTAGCTCAAAAAAAAGTTTTGCCACGCCCATAGGGTCAAAAATTAAGAAATATATAGCCTATAGTAATTTCCATATAGTACACTAACTGTCTTCCAAATTTCATTGAAATCGGTTCAGCCGTTTAGGCGTGATTGAGCAACAAACATACAAACAAACAAACAAACAAACAAACAGACAGACATTCACATTTATAATATTAATAGGATATATTAAAGTAAATGGATTAATTGTATACGCTTGTAAAGTTATGCAACAAACGATCGATACCGGGAACAAAAATTTAAGCAGAAAGTTTTTTCTTTTTTTACATGGAAAAAAGGGAATACAAATGACATCCACCGTGGCACTTTTAATTTTAATGGCCAATTTTTTATTTTGAATTTTTATATTTTTATTTTTTATTCCAAAACCAATGTCTTAAAAAACCTCATTCAATGTTGTTGATGTTAAGGCAAAGAATATTAATTCCTTAACTCTAGCTTATTATTATTCCTCTGGCATAGAAATAACACTCGTTAGCTAACAGAGAGTATCAGAAATATTATTTCTTTTATAGCATAAATTCATATATAATTATGTTTGTAGTAACAACAAAACAGAACCGCTGTTATTGCATTATAAAGCTAAATTTAAATTTAGCACTTAACGAATAGAAAAAAAAACAAACTTTGGTTCAGTAACATGATAGAATAATTATCATTTTGGTATTAGAAGAAGAGTTCATTGTGATGGCTTATATGATAAACAAAATAAGTTTAAAAAGCAATCCAACAAGAGACAGTGGGGCATCGAAAAAAAAACAATTTAACTAAAATTTTAATAACACTGAATGAAAGTAAAGACAAAAAGCTAAACGTATAATATAAAAATATCTATGTGACTATCTGTCTGTGTGTTACGTATAATGTTCTATGATGCTTTTACATTTGCACTGAAATTTTGATAATTTGTGGCTTATGCTCTGGAAAAAGTTAGGAGGTTACTAAAAGTACCTTACAAGCGGTGGATCAAAAACAATTTTTATTAAATGAACACGTATTAAATTTCTTTAGATTTTAATTTTTTTGAAAATCATATTCAAAATTGTATAGTAAAATAAGCTTAGTTTTGTAAATCAAATTAACTGTTATTTATTATTTATAATTTTTTTATAATTTCTTATATCTAATTTTGAGTTTATTAAGTTCTTATCAGAAAAGTGTTTGGTTGTTTGCCTTAACGGCAATTTTATTTATTTCAATCCACTGTAACTTTGCCCATTTTTTGCAGTGGCTGAAGCAGTAGCCCTTTTGTGATTTTATCGTGCAGTGCCCCTGTGGCTATAACGTTCAATTATGAATTTTCTTAGGTTTTGTTTTTTTTTCTGCATTTCTACCATTTGGCCAAGGCGTTTTCATATACATACTATAAATTTAGTCATGTTTTCCTTACGATGACCAGCGTGATAACTTTAACCCAAGTCTTAACTGATTTCGATTCACCTCTCTTAACCATAATCACGTACAATAACAACAACTGCAGAAAAGCGAATGTTGCAAAAAAGCCATTTCCATTAATGGCCAAGTCAAAGATGGCCAAAATGAAAGAAAATCTCTGATGCAAGGGGTAAAAGCATTTTTATTTTCGTTTAAACCCAAGCCTCACTCATTATTATTAAATATACGGAAAACTTTAAATGGAAATGATGGCGTTTTTTTTTCTTTTTTAAGGTGTTTTAGGGTGTTTTTCAAATTATGGTATTACGTGTATCTTAGCCATGCAAGAGAGGGGAATGCCAAGGAATGTTGTTGTTAATTGTGAATGGAATAATGTGTTGGTTGCTGTTTTTCATTTACTTTTAAATTTTGTGGTCATTGAACTCACGAGAGAGCTGTAGTCGGGGAAGTGGTAGAGATAATTAGAATTGCGGCTAATTGATGGATTTGGTTGAAATGCGTGAGTAAACTAAGAACTAACAATATAAAGTGTAAAGCGTAAAAAAGTAGCAGAAAAAATATGAATGCTGAATAAGTTCGGGTAATGCAAAAAATAAGAATTTATTAAGCAAAAAAACACAAGACAACGCAGAATTCTAATGAAGATCACGCAGTGAAAATTCGAGTTAAGCCGTAGGGGACAATTTAGGCAAATAAATTAAAACTATTACTTAATAAATGACAATAATTTGAGGTAATTACATAATTTAATAATAAATTATTAAGATAATGAAAAGATGATTAAGCCATAAATAAAAAAAGGCCACTGAATTTGATGTTTATAAAACCCCAGTGTAAATTTTGGGAGTAAAATACATTTTACAACAATTTTTTTCCCTTTCAGTTTAAAGTTTAACACTTGTCTGTCTTGTCTTCTTTTTCGATGTTGTTTCTTTTCAATTTGTAAATATGTCACCTGTCAAACTGCTTGTTCATTATCAATAGTGGTCTAGTTATTATGTGTTATTAAATTTAAACAATCTTTATGATTTGCGGATTTTTAAAAACAGATGCGGAAATTATTTAGCTGTTGTTTTTTTCGTTAAGTTTTGAAAAACAATTGCTTAGCAATTACTTTTATTTTCAATTACTATTAAAAAGATTTCATTTCAAGTTTCTTCTTAGCGGCTAGTTTGAAGTATCACTAAGGGAGCAGGCCGGTAAAGAAAAACTAGAAGTATTACTTGGAGGAAGTGTAAGAGTGAGTAGTAAAATTTAATGATTTTTACTCTCCACTTAGGAGATGAATTGAGCGCAAAAGATATTTATTTCTAAGTATTTCTGAAAGAATTGTCGATTTATGATTTGAGCCGAATCCATTGGTCGTTCGCACTTCATCATGAATTAGTTGAATCTACAGAGACATCGCCTTACAGCAATTGGCTAAAACCTTCACTTATTATCATTAAAAATATAAATGTCAGATATATAAGAATCGGTTGGAAAGGGATATATCGTTCCCTCAATATACAGCACAAACGCTATCATTCCCCCTGACTACGTATGTCAGAAATATTAAGTGTTGAGTATTTTTCATCATATGATGAAGAAGAATATAATAGGATGAAGGACAAGTCTTATTTCAGATTCACAAACCACATCAGCGATGCCATATTTGAAAAACGACAAAAAATTCGACGTGACTACGACATACATAATAAGGGGGACATAAATATATTGAGTGAACGATATATTAGTTCACCATAAAATAATTCTTATTTCCGAAACTTAATAAACTGATAAAAAAGAAAGACATTAAGCAGCAGACAGATAAACGAAAGCTTAGAGGACTTCACACCAGATGTTTTCTAAAAATCGATGATGAATTGATCCATTGTGATTGTCCGATAAAAAGTGAGAAGGGAAAAGGAAACTAAAACAAAGAGTATACAAATAAAATGGTCTAGGTATAGATCAGTGAACCATATTGGTTTATATAACCAATATAACCACAATATCCCAGCGGCGGAAATCATTCGAAGAAAGGCCTTCTTTCACGAGTTTGAGGGGCTTCTTTTGGATCCGGTATACCTTCCTTGACCTTCTTTTTTCCTTTCTTTTTTTACATTGCGTGACATTAGAAAAGAAGGCCTTCCGTCGCCGGTTTCCTAAGAAGGCCTCATGGAAGCTTTCTATAAGAAGGCCTCATGGAAGCCTTCTATAAGATGGCCTTATGGAAGCTTTTTTATAAGAAGGCATTATGGAAGGCCTGCATACACATGAAAAAAGAAGGACTTGCTAATAAAACAAAAACTATACAGTGCACCCTTAAATTATTTATTTTTAGATTTTTTTTACTTCTACATATTTCTCTCTATACTTACACTTTTTTTTTCCAACGACAAAAAACCTTGCTGGAGTGTGACCCCACTACCTCGTGATTGTTAGTCAGTCATGCTACTGTCATGAAGATGCATCGAATTGCGTGGTTGAAACTAGTGATACACTGTTTAAAAAAAACCAATAAACACCTTCCACGGATATTAACAATTCTTTCCATTTGAAAGACATGCAATACACCTGTTATTTGGAAGCAAGAGGGTATGTGTATGAAATCCCTCTGCATTTATTGCAAAAAAGTCATGCTTTCTGCATTCGTTATTTGACAAATTATTCCAAAATAAGGACTACTGCATACATTATATGAGGAAGGTCTCTTAATTTCCGCCGCTGGGATGAGTTTGTGTTGGTGAGTTGCTCTCTTTCCTCTCTTACTGTAGTGAAAAAATTGCTATATTCTTATTTCATAACTATGAACAAAATTAAAATATAAAAACCCAGCAATTGTTTGTTTTCGTTAAATGTGTGAGCAAATGCGTGTGTGTCTCTCGCGCCCATGGGCTACCTTACGCCGTTGACTGGTATAGATAAAGAAGGAAGAAAATATGGTGGAAAACCCTTACAAGATGTACCTAAGTCAATCATCTTGATCCAGTTAACCGTGGAAGGCATTGTATGAAACTTATCTTAATTTACCTACTACGACTGAGCAAAGAGACTCTATGTCCTCTACATAACTCTACCCTAAGTATCTTAACTTCCTACGTACTACTTTCGGACTGCTCCACGTCCTCACACGACCGATATGAATCTATCGCATTTGTCTGTTATGTGCCTGATATTGCAGTGGCCAGTTAAAATTCCACCATCCAGTCTTAAGTACTCCTACATTGGCCAACAATGTATTCCGATTAGGATCTGCTATATTCGAGCCACAGCGATCTAGCTCAGGAAATGCAACGTCTGTTGTTTTCCATATCCAGTTCTTCACTAAGTCAATAAGATAATAAATGAGCTGCTGGTGAACATCTATCAGAGAGTCATGATCTGACATAATACAGTTTCCTCTAGCCAATAAGTTTGCTAATATCTTCCTAGAGATGTCGTGAGACCCAACATTTAGAGCTTAAGCCAACTTCTTCTTATAGTTCCACACTAACATTGATTTGATTACTTTCCTAATTTGCCTTTACACCCTATGAACGAGGTATAGGATAGCTTTTTGCGATTCACAACTAACGGCACCTACTTGTTTATGCGAACGTCACTGTTTGGTAAGCTTATACTCAGACATGTCGTTTGACTCGACACTATATTGCAAAGTTGCTGTCAACAACATCGAGGTGGCCGACGATAAATAAAAAATGTAGATGATTGAAGACAGGAATCGAACCCAGGATCTGCCGGATGGTAGTCGCGTGTTCTAAGCATCATGCCACTGCTGGTCCCATCTGATTTACACCATGTAGAATTGATTGCTTTTATTCCAACTTGGCTAACCACACAGTGGGTTATCCGCCTGCCAGTATCGATTCCACATCCCATAGTCTCAGTCGTCACAGCTTGCAAAACTCCATCTTCGATCCGTTAGTCCGTTTTGGGGCAAAAAAAAGTATTTTTGGGTCAATAAAAATACTTTACTGGTACAAAGTATTCTGGTACAAAAAAAGGACATGGCTCGCGAGCCGAAGACTCATCTGAAATTTTGTGGCTCCCGCCTCACGAGCTGAGAGCTCATTTGAAATTTTGTAGCTCTATGCTCGCGAGCCAGATCTTTATTTGGGCTTCTGGCTCGCGAGCCAATAGCTCTTTTGTAGTTTTGAGGCTCCTGGATCGCGAGCCGTGCGAGCCAATACGTAGTCTGGTTGAGGCCCATATGGAATTATTTGTCGGACAACCACAGTGTACAACCACGTTGTCACTTTTGGGCTGAGTCTCAAAATTTTACATATAAAGTTCTGGCATGCATAATGGGTATTGACAGCTCTCTTTAAATTCTCCTCGATATTGCTTGATCAATTTAGCTTCTGATCGAGAACAATATCTAGGTAATATGCCTCCATTGAAAACATCAGTTCCACGCTTTACAGTTTCGATGGCCTGAAATCCTTAACTTTATATCTATGAGCAATTAAAACCAATTCTGTTTTCTGACGTTTTACCCTCAATCAACAAGTCAAGCCCCCATCATAGCAGTCTTTCAAGAGCAGCAAAGTCGCAGATCGTTGATATAACTTTTTCACAAATCATGATGATCACTTCGGCCGCATATGCCCCAGTTTACGTACCATCCTCATTAAAAGATTTTAGAAGAGGGAGTTGCCGACACGGTTTCCCAGAAAGCAAATCACCCAGATCACTAGCGGTCGTAATACATTAAAGTTCTCCAGAGAGTTTGGTGACTCAATTATTATTCTAACACCATAAATTCCTTACTTTGGCTAATATAAGGAATTTCTTTACCATATGACATTTTCCAAAAATATTCACCAAACCCTACCCCTTAAAATTCCCCCATTCAAAAGTAACAATTGACAAAAATAATAACGCTTCACATTATCATTATTTTTTTGACCAAATACAAAGTAAAAATTGCCGAAAAATATAAAAAAGTGAAAATCATCTTAGCTAAAATAAAACACCACACAAAAGTATTACCAAGCAACACACACTTGACCATTTGGACTGCAAATATATCTAACATTGAACCATGATAAACTGAGCGCTTTTGACTTGAAATAATTTGTACATTATTAGTAAATTATTTTAATTTAAAATGACGCATGCAACAATAAAAAAACACAACAGATTTATTGCAATAGGTGAGAGCGACACAAGTGAGACAAATTGTGGGCCCTTTTAACCTCAGCCAGGGTTATTATATCATTTAGTCAGTTACTATATGAAAAAATTTTATTTATAAGGGAAAAAAACTTAAATGTAATACTCCCTGGCCATTGCAGCAATGACCCTACCCTAAACCACTAGATACACTAACCCACTTAGAAATATTTGCATTCACGTTACGTTTACTTGCCATATTTTACACATTCCCCGCCAAACATGATACAATTTGTTTATTTTCAACTTTATTATATTAACACTTGTTGTTTATTTTAAACTTCAAGTATTCGAAGCGTTCGACTACCGATCAAAAATAAAATTTTAGCACCTGTCCTCATGTGCGTTTTTGTTTATTCCGTCTTATAAAATCTGTCGTCGAAATGACCTCATTTGTATAATTATAAAGTGTAAAAAATCGTACATAAATGTTAAACATTTTTGTGGTCTTTGTCGCTTAAAGGAAATTGGTCATATTTCACAAATTTGCCATCAAACCAATACCGGAATTCACTTTCGGGACAACAATTTTTTCCTGTGTGTGATTATGGTTTTGACGCTTCAGCGTCTTAGTGTTCAACATGTAATTGGGCATTATTTGCATTTCCTGTTAGGTTACTACAGCAACAACCAAGACTCTAACATAACTAAACGTTGTTGTTAGCAATTTACGTTTTGCAAAATTGCTGTGTACAATTTTCATAAATTTTTTTGAGCAAAACCAAAGGTGGCAATTGACATTCATCGCCACGATTGTAAATATTCAAATGATAAATGCATAAGCGGATGTTGTTATGAATGAAAGTTTAATTGCGCTGTGGAGTTTTTGGTTTGTTTGTTTTTTTCGATTCACTCCCGAATTCAATTACTTGGCAAAGTGATTGCCACAGATATTTGGAAGACAAATCGAAGATGTGTTTGACATGTTCAATTTCTTGGCGAAATGTGGGTTAACAAATTGGGTCAGGGTTTTTAGGTGCAATTGTTGGATGTCGTAAACAAAGCTGGGGGATGAATTAACTAGTTTGAATGGCTCAAAAAGGAACTTCGATGTGATATTTAATACAGAGTGGACCAAAAGTCTGTTTACATTTTAATCTGTAGCTTCATCGAGCAGTTACGGCAGAGTGGGCCGAATGGGTTACAAAATGCAAGGGCAGCCAATGGGAATTTATTGAAATGGCGTAATTCAGTGAAGCGCAACTTTGATTCTGCATACGTGACAACTATCAAAATAACAATTCTTCGACTTTGGCGTAACCGAAATTTTCCGCTCATTACAACACACAGCACTAGCTTTACCAGCTCACGTTGCTTCACCCGTTCTTACAATGAATCTTCTTATGAATAGAAGTAATACAGGTAAAATGCAAACGTTTCATAAGACAAACGAACACCCCATTTATGTGATTGTAGCTTTATCCCATTGGTCTGTGTGATTGTACCACTTTAGTCCCTTTTTATCCCTAAAAAGATACATTCGTATAGCACAACTAAAATGAACTGGTGCTATCCTCAAGTTCTATATGGAGCATGCCTATATACAATTTTTGCTTTGGCCGTTTGGTCTGGGTGATAGTATAACTTTCATCACTTATTGGTCATTTGTAACCCTAATAGTACGAATTTCAAAAAATCCATTCCATTTACGACTACATATGGTATATCTTTCATCCCTTATAGGTCCTTTTTAACCCTAAAAATACGAATATCCAAAAATCCATTCTTAGCTAATTTTTACTCGAAAAGGGGTACACCACCTCAAATTTCATCATCCTATCTACAGCCAGTAAGCAATTTTAACTATGTAGATTATGAAAATGTTATTACAATCGTTCAATTAGTATGACCGACATAACAATTTTTCCAAAAAAGGCATGGCACCGCTCATTTCCCAGCGAAACGTAGGAAATCTTATATTCACCTTACATGGCTTGTAAAAGATGACCAATTGAAATTTTGGTTTGTGTAAGCGGTGTCACGCCCCTTTGTCTAATTATGTTTTCATCCAGCTTATGATAGAGGCCCTACGGATAGTACTACACATTGAACATTATTTCGCCGAGATAACTATTTTTTAAAAGGGGTGTGGCACTGCTCATTTCCCAGCGAGACGTTATTCCCCATGTACCATTAACATATGTAGGAAATCTTATATTCACCTTACATGGCTTGTAAAAGATGACCAATTGAAATTTTGGTTTGTGTAAGCGGTGCCACGCCCCTTTGTCTAATTATGTTTTCATTTAGCCTATGATAAAGGCTCTAATAATAGAACTACACAGTGAAATTTTATTATTTTTTCAAAAGGGACGTGGCACCGCTCATTTCACAGCAAGACGCAATCCGAAACAAATGTAGCAAATCTCATCTTCTAACCTCTAATGGCTCTTGAGATATGACCGATTGAGATTTCGGTTTGTGTGGGCGCTGCACACCCCTTTGTTTAATTATGTTCTCATGTAGCCTTTGATAGATGCCTTACGGATAGTACTACAGTGAACAGTGAACATATTATTGCAATCGGTCCATCTATTTCGCAGTGATAACTATTTTTTTAAAAATAAAAAAAATTAGCAAATCTCATCTTTATACCTCTAACAGCTCGTGAGATATGACCGATTGATATTTCTCTTACATTGTTTTCATATAGCCTATGAAATAAGCGTTATGGACAGTATTAAACAAAGAATATATAATTGGAACCTGACTATTTAGTAGGCCCATATAAAGATTATCTAAAAAGGGGCGTTACATCACCCACTTTCTACAAACAAAGTATTTTTTTCTTAAACGACCGATTTACGTACAAAATCTCGATTTTGTACCTATAAAGATTTTCTAAAAAAGGGCGTGACATCGCCCACTTTCCACACAAAAGTAGTTTTTCTTATTCGACCGATAGACGTACCAAATCTCGACTTCGTACCCATAAAGATTTAAAAGATACAGCCATTTCAAAATGGGGGCGGTGCCACGCCCATTTTACCCCCTTGCGGTTAAAAAATCCTTTTCTAATGCGCGCCTACGACATAAAATGAACCAAATTTGACGGTACTAGCTTTAGCCGTTTGGAATGGAGAGTGATCAGTCAGTCACCCAAGCCTTTTTTATATATAGATAGATATAAAACTTCATCCATTCAACTGCGTAGAAAATGGTTGCAGATGTTCGAGGAGACAGGTTCAAGTATAAAGGTTCATATACCTTTTGATTCGTCTGGAAGAAATTCAATGTCTACATAGGTATGAAACTTAGAAGAAAGGTATGGTCCACAGTGGGCACATTTCTGTCCCCATAAGGGTTAAAGACTACACCCATAACTAAGACCTTATACTTTACTCACGTTTTAAAAATGTTGTTCTATAGTATGTATTATATTTTATAAATATTATAATTTAAGCTAAGGTTTAAATTAATCCCTTCTCTTTGTAACTAACTTTGAGGTATTTTTTTTTGTCATACACCTGCTGCGGAAAATAATTACACATTCTTTGTGTGTGTGTGTTTTTTCTTTCTAAGCTCTTAAGCCTGATGTCAGTTTTGTGATTGTTGCTAATATTTCCATAAATATTATTACAATTGTGTGAAATTATTATATGTATTTAATTTTTGCATTTGTTTATCAGACTTTCAACATCTCCTTAACTCGTCTTCAATTAATGACTAATTTACATTATTAGCGATTGTAGCTATGTATTGATCGTTACACCTCTCTTTGTCTCTCTCTCTCTCCATCGGTGTCATAAACTGAAATTCTTTATGAGATTATTTATAAATATTACAGGTTTTTTTTTTGTATAATTAAGAAATGAAAAACGTACGATTTGAGTGAGGCTATATAACAGAAACTTGATGATGTACTCATGCGCACAAGCTTTTGTTAAGAAAAAGGAATGCCATCATCTTTATTTTTATAAAATTGATAAGTATTACAAAATTTTGCATGTGTTTGGAGGTAAACAAGAATTGGGGAGAATGTAAATAAATAATTGTAGATATGAATGCACATATATATGTACCGAATTGTACAGATTTGCAAAACAAATGTTTATGTGCAACAACAAATAATTGTTAATATAAAATCGAATTGTGGAAACGGATTTTACAAATCCCCGTCAAACCATGTAATTCGCTAATGATTCGTTGGCAATTCGCTAAAGCGATTCGTAAAAAGCGATTCTAAAACGAATTCAAAAATGATTACATTATAGAATCACTAGTGAACATTTGCAAACGAATCGTAATATCTATCGAATCGATCGAAAACGAAGTGGGATGTTCTCCCGCTCGCAACATCATGCCCGAATCGATAGCGAGTATCGTTCTCGAAAAAAATACGAATAATATATGATATCATAATGATATCATTCTCGAATCGGATGGTTTGTCCGGTCGGTATGATAAAGGCAACTAATCAAAAAAATTGAAAACTTCAAGGTTGATATATGAATATATGATATATGAGGTAATGCATTTTGAACAAGGAGTTGAGTTCAGTTCCTGGTTTGCTTCTGAAATTATGCCCCAAACTGTTGGACTAACAGGAACTATGCTTTATTACACTTTTGTGCTTGACTGTAACGATTTTATTAACATTCAATTTTATTTTCGTACTTTTATTTACTTTCAACCAAAAATTTCTTTACGATCCAATCAAACCTGTTGGCAACATCTTTCGCTTTCTAAGAATCATCATTGTCATTAAACCGAAAATTTCAAATTTCACTCTTTTCTTGAGATTTTTTTTTCGTGTGCGTGTGTGTGTGTGTTTATTTTACTGTCGCTGGGGCGAACACACCTTAACTCAGAACCGGTGCTCATTAAGCGACTCGTCGTACGCGTACTCAGGCTCTGAGTAGGTCAAAATTATAAAAATCGAGTTATTAATGGCTAAAGATTTTTGTATTGCCCTAAAAACAACCCCGACGGTCAGACAGTACGAAAACCAAAAGTGTTGTTAAAAAAATGCCACTAAAAGCAAACTCCGACTTTACATGCGAGCAAATTAAACTGAATATTTTCGATGTGAAGTTTTTTTCTGCCCCCTTCGACCAAGCGAAATCGTGTCTTGAGCGTTTGTTGTACTGGCGATTTTCATTCATTAAAAGCGCAGACCAGACTCAATTTAATTGTTTATTTTACTTAAATGACTGTCAGAATGAAAGAGCCGGAGCACAACAAATTATTGTGGCGCTGTTGGTACTTTGGGCCATTAATTGTGGCCGTGGTCTATGCAAACTTTTTTGTTTGCTGTTTGCGGTTTCCACAGAATATTTGCTTTAGAAAAGGAAACAACAACAGCAATAACCGCAGCAACAACAGTTGTTAGATTTTAGTTTTGATGCTTTTTAGATAGTTTTAGAATTGGGTTTATTTGCCTTTCAACGGTGGGGAATGTCCGCGCCATTCTTGATCAAATCAAACATCAATTTGCTGTCTTAGAATTTGGGTCAAATGGCGTTTAGTTTCAAGCAGAGCTTTTGTTCGTTATTACGTTTTAATTGTTTTGTTTAACGAAATTCTATTAGGGATGTGGGAAAAAGATTTCAAATGTTTTAACTGACTTTTTGAGTACAGAATGTCGTCATAATTGTAAGCAAAGATTATAGCTTAAGAGCAGTTAAGATTAAGGTAGAAATGAATGTGTGGTTAAAATATACATAAAAGAGGCTTTGAATCGGGAATTTCATGGAGGGTGGACCAAAAATCCTTTTACATTGGAGTTGGCATCTGCGTCGAGCAGCTGCGGCTGGGTGAAGCGGAGAGGTTATGTAGTGCCAAAGCAGCCAATGGGAATTTAGTGCCATGGCGTCAGCACAACGTTCCATTTTTTGCACGCGACACTGACGACATAGAAATGAAGCTCTATCGATTCGATTGATTAGTAAAGGAGTGTACAAGTTTGAGAAGACATGACAGTACCTAAAACTTTAAGGGATTTAAAAAACGTACAGCGGAATAATGATAAAAATATAGCAGTTGAAAATATTCCGACTGCATTTAAAGCCGTCTTAAAGTGTATAAGTTGTTGTCTTCTGTAATCCGCAATTTGTAATCATCTGTATTTATTACTAACAAATTAAAATAGCCAGGGATCTACAAGCAGACATGCAACAAGGCCTTCTGAGACATTCCAACGTCATGTCTTCAAGGCCTTGTTTTTACATGCCTTCCCCTTGCTTTCGGAAATATACTGAGCACATGTTTACTCCATTCTTTAAAGACCACTAGACCGGGTCGGTCCCCATACAAATTTTTTTTTCTCCAAAGTCGAGGGCAAATATTAAAGATCACTTCGAGACAACTTAAAAAAAAAATTTTTTTTCCTCCCCCACCCCCCGGAAAAACAGCCAAAATCGTTTTTTTATCACTCCTTTTTTGTTTGTGGTTCAATCGTAACATTCAAGACATCGGTGTATAGGTCTCGACGAGTACTAAATTTGTCCTATAGATGTCGCTGACATACGACAACATCTTGTAATGATGGCCTCATTTAGAGCAATTTCTACCCCTAAAATTTAAAAATATTTTTTCCTATAATTAAAGCCCTTTAAAAACCAAGAACATTTTGCTTTGGAAGTATACAGTTTTATTCAAAAACGAAAAAGTTACGTATGAAAATATGTATTTACAGCATCAACACTAATATTTTTTCCTGTTGTTTGCATTATTATAGCAAATTATTGCATACTTTTTAGCGCTGACGGAAAATTTTCATAAAAATGATTCCATACTCAAATTGTTGCATAAGTCTTAACGACATCGAAAAAAAATTTAAATATTTCCTTGAGATAATTCATTTTTATCTAGTTACCGACGAAATATGATTTGTATTACAAATAACATCCCAAAAAGAGCAAAGATATGTATGTAATTACAAATATTATCAAGTTCCGTTCACTACTTTCAAGTTTTGCAAAAATGTTCCATTGTGATTAGTCTTTCCAAGCGCTGATTCACTTACATTTCGCACAAATGTTGAGTGTTGCATATTGCATGGGAAGAATACAAGTGCAAAGTTATGTCTATATTTTATTATTAATACTTCCATTGTGGATAAGGTATCTTTATAATTTCGTTTCTTGAATATTGGTGACACTGAATACCTTCATCCGCATGTTTGAAAACCCTGTTTGCGCTAAAAAGTATGCAATAACTTGTATTTCATTTTTTTCGATATCGCTAAGAAGTATGCAATAATTTTCTGTAATAATGCAAGCAACAGGAAAAATATTAGTGTTGATGCTGTAAATACATCTTTTCATACGTAACTTTTTTGTTTTTGAACAAAACTGTATACTTCCAAAGCAAAATGTTCTTGTTTTTTAAAGGGCTGTAATCCTAGGAAAAAATATTTTTAAATTTTAGGGGTAGAAATTGCTCTTAATGAGGCCATCATTACAAGATGTTGTCGTAGGTCAGCGACATCTATAGGACAAATGTAGTACTCGTCGAGACCTATACACCGATGTCTTGAATGTTACGATTGAACCACAAACAAAAAAGCAGTGATAAAAAAACGATTTTGGCTGTTTTTCCGGGGGTGGGGGAGGAAAAAAAATATTTTTTTGAAGTTGTCTCGAGGTGATCTTTAATATTTGCCCTCGACTTTGGAAATTTTTTTTCGTGACCCGGTCTAAAGACCACTGCTACAGGCCTTCTTTGAGAAAGGAGAATCAACTTTTTCGATGATATCTTATTCCAACACTTCGTGTGTATACACATTCCGTCTCCCTTCTCATAGAAGGTATGAAAAGTAAAAGGAGCGTGGAAGGTGTTCGTGTGTTTTTCTTAAAACAGTTAATGATTAGTTTCAGTAACACAATTCGAATGCATCTTCATAGGATAGATGTTAGCATGGCCGACTAACAATCGCAAGGTAGTTAGTTCATACTCCAGAGTACAAACTCCAGATAGAAATTAGAAATATCTAAAAATTAACTAAACAATTTGAGGGTGACCAGCTGCAAATTTTTTTAATTTTTCAAGTCCTTCTTATTTCATGTGTATGCAGGCCTACCATAGGCCTTCTTATCAGAAGCGACGATGGAACCCCTTGCCTCCCAATGACACCCTATGTTATTTGGGAAGGAACAGGGAATGCAGAGCTCAGGCCTACTGATTGCTTTTAAAGGCGTTCTTTAATGCCTTCAAGGACCTTCCTTTCGCGCAGGGGTACTTATATGCCTTATTACATCCATAGAGTTCCACCTGTGCTCCTTGGTCGTTATTTAGTTTCTAATTACAGCCAAAACTTGATTCTTGCATTTGTTGTTTTCTTCTAACTCTATAATTTTATTATCTAGTTCTTTCGTGATTTCATACTGGTTTTAATTACATTATGATCACCAACGATATCACATCACATACGATCATATCCTACACATTGAGAGAAAGAGCCAGAGAGAGACAGAGCAAGAGCGCGAGGGAGCTACCCCCTCTATTAACATTCGTATCATAGTATCTGCTAAATTACTACCGACATTTTATTGCTTTTCTACAGCTCATTTATTTCTAATTTGTTTCGTATTTTGTGGAGAACCGCCAACAAGAACAACATTTTAATACTGGCTACTTCAGCAGGTGCAATTTGGCGCGTGAGACCCCCCTCCAACGTGGTCAGCCTCGGTGACCGCCACATCTCAGTGGATATCTGTGGAACAAAACGTAAATTAACACTTGACGTCTTTTGTTCACATGTTGGCGAGTGTTTTTTTGTTTTTGATTTTCTGGGTTTTTTGTATCTTAAGCTCGGCAAACCATAAGCTAGTAGATTACGAAAAATTTCCGGTGGTAATTTATGGTTTTCCATGGCAATGTTAAGATTGGGCAATGCAATAGAGTTCGCAAGAGAGACAGAGAGGATACCATATGCGCTACTGCAGTGATTTAATGGAGTTGTAAGTGATCTATGTGATCAGCAGGAAGATCAGAGGCCAATCAGTGAACACATGTAAGGTTCTTTTGATTTGGATAATAAATCACGAGAATTTTACGATAGTATCCGGTTGTTATGAAATATTTCAACATGCATGGCCGTATAATAAAACAAGTTGCTGTGAAAAAGCGATTAACGAAGGTTATTTAAGATAAAAGCATCAGTTTATCGTGCGACAGTTTTGCTTAAATTTGAAAATATTAAGCGTCTAATTTTGTACAAGGTGAGCCAAAAGTCAGTTTACATTTGCATCGGCAGCTGCGCCGAACAGCCATGGCGGTGTGGGGCGAAGTGGGTTACAAAATGTAAGAACAGCCAACGGGAATTCAATATCGTGGCGCCATTCAGCGATGTGCAATAGGCGTTGCACGAAAATTTTGGGTTCATTACAATTTAAGGCATAGAAAGCTCCATCGATTCGATTTATTAGAAAATGGGTGCACAAGTTAGAAGATACTGTTTATAACCACGATCCGAAGAAGCTACTAAGTGCCTAGAGGCATGACAACGGATTCCAGATGTAGATTACTATAACAGGGCTCGAACCTGGTTTGCATTCGCGATTACCACCATGGCACGATTGGTCCACTAACGAAAATATCTATTCATATTATCAAACAACAGAAATGCGAGCCGCGATCGCCTTATAGATGAATGAAGCAGTCCGTTCTCAGATAAAAAAACAAACAATTTTCATTTTTATCCATGAATGAGATATGAAATCATGGAAAATACCATCAAATATGAATAAAAGTTATTCTTTTTGTAACAATATGTACTGTCGACCTACTACTGCCGTTGCTTTAAATCTCTTCTGCAGTTAAGACCTTTGTATTCCAGGTCTTGTGAGGTCCACCTGTAGATAACAAATCTCCTCTACCCAACCTCCATGTTAAAGTTTCTAATTGTATGTCCAAACAGCAAAAAGAGAAAAAAGAACACAACGCGGATGAATGAAGTGGCTAGTGTACAAATGGTCGTTCACTCCACCGCCGTCAACTCCAATGATCGCCAAGATAATTATCATCATCTTCAACGCCAACACCGCCACCACCACCTAGACCACCACCTCCCACTTCATATCCACTGTGGTCAATCACAGTCAGTGACTCTATGCCGCTCATTGCAAACAACCGAAGATCAAAGCTCCAAACTCCAACATCATGGTGGTGGTAAGTGCTCAAACATACTCGTACTCATAGTAAAAACAGACTGGACAGCTGGACGGATGGCTAGAGTTTACAACCGTTTGTACGCCGCTCATATGTAAAGTAACATCTTTATACTTTGTACCGGTTGACTTACTTCTCAGCTGTTTAGAGTTGATGGATCTACACAAACTTTGTTGTAGTTTTGTTTTCTCACCTCTTTCCGCTGCTGTAGAATCATCATTAGCGTTGTCTTCCTCCACTCTGGTTGAACCGCAGAGTGCAGCGACCCTGGCTGTATTTTCTGTTGTTCTCTTTCAATTCTAACTACGACTTCCATTTCAATGTAAGCTTTGATGTTCCTGTCTGTTCATATATCACACAAAGATTTTTCAAAGATCATCTATTGTTTGTTTGTTGTCCGATGCCGGCGGCTTTATTGCATTATTACTCTTTATGCTCTGTTCTTGTTGAAAGTTGCCCCTTTCCGTTTGGCTTTGTTGTGTTTTTTTTCATAGCTTCTTTATTACAAGAGGTAGTTAACATATTGTAACTCTGGCAGTGTTAACAGATTATATGCTGTCAGCTGTAACAGACTCTGTTAATTAACTGGCTACAAAAGTTTACAGGGGGTCATTACATTACATTACAGCGAACAAGTGCCGGCAATAATTGACGCAATTACTCAATGATTTAGGGGATAATTTAATGGAATTTGATGGTTGCCAGTAGAATTTGGGTGGTTGGAGAAGGGGAAAATGAGAGAGAAGTGATGGTGTTAATTAATGTTAAGGTATGGGTTTGGTAAGCGGGTAAAGTGGGAATTATTGTGATATTAGTATAATGAATGTAGAGAACTATATTAAGACAAAGAGAGGCGCTGCTGACTTGTGTAGAATGGATTTGATTTGCGTGGAATGAGGGAACCTGAATGAAAGAGTTTAATTTTTGTAGAGAAATGTCTAAGACAAAGAGAGGTAGAGAAAGAAAACTTTCTATACGCAAAAGACTTTTATCACAGTGGCAAAACTGCAAGAAAACGTTGTTATAGGAAATGTTTAATATCTGGTCATTTGGTTTATAAGCTTGTTTGCAGGTTTAAGGAATATCTGCCACATGGTAAATATAGAATATGTAAGAATGAAGTTATATTGCGAAAACTTTTTCAAGATAGGTCTCACTTTAGCCAAAGGTGGGTATGTCCCATACTGTCATAGCCAATATGGTACCTGCGGCTGGAATAAAGTCAAAAATTGCGGTAGCTTTCTTCCAAAATCGTCGACTTCTATTCCTAGATAGCTCAAACTTGAATATCTATGTGTGACAAAAACGCCAAAAATATAAGTTTCCTCAAAAGTGGTTTTTGTTTGTTGAAATCCTCTGCTACAGTACCTATTTATTACCAATAGATTATTCATGTGCAGCGGGTTGGTGTTGGCAGCCTGAGGGTGTTAAGTTCTTATGGCGACGTTAGTCTAACCCATATATATTTTAACTTCTAATGTCAAATCGTCATCGTAGTCTAAGTAACAAAACTTTAGTATTTAAATAAATGTTCGTTAGTGAAAAACAGTGGTAGGCATAACAGAACGCACGTGCAGTACATAATAGAGTGCTTATGTGCGGTCGCACAAGAATCGTCAGCACCGTCGAATTTAACATGATGAAAATGTTTTGCTCAATAATCGTGGTCTCATACTGTCCTAACAATCGTTGAAGATTGTTTCGCTGTCAGTACATGTGGCCGCTTTTGTGTTGTATGCTTAACAAGCGTGTGTGGTGTTGCTTATACAACACTCAAGTAGAGACTGACTGGTTTGAAACACGGAACATCACGCCGGCCTAGCGAGTCTATGGGAAGTGTTGCGTGCATTTTAAGGCAGCAAGCGGTGACCCTTTAAAGTGGAATACCCACCGTTTGGTTATCTCTTGCGGATGTAACTTGAATTAGTCACCAATTTCATAAGTATTGACTCTGCTAGTCTTTAGCTTGTGGGGTTCGCTGAAATCGCAGATCTATGCCAATCAACCGCCATCGAGTGGTGCCCTAAAATGCAAAGCCTCAGGCTATCGTTTAAATTTAGGTAGATATAGTAATGCGCCAGTGTATATAAAGGATGAACCACTAGGACCCGTACAAGTCGCGGCGTACATTTGAACTATATTATAGTAGGGACCGGCCGTGGCACAGTGGTTAGAATACGCGACTACCAGACAGGAGATCCCAGGTTCACTCCTGGCTCCAGTCATCTACATTTTTCTTTCATTGCCGACCCCCTCGATGTTGGCGACAGCAACGTCACAGTAAAAGTGTCGAGTCCACATGGCATAATTGCGTACATGAACATTTCAAAAAAAAAATCGTTATTGGCTTACCCACAACTTGTGTTAATGCATTGTTACATCGACCTGCCCTTATTAAAAATCCTATTAAAAGAAATGATTTTGTTAACAAATAAACATAAAAAAAAATAGTTTTTTCAGCTTCTAAGATATAGAAACCATGGCAGACGCTTGACGAATAGCCCGCTAAAACGTTAATGCAATCGGATAGATGGTATAAGTGCCTTTGTTTAACATACAGACACACTTTTTTCTTAATATATGTATGTAATTTATTGCTCGGTGAATATTTAAAGAACGTAATATTCCTCATATATTGGCATACATCAGCTTTTTATATAAAAAATATAATTGCGTTAATAGCTCACCCATAACCTTGTTGAACACTACTTCACAACATAACATTTTTGTAATACTTAAATTTAAGTTTCTAAGATTCAGAAACCAAGCTAGACGATCAAGGAATAGACCGCCGAAACTTCATTATATTCGGATAGACGGTATAAAAACCTTCACTTAACACACAGATACACATTTTTTCTTAATTTATGTATGATATATATTTCTCGGCGGACATTATATTTCATACATAATGGCATACATGGGCCTTTCAAACTAAAAAATATTTTCTTTATTATCTTACACCCAACTTGTTTCATTGCATTGCAACATCGAGCCGCAATTATTGAAAAAACCATCTACTAGACAAGATTTGGAATAGTCCGCCTAAACTTTATTACAATCGGAATGACGGTATAAGAGTCATTACTTAACACACAGACGCCCTTCTTTTTTAGTATACAATATATTTCACTGCAAACATTTGAACGATGTTATATGCCACACATAATCGCATACGTAGGCCTTTCATCTTGTTTTATGGCATTGCAACATCGCACCGCAATTATTGAAAAAGTCATTTCCTAAACATTGTCTAGTAGACAAGGTTTGTCGATTAATATATAAAATTTTTATTCTGATTTAGAAACTATGCCACATAATAGAGATATAGCCCGCCAAAGTTTCATTATATTAGGATAGACAGTGTAAGAGCTCTCACTTAACACACAGACACACATATTTTTTTAAAACAAAATATAAATATCTTCCGATGAATAGTCCGGGAGGCACATATTTTCAATGAAGTAAATTGAAATTGTGGAATAATTCCTCGAACCTTTAAGATCATCTTATGCCTTTCCAGCCCACTGTACCTTCTGCTTACCATGCCATGTGATAAACTTTCATTTCTTGTGTCAACCAAGAATTGGGGTAAGTTTTGTTGTCTTTGTTCGGTCATAAACGCACATTCATTTATTTTTATTGTTATGAAAACACATCATGAAAGAAAAAAATAAAAATTTGAATTCTACAGTTTATGATTTGTAAAGCTCAACTGATCTAGAGTGTGGTGGTTCGGTGGCTCTTTAACAGCACTACTTTTATTAAATTGTGCGTCATTTCAAGGTCTTTCACTCAAGGGGAGCGATATAAAGCAGATGTGACACATTAACAAAAAATTGCAAACATAAAAGACTTAAGACTTGTTTATGTCAGATTCTAATAAGACGTAAATGGAAAGCCAATGTTGGAATAGAGAATTAAGCGATAAATGAAACAAATGACAAGGGTTGGTAAAGGAGAGTTAGGAAATAGCAAACTAATAGACAACAGAAGCAGCATTTTGAACACTCAAAAAATAGAAATAAATTAATAAAGTTGAGATCTGAGTAAAACAGAATACAAAGAATCTTAAATTTACATATTGTATATATCAATCTCATTCCAGAATTTGTTTTTTTTTGACAGAAATTTATAATTTTATAGTTAACTTATTAAAATTCCACCTACTTTTACTTCTTAAACCATTTTTTTAAACCATTTCATTTCAAACTCTCCTGCCTCTTGTAGTTTCCTTAATTATTTAATTAGTTTATAAACTTAATTTAGTACTTCTTTTTAATAATACTTATGGTGTTTAAAAGATGCTAAGAATTATTCTTGTTATAATCAGCAAAGTATGCATAATTACCGGCCGGCTTGTACAAAAGCCACAAACATAGAAACGAAAATGCACTAGCCCCCATCATAGCCCATTGCTGAACCGGTGAGATTATGGCCCCGGGGCAGTGGTACCCATAATTATCATAGCGTGCCAGTGAATGATATAATTCTCCTCCATATAACATGGTTCGTTCGATGGAAGATGACGACGCTGGTGATGATCATGATGGTGCAGTTAATGGTTATGACGATGAGAATGGCGAGGTTGTATTAATTGTTGCCATCATGACATGCATTCCTCACATTCTGCTCTAAATCTAATGGCATATTGTGGTCCAAAATAATGACATATTACGTTTATGAAATTGTAAAACGCTGTGGCATTATGAGCTATATATTCGTGGCAATTGGATGTTTGAAACAGTCACGAGAGAAAAGTAAACAGTAAAAAACATGAAAATGATGTAAAGATGCAGTTTTTCTGTATTAACAACAATAAGGTGGAAATCTGTTGATGAGAGTAAAAAAATTAAACATTATTCCGATTGGGGTGATAGCGTAATGAGGTATATTTTGTTTCGAAGAATTGTTGTTTATTTGTAAAAAAAATAAGCATAGAACTTTTCGCAATTAAACCTGGAACCTAGATAAATTATAATGACATGTTGTAATCATTCACTTATAAAATAGAAGTTCCCATTCCATTTCATCAGTAACAAATAGGAGAGCTGTGTTGCCTATAACTTTGTTTTTTACCACTTAGTCACCGCCAACTACAAAAAACGTAATTTTCACTTGCAGTCGACGATTTAGAACGTCATTTCTTTATAAGCTTTTATTAGAGACGAAAATTGACTTCACTGCTTAGAAGTTACTGTTGACAACATCAGTCGCCACCTATCGTTTATTAATTGTACTATTTGAGTTTAAAGAAATATTGATGTTATTTGATTTTTTAAAATTTATTATTCTGAGTGAGAAGACAAACTGAATTTAAATATACATATATGCTGATTTATAAACCAAACCAGTTGACCGGGGCCGTCGGTGGTGTAATGGGTAGCGTGCGCGCCTGTTATTCATTAGATCGTGGGTTCGAATCCCGGTCAGACCACTTTACATTTCTTTCGACGACGGTCACCTCGCTTAGTGCCGGCGACACTATCGAGTATAATTAGCTATGAAAAAGCTTCTCAATTCCGTTCGGAACCGGTGTAAAACTGTAGGTCTCAATCAGTGTGTCTAAAAAATAGAAAGCGCACAGCTCATTGATTACGAGAAGCTCTCCCCTATCCCTCCATGGGATGTAATGGGAAAAAAAAAATTTAATTGACCGGGGAATATACCGCCGAAACTTTAATATATTCTGATATACTGTATAAGAGTATTTACTTAACACACAGACACACTATTTTATTATATACTAGTGGGCCCGGCAATGCTTCGCTATTGCATATTAACTTGTAATATATTTCACATTTCTTACTATCCTAAATGCCATATAAACGCTAATTTATATATTTGTAGGTCTACAAAGTACTTTGAAGACAGTACTTAAGCTCGACAATAATATGTTGAGTAAATTAACTTATGTAACTTATCTCAAGTAACTTCTTAACATGGAAGTTAACTAATTAAGTTTTATTGTTTTAAATTCTAAATATGATAGGCTCTATGACGATAGTAAAAAGCTCATCATCAAAGTCATAGGTATAGTTTCGACATGTAGATTAAGTTTTGTCTGTATGTGGGGAAAAAAACACTTTTTTCACAAATCGGAAACTATGTCTTTGGGCGTAAAAATCACTTTTGTTATGCCTTCTCCTCCTATTGACCGCAAATGAAAATTTCGTTTGAAGCTTCATGCCTTTAGCCAATAAAATCTCCTTTGCCATGTCTTCTTCTCATACGAACCAAAAATATACCCGAATACTCTCTATATATTGAACTCGTATTACCATTTTTTGAAATAATTCGGTTACCGACGTTTGGCTTAACAAAGTGATGATCTCACGCGCTGCACGGCATATTACGCCGTCGTGTTGGAACCATTTCTCCTTCAAATAATGTGCAAAGACATGATAAATAAAAAAATCAATCGATTTGGATTTTATATGAATGTAGACAAAGATCTTTCCTCAGCATTTGCAGAGACCGAGTTGCTGAGAACGGCGTCGATTCGAAAAATTCGAGTCCCCTGTCACACTTACGTCTACTGTGTCGATGGCTTCTATTAGCTGCTCAGATGGATGATTAAATGCACCCTAACCTCCACAAAGGGCTCCATAAGTTTGGCGAACAGAACGCGCATTTTATCTATAGGATTTATTACCGATTCGCTCTCCTGAAAAGTAATTAAAAGTACATATCTGTAAAGTAAATTAAAAACAAATCACTGTTTTAGTCTGCGCAGCTAACATGTGTCCTAAATTGCCTGGTGTACGGACCATTATTTGATACAGTTAAAAAGTTAAATATTGAAGTGCGTGGGCAGAGCCTCGACACTTTTTACTTATTAAGTTCCAAATAGCCTGCTCATTAGGGCGGATCAATTTTTTCGCGTCGAAAAAAAACGTTGTAATCGTATACCAATATCGGAATCTACGATTTATTCTTAGAAAATTTCACTAAGAAACAATATGTATAAAATCAATTCTTAGTTCGCGCTGAGAAGCATGAAGATTTCAGGTAGACATATTTTTTTAACAATGAGCAACTATTGAAACCTTCAGACCTATGGGCCCCGGCTCTAATTTTACCTACTATTCCGATGCTTGGAGACCAAGACGAAGAGAATGCTATATTTTTGACATTGTTTTCTGTACCCCAACACTCAGAGGCCATAACTTTTTAACCAATACATAGATTTGCTTCTGTAATACTTCATTTAGTTTGTTGGGAAGTCGGTTTCACGCAGAAGTTTTCGGTTTGTGCTCATTTAAA
The DNA here is from genome assembly GCA_964034835.1 of Muscina levida. Taxonomy (NCBI): domain Eukaryota; kingdom Metazoa; phylum Arthropoda; class Insecta; order Diptera; family Muscidae; genus Muscina; species Muscina levida. The sequence goes on from OZ035882.1 coordinate 150,464,344, forward strand.
AACAAAAAATCTCTATCTGAAATCTTCCTGCTGCGCAGCGCGAGCTAGGAATTGATTTTAGACACAAATTTTATTGGTGAAATTTTCTAACAATTCATCGTAAATTCCGATTTTGGTTACGATTTTTGCGAATAATTCATATCTCTGAGCGAACTGCAATATACTGTGAAATTTTGACAGTCATAACTACTAATTTTAAAAGGGGTGTAGCACAGCCCACTTCCACCCTGGCTCTAATTAATACTGCTCCAACAACATATATATCAAATCTCATCTTCATACCTCTGATAGTTCATGAGATATAGCCCATTTTATATTCAAGTTGTATGGGCGGGTCCACGCCCCTTTATCCAATCACAACCAAATATAGCCAGGGACTATCTACAGGTCAACAGTACCACTTGGTACAATTGTCGTATCAATCTGTCTATTGGAAAAGCCTGCAAAGCGATTTTTAAAAGGGGGCGTGGCACCGCCCACTTCCACCCTGGTTGAAATTAATACGGCTCAAACAACATATAAACCAAATCTCATCTTGATACCTCTGATAGTTCATGAGATATAGCCCTTTTGATTTTCAAGTTGTATGGGCGGTGCCACGCCCCTTTATCTAATCACAGCCTATTATAGCCAGGGACTATCAACAGGTCAACAGTACCACATGGTAAAATTTTCGTATCAATAGGTCTATTAGAAAAGCCGTTAGAGCGATTTTTGAAAAGGGGGCGTGGCACCGCCCACTTCCATCTTGGCTGAAATTAATACTGCTTCAACAACATATATACCAAATCTCATCTTTATACCTCTGATAGTTCATGAGATATAGCCCTTTTGATTTTCAAGTTGTATGGGCGGTGCCACGCCCCTTTGTCCAATTGGACCGAATTGTAAATCTAAACCATCCGGGGCGCCACTCAAACGCATACAAAAAAATTTATGCAAATCAGTCCAGCCGTTTAGGAGGAGTTCAGTCACAACACACGTACGGTAGAATTTTATATATAAAGATGTATGTACAAAATATTCATAGATATATATATTGATATTGAACTGAAGGTTAATGAGATGATATAGAACGATTTATGTGATTGATTGATGTGATGTGTTATAGAACGAATCCTTGATGTTATGTAATCTTTTACTTATAAAATAGTATTTGCCTTGCCATCCCACCAATAACATATAGGAGAGCTGTGTTACCTATAACTTTATCTATTTGTTTACCACTTTGTCATCGCCACCTAAATTAATGTAATTTAATTTCTTTACAAGCTTTTACTAGACATGCCGATTGACTTTACTGCTTAGAAGTCACTGTTGTCGAACGTCATTGCTTTATAAGCTTTTACTAAACATGACGATTGACTTCATTGCTCAGAAGTTACTGTTGACAACATCAGTCGCCACCTATCGTTTATTAAATGTACTATTTAAGTTTTAAGAAATATTGATGTTGTTTGATCTAATAAAAATATACATATATATGGACCGGCCGTGGCATAGTGGTTAGAACACGCGACTACCATGCGGGAGATCACAGGTTCAACTACTGGCTCCAGTCATCTTAAAAAAAAAATTTCTTTCATTGTCGGCTCCCCTCGAATGTTGTTGACAGCAACTTCACAGTATCAGTGTCAAGTCAATCGGCCTGTCTAGTAAGAGCTTCTCAAACAGTGACGTTCGCATTCATCGATAAACAAGTAGGTGCCGTTAGTTGTGAATCTAAAATCGAAAGAGTGTTAATTCACATCAACGCGAGAAGCTATCCCATACCTCATACATAGGGTGTAAAGGAAATTAAGTTTTTTTTTAAATATGCTGATACATAAATATATGCAGATTTAGAAACCAAGGCAGACGACCGAGGATTACACCGCCAAAACTTTGTTATATTCTGATAGACGGTATAAGAGTCTTCTCTTAACACACAGACACACTATTTTTTGAGATATTTATGTATATACAAAATATTAATATCTATATATATATTGATATTGATCTAAAGGTTTATGTGATAATATAGAACCATTTATGTGATAATATCAAAGCATAAAAGTATATTGTCACAGAATGAATCACCAACCTTTATAAAAGTCGTAACTACATAGATCTACCGATGCATTTTATAGGGGGTCACATATTTTCTCTGAAGTAGAATGAAAACCTTTATGCTAGTCTTAGCAGGTCAATCGAAGAGCGAATTCGTTTTTGGAATTCTGCTCGGTTAATTGTTATTTGCCCTGCTTTATTCCCATTGCCTTCCGACAGGAAAATTCCATCAGTCAGATCAAAACGAACTTTGGAGCTAGCCTTTCCAAGTTGACGTATGAACTCCGGAGAATATAAACTCAGTTGGCCTTCTCAAAGCTAAATCAGTAGATCAATTACATGTCACAGAAAGATATTGCTTCTACTCACTCCAGTAAGGAAACAAAAGGTTGGGTTCGGTCAGAAAACGTTGAAGTCTTAGAGGAGCCAGCGTGTTGCCATGGCATGAACCCTATTAAAAATGTATTGGTCATACTTGTTCATTAAATGTACTCCAACAACAGGCAATATAATAGCGTTGCAGCGCTAAAACCGACAGTAATAGCGGCTTGGAACTTCTTAGAAAGTTCAACACCAAAAAACATGATATAAGTATGACCGAAAGAGATTATTGTACTTATTTAAAGTAAGAGAGGTCGTACGTATTATTAAAAAGTGTTTTTTATTTTAATTTTGGTTTTTGTTTTAATAAAAAGTAGTGATAATGAGTGGAGAAGGCACAGCTATGACTGCTGATGAGATGGTTTGGCAACTATCGGAATTGCTATCCGCCCTGCCAGCTGTCAACATTATCCATTTCACTCTTGTTAAAACAAATTATATTAGCAATAATAGAATAGATCTTGAACCGAATGATAAAAACCCATTCAAACAGTTTTATTTCGTAATTTAAAACCACTGCGTATAATTTCATGATCACCCCATAATGTAAAGAAATTAAAAAACATAAACTTAACTAAAACAATTATGTTGTTGTTGGATGTAAAAGTGTAGTTTTTGATGCTCTTTCATTCCTCATAATCGGTTTTTGGATTATGGCCCCTTAAGTGCATCTGCATCGAAATACAGTGGAGCGTAAAATTTTTCGCTCTCCAGTGATCAAGCTTCCAATATAGGAGAATAAGCCAAAATTACATGTTATAATTTTAAATTTCTGACAATTTTGGCTAACGTGGAGCTGTTACTACAATACTTGGAGAGACCGCCTTATGTTAACTATCCTTTTTTATAATATTTATAAAAAAAAATATTTTTTTTATATTCTACTATAACATTAAAGTAATTGAATTCTATATTGTATTACACAAATACTCATAAGATCACTATGACATGAACAGCATCTTTATAAACAGATGATTTATATCTATATTGTCCCTGAGCTTTTAACAAAGTTAACCTAATTTCTCTTCTTTTCTTAACGTAAACACCCCAAGCTACCTGTCTTCCCATTATCATAAATAACGCCGCCATAAAATGCCCATCTCTGTCAGCGTTGCCCCACCTTTACGCTTGTTCAGCATCATTGGGGGGCATATAAGCGTTGGTATCTTATTGACTGGCCTTTTGTTTGTTTTTGATTGTTTACTAATTAAATGCACAATTTTGTTAACAATATTTCAGTTACAAAATTTTATTTATGTTTCATATAAAAGAGTTTTTTATGCAAATTACCAAAATACACGTTAACAGTCTTTGCAAGGCCAACAGGTTCTTAGGCAAATTGTGTATACAGTGCCGACTGTGGGCCAAAGTGGATTGTGGTGTAATGAGATATTACAAACACAAACTGTGTGTTGGGCCAAAAGGTGAAGATAGTAAAATTTTAAATTGTTGGTGGTTGTGTGATAAAGGGTATAAGAAGTTGGAGCTTAACTTGTTGCAACATTTATAAGTGCCCCAAAAAGCATCTGAGGCCGCTGATATGTGAACATTTCATACAAAAATGTGTCTTAGAGTTAAATATTGCAAAACCTTAACATCAATTCTAGACAACTTAAAAAAAGAACTTAATTTCCCTTTACACCCCATGAATGAGGTATGGGACAGCTTTTCGTTGTTGTGAATTAACACGCTTTCTATTTTAGATTCTCAACAAACGGCACCTACTTGTTTACCGACTAATGCGAACGTCACTGTTTTAGAAGCTTTTACTATACATGCCGATTGACTCGACACTTATACTGCGATGTTGCTGTCGACAACATCGAGGGGGCCGGCAATAAAAGGAAAATGTGGATTGCTGGAGCCATGAATCAAACCACGGATCTCCCCGCATGGTAGTCGCGTGTTCTAACCACTATGCCATGGACGGCTCCATTTCTAGAGCGTGTTATAATTTATGAAATTCTCAATTCATCTGTTGCCTGTTTACACGACATTGACTTATGTTATTTATGCCTCCACATAGACACTCGCAAGTCAAGTAAATTCCCCTTAAAAGTTAACATTATTATTTTCTGTCCACAATACAATCGTACTCCTTTGCTTTCTGTTAGTCTGCACTAGAATATTTCCCAACATATAATTAACAGGGTATGGTGTTGATATGCTATTAATTTTGTATTTTGTTTTTTTTTTTTCATCCATTTTCAATTAATAGATTTTCAATTTTGTATTGAGTTTCTAACTTAATAAAATCGGTCGTTCGAAACAACATTGTATGGCAAAGTTTCTTGTTGTCTTTAACGATTAGAATGTCGTCTCAGTCAAGTGGCTAAATGACCACTGGTTTCCATTAAACAGCTCTTAACTTTGGCATTCAAAAAATCGTTTGTTACCATAGATACGAATATGTAGATTTTAGATTTCCAAGCTCCCCAACCACATACCATGGCTGGCTGGCTAACCACATAGCACAATTGTAATGCAGGTATTTGTAAACAAAATAGTAATATTTCTTAATTGTCCGAATATGCAAATCGCAGTTCGTTATGTAGCAGAGGGAGGTATGGGTATTTGCCTAACATGTTATACAAACTAGAGGTGTTTATACTTGAGGTGTAAATACTTGAGGTAGAATCGTTATGTACTACTCATTGTTGGCATAGTTGCATATTAGCCAGTTAATGATCTTTAGAATTTTGCTATGGAATTTTATCCGAAGCCATCTGGTGTTTTAACCATTTAACCGTAACTGTCGTCCAAGACATTTCAATTAAATCTGGTCACTAGAAAACCCACCAAAAAGTCTTAGCCCCAAGCTAAATTCCTTTCGGCCACCTGTTTAGCATTTGGCGTTGCTGTTGATTGCTGACTGCCACGACAGAGGAGAATGTTAAACACTTTGGTTATAAGTTGGCCAAAAACGGTTTCTGTTGTTACCTGTGTTCTGTTGTTCTGTCTGCAATTTTGCTCCATCACCGTCGCCGTTGTTGGCGAATGTAAATAAACCCCAGCGAACACTAACATCAACATTCTACCTGAAAAAACCCATTAAGCAAAGAACGTGCCTTCATTATGAGGGTCATCAAATCCAGCATGCGGAGAATGTGTTCACTAGCCACTATGTCGCTACGGGAGGAGAGTTAGAGCAAAAGTCCAACGCTAAAGAAAATTTACACAGACTTTTTTTGTGTTATTGTTGCTGCTGCTGTGGCTGATTGATCAAAGAGATCTCTCACTGGTACTTCGACCAACAGAATACAAAAAAAAAACAACATGTTCAACAGGTTTCCGTGGCATACTTCTTCTGCGCATGCGCAGCCGCCGCAACTGGCAAAACCTCAACAACGGACACTTTATTGAGCAGACGGACGTGGCACATACTATTTTTTTTAGGTCATTCTGAAGGTAAATTTTACTTAACCCAATGAAAACGCAATGCAAACAAACAAAAAGGAAACAAAAAAGACACAGCAACATTAAAAATGCAGATTTTATTTTGGGTCAAACTGAAATTGCATCAAGCACTTAAGAAAGGGATTGTAAATGCGTTTTTTTCTTAAGTAATTAGTCATTAACATGATTGATGATTGCTTCCCACAATATGGTGGATTCCATTGCATGGCTGTTAGGGTAACTATAACAAAAAAGAATGGGAAAGAGGTAGTTGGAAACAGAATTTACGGATCATTCGAGGAGATGACATTTTGCCAACAATACTGGCATAATTATTTTGTACAATTATAAAGGAAATAATACATTGATTTTTTTCATATTTTTTAAATATCATCGGTTGCGTCTATGGTAGAGTGTGAGCTATCGCGTCAACCATCGTGCTGATAACTTTTTCAAGTCCCAGCTCAAGCTTTTATTTTAGTCTTCATCGAAATTCATGACATTGAGATTGGCAGGATCAGGAGAGACTACTACACAACGCTTATACAGCAATTTGTATGCCGGGCTGACAAAATAAGTAAGTCAGATAGCCGAACCGATTTTAAGCGTATAACGTCAACTGTAAAGGAATGGAAATGAACCTCGACAGTGCTATCAAAAAAAAAAAAAAAAGAATATGATACTGGGCTCCCTCCTGTAAGAACAAGTACATAAATTTGGTCCCAGATACGCATAGTGTGCTGCATATATGGAGAGAGCACTTTCACAAATTTCTGGTTCCGGAATTCATACCACATAAAGGTACCATGTGAATTACACAGGCTCACAAAAAATATTAAATTCTGGCTCGAGATCAGATCACGACATAAATATAGTCACACATACACAGATGGTACTGCATACATGGAGAGAGCACATTTCTGGTACCGATAGTCCAAGCAAATGAAGATACCACGTGAATTACAAAGCCACACAAACAAAATGTATATTCTGAACTCGCGATCGAAGCACGACTAGTTTATGTTTAAAGATAATTTTGCCAAAAATTTTTTGTGATTAAGTGGAAAATGTACGAAATCTGCTTGTATATTAAAATTCAGCTTTTCTTCTCACTCAGAAAAATAAATTTTTTATACGTCAAATAATATCAATATTTCGTTAAATTTAAATAGTACAATTAATAATTGATAGGTGGCGACCGATTTCGCCAACAGTAACTTGTGAGCAGTAAAGTCAATAGTTATGTCTAGTAAAAGCTTGTAAAGAGCTGACGTTCGAAATAGCCTACTGCATGATCTATGTTGTAAAAAACAAAAATCAAATAATGTTATGAGCAAAATAGTTCTCCTACATTTTTTTGAAGTGATGGTCTGATCGCTATCCAAAACGTGTGCAGCTACTATCGCGGGATCAACATTTGCTCATCGCTTACATGATAAGAAGATAAAGTCGAGTGTCTTACCGAAGGGTCTTGCGAATGGCCCTGCCCGATATGAATGTCTTCACTAAAGATTGACAAAAATCTTACAGAGCCTTTCTTTATCAGAGGCGTTATAAAAGCCGACAGCAAGTCTTATCATCTCTTCAAAATATGATATAGATATCATCGGTCGAAAACTGCGAGATATGACTGCAGCCTTCTCAGGTATACAAATGGAACCAACAAAAGTGGCTCAATAGGGGAACTAAGAGAAACGGAGTAAGCTTCAACGAGTTCAGTTTCTATACTCCGATACATCAAAAAATACTTGTGGCTATGGTTGAGTTTGGCATTCCTGCGAGGCTGAAACTCCTTTGCGAAATGATCCAGATCGATAGGAAGTCTCCAGTAATTGTTCACAATTCTGCGGTGACTACCTCATATTGTACGTATGGATTAAAATGAAATGCCTTCGACAATGAACTCGATGGAAGTCGCAGTGGAGGACGTCCAAACCTCTGTTGAAAATAGCACCATGTTACTGAGAACCTGTACTCACACAGGAAGGGAAAGCATTCGTACACTGACTCATAATTTTATTAAATTTAACCACACGCCCCCTATGGTACTGCAGTTAGAGTATTTAAAGAAATCTTTGCCGGTATGTAAGCAACAGTTGGCCAAAGTGTCAGCGAAACCGAATGAGTTGTTGGCGAACTTTCCCCATATATAACATTTGAGATAAACTGCCTCATATTTCTGACCTAAGGTGTTGGTTCTCGCAAGGGGTGCTCTCAGGAGGACTTAGGGGAGTATTGACCCCGCGTACCTAAGAGAACCATCAGTGGATTTTTTGCCGGTCCTGTATCCACTTACAAACTCGGACCAGGCAGTAAAACTGGTACAACGGGAAGCCAGGTTTGCCTTAGCAAGCCTACCTGCCTGGTCGTCAAATCCATATTAAATTATTATGGCAAGTAACATGGCAAAACGAATGATGCAGAACTTCTTCTTTTTGGGGCCACTTTCACGTGCAGTTCTCAGAAGTTAGTCCCAAATCAATAAGCCAAAAAATGTTGTACTGTGTTATAGTATCGCTGCGATACGAAGAGAGCGTTGCTAAAAGTTTGAATTCCATTTAGACATTAATATAGTTAAAGACCTCTAGCATAGTTACAGGTATTCCACAGCAAACAAAACGAATTTTCTAGTACTCCACCCGCCCTAGTGCTTAAATGTGTCTCTTTTTAGCACAATATTAATTTTGTTTTACAAACAGAATGTACTTCAAAACTTGTCGCATAACATAATTTAAAAACGTGTCTTATTTTAAAAATTTTTAGGTGAATGAAAAAATCTGTTTTGTGAGAATCTCCAAACCGAAGGCCTACTTTACTAGCTTCTCCCTTCATTGTTTCGCAAAATGGTTTTCATTAATCAAAAGTTTGCATTTTTTTGGCCAACAAAAAATTGTCGTCTCTTATTCGCGTGCTAAACTCGTTGATATTGCCATGAAGTTAAATTTTGCACACAGTCTCGATAAAAGATCTCATACTTGGGAGTTAGTGTTATGTAAAACCCCCCCGCCTGAAGAAAAATATAGCAATAAAATGAAACAAGAAAATCATAAGCGGAAAACGTGAAATATATGAAAAAAAACTGCAAAATCTTTTAACTATAGAGTAAATGACAAAGCAGAAGATAAAGCGGAAGTTTTGATTTTGTTGTATTGTTGTTGCTTACCTGTTAGGTTTTGCTGCCAGTTATACTAAAGTTGCAGTAGTATCCACCAAATCGTATACAAGTTTGTGGGGAGGTTTGAGTCACAAAAGTTTAGGTAGGTTGCTGGTAGAAAATTTTACACTGTTAGTTGTTGTTTTTCTGTAGCCAATTTTTTGGTTTTTCTGATTATTTTCTTTTCTTTTATATTTTGCCCTAAACACAACACGTTTTCCAGCTAGTGTTGCCAGGTAAAATTGTTAAGTGGCTAAGAATTTCCCGGTTGCTAATTATGCAATTCGGGTTTTTGTTGTTGCTGTTTCTATTTGATTCTGAAATCTGAGTAGCTGTTATAAAACTTGATTTATTGAAATATCAGTGAATTGTAAAAGTAACAACAACAACAAAAAACAATTAAAACAAATTGCACAAACTATGACAAATATGACAACTTGGGACAGCGGGCAACGGTGGCGAATGGACGGCAGAGACAACAACGACACTCGCTCAAACTGTCAACGGGCAAATGCGAATGCGAAATGTGGATCGAATTCAATCCTCATCACTAGCAACGTGAGTTTATGAATTCCGCTTCAAAGAGCAGAAAGCGGGCGAGGAAAACAATACCTCAACGGCAGACGGTTCAGTTTATTTTCCTTACACATTACTTGAGTTACAAAATAAATGCACAACAACACAAATATATATCACATCAAATATTCATTTCTGCTGTTGGTGTTGTATGGTCTGTCTGTCTGTTGTCTTTCTTTCAAGCCATTTTTTCATATTATATTTTCAATATTTGCAAATATTTTCACTTCATTGCTGTCACAATTACCGTAGTTAGTTAGTTGGTGGTGGTGATGGCTTCAGTGCCAGCTAATACGCCAGCGACTTCTTGACTTCGGTCTCTTTTTTGTTTGACCTCCCCCCTCTAGAGGGAGGAAGAGAGAGAGAGAGGTGAGGTTTGGACTTAAATACTACGCTAGTACTATAAAGATTATATGATATTTGCTGTGCTTATTTTTACTCTATCATTAAATGTTTTGCATAGCTAAGCAATATTTTGTGTAATTTCGCTTCTTCAATAAATTTGTGCGATCGTTTGGGTTTTCAATGATAATTGCCAGTCACAGATGTTTTGGTGCTGTTTTACTTTGCTACCCCCGCCAGGGCAAAAAGCAAAGTCTTTGTAATCATTATAAATATTGGTAGTATTTACTCGCTGATTAATCATCTAAATACATAACAGCTATGAGTGATAATAATAACACACCGTCTGCTAACAGAAGTGGGAGGCTAGGTAACAGCAGCTATGAAATTTGTTGCTTGAATAAAGTCTAATAACTCGAAGAGAATATAAACTGACTTGACAATAATTTTCATTATATTAAAACAGATATGTATAATATTTGGACGTCTAAAAGATACAATCGTGTAAATCGTTGAAGAACAAAAATTCAAATTTCGATTAAAAAAATCTTATGAAAAACAAAAAAATCGAAACAAATTAAGGACACTTTCACTGTTCTACATAAATCTTATAATTAATACTAGATTTTCTAGGAGATAATCCCCTTATTACGTATATCATAGTTGACTTTCGACAACATTCGATTATTATTTTTATTTGAATAAAATTAGTAATAATTAACAGAGATGTTTAGTGTTGAGAATTTTTCATCATCTGATGAAGAAGAACTAGATAGGATCAAGGACAGTCGTATTTCAGTCTCACAAACAACACCAGCGATGTCATATTTGAAAACCGACAAAGATTCGACGTGACTACGACATACATAATAAGAGGGAATATAGCAGAGCCTTGTCAAGTTTCAAAAGTCGAGAGACTTATACCGTCCTTCTAAGAAAGAAAATCGCATTTCCATTTTAGTAGTTTTGGGATATGTAACTTCTACTTTTAATATCTTCTGAGTCTTAATTTAAATTTTTTCAAAAATATTTAATTTTACGCGCATGATATATAACTTAGAAGTTACATATCTCAAAACTCCTAAATTGGAGATGTGACTTTCTTTTTTAGGAGTGCAGTATACCTCCCTAGTTTTAGACCATCCAATAAGAGTAAAATTTCTTTTAATTTAAATTCTGAGTTTGGATGTTGAGAAAAAATTTTCCGTAGGATAGTCTAACCATAAAACTTCATTTTCCAATGGTTATTTTAGTCCTCTTTCCAAGAAATCCAACAAAATACTCTATAACCTGCGTTTAACGGGTTAAGCTGCTCTCTAACAAGTGAAAAAGTTTCAGTTGGGTAAACCGACTAACATATACCATCACCCTCAGTAAAAACAGTCCTCCTTCCAAGAAATTCGAAAAAATACCCTATAACCTGCGTTTAACGGGTTAAACTGCTCTCTAACAAGTGAGAAAGTTTGGTAGACCGACCAACATATACCCTCACCCTCTGTAAAACATAAAATTTGCTTAACAAAATACAGAATTTGGGCACTATCGCGTTGTGTGTATTGATATTATTATTTGATTTCTAAAGTGGGCGGAATTGTACATTTGTATGGTAGGTACCAGAAGGGTCGTGGTTAGACTTCCAGTTTTTTCTCCAACAGTACAGAATTGTCACACGATCGCGTTGGGTGTATTGGTATTAGTTATTGATTTCAAAAGTGTGCGGAATGGTACATTTGCATGGGAGGTACCAGAAGGGGCGTGGCTGGACTTCCAGTTGTTTCTTCAAAAGTTTATCCTGCAATAGCTTTACTAAGTACAGAATTTGAGCATGATCGCATTGGGTTTATAGATATTTTTACTCCATCTCTAAAGTAGGCGGAATGCTACATTTGTATGGGAGGTACCAGAAGGGGCGTGGCTAGACTTCCAGTATTATTCACCAAAACTTTATCCAGCTATAGTTTTACTAAATACGGAATTTGGGCACGATCGCATTTTGTGTATTGATATTATTACTTGATTTCTTAAGTGGGCGGAATGGTACATTTGTATGGGAGGTACCAGTAGGGGCGTGGCCCTTAGCCCATTTTCAATACCGTAAATAGTTTTGGGGAAATAAAAACAATTGGTTACGTATTTTGAAAGTTATCGTGCACACCAGTCGGACAGACAGACAGGCAGACGGACATGGTTCAAACGACTTAAAAAGTCATGAATAGGGTCCTAAGGGATTCCTTCTATATGCTACACCTTTGCGTCGTATCAAATTATATATACTCCCCTACCCGTAGGGTAAGGGTTTTAAAATGCAGACATGCGCATTACTTCGACACTTATACTGCAAAGTTGCTGTCGACAACATCGAGGGGTCCGGCATTGAAAGACTGTAGCCGGGAATCGATCCAGGGATCTTCCACATTGTAGTCGCGAGTTCTTACCATTATGCCACGGCCGGAGATCGAAGTTACCTATTTACAATAGGTAACGTTACTCTACTACTGGACTTAGTTTTATTATCCTTAGATTTATGAAATCCCATGTTTTGTTAGAAAAGTTGTCAAAATGTATAAAACTTTATACTTAAGAAGCTCTGTCATACTGAAACTGTATTTTGTAGGACAATTAGAAATCTTTGTAACTGAATTTCCGCTAGGACAAATGTGCTGAGAGTTAATGGAGTTACTTACTATAACAAAACAATAGAACTACGAGCTTTCTTTCTGTACAGAGTTCAGGTTGTCTCCCCTTTTTTTTGAAAAGTTTCAATTTGGCGGAATGCCTTCACATTGGCTTAGGTAAAGTGTAAGTAAGACTCATTTAAATTGATGTAATATATGTCAATAGATCGAGCGCAAAATGACTATGTTGTAAAAAACCTATATTCTGTATTTGTATAAATGTATTTGTGAATTATAGCTATAATTTGTAGAAAAATAGTTATATGAAAAAGTTTGTCACGGGTAAACTCAGTAAATACCTAACCGATTTCATTAATTCTTTTTTTAGAATTTTATGATTTAGCTATTTAAATGGATAGGGTACTTAATTTTTGAGCAACGGGTCAGCTATACGAAATTAAATTGAAAAAATGTATGTCTTAGTTTGTTAACACTACTACTGTTTTTCAATTTCTATTTCTATAGGAAAATTAGTTACAATATAACTGAGCGATATTTTTGTGATAGAACTGCAAAGCTTATAACGAAAAACTCAAGATATTCTTTTTATAAATTTACAACTTATTCCAAACAAAATAAAATAACAGCCGTATCTGGTTTGTTAGAATATATCAAAGAAAAACTAAGACTTAGTAAAACCTACTACTTTTTTTCAAATTCTCTATAATAAGAAGCAGCAGTCATCATTTTAGTTTATAACGTAAGAAGATTTGGCAACCTTGACCTTAAAATCTATATAAATAAAATTAGCTCAGCCCATCTAAGCTTAAAATAACCTATATAACTTTTGTTATGCTTAGGCAATAATGCCATCCATAAATGTAATAAGTAACTTCAGTTTTATTTTAAACATGACCTCCGTTTAAGACGTAATCCATTGATCGTTTGTATTTTTGTTTATCGGCTGCTGCTTTTGCTGAATCGGCATAAAGCTGTGACGAATTTATGAATTTGGTCCATTTGTTTGAAATTAGCTTTGCAACATTTCTAAACTTTAGTCTTAAGCTTTATTACTTTGTTGGTTTTTTTTTTGGTGTTTAATTTGTTTTCATCATATTCTTTTATTTTTTTTTGTTATTTCTGCATCGTCAACACAAACAGAATCGTTAAATGAACGCAAATGAGAACACATGATAAGCGCAACAACAACAACGCTGTGCATGGTTCATTTAAGCTTAGAAAATTTGCAATTATAACGGTTAAATGCGTCGCAAGCAACAACAACAACAAGTTATTAAAGAACACAACAACTAAAAACCAGAAGTAACAGTGACAGACAGCACAACAACAACAGTGGCAAACTGAGTAAGTTATGTTGTTCTCCCTCCTCATTTACTCTCTCACGCTTAGAGCACATCGGAAAGAATCAAAGAATCACCGAACAACCGTTGCTGGCCAAACATCACTAGCAACAGCCATCACCACCATCGCACACACACACCATCGTCAGTGATATCGTTGCCGTCCTCTTTAGCCCTGTCAACACTGTCATTATTGTGTCTGTTAACAACATCATGGGTTTCATGTTTAATCAGCTGTTCTATATAATCCCGACATCACATGGGGTGGCGATCCTCCCAGCACTCTCACAACAACTCCCCAAACAATAGCAAAAATAAGGGAACTAAATAGTTGACAGCTGACTTAGCATATAACACTCAATTTCACCCTTTGATTGCCAATTAATTTTTTTTTTTTTTCAATATGTAAATTTCTTTTGTTAATTAGAATATTTTTCGCACTTTTCAGATTCCAACTTTTCTTCACTTTATTTTCTAATTATCTTTTAGAAACTTTAGTAATTCTTTCATATCTGTCGTTTGATGTTTGGTTAATTCTCGCTTTTACACGCGCGTTCAATTCGTTCTGTTTCTTTTTCGTTTGATATCCACAAAAAACAGAGGGAGAACAGACGTTTAACATTTGACGCCACAAGGCCGACGAAAAACAACCGTTCGCTTTGAAACTCGTTTTGAAACTGAATTTTTACTACCTACCAGTTCGCAGAAAGCAACAGGCAACACGCTGCCGCCAAGCATATGCATTGTTAGCTGGCAGAGTATAGCTTCTCTATAATGTTAAAAATTGCTATGACAGATGTTACTGTTGCTGTAGCGGTAACAGTAACTTTAAAGCTCTGTCATGTTAGGTATACGTGAGTTTTAAATTGAGGGTTAACAGTGATGTTTATGTTAATAAAGCCACCACTATTTTGCTGTAGATTTATAATGAAGCCATAACAGGGCAACTGGTGGTGGTGGTAGTGTAATACACAGAGTTGGAATGTCTGACTTAAAGCATAAAATGAGACTGAGCAAAGTAGAATTGTTTTTATACAAGTCGAATGGGGTTGGTTTTATACAGGGTGAATCGGCAGCAGGGTCGAGCAGTCACAGTGTTGTGTAGCGGAAATGGTAAAGCAGCCACTGTAAATTCAATACTTGGTGCCATTCAGCACGCAGCAAACCATATGAGTCCGAAAGGATTTTTGAGTGACTCCTTTTTTAGAGCTTTAGAGCCCGAATATTACAATAAACGGTATGGAAATGATTTGCGACTGATTAGGAAATGAGTGCTGGAATTCATCGAAACAGGTTCAACAATAAATCAACATCAAGGGATACTGAAAACGTAAAGCGTCTGTTCGTGAAAAACCTTAGCTTTCTACCCAATGCCGTTCTGTCTTCTTTAAACCGCCTTCTTCACAAAGATTAACATCCTTACAAAATTCAAATGGTACAGAAATTAAAACCTCAAGATTATGCCCGCAGGCTCCAGTTTATGAACGAAATTCTTGAGAGTTATTCTCACACGATGCATGTAAACAGGCTATGTTACAGGTATTGGTGAGAAATTTAAATAAAAGTTTACTATAAATGCAGCTTTGTCAGTAAGGGGTCACTGAGGTCACAGAAGACATGCTGGTGCAGTTAATACATAATAGCGGTGTATTGAACTGATTTTAGGCTGGGGCCACACTGTTTTAAACAACGATTGTGGTTTTAGCAGAATTCTACGAATCAGTGAGTACAGTTCTCAACATTTATGGGCAAAATTCCACAAACAAAATGTTCAGACATCGGTCAGAAATCGGTACGGCAGTCGGCAAAATCTTGCGACATCGGATCCAAAGTCGTTACTAAAAACGTATGCATTGGTTGACACTAAGTTTGGCTGACGCAGCTGTGGGAAATCTGATGTATGAACGACATGTCGTACCGACTTCTGAACGATTTCTGAATGTAAATCGAGGGAAATTGTAATGGGAAATTCAACGCGTCGTTACGATTTTAGACCGATATCTTACGAAATATCCATCATACCGATTTCTGCCCGAACTCTTAGAAAAATTTATTCCGATATCGGATCCGAAATTTGACCGAAATTGTTACTAAAAACGTATGCAATGGTTGACACTATGTCTGAACTTCTCAACTGAGGGAAATCAGATGTACGACATGTCGTACCGATGTCTGAAAGATTTCTGAATGTAAATCGTAGGAAAATCTCCGTTTCCTCCGACACAGAGTTCCGAAATCGCTGCGAGCGTGGATGTCTAAGCAAAATAAATAAAATTTCCTTTCAACGAGTCGTACCGATTTCTGTACGATAACGGTAAGAAGAGTTCAGACAATGTGCAGACGTATCGGATATCAGCCAATGTCGAAATTTTTGGTTTGCTGGGAAGGTATACCCAACCAACTTTTTCTTTTGACCCTAAAAGTAAAGTTTTCAATAGTTTTCTGATAGAAAATTAAAGAAACGTTTTCGCGAGGGAATGTGAAACAGTTTGTCCTTCCTGGACTGACAATTTATATATATATAAAGGGTCCGCCAAATCTTTTTTTTTTTTTTTTGAAAATGCTATAAAAAAACTACTGAATATTTTCTCAAATTTCGTTATTTATTTGAAAGTACAATCCTTCCGGTTAATAATGGAAAATAATTTCATTCAAATGGCTGCCTCGGCTGGCCATGCAGTAGCCTACACGATCGGTCCAATTTTTAAGCACATTATCGATATTGTGCTGTTCAACAATGGCTTCACGAATATTGTCCTTTAAAGCGTCAATTGTCTCTGTCTTGTCGGCGTAACACTTATCTTTGAGGGCACCCCACAAATAATAGTCCAACGGTGTCAAATCGTAGCTCCGAGGTGGCCAAACGACATCAGCTCTGCAGCTGATAATGCGATCTGCAAAAACAGGGCGCAAAACATCGAGTGTAGCTTCGGCTGTGTGGCACGTAGCGCCGTCCTGTTAAAACCAAATGTTGCCAATATCCTCCTCTTCAATAACGATCGCCTTTGACTGTAACGGCCACTCCTTGCTCATTTTCGAAGAAAAATGGCCCAATTATGCCTCTGGACCAAAATACGCACCAAACAGTGAAAATTTTGCTTGTTTACATACCCGCCAAGATCAAAATGAGCTTCATCTGAACAGATGATTTTTTCGATCGCAGGCCCACTTAGCGAAGCGAAAACGCATTGGATGGTCAGTTGGCTTTAACTCCTGAACCAATTGGACTCTGTATGGCGTCAAACCAAGTTCTTTATGCAAAATTCGTCTCAATGATGTCTCCGAAATGTTCAATTGTTGAGAACGACGGTGAATTGATGTTGATGGCACTTCACGCACACTTTCGGCCACAGCAGCAATATTCTCGGGTATACGCACTGTTTGTGGCTTTTCACGCTTTGGTTTATCGATGGGGATGCCCGTTTCTTTCACTTTTTTCACAAGATAACGAACATACGGAGCTGACGGTGCTTCTCTTCTTCCAAAATCCGTACGCAATTTTCGCACACATTCTGCAACATTACCATGATTTTCTAAGTAATGTCGCAATATTTCCCAGCGTTGTGCAAGCGTATACACAACCATATTCGTTCAGCGGAAGGATAAAACTAGTTATCTGTCAAATCAGACATGAGCTAAGTGTTACCATTCACGAAATAAGCACTAGAAAAAGCGTTAGATGGCGGACCCGTTATATATATTTACACTGGTGGATTCGGCAATGCTTCGCTATTGCATAATTGACGAATAATTTTAATATATTTCGCTTGCTTACTTAAAGTGCTAAGTGTAAGCTTCGGTCTTGTATAATATGTAAACAATTCGTTACCCAAGTTACTCCCTAACCTGCACCAACTGCACGTCTTACTAACCGATATAAAAAAATCTTTTTTGGTAAATTTCGTCTGCAAATTCGAACCTGATGTGCCGAATCCTATCTGTGTACCAAATTTTATCTTTCTGGGCCTAAAATTCAGTTTTGTCTCGCCCCCTTCGTCCACTTATCCAAAATTTAAAATTCGTCTGCATATTCTTATTCAAGTTGTTGAGTACTATCTGTGTACCAAATTTTATTTTTCAGGGGCTAAATTTCAGTTTGGTCACGCCCCCTCCACCCACTCATCTAAAATTTAAAGTTCGTTTTCATATTCGTCTTGTCGCGTAATGTTTATATGTGTACCGAATTTTGTCTCTGATGGTCTAAAATACAGTTTTGCCAAGCCTCCTCCGCCCATTGATCCAAAATATTAAGACCTTTTGAGCTGAATTTGGTATGCAAGATCGCACAAAAACTACTCCTACTTCCCATACAAATTCCCATTTTTTGGAGGTGTTTGTCTGTCTGCCTTAAATAAAGAGCTATCGAGGTTAACTTCTGAGATGAGCAATATAGGACAAAATTGCCCTTTTTAGGGGTGTCCATCTCTAAGTGGAGGTTGAAATTCGGTATGCAAACTGCGGAGGTTCAGTTCCAAAATGAACAAGATATATAAAAAAATATACGAAATATTTTCACATCCCAAATAAACTTCACTTTTTTTATCCCCTTGGCTTAGAGATAAGGCTATATATCATTTGATTCGAGAAAGGATATCATAAGGGTATTTATAAATCAATTCACCTGATTGAAATTTCTGTACTGGTCACTCTTAATATCGGGAAAAATTTTAAGAACTATGCTCGAAGTTCATATTTTCTTAATATACATTTTAACAATGAGAACTGATAATACGACCCTCGTGACATTGTATCTTAGTCGTCGTCCAACTACAGATACAATCAGAAGGAAAATCTTTGAAAATTCCGTAATGTTGAACCACATAGTCGTCTGTGCCAGAACTATAATATTAGGTTTGTGACTTGACTACAATTCAAGCGAGGTGAATTTCATCTGTTGAGACCGTTAGAGTTAAATGTAAGAGCATACTTTTAGGCTATGTCTAATATTTCATACCACATTCAAATTCAAAGTGTCCACAAATTATAAAAATAACATTAGTTGTTATGATAAAGAAACAAATGCTGCTCACCACTTTTGTGGTGTATTTAGGACAATGTCGTACGCGTTCTTCATCATTGCTCTTCCAACCCCAACACGCACAAATTTTCTAATAGCAATATATGTCCTCTTTAAGGACCGTGGTCGACTGTTACAGTGTGTAAGATTGCATATACTTTAAATAAACGAGTTCGATGCAACTTTATCTGCTTTACAATGAAATGTTTGTATTGTAGCATTGCCTGCATTTTAGTTGATATATTCGAAGAATAAAGAGAAATGTCCTGAGCATTTGAAAAAGGATATTCTCTTAAACTCGTAGTGTTAACTGTTGTGTTCGATCTATAAGTTGATATTTAAGTGTTGGCATGGAAACTCGAGATAGTTTAGTTTAAATTTGTCTTAGCTACGAATAAGACGCGGTCAAAAATCGGATAAAATTCTTATTTATAATTATTATTATACGAACTTTTTTGAATTTTCGCACAAGCACAACATCAGTATTCATATAGTAACACCACCGAAGAAATTTAGCTGTCTTCATACGAGGATATAAAACAAAATTTGGGATACAATTGGATATTTTTCGTTAAATAAGTAAGTTACGATCATACCGCGAGTAATTAACATAGTAATGAATACATGGAGTCTGTAATGTTACTCTGTGGATCATAGATGATAATGTATATTTTCTAATAGAAACTTATACCATATAGAAATTTTTTTCGGAAATAAAGTAAAACCTTAAGTCATGTTTTCTAAAAATTCTATTAACTGATGAAAATTTTAGTTTCCTACAAAACTGTCCAGAGAGAATTTGATAGAAGGGACCTTTTATATATATAATAATATAATTAATATATAAAAAATAAAAAAAATTCTTCAAATTTTACTGACACTAGTTTTTGTTAAGTAATTTGTTTGGAAATCTAAAATTTTTGTAGAAGTTATATAAGTGAGGTGAATTAAAAAAATCAAACTACTTTTTTCACTTACAGAATACTTTCATCATGCTAAAATGGGCAGTAAATAGTTCACGCCGCAATTACCTGCAAGGCAACAACTCTAACGATTTATTCACTCACCTCCAACCACAATCACCGAACCGTCTGAACCATTCAAATCTAAGAGACTCTTTATCTCCAGCACCAAATAAAGTTAGTTTCCAACATATTAAGAAAAATGAGGACACTTACATAGTAACAACGAAACATCATCAGCGATCTCTATATAAAATGGAAAGTTTTAAAGATTTAACACAAGTTGAGGAACATCAGCCTGTATTTCATACACCAAAGACAAGGCGTTACTTTAGAGCCTCCCGTGATATTTTAGAAAAATTGGAATCTGAACTATCATCTGGGTCACTGAGTTCCTGTAATTATGCAACAACTTTACCCACATTTGATGCTGAATATTCTCCTTGCTGTTTGTTGCCGCAAGGCTTGATGTCTGAAAAGAATGCAACAGTTCCTGATATTTACTACCGGAAGCCACGTTACATCACAAGATTCTTAGATTTTGCTGATTGAAAAAGGATGGCGGAAAAAGCTCACAATTTTAAAGGAATCGTATGAAACCTAAAGTCTTAAGATAACATGATATTAAATATCACTTAAACACATAAGACGACATGAGAAAAGAAAAGTCTCTAGTATTCGTGACAGTTTGAAAATGTATACTCTGATAGCATTAATCTTACAATAGAGCCGTTAACAAATTAAATTTTTAGAAATTTTGGGCACCTTCCTCGATTCCTGGAAAAAATCACAAAATATCATATTTGTAGAGACGTACATGTTTCTGAGAAGTATTCGAACTATTTTTAAACTATAAGAATAATATGATTCGAGATCGATTCAACAAATAATGATGTCAACGAATATCACAGGGATATCAACAAAGGTGATTTATAAAAGTCGGCTTAAAGAAGGATCTCCTATCTATCTAAAGGACATCGACATCCCTTTTGCTAAAGTTAATAATAACTGCAGAAAGTCCTTGATTATTCTAAGGAAATTGAATGATGTTGGAACAAAATCCTCGTGTTATTTTTAATACATCACCATTATTAAAAAACAATAAAATTATAATAAAAAAATACATAAAATTAAAAAAAAAAATTGTGTTATTTCTAAAATTTTATATAAAAAATTATACAAAATGTTAAAACGTTAGCTCTGACTTCTTTCTTTTAGTCGATACGTTTAAGTTATATAGAAGACCTAGAATTTCTTGCCTTAGTACGAGTAGGCAAATTAATAGGCCTCATGCGGTGCCTTCCATGGCTAACTAACACTATTTTCTCTTCTTTCTCTATCCGTCCCCCCTCTCCTTACCTTTCCACCCCTTTCCTTTCTCTTTTTCTAACGGAACGGATTCCTTTTCAAACCCTGAGAAGACCGCATTACAACAATATACTTTATAGCCTATCTGTATAAGTGGGTTACCTTCAATATTTAAACTTTTTGAGTCAAATGTAATTCTTAGGTATTATGGAAACTTTTGAAATGTATTCGCCCTAATGGAAAATCTACTAGTTCGATTTATTTTTTTCGGACGCATTTTGGATTATTTATTTCATTAAAAATGAACATAGGCAGAAAAGTCAGGGACGTATAAGTAAATTCGTCTAAAAGGTGATCCCTACAGTTTTTGAAAGATTCGAAATTGTCGCAACCATTACAACTCTTTGGTTGTGGATATACCTTTTGTCACTAATAAATTCACTTTTTCAAACCTTAAGAAGACTGCAGTAACAACACGCACTATGCGTTGGAGTGCAAATATTAACTATTACCTAATTACACTTAAGTGATTGTCCTCTTCCACCGCCAAATTCACTTTAACAGATTATTTTTTAAACTTTGAGAAGACTGCAGTAACACCACGCAATATTGGTTTCCATAAGGTGTGCAATTACACTTATGTGATTGTTTTCTTTTGCCACCAAATTTACTTTTTCAGATAATATTTCATACTTTGAGAAGACTGCAGTTACACCACGCAACATGTGTCTGAATAGGGACGGCAAATATTGACTATGACCCAACAACATTAAAGTGAAACTGCCTCTTTTACCAACAAATTCAAACCTTTTTCAAACCTTAAGAAGACGGCAGTTACACCAAGCTATATGTGTCTGGATGAGAACAACAAATATCGACTATCACCTAACTAAAATTATATGAATGTATTCCATTTACCCCCAAATTCACCTTTTTGGATTCTTTTTCAAACCTTGAGAAGGGTGCAGTAACACCACGCAATATACATTTTAATAAGGACAACAAATATCTAAATTTAAATATCAAATATCTAAATCCTACATTTAAATAAATATACCCTCCTTTCCTTCCATTTTCACTTTTTCGAACTGTTTTTTAAACTTTGAGGAGACGGAAGTTACACCACGCATTATGGGTCTAAATAAATACAATAAATTTAGCCTATTTTAGCCTCATACTCACTTTTTCAGATTCTTTTTTAAACGTTGAGAAGTCTGTAGTAACATTTTGCAATATGCGTCTAGTGGACTGCAGTAAAATTCACTTTTTCGCATAACTTTTCAAACCTTGAGAAGATTGCAGTTACACTAAACAATATGGGTCTAAATAAGAACAACATGTAAAGAATATAACCTTACTATGCTTAAGTGGAGGTATATCATTATAAAGTCATTTGAGACGAAGGAAAGCCTTAGAATAGGCCAAAGATTTAAGTAGAGTTCAGAAGTCGTCGACTTAAACGCATTCGGTTGGTTATTATAAAAGGGTATTAAAAAAAAAGCTATTTAAAAAATTACAGTTAACACAAACAATAAAACCATTCTGATCTCGTGGCCAATTTGATGTATTGTTTCAATACACTAAACAAATTGAAAAAAAATGTTATAATAAATGCAAATCTAAAGGACAGAGGTTCGTATTTAGGTAGCACCCTGAAAACATAACAGAAGGAGAGCATCCATAAGTTATCATGTCTTATCTCGAATGAGTTTACTATTGTAATATTTACAGCATGCAACATCATGCTAAAAATCATTTAAGCAGAATTTTAGATAGTTGTATTTCTTTGTTTATATTTGAATACCTCTCACTCGCTCTCTCTTTCTACAATGTATTTCTCTCTGTCCTTTCGCGAATAGCGTTAGATCACAGCGCAAGTTGAGAAATCGATATACCAAACCAGTAGTCAATTTTATATTTTCTTCATAAGTATTCTGTTCTCATATTCTGTTGGCCAGAATATCACCGAATGCCTGACGTACGCTTAAAGGACAATAAGAGAGGACATTGAAAAGAAAAGAGTAGATTTTGAATAGAATTCTGTTGTTTTATTTCTCTCTCTTTCTCTGTTCTTGCTCTGCCTTTTATCTTAATACCATGACATCTATCATTCTTTACTGTTATTGATATCTATTTTCTAATGAGACAACGCACCTGTTATGTCCTTTTGTGCCACTGTTCGCCGTGTGAAGTCTATGTTATGTTACTACCTGACGGTTTGTTAACCTATGGAATTATGCTAATTTTGGGCAGTTGTATTAAGGTCAAAACAGCAGATTGCATTCTGGCTATAGGTGGTTGGTTCATTCACCTAAGGAACATATGAACGTCATATGTTGCAGGCGGCTTGGCAGATAGATCACCCTAGATAGCATAACAAATAATATTTGACATATTATTTCAAAAACTTATTAAACTTATTTTTCAATATTCAATATCCTTAGAAATTTTAAGACATATCTTTTAATATAATTCCATCTCGTCTTCTAAAACTTATATTTTGCAGATGTAATAAACTTCAGTAAAAAAATGTTTCATTGCCTTATGCAGATAATATCCTTAAAAGATATTTGTCTGTCTGCATGTCCGTCTATGTCGGTTATAAGATCTCCGTCTGACCACACTCTGATATATAAATAATTGTCTAAACATTTAACATTCTTTAAAAGAGTAGCACTTGTATTCTTATGACATTTTCCGGTCACATCATAATCACAACTAACCAAAAACATTCAAGGAAAATTGCCAAAAAAAAAAGTATAAGGTCCTTACGGAAACTGTGAGAGAGGTGAAATGGACACCCCTTGGAGTACCAAAAAACCACTGCAGATCTCACAAAGAATGGTACAGTTACAAAGAATGTATATACAGCATATTAATAATTTTCTAAAACGGTAGTGCAGTGACCATGTGGACATGTGGTCTCCTACGCCAAGGCGTTGAATATTTAGCAAAATAATTTTGTTATAGTTAATTGTACACAAAAGGTTTCATATTGCACAAACAGCTTCCTGTTGCTGTTGCTGTTCAAGTGATCACAAAGGACCTCCTGTTGAGATAAGTTGAAATGGAAATCAAAGCAAACCAGATGCACTTAGAATCATCTAGTAAATGATTTGTCTCGGCATCAAAGTGCAGGACCATTGGTTTAGCTTGACATAGTTTATGAAAGTCAATTCCTTAAAAGGAAACGATGTGAATGGGGAAAAGGATTCAAAAATGAATTTGATGTGAATGTGGAAAAGGATACAAAAAGGAACTGATTCCGTTAAGCGAGAATAATTAGTAGGTGCAGTTGGTTTCCTACTGTTTGTGGTAGTTAAATGTATATTGACCTTAAAGAAATCCTGAATTTTTAACTAGATTTAAAGGAATTAGAAAAATATGTAATCATATAAAATGTTTATTAATCTAAAAGATGTTAAAAAACATTTTTGTTTATCATTTTATTATAGTATAACCGGGGTGGAGTGGCCTTTCTAGATACTTATATTATCCAAGTTATTATATGTTTTCAAAATTTACACCTGTATCTCTTTGAAGAGCAAGTAGCTGCCCAACACGCGCTAATAATGCTGACAATGAGTTTACAAATTAATTTATTATCATGTCCTGACATATCAAATTCACCTTTTATGACCTGTTACAGGATAACACATAGATCTTGCTTTCAATTAAGGTTGAACTACTTGTAGATACACAGACATGCGGGCAGGCAGACAGGTGTGCTGCCTAAGACAGTTGTTAGCTCTTGATGAGTGCTAGAGAATTTCGTTAATTAGAAAAATATACATAACAAACACTCGTCGATATTGTGTTCCATTTTACACCTGAAATATAATAAATGGCCGACCTTTTTAACGTCGACTGGAAACACGGTAGTACTACAACATAGAGGAAGGGGGAGAAACAGGGAGGGATAGAGAGAAGGAGACAGAGGGGGAGAGGTAGAGGAACCAGAGAGTCAGTAGAACCCAGCGGTAAAAATACCCATTAGTTAATCGCTGATGTCAGCTAGATATATTTAGTAGCAATCAGTGATGATTTTGAGTGTCATAGTCCGTTTAATCGGTTCGCACTCGCTTACAAAGTAAGCGACGATGTCAGTACGTGCCATTTCAGTTGCAATTACATTATAAGCGAAGTTTTATGCGTCAGTTTTATGTCAGTAGGTGACATTTTAATCGGAGTTATAATCAGTGGACGATATTTTATACATTACACACGCATTACATTCTTAGTACTTAGATCCTCGCTTACAATGTCATACTGATATCATGGATTACTAAATACGTACTTCGTTTTATTTACCGATGGGTATTTGGCAGCAATTAGTGACGATTCTCTCTTTTATATTCTCCTTAAATTAACATAGGAGTATCATATTTCGTTAAACGGTGCGCACTCGCTTACAAAGTAAGCAATGATTTTAGTACGTGCCATTTCAGTTGAAATTACATTATAAGCAGTTTAAAACAAGCTTGATAACACGAGTGATTACGAAGTAAGTGACGATGGCAGTAAGTGTCATTTCAATCGGAGTTACATTGAGAGGATGATATTTTTTACATTACACACGCCTGACATTCTAAGTACTTAGATCGCTCGCTTACAATTTCATACTGATGTTATGGATTGCTAAATAGGTAATTCGTTTCAATAACTGTTGGGAAGGTAAAACACTACCAGATATAAGACACATTTTTGGAATAATTTTATATACTCAAATCACCGATCGTGAACTAATATAATTCTATAACAACCTCTCGCTTATATTCCGCCTTAAATTTAGCATAGGAGTGTCATAGGCCTTTTAATCGATGCGCTCTCGCTTACAAAGTAAGCGAAGATGTCAGAAAGTGCCAATTCTGTTGAAATTACGTTATAAGCGGAATTGTAAGCGAGCTTGATGACACGCTTGATAACGAAGTAAGTGACAATGTCAGTAGGTGTCATTTAAATATTTTTTACATTACATACGCAGGATATTGTAAGTACTTAGATCCTCGCTTACAATGTCATACTGATGTCATGGATTACTAAATAGGTGCTTCGTTTTATTTACCGCTGGGATTAGAATAGGAGATTTTCTAATATGAACTTTCTCAGCGTTCTTGGCTGGGGAAAAATCAGATTCCCTCTGCGTTTACGTTTTCTCCGGACAATGCCACAGGACAATTATTCGACGGTAAAAAATGTGAAATGGCGCAAGATTGAGTTCTTGGAATTCTTTTCTACTTGCGACTACTGATGGTTAAATTTCTGTTGCTGCTACCAAGTAAGAAAAAGAGATTCGGAAGACATTGTTGGATGTGAGACTTCTATAATGAAATGTCACACAGTAATAAATTCAAAGTAGACATCAAGTTTGACATCAATTACGCAGGATCTATAATAAAAACCAATTGAAAACAAAACCACTACATGAATCACACTTTTTTTACACTTGGCATAATAATGCCATGCAATTTTTATTTCTACTGATTTTTTATATGCTGTTGCCATTTTCTAGGTCCTTGTGACATTTCACATCCGCGTACATATTGTTATTACTCACTATTTTTATTTAAATATCTTGTTAATTTTTTACCAGTGCCGGAAATAAAAGTTCAATCGTTGTGAATGATATTTTTCTTTATAATTGTTGTTGTTGTAATACATAATTTGATTAAGTACGTTTTGTTTTGTTTTATTTCGTTAGAAAACGTGAGAAGGCGCAAGAGTGAGTTCTTGGATTTCTTTTCTACTTGCGGCTAGTGATACTTAAATTTCTGTTGCTGCTACCAAGTAAGAAAATGAGAACTGTTGGATGCGAGTCTTCTATGATAAAATGTCATACAGTAATAAATATAAAGTAGACATCAAGCTTGACAACAATTACGAGGGATCAGCTACCAAAAAATAATGAAAACAAAACCTATACATGAATCACACTTTATTTGCCCTATTGCATAATTATGACATACAATTTTTGTTTCTACCAATTTTTTATATGACGATACCATTTTCAAAGTTCTTGTAACAATTTTTCGCTTACATTTTGTTATTATTAGCTGCTTTTATCAAATTCTTATGAATTTTTTACCAGTGCCTGAAATAAAACTCTCTTTTACACGCAATTTTTTTTTTTTTTTTGAGAAATTCAATCGTTGTGAATGATATTTTTCTTTATTATTGTTGTTGTTGTTGTAATACATAATTTGATTAAGTACGTTTTGTTTTGTTGTATTTCATTACGGTTGTTGTTACATGTATATCTAGCCTTACTAGCTTTCTTTTTTGTTGTCCTAAACCTTTGCTCTCATTCAAGGATTTAATGTCCTGTTTTTTGTAATTTTTTATAAGAGAGAAATCGTATCCTTACATCTGTTGTTTAGTAGGGCTCTTAGCCAAATTCTTCATTCATTGTTTTTATTATTATTATTTATTCTTGTTGTCTTTAGTTTTATAATTTTTTATTTCTTTGTTGTAATTTTTTTTTAATTTTCTCATTTTTTTCTCTTGATTTTTTCATATTTATGTGAATGTTTTTTGTATGTTTTTTTTAATACATTTGAGCATTTTCCTTTTCATTTCATTTCTTTTCTTTTGTTTTTTGTTTTACTTTTATATATTTGATTTATGTTTTTTGCTTTCGTTTTATATTTGTTAACAAAATTTATTCTAAATAAAATTTAAAATATTTTAAAAAAATTCTATAATAAGTGAGTTCGTTTGTTTTTGTTGTTGCTTAAAAAATATTTTTGCTATAATATCAATAAAAAAAAGGGAAAGGAAAAACATTTGATTACACTCAAAGAAATGCCTCCAGTGTTTCCTTAACTTTTATGTGTAAGTGTGGGTGTGTGTGTGGGTGTTGGCATTGAGTTGTATTGAGAGTGAACTTTTTGTATACGGTTCGTGTCTTGGGTGTATATTTAGAAATTGTTGCTAATTATTTATTAATTTATTAATACAAATTATTTAAATGTTATTAGTTGTTGTTGCTGTTGTATTAGTTGTAATTAATATTATTGTGTTTAAATGTTACCGAGTCTTATAAAGAGTTGTCACTGTCACTGATTGCTGTAGTTTCGTTACTGTTGGTGTTTGTTTTGTTGTAGTGGACAAAGTGCAAGATTTTGTTGGGGGGAGCGGGGTGGCGATGGGCGGCGCGAACAATTAAAAGATTTATCACAACAAAGAACAAGTGAGAGATGAAGTGTAAGAACAACATATATAGCCATTGTTGTTTACTTAGCCTTGTCTTTTACTTCATTATTTCAATTAATAATTTCATTGTTTTGATACATCTTTTAATTGTTATTGCATTTAAATTTTAGTTCTATTTTATGTCAGTTTTCAGTTGCTAGTAGTGTTTGAACAACAAAATTGAGGAAATTTAATATACTTTATATGAAATTGAATTTATTATGTGTAATTAATAAATTTGTTTTACTTTTGTTAATTTGCTCTATATGAGGGGCATTATACATGCGTGTTATTTTTTTATATTTTTTTTTTAAATTTTTCTTTAATAAGATAGTGAGTGAGTGAGTGGGTTTGAGTTAGTGAGTGAGTGAGTGATTGAATAACTTTAATTTGTCTCTTTATAAAGTGTTAGTTGTTGAAATGGTTTAAATGGTTTTGGTTTTTTTCATATCTTCAGTTATTCCTATATATATTATTGACAAAAAATTTTTGTTGTTAAGCCATGGGATTTAATTGTTTTTTTTTAGTTTTGTTTAATTTTTGGTTTCATTGTATAATATTGTTTTGCATGAGATACAATATATTACTATCAGTCTCACTTCCCGTGCCTAAATAAGAAAAAAAAACATTGTTTTATTAGGGATTTTTCATTCCTCATTTTGGGAGGGGATTTTGGTTTTATGTGTGTAATATGTTGTTTTTATAAAATAATTTTACTTTTTTGTTTTTTTTTTTGAGGGGGTTTTTTGTTGTTATTCAATAATATGTCTCATTTCGTTAAAATATATATATGTGTATATGTTGTATATACTCGTATTTATTTTTATTTTTTTTTTTTTTGAAAATGTTGTGAATATTTTTCCCAGATTTTTTCTTCTAGTTTCTTTCCATTACTTTTCTATTTTTATGATGATAAATGAAATGACTCTCAAATCCTATATATGGGTTTTTGGAGGGGATTACAATACTATTTTTGTTTGTCGATTATACAGAAAAGTGACCATAAATGGTATACTTGCTTGGTTTACAAAAATTTGTTGGTGTAAATGGAGGAATTTTTCCTGTTTTAAATTTTCTGAATATACGGCCAGTTTGACATTGGCAGTGTCGGTATGAGTGTAACTTCAATTTTTAGAGATGAAAATAATAATAAAGAAAAATAAATTATAATATAAAAAACTTATTAAAAATTCTAAGTCAATTTTTTAGACTTATAAAATATATTAATAAGACTAGTATGTTAACTTAACATAATTCTAGCAGAGTTCTCAAAAGTAGATCACAGCAAAATTGCCTCCAGGTGCTTAAACTTATCCTCTCTTCAACTATATGTAACAAATTTCATCAAACGTGGTAATAACAGTACTGTAGAAAATATTAACAGAAGACTCGGTTAAGTTCCAATTTCATGTGAATACGGACTTAAAACATGCCATTAAAGTCTCTTAAGCTCGAAAATGTGAAAATTTTAAAATGAAAATTATTAAAATATGTAGTTTTTAGTATTATGCAGGCAATTCTAAAAACAAACTCGACACTGCTTAGTTTTAGCCCGCAGATTTTTTCTACGTTTATGGAAATCACATGGGCGAGATTCCATCTTCCCACAAAGTCTTGGAAAAAGGCTACATCTGCCATATATGTATTAATTTCCGGAAACTGTGGCCTAATTTCAACCAACTTTAAACTTTCTTAAATATTTTTATGAACGAGTGTAATGTCAGAAATTATATCGCTAAAAATTAACAACAACAAAACAATAACGATAATAAAAAGTTAACTCAAAGTTTTTTTTTAAATAATTCACATTTTTCAGCTGATCAAATTTTATTATAGTATATATATTTTAATATATTTTAATATATTTTAAATATAAATAAACACAAATATTTTGAATAATTTTAAAACATTTACGTATACTGAAATTATCTTTAATATTGAAAAAAAAATATTTTGTAATAAAATTTGATCAAAAATTAAAATTTTCCAAATTTCGAAATATGAATTATTTTAAAAATCTTTTTTTTTTTCAAAAAAATAATATATTTTTCAAATAATTCATATTTCCAAATTTTTGGAAAAAAAATAAAAATACTTTAAAAAAAAAATATTTTTAAAATAATTCATATTTCCAAATTTGGAAAATTA
The DNA here is from genome assembly GCA_964034835.1 of Muscina levida. Taxonomy (NCBI): domain Eukaryota; kingdom Metazoa; phylum Arthropoda; class Insecta; order Diptera; family Muscidae; genus Muscina; species Muscina levida. The sequence continues at coordinate 150,494,844 of OZ035882.1, forward strand.
AAATTTTTGATAAATTTTATTACATTTATTTATTTATTTTTATTTTATGTTTTCCAATAAATATTTTTCAAATAATTCGTATTTCCAAATTGGGAAAATTAAAATTTTTGATCAAATTTTACTATAAAATATATTTCGTTTCAATTTTTAATATAATTTTAATACAAATAAATGTTTTGAAAATTTTTGGCAATTTTTAAAATTATTTTTTTTTTAAATTTATGTGAGTGTTTTCAGAATTTAAGAAATATCGCTATAAAATTAAAAAAAATCCGAAAACACTAATAAAGTTAACAAAAAATTCTTTAAAAAAGATATTTACTAATAACTCATTTTTTCCAAATCCGGAAAATTAAAATTTTTGATCAAATTTGATTAGAAAAGTTTTTTTTTAATATGTAAGATAATTTCAATATACATACATTTTCCAAAAATTGATATATGGTTAAAAAAAATTGCTTTAAAATTAGCAAAAAATACCGAAAACGTAAAAAACAGTTAACAAAAAATTTTTGGAAAAAGAATATGTTTAAAATAATTCACATTTTCGAAATTCGGAAAATAAAATTTTTGGTCAAATTTTATTATTAATTATTTTTTTTTTGTCAATATTTAAGATAATTTCAATATAAATTAATGTTTTGAATAATTTTGGCAATTTTTTAAATTATTATTTTAAAATTTTATATGAGTAATGTCAGAATTTAAGAAATATCGCTATAAGATTAACAACAAATATCGAAATAAAAGTTAACAAAAAATACCGAAAACAAGAAATAAAGAACAAAACATTTTTGGAAAAAAAATATATATTTATCGCTATAAAATTAACAAAAAAAAACGTAAACACACAAAAAAATGTAAAAAAAATTTTTGGAAAACAAATATTTTCTTAATAATTACCATTTTCCAATTCGGGAAAATAAAAATTTTTGTTTTCAATTTAAATATACATACATTTTTTTAATAATTTTTATATAATTAAAAAAATTTCTATAAAATTAGCAAAAAAAAATATCAAAAACAAAAAAAGTTGAACAAAATTTTTTGGAAAAAAAATATTTTTAAAATAGTTCACATTTTCTATATTCGGTAAATTAAAGTTTTTGATCAAATTTTATTATTAAGTATTTTTTTTTTCAGTACTTAAGATTATACTGTGCAACAACCAAAATCGGAATGGGATGAAACCAAATGTAAATGAAAGTTTACGTTATACCTAACAAAAACCTCAAAGGTTTTTTTTAGATTAGTGCGAGATTTTTTTTTACATCCATTTGAAGTTGGCGTTTTTGCAACGCTGGCTAACAAGAAAAATTCATTAAAAATGTCATAAAATAAGGATATTAATCCCGGAAAGTTGTGGTATCTTACTGTTTTGGGGTCGAGGAATCCATTTTTGACAATTATTTTTATTTTTAAGCGCCGCCAGAGGGCCCTTTCGTAATTTTTTTTGGTTTAGATCGAATTTTTTGTCTTTCCACACGATTGCAGCCGTGGATTAAGAGCTATCGATCTGAAATTTGGTATGCAAGCTTATATCCTCCAAACGGAGGTTAAGTTCAAAGATGAAAATTTTAAATTATGAACTTAAAAAAAAGGCTGAACGTGCAGTAAAGTGGGTCGCACTTCATACAAATAAAAAAAGTTTTGCCGGTCACCCCCTAGAATGAAAATTAATTTTAAAACGAATTCAAAAAAAAAAATGTTGCCACGCCCCTTGACGCCGCGCATTGGGTTTTTTGTTTTCTGTGTCTCCATTTATAGTCCGATCGTAATGTGTGACATATCAATGTTTTTGGACTGACAACAGCTACATTTTCTTCTCTGTTCACTTTTGACTCCGACGTCAAGTTCTAAAAGTTTCTACCGGAATCTCGGTTTTTACCCCCCTAAGTGAAATTTTTTTTGCAACGATAAAAAATTTTTTTAAATTCCATGATATTTTCTCTTTTACCGTTTATATTTTTATTCATAAACAAAAAAGTCACAGAGGTTATGATGTGTATTTTGCAATCTTGTATTTACGGGGGCCTTAGACCGAGCTGTTCCTATTTTGGTTGTGTCACTATCATCAGCTTAGAGGCTAAAATAAAAACGTAAGGAATATATATATGTATGTGGGTACTCAAATAAGAAATATTCCAGGAATAAAAAATATTTAATTTTTAATGGATTACATTAAGATCAGTCAATGTTACACAATATTTTCTTAATTGATAGTGTTTCTGTTAATTTAAAAAGTGATCCCTTGCTATGAAAGATAACAGTTCTCTGTTTTACAACATTGTTCTGCCTTACAACAGTTAGTTCCTTACGCCCTTAACAATCTCTCCTTGTGTTGTTATATGAAGTTACACTCTGCCCTATGACACTGCCACTGTAAATAGTTTGCTAGTGTCGTCTGCTGTTGTTGTTACAATAATGTTTTATGTTTTAATGTACGGTATTATGTATATAGTATTGTAAAAGTTTAGTTTTTTTTAAGTTGTCTTAATTCATTTCATTACATTTTCATTTGCAAAAAACTGAGTGCACAATATGTTAACTTTCATATAATGTTAATATATATAATATATATGTAGATATATTTATATATTTATAGTGTTTAAATTAGAAGATTATTAAAGTAAAAGAAAAAAATTGAGTTTTTAGTTAACAGCGACGTTATTTACATTTCCCGCTGTCAAAACTCCAAAAACCTTAAAAGTTTAAAATAAAAAATTTTAAAACAACACAAGTTATAACACATTTAGTAATTAACTAGTTTCATTATATTATTCCTGTTTAGCAATCGTGTTTAATATTATAAATTTGTAAACAAATTTAAGTACTGAGGTAATCAGGGCCAGTTTTTTAGTGAAGGTAGATGAAACAAAAAATAAAATTTTCATAAAATCGAGGAAACAAAAATTTGGATTTAATAAAAGAAGTAAGCAAAATTTTGAATTATTCCGAAAAAATAGTTCCAGGTCCAAGGTATTCCAAAATTTATTATTTATATTTAAACTTTTACCATGAGGCCTTCCATAAACCTATCATAGGCAATTTGCTGTCAAATGAAATAACAAAAGTAAAGAGCAATTTGTTGCAAGAATTTAAAGGTTAAGAAAGAAAATAATTAAGAGTAGAGAAAATAATTAAAAAATATGTTTTTTTTTTTAAATTTATTTTGATAAATTATTATGTTCAATTTTCACACAAAATTCTTGAACATATGAGAACAAATTCTAAACAAGATAAAATCCTCTCTACAAATATCTGACACCTGACCTTATAACTAAAACTTCCTAAAAACCCATAGATCTGCTCTTGATGCTACTTCTCTTATCTTCCTTCTACTTGCTGCTACTTCTTTTCTTCCTTCTCGTGTTATGCAATATCATATAACTTGTTTTTTTTTTGTTTCTTTTGTTGTTGTCACAAATTGTGTGCACTTATTCTATATAAAAAAATTTTGTTTGAAAAGAAATTCAATATGCGTATAAACATTTAAAAATTATTATTAATTAATTGTAACAGTTTTGTAGTTTTTCTCTTTTTCTGCAAAAGTCCGTTGTCTTCTTTATAGTTTCTGTGTTAGCTTTAGCCGTTCGCTGGTCGCTTCGATCCTTTTTGTGTGTGTGTGTTTTGTTTTCAATTCGTCGTCTCGCTTACGTTTAAATGTCTATAGCTGTCTCGTTCCAGGTCAGTTTTGCTTTATGTTAAAGTATCTCCGTTTCGTAGACCTGTTTGGTAGTGGTGGACGACGACCCCGCCGACGCTGGTCCACCGTTAGTAGAGTTCAGCTTGTTGTTGTTGACCAACTTGTTGTGGGGCATCAAGTCGCCGTTGCCGGGAGCAGCGGCTGTGTCATTGATCGCAGTCAGGCTTAAACTTATCTTCTGTTGTATATTCGATTCACTGCCCATTTTTTGTAAGGGTACCATGTTTGAGCCGACTGCATTGGCTCCGCTGCCTGGTGTGACCATGTCCACTGAGGGCATTTTGCTCATTTGCTGCAGGCGTTGGTATTGCTCCTGCAACATTTTCTGTTTCTTCAACAACTCTTGGTGGCGCATTTCCAAGGCCACCTGACGCTGCATATTATCGTTGCCAGATTCGTTGCCGCTCGACGTTTCGCCGCCACTGTCTACGGCCGCAGACGATGCCGAGGCCGTGACAGCAGTGACTGCGGCCACCGCTGAGGGGTCCTTCGAGTCGTTTTCATTCACCGTCGGCATAGTTTTGGGTACATTTGGACTGGTGGGACTGGCCAGGGGACTGCGGGAGCTGGTGCGGGGTGGTGGAGGGGGTGGTATGCGTTTGCCGCCCACTTTCATTATCAATTCGGCATTGCGCTCGGGCACCGGGGGTTTGCTCACACTGCGCATTATGGGTATGGGCACAATGTCGCTTTCACACTGGGTGGGCATGGAGTGCAAACGCCTGAGGCTAGAGACATTCGTGGCCGTTATATGGGGTACTGGGATGGGCGTGGCGGCGTTGGTCAAATTGTTGGCTGTTATATCGTTGACACAATTGACCGGCATCATAAGGGGTTGCTGGCCAGCAGCTACTGCTGCCAAATTCGCTTCCGTTTGTTGGAATAGACGTGCCTGGGAGATTTGAGTGGTAACAGTGCTTTGTACCAGAGGGGTACTATCATCAGAAGTGGAATCATCGGGTCTTGTCTAGTTAAGAGTTTAAGAGAATTGCAACCATTTCCTGAGCAATTTATGTTATGTGATCATTACCTCGTTATTGGCTATTAGAGGCTTTGAAAAGGTTTTCAATTCATCTAACAAAGCATCGAGTGCGTTTTCTGGTGGGGCTCCCCCGCCGACAGCGAACGTCCCCATCCTGGGTTGTGGGATTGGCTAACGAACGGAATGGAAAAGTTGGCAATTATTCTTTAACATAAAGGAGACAACATCAAAAAAAAATCCAAAAAAAAAACAAAACAGAAAGTTCAAAAAAAAAATTGATTGTATTTGCAGGTTGGGGACTCAACTATCAGTGGAATTTTAAAAGACGTTAAAAACCAACAATTTGTCAAAAAACATTTTTTTATTGGGACCAAAATTGCCTATTTTGAAGAAAAATTCATTAAGATAAATTTTAAAAAGAAAAACATATAAAATTTGGCCCTGATGCCCAATTTTTAGATAGGATAACTTCTAAGGCTAATAATAAAAAAAAAACATTTCTGCCTCTTATAAATGAGATAAATGAGCTCCCTTAAGCTTCTTGCTTTGATTGAGTTTTTTGTTGTGAAAAAAACAAAAAATGAATAAGGGCAATTTTGACGAATTTTTAGGCAAAATAATTTGCAAGGAAACTTTTTGAAACAAAGCAATTACTTGGCCCAAAGTTCCTCTACTTTAGCCAGATAAATTCTTCAAGACAAATTTTATAAACAAAAAAAAATATTGCCCAATTTTAAAACAAAAAAATTCCCAAGGCAACTTTTTTTTTAGTATAAAACAAAGATGCCGAATTTTAAGGGAAATAATTTGTAAGGAAACTTTTTAAAACAAAGCAATTACTTGGCCCAAAGTTCCTCAACTTTAGCCAGATAAATTCTTCAAGGCAAATTGTATAAACAAAAAAAATATTGCCCAATTTTTTAACAAAAAAATTTCCAAGGCAACTTTTTTTGTATAAAACAAATTTTTGGCCCAATATTGCCCTAGTTTAAAGAATGCTAATTCTTCTAAGATCAACAAACATTTGGTATCGAGTAGGGCAATTTTTCATTAGCAACTTTTAAAAGTTGTTCAGATTCTTTAAGACAACTTTCTATAGTACAAGAAATATAAGTTTCAAAGGTGCCCAATTCTTGCTTTAGGCAACTTGTTACAGTAAGAAGGGCTTTCGGCCCAAAGTTGCCCAATTTTTAAAAATTCTTTAGAGCAAATTTTTATCTTTTGACCGTTTTTAAGCCTACGGTAACCTTTTCTAGTAACAACTTTTTTAATAAACATTTTAAAGGCAGTAAGGTTCTTTAAATATTTGATGAAACTTAAAAAAGTTGACTTTTTATATTTTTTAAAATTTTGTAATTGAAATTTATAGTTTTTCTGATGTTTTTTGTTTGTCCTTAAACTTCCACTGTTAAATCGTCCCCGGTGAAGTGAGTTGCTTGTTACATTTGAAGCTGTTATAGAGCAGATTTGTAGAGTTACCAAAGATTTGAAACATTCAAGTAGTAGTAGTAGTAGTTCATAACCAAAGCTTTTCCGTTAAAAAATACTAAAACCAACCAAAAAAGGTCTATAAACAAAATCAAAAGCCTAAATCATACACAAATCATAACTTAAACCAATAGTCATCGCATTGGAACTAAAAACGAGAAACAAAAAAACAGAAATGGAAAAAAGCTTTTTCTATGCAAAATTTCCATGCAATTTTGTACAATAACTAAAACAAAAGTTCTGAATGGTAACATAAGAGTTTTACACTATGATAACAAAAAAAAAACTAAATAATTTTTCGATTTAAACCTAAACAGTGGATTGAAGGTGGCGGTAGTAGTAGTAGTGGTGGAGGATGTGGAGTCAACCATTAAACAAATTTACCAAAAGAGAAAGTGACACAGTGAGAGAAGGGTGGTGCTATGGGGTAATGGGATTTTATTTCAACTAAGTGGCCACTATCGTATTGATGATGGTTATGGATGATGATTTGATGAGAGTTTGAGAAATTTGTTTAATGATTTTGTGGTAGATTTTGTACAAAATTATGTATATTATTTTTTGGTTCATCATTTACATTTTTGCTAGGTTATTGGTTAGGATTTTTTGTTGTTGCTGTTTTTTTTATCATTTTGCTTTGGGTTTCATAAGAAAACTTCACCGACTAAAACATCAATGCTATAATTTACATTGAAAAGTTGCCAATTTCCCATTTAGTTACACTAAACATTTACGATAAAAAAAATGATATAGATTAAAAAACATTTATGAGATACACTGATATTACGGATTAGACATCGATATGTGGTTAGGTGGTAGTAGTGAAGGTGGTGGTGGTGGCAATAGTGGTACGAATTACGAATTAGCTAACATCGAGCGTCTGGTTAGTTATGGGCAGCGTAGCATAAGGTTAAGTAAACGTAACGTAATGAATGGATTTAGAAACGAAGATATTAAAAGAAAATATTAAAGTTTGTGGAATATTTGAGATAAATATATGGAACTTAGTTAATATATTGAAAGTTTTTTCCACATTTTTTTGTGTTACTTTTTTGTCATTGGAATTCTATGCATATTTCAAAATAGGAAATTTTTAATTTTAAATATCGGATCAAATATTCTGAAATGTCTGATAAATCACCAAAATAGTCTTCACACATAATTTGCTATAAGGGGCGCAAAATGTTATCCTCAAGATGGTTTATTTTATTTTAACTGTAGGAAGTCACCGAATATTAATTTCTATAAATTATATGAAGGCAAAAGTGAAGAATATGGTGCGGGAGCCCAAAAAAATGCCACTCCCCCCAAATACGCCCTAAAACAAGGTCAAAGTTGGCGCTAAGGCCCACGGGGCCCGATTCGAAATCGGGCTCCCGCCCCATATTCTGCACTTCAGCCAAAATATTAATCGATTTCTAAAGTGGGCGGTACTTGATGGGTATGGGAGGAATCACATGGGGCGTGGCTAGACTTCCACTTATTTCTCCAAAACTTTATCCTGCTATAGTTTTACTAAATATAGGATTTAGGCACGAGCGCGTTGGGTTTATTGATATTATTACTCGATTTCTAAAGTTGGCGGAATGGCACATTTGTTTAAGAGGTACCAAAAGGGGCGTGGCTAGACTTCCAGTTTTTTCTCCAAAACTATATCCTGTTATAGTTTTGCTAAATATAGTATTTGGGAAAGATCACGTTCAATGTATTGATAGTATAATGAATGATAAATTTGTATGGGAGGTACCAGAAGGGGCATGGTTAGACTACCAGTTTTTATACCGAAACTTTACGATCATTTAGTTTTACTAAATACAGAATTTGGGCACGATCGCGTTGGGTATTTTAACATTATTACTCGATTTCTAAAGTGAACTGAATGGTACATTTGTATGGGAGGTACCAGAAGGGGCGTGGACATGTTGCCCATTTTCAATACCGTAAGTAATTTTGGGGAAATATTAGCTTGTGCAAAGTTTCAAAACATTTGGTTTCGACTTTCGAATCGAATTTGGTTCAAAGAAACTTAGGGTCTAAAGTGACTCCATCTATGTGTAACACTTTCGGGTCGTACCAAATGATATATACCCTCCTGTCCGAAGGGTGAGGGTATAAAAATTACCCAAAATCGAAAAACTAAATATTACCTAAAATAAACAAAAAATGTCCAATTCTGTATAGAAATGTTTTTGGTGCATTTTTCATAGAGCCATTTAAATACATCTTAATTTTTATTAAGATTGTAACAGTTCTGTATGTTCTATATGAAAACCTATAATGATTATATGATTACTATGAAATTCTGGCAGACTAATATGTATATATTGGCGATGGTTTCTAATGAAGTAAAATAAACATACTATAGGTGGCACTCGACATATATCTATATAATTGTATTAAGCCAGCGAGCACAAATACCTACGGTCGCTCAATTCGACTAAAACAGATCGTCACACCAGAAATCGTCGATTAATTCAATGGAATGATATTGGACGGCTGGAGATTTTTTGAATTTTTTAGAATAATTTCTTTATTCAAAAAGTTTCATACTCTCGTTAATGGCGCTGAAGTGCTTTCTGTAAACCTTATTCAGGCTATGGTAGTATTCTTTACCTTTTAAAAACTGTAGTTACTGTCTACATATATTGTAGAATAGCACATTTCTCTTGGGTTCATTAAAAAAAAATCGTCTTTTTTCATAAGATTGTAATAGCTCTGCGTGTGTTTTTATAAGATCCTATAAGGTTTATCCGATTACAGAAAAAGCGTTTTCGAAGGAGAACAATTAACTTAGGATAGGTGCCGACAGTATTTTTTTTCCAAAAAAATTATTTTTATTTGTAATTTCTTTTCCTTAGCATTCTGCCCACAAGAAGAGCTTTCAATAAATGCAATTCTTGGAAACTTAGAAACACACTCTTTCTACTGTCAACATGGTTTGAACTAGTTTATATGCTGTTCTTTTAAAAAAAATTTAGTTTATAGTACACATCTGTGTGTTCTATATAAGCTCTTATAATCTTTATTTTATTAAAGTAAAGCTTTGGTAAATTATCATTTGTATACTGGCGATGGTTTTTACGAAAGTACACTTAAGTTATGATAGATGGCGCTCGAGTCATTTCGTTATATAAGTTAAGTGCCAACGAAGTTAGTCTCATATTGAATTATAAATGGAAATTGTGTTCGACTCTGCTGGGTCTCCGGAGGGGGTCATCCTTGGGAGCCGGCCCATCGGATCAATCAGTGCGACCACCAATGTGACATATATACGACATACAACGTATCCAGGCAACACAGCACCGACGTCGTATCATGGAATATTTGACCAAGACAGGATGGTAGCAGAACCAAATCACTTTTGGAGCTGGATAGGCAGTCTGCTTGACTCCTAATAAGCATTATTATAGGACACTGTGACTTCAGGGGCTTTATGTCAAACTGGGAGACAACATAATAATACTAATGTAGACTATGTGACGATGAGGTGGGGATTGAAATCTGCTAGTGCCCAGGTCTTCATAAATGAAATTCACTTAAACCATTAGCTGGCTTACGGGCAGAAGACCATAGTGTAATGCCAACTCCCACTACCTGATCTGAATATGTAAGTTGCACGAGTAAAGGCTAATAATAACACAGTACAACATTTTTCAGCTCATTGATTAGGGACACAATTGTAGTAGTGGTCGAGTTATGTTAAACAAAACAGCCTAAAACGTGACGAACTCCCCTATACTCACTAACTTCAAATCGTTATTAAATTATTATGGCATGTAACTTGGCAAAACGAATGATGCAGAACTTCTTCTTTTTGGGGCTACTTTCACGTGCAGTTCTCAGAATTGAGTCCTGTGTTGTACTGTGTTAAACATAGAACATTTCTTAATTTTATTCTGCATAATCATACTTTTTCAAAATCTATCAATATTTTTTATTAATGTTGACCAATAGAATTCTAAGCTATACTTTCCAATTTCATTTTCGCATAAGAGAATCACAATGAACCGAGACCATTACGGTTCATTGTGTTTGGTGTAATGACAAAGTCTCACTAATGATTACTTGTCGTCAACCTAACTAAAGCTAACCAAACACACATAAATATTATTATGATTTGCTAACAACACAATTTGCTTTAGAAAGATCTATTTGTATTCTATACTTTTATGCAAAAAATATTATTATAGGTAGTTACACGTCTGTGTGTTCTATATAAGGTTCTCTAAGGCTTATCTGACTGTAACGAAACTTCGAGTGTTTATTTTCTATATACAGGCGATGGTTACTGATATAGTATAATTAAGGAACGTTCGAGTTATTTGCACTTAATGGTTTTGCCAACGAAGTATGGTTTGTTATACTGTAATAGGTCTGTGAGTTCTATATAAGATCCTATAGGGCTTATCTAACTGTAATGAAACTTCGGGAGCTGGTTTTTTATATAGGCGATGGTTACTAATATAGCACAATAAAAGTTATATAGGTGGCGCTCGAGTTATTTATACTTAAAGATGTTATGCCAACGAAGTATGGTTTGTTATACTTGTATCTTCATATATATCTGTTACAGGTCTGTGTGTTCTGTATAAGATCTTATAGGGCTTATCTGGCTGTTACAAAACATCGGGAGGTTGTTTTCTATATATAACCAATAGTTTCTAATATAGCACAATAAAAGTAGGATAGGAGGCGCTCGAGTTATTTGTACTTAAAGATGTTATGCCAACGAAGTATGGTTTGTTATACTTGTATGTTCATATATATCTTCATGTTATACTTGTATCTTCGAATAAATACAATTCGCTTAATATAGAGCTAGTTGTAATACACTTTTGTAATATGGATGATACTAGACTATCCCTTAATCAAGTACAACCTCTTTATGAAATTAGGTTTTTAAAGAGAGTTACTTTTTTTAGCCTTAAATTACGCACTTGTCCCATATACTTATGCACATTTACGTTACGATAGTTTACATTACCTTCAACTACGTTTTCGACTAACCACAACTTACTACACTAACAATGAACACACTGTGACTGATACAGATGCTGCTGAGACATGGTAATGACAGGGATGACGATGATCATGATGATGGCTATGGCGATGGCAATGGCAATGGCAATGACTATAACGTTAACGCATACTCTGATACTGATACTGATGAATGTAGCAAGTTATATGCAATATACAATATCTTGCCGGCGAATTGATTTGATGTTTCAGTAATGTGAATAAAAATCGTAAGAAAAACAAAATCAAGGAAAATATTATAATTTTACAATTATACTTAAGAAATGAGAGTAGGAGGATGTAATGATGGTTTTGAGAAAAAAACAAGTGATAATAAATTATTATAAGTAAGATTTTTTTCGCTCTTTGTTAAAAAAAAAGTGGTGAGATTTATTGACAAAAAAACAACCCATTACATTAAGATTAAAGTTATGGAAAAAGTAAAACAGTTTGCACATTAATAAAGTCAACAAGGAGTAGAAAACATACAATATGTTCACCAAAAAGAAATTTAATACCATTAACATAACATAAAATCAATAATATAAAATTCAAAATTTGTAAAGAAACCATAAACAACTAATAAAAAACATTAACAAGCGTGGTTTTTTAAATAAAAACATAAAAAACACATTGTGAAATTATATAAAAATTTGCTTAGAATTCTTTTGGATTAGAGGGTGTCGAATTGTTGTTAGGAAATATTTTACATTATTGTAACATCAACCTACATTCTTTTATGGTTATTATTTATTTTGGTTTTAAACAATTTGTTAGATAGCGTTTTTTAATTTGTTTTTAAATTAATTTGCTTTTCTAATTAAGTTTTTTTTTTGTTAGATATTAGAAAAAAATTGTATAGTAGTTAAAAAAGTTATAAATGGGTGTTTGTATTAACAATCAAAGTCCAAAAAAATCGTAAACGTAAAATTAATTAATAAAAAAAATTTAGTTGTAGGTTTTCTTTTAAATGTTAATCGTTTGTTTAGTTTAAGTTTTTGTATTTTTTTTTAGTTTTGTTTAAAAAAAGGGATCATTACTCAGTGATTGCCTCTTTGAAGTTTGAACTCCAGCGCCAGTTAAACTACGCATTACAAAAACAAACAGAAAAAGCAAAGAAAGAGAGACGATGGTTTATATTTAGGTCAATAATAACGTTGCAACAACTTTTTAGATTTCTTTAACTTGAAGTTGTATAATGTAATACACAGATACAGTTTAGAGAGATAGAGAGAGAGTTTTGATGGAGACAGAGAGTGAGAGAGAGAGAGACATAAAGAGAGACAGAAATAGAGAGAGAGAGAGAGGATACACATTGACTGATAGTTGGTACTGACTGACTTGACTGATTGATTGTTTGGTTTGGTTTTTTGTTGTTGTTTTGATTGATGAACTGACTGACGGACTGACTATATGTTGCATCTCTGTTGCCACTTTTGGTAGCAATAATGACAAAACAAAATTACTGCAGAAACTAAAAACGCGATGCTGTTAAGTTGTAGCAAGTCGACAGTAGACGACTGCTGGTTAGGTTGATTCTTATTTGGCAAAAAAAAAATGTTTTTGGAATTTTTCATGGGCCAAGTTAAAATTTTATTAAGACGTACAAAAAAACTCTATGTGAATTTTTTTTAATTTTTTTCTGAAAGGTTTAGGGGTCGCTACCGGGGTTTGAAATTCAAAATTTTACCGTCATCCTGAGGGATAAGCAGAATAACTCGAGTAAACCTTAACTGATCCTTATGAAAATTTTTCAGTATTAATATTTTCCATACCGAAGTTATGGAATTGTAAATAGGCAGAATTGCCCCACCCCTTCTGGTACCTCCCATACAAAATTACCTATTTTTTGATAATTATTATTTCTCCCATAACTTTCAAACGGACAGCTTGATGGCATTTAAACTTTGTCAGTTTAATAACCTTGTAATAACAGATAAACCCCCAGAAAATCAAAACATTTGTCACACCCCTTCTGGTACCTCCCATACAAATGACCGAATTAACCCCCATATTTTTACTTACATATCTTTTTAGTAAAAATACTGAATTCAATAAAATTTTGTGTGAGATGAACACATGCAAAAATTTGACTCGTGAGTGAACATGGACTATATCGACCAACCCCTTCTGGTACCTCCCATACAAAATTACCTATTTTTAGACAAATTATTTTTTACCAATAATTTCCAAACGGACAGCTTGATGGCATTTAAACTTTGTCAGTTTAATAACCTTGTAATAACAGATAAACCCCCAGAAAATCAAAACATTTGTCACACTCCTTCTGGTACCTCCCATACAAATGGCCGAATTAACCCCCATATTTTTACATACATTTTTTTGTAAGTATGCTTCATTTATATTTTGCTAAAGACATACACTTATTGTAATTTTATTAATGCTTATCTTAAATATAAATCTAGTTTAATGAATGTTATTAGATATTCAACATAGATAATGCAACGCTATTGTCTTGCCCCCCTCCACTAATTTGCAGTCCAACTTAGGAATTTTTACAGTACATTAATAAGAAATGATTTATTTCAAATTTATTCATCAGTTTTTGTTGTATTATTATTTAAAAAGGTACATTTCGAAAATAAAAATTAAATTTAACAGTTAAAAAATAATATTAAAATAAAAATTTAATATATTAATATTAAACATGAATTCATTGCATGAAAAACTTAACATTAAAAAATATAATTATAAACAACTGTATTACGGCTTACAATTTTCTTTAAATTTTAAAATATTGTAAAATATTATTTACACATGGTAGATTTTTTTAGATCTGAATATTTTTTTCTAAATTCTTTCACCAATAATAATAGGAACTGCTTCTGTTCTCCATAATGTGTATGCAATTTATTGTATTCCTGCATCAAGGCCACTCCGTGTTCAGCAATATCATTAACAACCTTCAACCTAGACCGAACTAATTCTTTACTTAATTTAAAGTCTGCATCTTGCTCCCAATCTTCAACATTTTTTTAGGAAACCCGATTTAATACCCGTTATGCTGAAAAATCTAAGAGTATTGTTGGATACAAAATGCTCAAGACTTTTGGAATGTAGTATGTTTCCATCCACTGTAACTCGTTTTTCTGGATGATCTACTCTTTCTATGTTTAAAGCATATACCATCTTCTTCTTAATTACATGAGAAACTTTGTCATCAAAAATGCAAATCCAATTAGCTCTTCCTAAAAATACCAGAGATGACCTAGAATTTTTTTAAGGCTATTGCCGCTGTCTCTTTATTAATTGTTGCATCACTCTTCAAGTCTTTTAATAACTGGAGGTCATTTCTTAAAGCAGAAGGTCCAGAAATGGATTCAAACCAATATTTAAGGTAAATAATAATTATAAAAATGCAAACATCCTGTATTCCACACAATTCGCTTTCGTTTAACTTGAACTGCTCTCTGAATAAATATATTTTTAAGGAATATATTGCCTTTGCCTTCCATCTAGCACGGTGAAGACCTGCTGGTGCTCTGAAGAATATTTGTGTTTTTGGAACATCCCGCAGAATATTATTGTCAGCTTAAGTAGCTCTTTGTAGTCCTCTCGTGGCTGAAACTCTTTAAGCTGATTTTCGGCAAAACAAATAGCATTCGCAAAATTCTTTACTTGTCTTAATATGAGATCATCCGATATGCCAGGTTTAAAATTGGAATGATCAACTTTTGTCCAGGCATTTTTAAACCTCTTAAAAAGTAATATTACAGGACCGGTTGATATTCCCGAAATACAATGCATAAATCATATTATATGACTTCTACGTTTAAAACTTTTGAGTTAACCTATGAAAAAAGTCAAAATTTTCTGTCAAATAATTAGCATAAATATGTAAAACTATGAGGGTGAATTCGGTCATTTGTATGGGAGGTACCAGAAGGGGTGTGACAAAGGTTTCGATTTTCTGGGGGTTTATTTGTTATTACAAGGTAATTAAACTGACCAAGTTTAAATGCCATCCAGGTGTCCGTTTGGAAATTATTGGTAAAAAATAATTTGTCTAAAAATAGGTAATTTTGTATGGGAGGTACCAGAAGGGGTTGGCCGATATAGTCCATATTCACTCACGAGTCAAATTTTTGCATGTGTTCATCTCACACAAAATGTTATTGAATTCAGTATTTTTACTAAAAAGATATGTAGGTAAAAATGTGGGGGTTAATTCGGTCATTTGTATGGGAGGTACCAGAAGGGGTGTGACAAAGGTTTTGATTTTCTGGGGGTTTATCTGTTATTACAAGGTTATTAAACTGGCCAAGTTTAAATGCCATCCAGCTGTCCGTTTGGAAATTATTGGTAAAAAATTATTTGTCTAAAAATAGGTAATTTTGTATGGGAGGTACCAGAAGGGATTGGCCGATATAGTCCATATTCACTCACGAGTCAAGTTTTTGCATGTGTTCATCTCACACAAAATTTTATTGAATTCAGTATTTTTACTAAATAGATATGTAAGTAAAAATATGGGGGTTAATTCGGTCATTTGTATGGGAGGTACCAGAAGGGGTGTGACAATGGTTTCGATTTTCTGGGGGTTTATCTGTTATTACAAGGTTATTAAACTGACAAAGTTTAAATGCCATCAAGCTGTCCGTTTGGAAATTATTGGTAAAAAATTATTTGTCTAAAAATAGGTAATTTTGTATGGGAGGTACCAGAAGGGATTGACCGATATAGTCCATATTCACTCACGAGTCAAGTTTTTGCACGTGTTCATCTCACACAAAATTTTATTGAATTCAGTATTTTTACAAAAAAGATATGTAGGTAAAAATGGGGGGTTAATTCGGTCATTTGTATGGGAGGTACCAGAAGGGGTGTGACAAAGGTTTTGATTTTCTGGGGGTTTATCTGTTATTGCAAGGTAATTAAACTGACCAAGTTTAAATGCCATCCAGCTGCCCATTTGAAAGTTATGGGAGAAATAATAATTATCAAAAAATAGGTAATTTTGTATGGGAGGTACCAGAAGGGGTGGGGCAATTCTGCCCATTTACATTTCCATAACTTCGTTATGGAAAATATTAATACTGAAAAATTTTCATAAGGATCAGTTAAGGTTTACTCGAGTTATTCTGCTTATCCCTCAGGATGACGGTAAAATTTTGAATTTCAAACCCCGGTAGCGACCCCTAAACCTTTAAGAAAAAAATTAAAAAAATTCACATAGAGTTTTTTTGTACGTCTTAATAAAATTTTAACTTGGCCCATCAAAAATTCCAAAAACATTTTTTAAGACTCACCCTACTGCTGGTATACCCTCACCCTAACTAAGCTATAGTGGACATGGGGTCATGAGGGACACGATCCTATAGATTAAGGAGTCAGGAACTATTGGGGAAACTCTATTTAAATCAACTAGGGATTTTGGTCCCTATCAGCATAATAACAAGCCCAGGAGTAAAATTAAATTAAGTGTACATATGAAATCAAGTGTTGTGACCCCATATCGTCAAGGCGTCAGATCTAATGGGGGGTCGCTCTCGGTATAAAGACATGCCCAGAAGTATAAACACAACGCGAGAAGCTTTCATATACCTCATTCATGGGGTATAAAGGGAAATTAAGTTATTAAGGAGTATAAAGAATGCTTTCATATGAGGCCAAGAAAATTTATTGCCAGGAACAGTTTAGTAACAAATTCTACAATCATTCAAAGTCAGCTATGGACTTTAGTCGATCTCGGCTTAACAACCCTATTAATGGAAACACGTGCTTCATTTGGCAATCAGAAACATTTTAGAAGATTTAAAACAGTAATAGGCATGTCAAAGCCCCGAGAGGCCGGAAATAGCCGTATGTTTCATACAGACACGATCGGCAATACACACATATTCGAAAGTTTTGTTTGAATGCAAAAATGGTAAATCTCTGATCGAGTGTTATAAAATCTACACCACACACTCTTGTTTCGCTTTCAACACAAAAACAGACACAATTACTGACAGAGAAACAATCCCAGCGGTAAATGAAACGAAGTACTAAGACAGTACTTAGAAAGTCACGCGTGTGTAATGTAAAAACTATTGTCCACTCATTAAAACTTTGATTGAAATTGCACCTACAGACATCGTCACTTACTTCGTAATTAGGCGTGTTATCAAGATCGTTTAAAACTCCATTTGTAACATAAGAATCATCACTGATTGCTACTAAATATAGTTGACATCAGCGATTAAAAAAGTGTATTTTTACCGCTGTGATGTTCAACGATTGTTGGGAGCATAACATTTTTACCGTGTACAATTTGACTGCGCTGACGTTACTTATGCGACCGCATCCAAGCACACCATATTGTTGTGTACGTGCGTTATGTGATGGCTACCACTGGTTTATAGCATTGTTAAAATTTTATGGGGAAAAAATTAGCGGAGCAAATTTTTCAGGAACAGTTTCAACAAACAAGTAAAATCAGGTATAGACTTTTGGCTTAACAGCCGTGCTTCATTCTTATATCGCTGAATTTATAATGGAAAATATTAGCGAAAAGCAATTTTTCAGGTTTTGCCAGGCACAGTTCAGTAAAATCCCACAATGGTAGAATAAGAAATGTACCTTAGATGAATCAATTAATAATTTAATTAATTTAGGTGACATGATATAAGAAACATTTTAATTGATTTAATTTTTTCAATTGGTGTGGGTAGATCTTTGCTGCCTGTGGCGGCAATGTTGTTATGTCGTTGTTTCTCTAAACCATTGTTTATTTCTCTTCTACTGATGCAAAATCATTATAATAAGGTAACTGATTGAGTGGCATGGCTAAATGATAAAACTTTATTATCAAACAAAATGTTTGTTATTAATGAAAAACCCTCATTGAATATTGCACTATTTGGTTGCTTATCACATTGAGAAGCCGCGACAGACTTTGAAACCATGTTATATTTTACACATAATGGCATGCGTGAGACTTTCAAATAAAAGAAGAATATCTTTAATACCTCACACACAGCTTATTTTATTCCATTGCGACATCGACCCACTCTTGTTGAAAACCCATCATTGTAAATAGCAAAACTTGGACCAGTGTCAGTTTGAGAAGCCGCGTCGGATATTTCAACGATATTATACACTCATAATGCCAAACATGAGCCCTTCAAATGACAAAGCAGTTCTGCTTTAATATTTCATACACAGCTTGCTTCATTCTATCGCAACATCGACCTGCTTCTATCGAAAAGCTCATTACATACAGGATGGAGCAAAAGTCCATTTACAACATACAACGACTAGCAAAGGCGTGGTGGGATTAAAGGGGTACACAATTCAAAACAGTTAATGAGAATTCAGTATCATAATAAAATAGTATCTTTAATATCTCTCACACAGCCAGTTTTTTTCCCATTGCAACAACGACCCGCTCTTATTGAAAAACTCGCATTAAAAATTGCAAACTTGAATCAGTGCCACTTTGAGAAGCTGTGTCGGACATTACGACGATGTTATATTTTACACATAATGCCAGACACAAGCCTTTGAAACGTAAATGGTATTATGTTAGTATCTCTCACACACGCTCTTATTGAAAAAATATAATTGAAAATTTTATTGTTTGGATTTGTGCTACCGCGGGGTATCGTAAAAAACCACGGCGGACATTTAAGC
Organism: Muscina levida; assembly: GCA_964034835.1. Lineage (NCBI taxonomy): Eukaryota > Metazoa > Arthropoda > Insecta > Diptera > Muscidae > Muscina > Muscina levida. The sequence continues at coordinate 150,513,671 of OZ035882.1, forward strand.
AATTTTATAGTCCACACATAATGGCATGTATGAGCCTTTCAAACATAAGAAGAATTTCTTTAATATCTTACACACAGCTTGTTTTATTCCATTTCAACATCGACCTGCTCTTATTGAAAAACTCGCATTGAAAATTGCATCACATGAATATGTGTCACCTTGAGAATTTGCAGTGGACATTTGAGCGACGTTATATTTTACACATTATGCCAAATATGAGTCTTTGCAAAATAAAAGGAATTTAGTTAATATCTCACATAGAAATTTTTTTATTTGATTGCAAAATCGATCCGCTCTTAATGAAAACCAATTTTATATACAAAATTGACCAAAATTCCGTTTACATTTGAATCTATAGCTACAACGAGCAGCAATGGCGGTGTGAGATATAAGAGATACGAAATTCAAGAATAGTTAATGGGAATTTAATATTTACATTTATTAAAAATGACTTTTATATACAAAATGGACCAAAAATCCGTTTACATTTGAATCCGTAGTTACGACGATCAACCATAGCGTGTTGTGGCGGAGGTGCGACAAAATGCAATAGCAGGCAATGGAAATTCAGGCCTATTGCGTCATTCAGCGGGACGCAATGTGCATTACGCGTAAGCGAGTAAAAATGATTCTGTGACAATAAAGCAAGGACATTTTTTGCGGTCTTTACAACATACGGCATAAAACTTAAGCTTTATAATTTCTACTGATAATAATATTGGTGCAAAAGTATGAGGAGACACAAGTTCAACAATGAATCAAACACGGAATCGTCCAGATCGAACGACCTGGGGATCGCAGTTTCCGAAATTTTAAAACTAAAAGTTATATCAACAGAATCGACTATTACTGGTCTATTCGTAGCCCACACATATCCCCAATAAAGTTTTTCATTGGGGATAAAAAAAACCCTGTTTGTATACTTTCATCAACCATTAACAGTTTTTATAGTTTTGGGACTCAATTCTGAAAACTGCACATGTAAGTAGCCCCAAAAAGAAGAAGTTATGTATCATTCGTTTTGTCAAGTTACATATCGTAATGAGCCTAAAACGTGACAAATTCCCATATAATATAATATCTCACTTCAAATCGATATTAAATTATTATGGCATGTAACTTGACAAAACGAATGATGCAGAACTTCTTGTTTTTTGGGGCTTGTTTCACCTGCAGTTCTTAGAATTGAGTCCCAAATCAATGAGCTGTAAAATGTTGTACAGTGTTTATCTAGTTTATTCTTTATCTTCGCTTGAAAATTAAAAACATAATTGGTCCACTATGAAAATTTATTAAATTCTACTTAAATTGCTTTCCCTTTCCGTTTTTATATAGAAACATTTCTTCTAATCCTCTCTCATAACATCTCCCCTTCGACTGCATACGGCCTGACAACCTAGTGTTACCCGTCGTCAGCTTTATAGGGTGAGGGTATAACAACTCAATTGCAGTTTGGGGTCCCCTGTAATGTGTTTTTGTTTTGGTGGTTTTCGTTTTAATTTCGTTTTACGTTTGATTAAATGAAATAAATAATTGCTAGTGATGTCTTTGAATGAGTTATTGCACCGATTCTGTTCATTGATTTTTGTTACTGTTGTGCAGCAGCATTTTTTGAATTCAACTACAAATTGTGGTTTGTTTAGTTTTGCTTGCTCTAATTGTTTTCGGTTTTTCATTTTCAAAGTTTTTCTATAGTTTTTGATTTTTTATTTTATTTTTTTTTTTTTTTTTGGTACTGTTGAGTTTTTCTCAAGCTAAGTAGGTGAAGAATCGGTGAAGCGTTTCTTTGAAACTATAATTAACCTAAATTCACCAATGATTTTTTTTTCGTATTTTTTTGCATTGATTTTACTTCGATTTTCCATAGTATGAGAGGAAATTGAAAATTCAACTTAAACAAAAACCCAGAGAAAAACTGAAAAAATCAACACAACATGGAAAATTGTTCAGCCAATTGCAAAATAGGTATAATCAACACAAAATCTCAAAAATTCGTACATACAACTCCAACAGAAATAGAAAAAGAAAAGATCACAAAATTTTGAAAATTTTAAATTTGGTTATATTACTTCAAACAGAAACTCAATTTTGTATAAATTTTAATGATGGTAGGGATTTTGTAGGGATATTTACAAAGTTACGTAATGAATCTCTAAAAGGTTGTAAATATAACTTTATAATGTTCAGGGGGGGCTGGGGAGAGGGGGAACTTCATTTTTGTTATTCTGTGTTCAAACTACTATCGAACTAAAAAGTAATGTAACTGATGTGAATATATGACTTCATTTTGAATTGAACTGAAAAAAGTTGTGAGCTGTTTTGATTTTTCGTATACTTTGGATGATAGTATCGATGGGGTGGGGAGAAGGAGGTTTAACTAAATTTCTTGAACTATATGATTTAGTACGGGTATGCAAAAATCAAATGGGTTTACTATATTTGTAGTATGTATGACAACTTTTTGTTAATTTTTTTCCATTAAGATTGTTTCAGTTTTTGATTGATACAATTAATTTAAGCGCATCTAAAGTGAAGTGCTTTCTCGGTTGTGGGGTGGGTGGGGGGTTTGATTGTTAGGCAGTGGTAGGGGCGGGGGGTTTGAGAATGGGACGACAAGTTTAGAAACATTAAGAAGGCTAAGAGTACTTACCTTGTCGGCCACGGAAATGTCAGCGGATCTAGGGGGATCCTCGTTGAGTTGGGGCTCAGTGGGTGGCAAACGTTGTTCCTGGACACTGGCCAATCTGGGGAAAGGAAAGAATATAAGAAAGTAATTTTTTAATAGAAAAAAAAATACAGGTAGAATAACGTATACAAAAATTAGATATTTGTTATTAAATAGATTTCTATAAGAGTTAAGTAAGTACAGAAAATTTAACGACACTTCTGATATTCCGTATAGAAAAATTAGCGCCAGTTAAAATACACAGTACAACATTTTTCAGCTCATTAATTTGGGACTCAATTCTAAGAACTGCACGTGAAAGTAGCCACAAAAAGAAGAAGTTCTGCATTATTCGTTTTGTCAAGTTACATGCCATAATAATTTAATATCGATTCGAAGTTAGTAAGTATCGTATAGGGGAATTTGTCATAAGAAACTCAAACCAAACTTTCGTACAGAAATCATCCTGCCAACAGTTGCCGTAGGTTATATAAAACGACAGTTGGATTTTCGTACAGAAAACTTCAACAAAAGTTGAAAAAGGTTGTGGTGTAGATAACTTAAGATCAGCTTGGATTTACTATAGAAATCTTAACGAAACTTACGTGTTCGTATAGAAAGCTTAACAAAAGTTGGATTTTTCTAGAGATAACTTAAAAGAAAATTGAATTTTCGTTTGTAAAAAGCTTAACCAGTGATCCTGTTAGTACAGAAAACTTAACGACCGTTGGGATTTCATATAGTAAACCGAACGTTAGTTAAGCTTCAGAACAGAAAAATAAAAACCAAATTGAAAGTAAAGGAATCCTAGACACTGGAAATTTTGTATATTATACTTAACTTGTGGTAAATTATTTTACAAAAAAACTTGACGACATAAAAGAAACTTAACGAACATTTCTGTAGAGAAACATTTCTTGGAACATTTTATGAAAAACGTCTGTTGGATTTTTTAATAAAAAACTTTAGCATATTTTGGTGTTAGGTACAAAAAACTTAACGCCATTCGCTGTGTTAAATAATAGAAAACTTAACGTCCCTGGTTTTAACATACAAGATTTAACGAAATTAAAGGTTTTATGATATAGAACACTTAACAAAAGTTAAGGTTGTAGTATAGACAACTTGAAGACAGCCTGGTTTCAGTGTAAAAAAACTTAACGAAAATTTTATTTTCTTATAGGAAAATTTACTTAAGGTAATTTTTCCTAGAAAACTTAACGAAAATTTGTTTTTCCTATAGCAAACTTAACGAAAGTTTTCATATGGGATTTGTACCTTCTGTTCGGCATTCGAAAACTATTTTTTTTGCATTTTGGTATAGAAAACTTAATTACATTTTAATCTTAGTACAGCAAATTTAAGGGCACATGGGATTTAGTAAAAAAAAACTTAACGACTGTTAAAGGTGCGTGTAGGAAAATTCACTTTAGACCGGTTTTAGTATACTGAACGCATAGTTATCAGTTTATGTTTAATACAGAAAGTTTGACGACACTTTAACGATAAGTATCCGTATCCGATAATAGTAAGGTATTTTACGAACAGTAAACTTTACGAACATATGGTTTTATAACAGTTGTAGGCATAACAGAATGCACGCACACATTAATATGGTGTGCTTCTGTGCGGTCGACTAAGGAGCTTCAGCGCTGTCGAATTGTCCGCGGTAAAAATGTTGTGCTCTGACAAAAATAGTGATCTCCTAATAATGACTGAACTTGTGTCTGCTTTTGTATTGAATGCGAATTAAGCGTGTTTGGTGTTGGTTTCGTAACACTCAAGCAGAGACAGACTGTTTTGAATCAAACAAAACTTTCAAGCACGTGTGAGTTGCCGATCGCGTCTGTGTGAAAAAAGATTATTGGCCGCCTCGCAAAGCTATGGGATGCTTATCACTGTTTTTGATTGGGAAACAAAACTTTCGTTCAATCGACTAATGATATTAATTGACAACATAACGACACCTAGAGTTTAGGTTAGAGAGATATCGTATATTTCATATTTTAACGTAAATTTAATTTTCTAAAACGAAAAGTAGACTAGTCGACGTTTTGTTGAGAAAAAAAATTTTAGAGAGAGTATTCGTAATAAATGTTTAACGGAGCAAAGGTCGCTGAAGAGACATTGTGGTTAATGCTGAAATGAAGTCATAATAAATAATTGCCAATAGTAATGATCTTAAACAGATCTATGACAATATCATAATCCATTACAGATCACCAAAAACAAAATTAAGAACAAAAATAAAACTTTTAGATAGTTGAGTTTTCTGTGATAACTTGGCATCAGTTGCGAAATCTTAAATGAAACATTATTTCAGTTGGTTTTCACAACAAAAAACACTTAGCGAAAGTTGGGATGTTGTAAAAAAACCTACAGAACTCATACAGAAAATACAAATTTATATTATATTTCTTAAAGAAAAAATCAGTTTTCTTATAAAAACTTGCCGTTAATTTAGTTTTCTTGTAGATTTAGACAGTTTCGTCGGGAACTTAAGTTGGCGTTTCTTATAAAGCACGCCAGTAAGTTTTTTTTACTAGAAAACTTAGCGAAAGTTTTTTACTGGCTATTATCCTTTAAACATTGTTTTCTAATTTTTCCTTACCTCTTCAACGTCACCAAAGTGCCCGTAAGTTTTTTGCATCTTCTCAAGGCCGATTCTAAGCGATCGGGTTCATCTTTTAGGAACTTTTCTTCTCGCACGACTTTTTCCATTTCACTAGATAAAATACAACGTAAACCATTGGACAAAGCTGGAAATTTCATTTTCAATTCGGCCACCGTTTTGCTAAAATTGTTAATTAAAAATAGAATTAAAAAATACAGAGCTACACTTTGTGCCACCTCAGCTTACCTAGCTCTGCTTAATACCAAGGCCATATCTTCCACGGCCGTCATATTTACTCTGGTTCTGCGATTGATAACTTCGCCCCTAAGACTTTCCACCGACGATTCCAAATCACTCAAGTCCTTTTCTAAACGTATCACTTCCTGCTTGTACAGCTCTTCTTCACGTGATATTCGAGTGGCATCCTGATCCTGATGACCCCATATGCTGCCACTACTGGCCAGCAAGGTGGCCCTGATGCGCATAAATGTGCTCTTGATATCCTCCCTAACAGCCACGGCCTGGGCTTGGGACAGGCGACGCAGCGTGCGTACCTCAGTGCGCAAATCCTTGGCCTTTTTCTGCAGACCGCGTAAATGATTGTAGACTTCGGGGGCCAAAGCTATGTCGGCTCTGTAGTTGCCGTGGGCCGTTTGGGCCAATACCATGGGTTTAGGAGGTGGTGGCGGTTTAAGGCGATCACGTTCTAATATTAAAGTTGACAATAATAAATTTAAATGAATATTCATAAAGGATGTCAAAAAAATTTAAAGGACAGCTTTACAGGGTGTTCAAAGGTGTTTTCTTGAGATTGACAAAACTCTACTTACCTTGTGAGGAGGTTCTTGGCAAAGTGGAGGATTTTATGGCTGGTTTTGTGGGCTTGTTATCAGCTTTGTCGATAAAATGTTTAAATTATCACGGAGGTGTATATAAAACAGATGAAGTTTGTTAATATTTCTTTAGGGCTATTGAAGCCATTATATACTAAAGATGGCTAAGAGTCATGCATTACAAGGGCAGAAGTTTATGATTTGAATATGAGGCTGATGAGTATGATATAAAGCTAATCTAAATACTACACTGATAATTGTTTGTTTCAACAACTTTGTCTATATACAACTCAGCTATGAAATGCGGGACAAGATAAGGGGTGAATGGTCTATGGCAGCATGCAATTGTACAGTAGAGGCTTACGATATTATTACATTACGAGAGTGGCGTTATGGAGTCAATCATGTGAATTGTCTAAACGAAAATGTGGCTGTTATTAAGTTTTGTAAGAAAAACTTAAGTGTTATTAAGGTTTTTAAAGGCAAATTTGACCAGCGTATAGATTTAGGAGGATAAACTTGTAAAATGTTAAGAATGAAGTAAGAAAATTTTATATAGTCAAAATGTTTTTATATAAAAACGTGTTGAGAATTTGTATGATATGTATTTTTATAGAAAATAATGACTTTTGTTACCTAAAAAACGTAACACATAAATACTCGACCAGTTTTTATAAAAAAAACAAAATGGCTGGGCATGTTTTTAAAAAAATTGCATGACAAATTTTTTTATAAGAAAAAAAGTTATACAAAGTTTTATAAACTTCCCATCAATGATACAATTTCAATACAAAAAAGTTATACAAAGTTTTAACAACTACCCATCAATGATACAATTTCAATACAAAAAAAATTTGACCTCATCCACTGTATTTTGTACATAAGCTGTTAATAACATAAACCTCTACTGTGAGTCTACTGTTAATAACAGAAAATGTATACAACTCTCAAAAATTACCGGCATGTTGAGGACTATGAGATTTTGGTATTCCCTGTATATCATCACTAAACGAGACACTTTTTTCAAATGACACCGATTTTTCTGTAATATATCGGAGTAAAATAGGTTTGGATAATCAATAGATTGCCTCTACAGCTGCAGCAGGAGATAGAAAATACTTACGACAGGCATTTTTGCCTAATTTTGGAGCCTTTTCTCTAACATAAAGGTCTTCACCAGAACCGTTAACTAAAAACAGATAGGTAAATATTAAAGCAAAACATAATAACCGGACGATAGCAGTGAGTTAACAGTGGCTTAACGGTGATAGTTACAAATGTTAGGTTATGATAGTTAATATAAGTGCTAAAAAATGTTAAGGTAAATGTTAACGTTGTAGTTTAAAAGCGCTCAAGTGATGAAAATAAACAGTGATATGTTAAATTCTAACATTAAATTGTGTCAATGTTAAAACTGTTTGTGGCAGTTTAACATATAAGTCTGTTAAGTGTGAAATTGTGAAACTATTTGCAACATTCTTATGAGGAAACGTTGGCTGTTAACAGTCTATGTTAACAGCTATTTGAATTATGTGTATTAACAGTATTTTTTTATAAAGTTTAACATAAAATTTTGTTAAGTGTGTGTGTGTGTGTTTCTGTGACACTAGTGAAATTTTGCATATAAGAAGAGTGAAAACAATTAAAAATTTTGTGTGTTTTAATAAATATTGGCAAAATGTTTACCAACAAGAAAAACAAAAATCAAATAAAAATCATTACGATTAAAGTAAAAGCCGAAAAAACGCACACACACACACAAAAACTTGGCGCAAATTTAGTGAGTTAAGGTGTTAATTGTTAAATTTACAACCAAACATAACTGTGATGTTGGGTTCGTTCAGTTGTTGGGTTGGTTGGCTGATAGTGTTGCAACATACCATGACACTGTGAGGGCACTACCAAATAGTTGGGATCCAAGGTTGGCACTGGTATGGGAGCAATTTGTGGATTTTGATTTACCAAAGCCTTTTGCACCAGACCCGTAAGATTGGCCAGTTGGCGTTCCATATGTTCTACGCGTATGCGATGCAAATCTTCCGGTCTGTAAAAAAAGTAACGAAAAATAAAAGTAAAAATTATAAAAGAATCATTCATATCTAAAATTACAATAAAAATTGCATGTATATTATTATGTTTTTTTTTGCAATGAATCTCTGTTTATTTGCCGCATTATGAACACGCTCTAATTCTTTTATACAGTCACACTTTTCCTCACGTTTTTTTTTTTTGCCGTAGTGTTTAAACAACACAAATTTTCACTGACTTTTCTATTGCAGTTGACAATTAGACACGAGAGTGAAAACATTAAACAGTTGTTGTCGTAGAAAACAAAATTCTCACACTAGAACATGGCTTATACCTGCAGTTGTATGTTGTTAATTAAGAGTGCTGTTAATTTCAAAATTAACTTATTTTATTTTAATTTTATTTAATTTAGTGTACAATGCCTCCTTGTTCGCCAATTGTTTTACGGATTTGAGTGTCTCGGAATTGTTGACCTTACAACGATCTATGCAACTGTTGGAAGAGGATGAAGAATTGACGGAGAATCGTTATGTCGGAACCGAGAGTCGAGAGTGTTTGGAAACGGACAATGGCCAATGTGATAGGCCAGCGACGATGGCTTTAATGGCAGAGGGAAGGTAAGTCTTGGAATGGTTTAGAAAGAATTCTTCTTAGGTATTCAGCTAAGAAAATTAAAAAAATTATACCAAAAATTACAATGCAACTTTATAGTGTCAATACCTTTGAGTGTAACATATTAATGTTCAAAACTTTAGCTATGATTTTATCAACAAATGGAATGGTGTTAAAAAGATTTCGTCTTTAAAGTTCTTTCAAATGTATTATCCTTTCAATTTGCAGGTTTCTTTGGCAAGTTCCCTATATCCAGCCAAAAAAGCTTTCCATTCACAACCTGCATAGTAAATATTGGTATGAATCCTTAGCACTTCCTTATAAGCTTAAGCAAACTCCCTACCTGAGCACCGGAATTTTCTTGACGTCTACATACTTCTTCTTTCAAATTATTACAGATATTTTTCAAACAACATTTTAAATTAATTTATGTTTTTTTTGTACTTTCTTAGAGGTTATCCTGCATCACATACCGACGCTGATCCTTGGGCCGTAGAGGAGAAACCCTCTAAGCTTCAGACTTTGTTTCAAATCAGTGTTACTGCCTTATCTTTCCTATCATTTGGCGGATATTTACTGTGTCTTATAGTGCAATCGATTAAAAGTAAAGGTAAGAAAAATATGTGGACCTATGTATATATTTTCAATTAAATGATATGGGATGGACAAAAATAAACAGACTCAATGTTTGAAAAAGTTCCTTTTATGGTTATTTTCTTTAAAAAAATCAATATTTTGTTTGGGCTTTGTTTTAAATGATTTCTGCAATTTAGGTTTTTTAAGATTTTATTTAAGTTTTTTAGATTTTTTAATTTCAATGAAAATATAATTGTGCACACCTGTGATTCAATATCTTTCCAGTAATATAAAATATTTTTAAAAATATTTATAACAAACACTCAAAATTGGTATTCAAAAAAATCTTGATTTTTTTAATTTTAATTTTTATTCATTCTATATAACTTTTATTAATTCGTTTCAGGCACTACATTTTTACACTCGGTGGCCTCTACTATGGCCCCTACAAATGGCGTTAAACGCATCAAAATCTACAGGAGAAATAGGCGTTCGTCGCTGCCACCGATTGAGGTAACTCAAAGCTACAATTATAACTACGACAATACCTATAGTCAGCCAGTTAATCCTTATCAACATTATTATAAATGAAAAAAAATACGTTTAAAATATTTTTATAAAAAAAAATAATAATAAAAAAAAATATCTCTTATTTCAAACTAGATGGAATTCAATAAATAATAGCAAGATATATTAAAATACTAACAGATGACCGCCTCATCATATGCATATGAATGGCTCAGAAGCCAATTTTATTAAATTTTTTCTGACTGCGCAAAAAAGTATGCAATAAATTGCGATAATAATGCAAACAACATGAAAAAATGATGTCACACAGCGACACCTATAGGGCATATGTAGTACTCGTTGTTACGATTAACCCACAAACACAAAAGCAACGATAAAAATACGATTTTGGCTATATTTTGGGGGGGTGGGGAAGTACATTTTTTAAGTTGTCCAGAGACCATCCTTAATATTTGCTCTCGGCTTTGGAGTTTTTAAATATTTTTCTTTATTTTTTATATGGTAACCGACCCGGTGTATTGGACGTATTTTAAAATATCTCTTAATTAAAATTAATAATACTAACCTGGTAGGATCATACAACTGATTGGTGCGGGGCATACGGCCAGGGCCCATTTTCATGCCATACAAAGCATATTGATCCTCAGTCATCGCTACTTCACTGTAAAATAAAGTAGAAATATAATTATAAATCATATGTAAGATATAATTATTTTTAGTAAAAGTTCCACCCAATCCCAACTTACGTTTGTTCCTCATCGATAATTGGCGCTATCACGGCACCCCTTGTACCATATTGATAATACGAAGGTTCCTCATAATTGCCTCTAGTCGAACGTTCCGGTGAACTGGTATAACCATCTGAAAAATCACATAAAGTCCCATATTAATCTTTGGTTTATGTCAAAGTGCAAAAAAGCTGCCTTTGGGTTCTCTAAAATTAAAAACAATCGAACAAAAACTACATGAATATTATGAATTTTGTGGGGATATCAATTTTCGACTGAAAACGAAAACAAAAATCTACAAAACTTTAAGAAACCATCTACTAAAACAGTAAGAATTATTACGATATTTTTGATTTTGACCAATTTCGTTTATCCAATAAATAAACTAAATAGTTACTTGTTAAGACTTGGGCAACATTGGCAAGTACCTGGTATACTGTATAATTGATCCGGGGGATAAGGAAACAAGGGTTCCATGCTACCCCTGGAGTTGGGCGTTCTTAAAGGTTTCAATGGCGTTCCTAGGTTATTGTATATAGTATGTGTTACATCATATCATACTTGTATGTATATAGTTGTAATGTATCAATTATTATTAATATATATTTTATATGTTAATTAAACAAATTCACAGGATTGGGGTAGTTTTACACAGGTTGACGGACAGGTTTTGAATAACCAAACAATTGTAACAATACGATACGTTATCAAGCCAAACTCAAATTTAAAACGTTACATGCACAATTTCACAGAAATAGTTACAGGGACGGTTATATAACAAGGGATTGTTGGTTAGGAGGGGGGGTAGGCTAATAAGTCCTTGAAAATATCGTTGAGAATAAAAAAAATTTACTTTCCTAGGTCAATAGTTTGCAAATTGTTAAATTTCATCTTATGACGTTAATTATTATAAAACAATATCTTTTAAACCTTTCGAAATTATGTATTTCTTTAGGCTAACTAGTAAAAGTTAACGATTCCGCAAACTTTTGGTGTTTTTTTTTCATATTTTGTTGATAATATAAAAATATGTGTCTGTGTACTTGGTATGATCTCTGTAACTGTCCTTTCACATTGGATAAAACTGCGCCGTGTTTTCAATTACGTATCAGAGATAGTTTCAAGAGTAAAATAGCATAAATTAGCTAAAAATATTATAGCTAGATGTACAGTTATATATAGTATTAACTATATTTTTTAACATTTAACGTTGTTTAATTTATTATTGTGTTGATTTTTTTGACGTTTAACAAAAAAAGATTATGTGTCTGTGTGGTGAGTATGATATTAGAAACTGTTGATTTGAATTTGATAAAATTTTGTCGAGTAAATTTTAAGGTAATTTTGAAGGTTTCTAATATGGAATGACGTAAGTAGGGGAAAATTGTTCTATCTAGGGGGATAATAATATCAGCCAGTCGACAGCTAGTTACCTATATTAATGTATTTTTTATATCACTTTTTTTCTTCGACGTAATACAAAAAAAAATGTGTCTGTGTGTTTAGTATATTCTCCGAAACTGCCCTCTCTAATATGATAAAGCTGTGCCAAGTGATTATTTATGTACCAGTCATAGTTTCCAGAGTAAAATGACATTAGTAAGGGAGCATTTTCTTGATAGAGGGACAATAAAATCAGCCAGTTTTATTGTTTTATTGGCATTTTTATTGACGATATACGATAAAAATATGTGTCTGTGTGGTGGCCATGATCTTCGAAACTGTTAAATCGAATTTAATAAAACTGTGTCAAGCAATTCTTTGCGCATCAGTTATAGTTTCTAGAGCAAAATGATATTAGATATTGAAAAACCGTTGCATCTAATGCGACAATTATTTTAAGGACTCATTGGCCTACCCCTCCTTCATAGTATGATGTGAGGGATGGACGAGGAAAATATACACAAATAAATATGGCAAAGATGTATCACTGCATAACTGCTTTCAGATTTCAGTATGGTTAAGCTGTGACTGAGTTTTACGGAGATGTTTTATAAAAAGTCATTAAATTTAGTATAGTAAGATTAACAAATTCTGCTCAAATTAATAAAAACTAGCAACATTTTCCGAAGAAGTGTCAAATAAATAGCAAGACAAAGAAAAAATCCCATCATATTTAGTAAAAGGTTAATAACTTTACTGAAAATGGTGGGACCTATTACAGCAAATGGCAGACACAAGTCAACGTTTTTAAATTTTTGTTTTGTTTTAAGACATGTTTTATGAAATTTCACCAAGAAGGGCTTATGGTAAAATTTTTTTAAAAGTTTCTAAAGCTATATTATCGAAGTAGCATAAGGTTCTGAATTGGGCGCCACCTATAGTGACATTTATGTACTATGCTGCTTAAAAGGGAAAACAAGCAAAGCAAACCGCTTGTCATCATAACCTAACATTGGTTCCACCTATACAGTGTGCTAGAACTACCTTACGGTGTTCAAGGACCAACACAAGTTGCTTATCAGATATTTATGAAAGAAAAAAGAAAGTCTTATGAACAGTCCTTTTTTGGAAAGAAGAGTAAAATTTTACAAAAAAAATAGTGTACAAGTTTTGCTATTATAGTATATTTTCAACGTACGGAAGTGTTATAAAAATGTCAAAAAAGTTGACGTCACCAATAATACGTTTGAGGTACTGCTCTTATTTCATACCAAACAACCTTGCATTATATTCTAACGAAGAGTTCTTGTGGCTCAGTGAGTTGGATAAGTGCGATACAGCCATCAGGTCATAAGTAAGGAGGCTGATAAAAGTGTGGAAAAAGAAGGCAGGTCCTCTGATATAAACTAAAAACTGAATTTCCCTTTACACTCTTTGAATAAGGTATGGGATAGCTTCTCGCGTTGTTGTGAATTAATACGCTTTCTATTTTTAAATTCACAACTAACGGCACCTACTTGTTAATCGGCGAATGCGATCATCACTGTTAGAGAAGCTTTACTAGACATTCCGATTGACTCGACACTATACTGCCAAGTTGCTGTCGACAACATCGATGGGGCCGGCTATGAAAGAAAAATGAAGATGTCTAGAGCCAGGAGTCGAACTTGAGATCACCCACATGGTAAACGCTTGTTCTAACCATCATGCCATTGCCGGTTCTCTGATAATGCATTAATATTTAACATTTTGACTCGCTTATTAAGGAATCGCTGTCATGTATGTATTGGCGGCGTCTATAGTAAATTTCATAAGGATCCCAACGAAGTGTCTAACAATGTATATTATTGGTACACAGAGTGTTGGGCAAGTGCTTTAATGTCCTAATGGTCATATTTTCAAGATTTTGGGTATTGATACCGAAGTGCCAGAAGAAGGCATGTCATCTCATTCTGATTTAATATTCAACATTCTAAGACGTTTTGAGTGCCTTAATAAGAACCCCTTCTAGTACTATATAGAAGACATGTATGAAAAAAAAGATGGGCACCAACTAGAGAATATTTATTGGATTTGACATGTGTTAAATTTTGGATATCGAGATTTTGGATATTGATACAGAAGTGCCAAAAGAAGGCAGGTCCTCAAGGACATTTTGAGACCCTTATTAAAAAACCCCTACTACTACAATACAGAAGTCATGTATAGAAGATATTTAGGCGCCACCTATAGAAAATTTATTGTACTATTGGCATTTCATAAGATTCAAAGCTAACTGAATACCACTCAATGTTCTTGGTAAACAGAGGTTTGCACACGAGCTAAAATGGCCTAATGGTCGTAATGTCAAGATTTCGAGAGGAAATTAAGTTAGGTATATAATTTTTTACTATATTTAATTATAAAATCTGTTGATTTTGTATACACCTCCTTAACAGCAGTTATGTAGTGATACAGCATTCTTCGAACCTGTAGTTCTTTAACTTCGATTTTCTTGCTGTACTTACCCATTGACACCTTGTTGCGATCCGTATACATTCCACGCGGTAAGGTCTGCGAGGCTCCCACATAATACGGCGCCTGTTTGCCAATCTGCAAAAAGACAGACAACAAGAGAAAAGATAAAAACAATTAAACATTTTCCTCACATCAATTTGTTTTAATTTGTCCATCCATCCATTCATTCATTCATTTCATTTCTTTCATTACAGATGTTGTAATAGCTCATTATTATTTTCATTATGGCTTTAAGTTGTTGATACTCGTAGTTTCTTCTACCAACACACACACAACAACTACGTTGGCGTTTGACCAAGTTTTTGTTGGCGTTTCCGCACCCACTAAAAGCAGATGGATGGATGGTTGAATATTTGAATGTTTTACGACGATTTTGCTAACATAAGCCATAATTTCACTTTTTGTTTTATTAAGTGTTTTGTTGCCACTCGTAGGTAATCGACCGCGATAAATAATAACATAATAACGCTTGGCAATGTGAGCCAAATCCCTTGTCCCCTCTCCCCACGATGAACGTTTTTCCTCCTTGGTCATAGCTGCTATGTACTTGCAACTCAAACTCAAGTGTCAAGTTCTTGGCCGCTGCCAATGGTGGCTGTTACGCGGCTGTTTCGCATGTGGCGGTTACATTGCAACCTTAAACCAGGCATCAAGCATCAGTTTAGTTGGTAATTAGCATCCATTTATGGCCATAACAACTGATGCGAAACCAATGAAAAACTTGAGCATGAAAGAAATTAACAAGCGCGAGCGATTTGAAGTGGCTGTAAGATAACCTACATGGCTATGAGCTTAACATGGATGGCGGTGTAATTAAAACGATTGTTTGAATGGATGACCAATTTATATGGATCGATAAAATGTTAGGATTTAAGTGTTTTGATTTAAGGAAGAAATTTATGGGTTATATAAGAAAATTTAATAAACAAAAGTTGGAAGCAGGTAAACAAATGGAAACGTTTAGTAAAATTCTGTTTGTATATTACATTATGTAAATTATGTATGGAAATGAAGCGGGCACCACCTATGGTGCATTTATAGTACTATTATTGATAGGAATTTTCGTAAATGAAAAAATAGAGTTTCATAATGTTTTAATGAAAGAATCTTGGAGAAAAGTTAATAGTATAAGGGCTTATATGGGCTGAAATTTATAAATAATACTTTGAATACGACTTAAAGAGTATAGAAAAGAATATGTCCAGGTCTGCAGTTAGTTGTGAATTAATCTACCTGCCGATAAACTTAAATTGGGGCAAATAAAGATGATTATTAAGTACAACACTGTTTCAGAGACGATAATAACACGTCCTAACAAATTATGTAACATGAATTATATTCAATCTCTATGATATTTTTTTTCCGAAGTCTCTACGTTCCATCATCTTTAAGCAACAGTTTCTATACCTCTGTGCATGATGCCACAACAAAATTTCATAAGACAAATTATGCACGAAATTTAGTTGAATTTGCCACAAACCAATCTATCTGGCCAATTTGTCCCAATTTTTTGCCCCAGTTTACCATAGCAAGATGTGACGAGAGAGATAATTATATGCTCAGCATGTTAAAACAACCAGGGCTACAAAACTACCACAGCAGCTATTGTCTGACAGATTTTATCGCATAAGATGACAATTCAATTGTGTTGAGTTACGATTTTCAGACCGTTACAAACTTTATAATCAATACAATAAGCCATCAGGTTTATGACGTTGGGCCAGCCCAACTTTTCAGTCATAACAAAGAAGTATGGGGGAGGGGTGGGGGCATTCATAAATATATGAATGAATAGCTCCGGCCGACAGACAGACGGCGAACATTTGGAACCAGTCCAACACTTGAGACCATGCCACACACGCACACACTCACACGCGAGATACATATCAATTACTCCCCAACCATAGACACAATGGCAAAAAACGGCCACTTTAACACCTTTTTATTATTTGTAATTCCTCCACAGCAACAACAACAACCATGTAAAGCAATTTTCACGCTCACACACTCTGTCGCTGCAAAGCTTCATTCTTCAGTCTCTACAGATATCGCCGTTTAATCTCTGGCTTAAAAGTGCAATTTGCTTTGTTAGAAATCACAACAAAACCGTAGAGCTTTCGTTATGTAGGAAGCTTTGATGTTGTCTTTGGCTTACAGGCGGCAAAGATTGGCGGATTTGAGTCACAATTCCAAATGCTGGGTTCGCTTAGCGATTGCGCATGCTCGTATGCACAACTCCAAACTTTTTATGGTAGTTGAGCGCCGACCACCGCGGCATACAGACGCACATTCAAATAAAACCCGAAAACCCCATCGAAATCGAGCCAACAAACACGAGTGTAACAAAACAAAACAGAAATCGCTGTAATAAAACCGTTACAACATTTTACTATTTCGTAGAGCGGAAAAAAAGTGTGGCAAATAGTTAACCAGTGGCCTAAACAAATATTTCAGGTTGAGACCAGACGCGGTATTGGCTAAAAATAATTGAAATCGAAAACTGTTCGACGGCAGGAGGAATCGAAACTGGATTAAGTCAACATGAATTTAATTTACTTGTTGCTGCTCATAAGTGGTCGCATTGCTTTAAACCAAGCCTGGAAACCTATAGTGGGCCAACAGCCAGCTATAGATGGCGTTGGCTTAACGGGTTCGAAGGCAACATCGGCCACATTTACAAGTTCATTTAGTCTTCAGCAGTCACATCCCGACTTTAGCTCCAAGTCGGGCTACACTGGTGAAGGTGGCAGTCAGGAGTTGTTTATAAAAGAACTGCCCGAAGAGGTGCTGTCGGTGAAGGGCAACTATAAACCTTTGGTGGCCACAGTGCCGGGAGCCATAAACTTTGGCGATGCCAGATTTGGCTATAAGACATCAGACACTGCAGTGGCATATGAAGAGGTAGGCAGAGTAGAACAACTAAGTAGAGCGGATATTAAGCTGGATAACGTTTTAAAAATCTATTGTGTGTGTTTGTCTCATTTTTCTATCACAAGGATCAATGCTCGGTAAAGAAGTATGCATTTAATCATGACGGCATTGTGCAGTATGATAACGAAATGCCGGAACTGGCGCAATTCACCATATGTTTCTGGATGCGGTTTACCAATCACAGCGGCGATCATGTCATCTTAACATACTCAAGTAAGTAATAAAATTAAATTGATTCTGCGGGCAATTAGTCAGTGGTTAGAATGGGGGCAGAGGTTCCCAAGTCAAGTGATTTAGGGAAGGGGAATATTTTGAAAAAAATTGTAAATAGTTTAAGTTAAAAAATTGATTTGAAGTTAAAGCATCACTTATTACCAAGAAGTTATGAAAATAATGTGGAGAAAGGTCGAACATAAAACTAAAACTAAAACATAATTAAAAAATCTGATAATAGTTGATATGTTAACTACATTTGGTGTAACAGTAACGAAAATAAAACGTTTTCTTTAAAAAATCTTCACATATTTTAATAAATGTAGGAAATAACTTTCAAATAAAAAAACCTAAGTTATAAAGAGTACACGTTAAGTACACGACTCACTTTATTTATCACAAAGAAAAATAATAATTTTGATAATGAAAAAAAAAAATTAAAATTTTGAATTACTGTATCTATGTAATAGTTGAACTAGTTATATGTATGTCTAAAATACGGATTTTTGTTTTTTTTTAATTTTAAATAATTTCCCCTTGTGAAAATTTTATATTATGTGTAAATAAGTTATTAACCACTTAAAATCAAAAATTTACCTTTTGGCAAATTTTGAGGGAAATTTTTTAAGGGCTCTATATATAATTTTATATCGTCAGATACAATATTTAAAGTCTTCTAATTAACTTCGAATTACTTCCACTTAGGAAATTTATCTAAAAAACATTAATGGTGGCTTCCAAATTAAAATATTAATTTTCCAAGCTTTTTTGGATTAATTTCTTCTAAAGAAAGATGATAGTTTTAGCAAAATTTTATAGTTTAATAGTTTATTCTTTAGGAAATTTTTATGAAACTGGTTTAATTTAAACTCATTAAAAAGTTTTGTACCAAAAACAAAAAATTTCCCTTTTTGGGAAATTTTGAGGGAAATTTTTTTTATATGGTCTAAATGACATTTTACATCATAATATCAATTATTTTAAGCTATTTAAGTAACTCCAACTAACTTAATTTGGAAAAACTTGCCTAAATGATGTTTTTTTAATTAAAATTGGAAATTTGTAAGGGATTTTCCTAAAAAAAGGGTTATTTCTATGTAAAGCGTTGAGTTTATTGGTTGTTTTGCCTCTAACACCTCAAAGTTTTATTATTTCTGTTTATAGACTTTTT
Organism: Muscina levida; assembly: GCA_964034835.1. Classification (NCBI taxonomy): domain Eukaryota; kingdom Metazoa; phylum Arthropoda; class Insecta; order Diptera; family Muscidae; genus Muscina; species Muscina levida. The sequence continues at coordinate 150,532,470 of OZ035882.1, forward strand.
GTAAGAAGGGAAAATTAATGATGGACTACATATAGTGCTGAATTTTATTCAAATTTTAACCGACAAAAAAAATTTCCCTCATGGGAAATATTCAGGAAATTTTTTGTAATGGTCAAGACTCCTAATACATTTTTTTTTAAATTTATTACATAGAAATTTAAACGTAATCAATAATTTCCCTTTTGAGAAATTTCGAGGAAACTTTTGCAAACTTGTTCTTGTTGTGAAATATTCATAAGAAGTATAAGTGAATTTTTAAACATTTATTTAGTTTAATTTAACTTAAATTTAAAATTTCGACAGAAAACAAAAAAATTCCCTTTTAGGAAATTTTAAGGGAAATTTTTTATTAATGCATAAAAAGACCACTGATTACTTAAGTTACATTATTTGAAATTATTTAAGTATTATAATTAACTTTTTGTGTTGTTTAACTACTAAGTAATCTTTTTAAATTATTTTGATATAATTTCCTTAAAAGGGAAATTTCTGTTCGTAATACAAATAAGAAACCGTTAGGGAACTTTTTTCAAATTCAACAAAATTATTAGTTGAGATTAAAAATGATTTACAACAAATTTCCTTATCTTGTTAATAGTTGACCCAAAAACAGATAATTTCCCTTTTGGGAAATTTCGAGTGAAATTTTTTTTCAAATGTAGAACATGACTTGTTGTGGATTACTATTATTTGTTTTAGTGTTTTATAAGATTTTTCTAAAGACGTTTTTATTTCCCAGGATTTTGGTATAATTATCCTAAAGTGAAATTTCTGTTTGTAATACAAATAAAAAACCTTAAGGATTAAAATAGAATTAAGATTAAAATAGATTTACAACAATTTTCCCCATCTTGTTAATAGTTGGCCCAAAAACAGAGAGAAAATTAAAAAGTCCTTAAAATATGGCATAAAAAACAAGGATGGGAACATTTAAGGCACATTTTTCTGTATTCCCCCAAATTATGACTACATATTAACATTTATTTATAGTTAAATTGGTCATAGTGTTAATTTTTGATCTAAAAACATAAAATTTTCCTTGTGGGAAATTTCGAGGGAAATAATGTTCAAGATTATAAAATATTATATTCCGCTTTTAAATTAATTTTTGTGTACTTTAATGTACTTAGTAAGAAATTTTGTATAATTGTAATTTTTTTAAGGACTTTTTAATTTTCTCAGGATTTCTGCATAATTACCTTAAAGAGAAATTTCTGTTTGTAGTATGGAATAGAACCTATTCTTGGAACATTTTTTGTACATTCGCCATATTTATTACAATGGATTAAAAATGATTTAAAAAAATTTTGTTTTCGTGGTAATTGTCAACGCAAAAATTACCCTTTTGGGATATTTATAGGGGCATAAGAAATATGTTTTGCATTATAACTAATTTGTTGGCATTTTTTATAATTGAGATTCGATTGAAACCTTTGAGGTTTTCAAGGACTTAGCTAAGATATTTGGCACAATTCCCTTAAATGGATATTTTTGTTTCTAGTAAAGCTTTCAACAATGTTATCATTAAGGAAATTTAAATGAGTTACATTTAAAGATGTAATATAAAATTTCCTAAATCTTTCACAGTTGCTTAATATAATATCTCTCTCTACTGTACAAAATCAAGGAAATCACATCAAGGATCTCTTTAATTAGCTTCACTACTTGTAATTCTTATAATTACTTAATTATATCATTTCAAATTAACACACTTATTTTCTCTATACATCGCACAAGTGTTTACTCGTCGTTGATTATTTATTTATTTGCCTTCCTAACCTGCAAATTTCAAACCGGCTCATCTTCGCTTTAGGATATTATATAAATCATGCGGCGTCAAAAAACTGAGTTTCACCTCAATTTGCATGTAGTATACCCCAGAAAAATGCATCCAACTGGTATAGCATCGCTTAGGAGAAAATATTACTGTATCTAATGCTGACAAATAGCTTTATGCTCGAAAAACTACAAAAATATCTCTGGGTTGCGCAAGAGCAATTTTCGGTTATAAACAGTTTTGGTGCGTTTTTCATTTTGCACGTGTGTGTGTGTGTTCGTTTCATTTTAAAATCTTCAATAATACGAGACGAGTATTACACACTCGCTGTAGTAGCAGCAGAAAAAAAAAGTGAAAGGAAGCCAACTTCCTGTTGAACATAAAGATTTGAAGCCTCCTCCCAGCCCACCTCTCATAGTTTACCAAGCAGACTTTTTGTTGGAGTCAAACATAATTTATTTTTTTCCCATTGCTAGTGAAGTTGGGCTGCTGGTGCAGAGTGCAAAACCTATGCACGGCGAGCCTTACGTCTAATGTAGCCAAGATGTAGAGATTTGTGCTGTTGCCTCTTTATGTGGCAGCAGTCGATTCCAAAGATTTGTTTTCAAGCTTTGTAAGGTGTTTTGGTGGTTGTTGTTGTTTGTTTTAACAGCGATGAATCAGTGTTTAAAGCCCAACTAGGCAACAGTTGTAATGGTCAATTTCAAGTTGTGCGAAAGACATTGACTGGTTGGCTAGCTGGCTGGCTGGCGGGCCGTCTTTGACTGCCATTGCATTACATAAGAGGAATGTGACTAGGTAGTGGAAGTGTTGTTGGAATTGTTTTGGATCGATGTTAATCTCTTTGTGGCAATTGTTGCTATCCGGAGTTGCCTTCATCCCCGGCCTGTACCGGTGTTTATACCTTAGGGGGGGCCAACAAATCTGGTAGCTCACCAGAGAGTGATGATGAAAAACCGCAGAAAAGCTAAACAAACCAATTGACACACATTTTGTAAAGTATCGATGTAAACCAGAAAATGAACGAATTTAATGAAAACAGAGATATGTAAATACAAGGCGAATGTCAGAGCACAGTACAATAAGGTTAATTAAACTATTAACATAGCAACAAAATGACTTAAGCAAAGTACAGGAAAAAACATTTTCCTTGGAATATACGTTTTGTGCGATATGAGTACAAATTATAGCTGAATTAAAAATTTGTTTTACTAACATAAAACCCCTTAATTTATATTGTTTTTCATTGTAGTCAATGCTTAAATACGAGTTTCTTAAAAAATTAACTAAAATTTTACATTTGGAATTGTATAAAAAAATTTTATAAAAAAAACTGTAAAAACTCATTTATTATTATCTTTTATACATAAACAAAAAAAACTATGTTTATTGCATCAAAAGTGCTCTATTATTTATAGTTTTCACTAATTTCCCTTAAGGGATATTTTATTTTATAATGTAAACTGAACATTTTTCATAATGCTTACAAAAACAAAAAATTTCCCTTATGGGAAATTTTAGGGAAATTTTCCTTTAGTCTACAAATGCCATAGAAATCAATTTTCTTATCATTTTAAAGTATATAAACTATAAAACTTTGTATTTTTCTGCGGATTTCCATAAAAAACATGTGCATTTAAATACAAAACAATCAATATACATTTTATGATGCAAATTGGAAGAGTGCAGACTGAAAGATTGCATTTTCGATTGCATTTAAACATATAAAACAAAAAATAATGTTTTGCGCACTTATAGTGGATACCTTTAATTATTTATATTAAATTTCCCATAAGGGATATTTTATACGATAATTAAAACCGAACATATTTCATACTGTTTACATTATTAGCTCCTAAATAACCAATTTCCACCAAAAACAAAAAATTTCCCTTGTGGGAAATTTTAGGGAATTTTTTTTTTAACCTGTAAATTTCATTGACATAAATTTTCTTATGATTTCTAAGTACATAAACAATAAAACTTTGTTTTTTTTTTCTGCTGATTTCTATATAAAACATGTGAAAGTAAATACGAAACAAAAAATGTAAATCTTATTATGTTTATTGAAAGACTGCAGACTGAAAGATTGCATTTTATTATTCCATTCAAACATATTAAACAAAAACTAATGTTTTGCGTACTTATTGTAGACACATTTATACATTTTATCAAATTTATCAAATTACCCCTAATAATTTAAAAAATTTCCTTATGGGAAATTTTGGGGGAAATTTTTCTTCAGCCTGCAAAAGCTATAGAAATCAGATTTCTTATCAATTCTTAGTCTATAAACTATAAAACTTGATTTTTTTCTGAGGATTTCTATATAAAACATGTGATAATAATACAAAACAATAAATAAAAATATAAATTTTTCTCAAATTTCTCTAAAGGCATATTTTATTGCATAATGACAAATTAATATTTTTCATGATGCCTACATTATTTGCATTTAAATATCCAGTTTAGAGCGAAAACTAAAAATTTCCCTTATGGAAAATTTAAGGGAAATTTTTTTTTGGCCTGCAAAAGGTTTGGCAATAGATTATTATATGGTTTCTGAGGAGCTAAAAAATAGACTTCCTTATTGTGTCTAAATAATAGTAAATGCCTTTTGCATCACTTTGTAAATGCTAATAGATCGATGGGTGCCGAATTTCCCTCAAGGGAAATTTTCTTTAGTAAAAAAAATAAACACATTTCATACTGTTTCATATTATTGGATTCTCAATTACAAGTTTAGTATTAAAAACCAAAACATTTGCATCATGTTTATGCGCTAATAGATCGAATGTCAGAGCACAGTACAAAAAGGTTAATTGAACTTTTAAAATAGCAAACAATAGGAAACAACTTGGAAAAACGCTTTTTAAGTAGTTGGCAATAAGATTACTTCAAATAAGCATTTTGTAATCTATGAGTACAAATTGTAGCTGAATTTAAAAATTGCCTAAAGGCAATTCCAGTCAAATTTCTCTTATAGGAAATTTTGTTTTATAAAGAAAATAAACATATTTAATAATATCCTACTTTATTGGCTTCTCATTTACAAGTTTAGAATTAAAAATAAAAAATTTCCCTTAAAGGAAATTTTAGGGGAAATTTTTCTTTAGCCCCAAAATGCTTTAACAATTTTTCTTTAGCCCGCAAACTATTCCAAACTAATTTTTTAATGATTTCTTAGTACATTACATATTTTGAGGGAAATTTTAGGGGTAATTTTTTGTTTAACCCCTTAAGATAAAAGACTGATTTGTCAGTTTGTATAATTGATAGCAAAATTTGTTCTTGCATTTTCTATATATAACATATCTTGCGCTGAAGACTTTTTGGTTTGTAAATTACTCGATTACAGTAAAAAAACAGAAATTTCCCTTTTGGGAAATTTTTTGTTTAGCTCCTAAACACTCCAAAACCAATTTCCATAATGATTTTTAGGTAGTATATAAAAATAATAGCAACATTGTAATAACTTTTTCTCTAGTATTTTCTATACATCATAATAATTTTCTTAAGGGAAATAATTCGAATTAATTATTTACTGGTAATTGTTTTTATGTCGACAATTATTTTCTAAGGAATGTTAAACTTTGCGGCACTTACCCTAAAGACCTATGGACTATAAATTACACATTAACCACAAAAAAACCAATTTTTGTCGTTAAGCAACTTTATGCTACAAAATCAATTTCCTTAATGATTTATAAATATTTGAAATTTATAGCAACATTGTAACAATTTTTATTCCAGCGTTTTCTATATATTGTTTTTATTTTCTTAAGCGAAATAATACGAATTAATTATTTTCTACTTTTTGTTTTAATGTCGATAATTATTTTCTTAGGAATACCAAACGTTGCGGCACTTACGTTAAAGACCTAGGTATAGACTCATAAATTACACATTTACATTCGAAAAACAAAAATTTCCCCTATGGGAAATTTTTTGTTTAGCCCCTTAATGCTACAAAACCAATTTCCCTAATGATTTTTAAGTACATAATATTGATACCAGCATTTTTTTATCATTTTTTATACATTTTATGCGTCTAACGGAAATAGCTCGAAATAATTATTTTCTACTTCTTGTTTTAATGTCGACAATTATTTTCTTAGGAATGCCAAACGTTACGACTATTGTACTCAAGACATTTTTGTAGTGAAGCATTGAGCAATTTTTTAATTTACAAGTACTACTGTCAAACCAATAAAAAAAACTAAGTAAATCGCTAAGCCAGTAAGTCAACACGCCTTGCAATAACGCTATCACACCACTAAACCAATATTTGGACCAAAACGTGGCTTTAGCCGCCATGGGACATGGCGACATAGTTACATGAAATCTGGGCCACTTCAATAATAATAAATTAAAGAAATAATTAATCATACAACATAGTTGCGAAAAATTGCCAAGTCAATTGTTTGCTTCAAGCGCGGCTGAAAGTGAACGCATACGCCGCCGCAGCTTCCCATAAAAGATCATAGGTCTCCGCACGTAGATGAATACACACATCTCGCATATCATAATGGCGATGTGTGATTATCATGTAATCCGCCATAAAAAAAACGAATCGAAACCTTCGAATGTTTGTTATGATAAATGTTATATTAATGTTGTATCATTCATTGGTAATAATAACTCAAAAAAATACAAAAATAACGACAAACAAAAGTTATATCATCAATTGAAGTTGTGTCATTTTTTGGATAGTTTAAGCTTTAATAATGTTTTTCAATGTTTTCGTTTATTTTTTTTTTTAATTTCGTTCCATGTTTCGGTTTAGCTGAGGACGAAGTTAGAGAGTTTCAATTCTGGGTAGCAAATGCAAAAAATTCCAGTTTCATCTCCATGGCCATAAAAGGTCAACAAATGTACAGGTAAGTACAGAGCGAGCGTGACACCGCTAGCAAATATTGTCTTATTAACAACGAATTGCAATTCCCACATCACGTCTAAAATCTACTGGCCAATCGATCAATCAGTATTATGTTAGATTTTGAATTGTGGCTGTTGTTGTTGCTGTTATGTATTTGGCTAGTTAGATTAATCATCTGGCTTTGTGTTATAGACTCAATTACCCGTTGAGGGTTCGTCAATGGCATCACACTTGCACATCATGGAACGGCAAAACGGGTGAATGGCAGGTTTGGCTGAAGGCAGAACGTATTGGGCGAGGTTTTCACAATTCCGTAAGTGTTTCCTTTAAATGTTATTTTATCTTAAATCGATATATTATATGTGTATAACAAAGTCATCCACAAAAACTTGCTGAATCATGGTGATAACTTGTTAGCTGCAAAATAAATGCAGTCGATACGGCTTCGAAACCTTTCACCCCATTTGAAATGGAAAATAAAACTTGAAAGTCGTTATAGGGAATTTAATAGTAAATAAGTGAAGGCCTTATGGGAAATAGTAAATTTTTACAACAAAATAATAATAACTTTCCAAAATATAAAAATTTTCAGTACAATTAACAATATTATGCACAAATACAAGTTGACTATGAATATTTTTTAAATGTAAAATAAAATAAATATTCAAATTTTCTAAAGTAAATGGGACAATTATTATATATCTGTGGTGAAAAGGAAAAACTGTTTAAATCTGATTTTCCAGGAGAACACTTTCCAAGTTTAAAGCTTATTTTTAAAAACTTATGGTGATTCTAGTATAATTGAAAGTCATTCATCGAATCATTGCTAATTTACATTCCAATTCAGAAATTATTTAATTTAAGGAGCTATGGTAAAGAATAAAAAGTAGTAATAATTTTTGCTTAAGTGGACTTAATATTTTTTTTCCTTTTCACCACAAATAAAAATGTTCGTCTGGAAGGCGATAGTAAATAGTTATTCGTAAATATCGAACAATTACACAGTACATTTGTCAGCTCATTGATTTGGGACTCAATTCTGAGAACGGCACGTGAAAGTAGCCCCAAAAATACTAATTTCAAATCGATATTAAATTATTATGGCATGTAACTTGACAAAATGAATGATGCAGAACTTCTTCTTCTTGGGGCTACTTTCACGTGCAGTTCTCAGAATTGAGTCCCAAAATCGTGTGTTGGTCTCAAACCATTCTATGATATTTCCTTTAGTAAAATTTTCATAATTATCTTAGAAATTGCCTCTGAATATTTGGCATTGAAATGTCTCATTTAACCGCCGATCGAGGCATGATGGTTAAACCCCTAGACAATCATGCGGAAGATCTGGGTTCGATTCCCGCCTAGTCATTTACTTTTCCCCATCGACAGCCCCTTCGAAGTTGTCCACAGCAACTTTGCGGTAGTGTCGAGTCATTCCGCAATCTAGTAAAGTTTTCTCAAACAGCTGACGTTCGGATTTGTGGTTAAAGTGTGGGTTCCGTTATGTGGCAGCGTGTTAATTCACAAAAACGCGAAAAACTCTCCCATATCTAATTCATGGGATGTAAAGGGAAACTCAGTTTATTTAAGAAGGTCAGAGTTGCTTCAGCAAGTAATGCTTATCCTTCTAGACAACCTTTTGATATTAAGTCCTCACATAATTTACAGGAAAACTTGATTATCAACATCTAGCAGAATAAATGTTACATTTTTTTAAATTTCCTCATACAGCCAATTTTATTTAATGTTCTCCTTCTTTGTTATCTTACAGCTTGTCGGCCATAAAATCCCTGCCAAAGGTAAATTATACTCGGGCGGTCCCTCTGTAACTGGTCAAATATCCGAAGGACTGCATTTCGAAGTCACTTTGGCTCAAGTTTACCGCGTGGCTTTAAGTGCTGGCAAAGCTCATCGTGATCACAAACATCACCACGCCCATCATTTTGATCATGAAGGCAAAGAAATACATCCCACTACCAAGGCACCACCACCGGTATGATATTTGTTTATCGCTTGTCTGTCATATCAATTTACTTTAAATCTTCCCTCTTCCAGATCAATCGTCCCTTGGCTATGCACAGCCTTTTAGCTAATGGTCAAATACCCACTAGGGTGCGCATTAATCTTGCCAATCCTGCCACTAATAATGCTGCCAGTCTGACTGCCGCCGCTGCCTCTTCTCCTGCTAATGTAGCAGCCGAGCAGGGCCTGACCATACACACGAATTTTGTTAATGGGCAGATAAATGCCGGTTCTCGTTTAGTAGCCCAACAGCTGATTGGTCTTAATCACAAACTGCCCTCCGGACCCCAAACTTCTCAGACCCTAAATCGCCAGGCCGTATATGATCCCACCAATCCTTCTAAGGTGCAATTTGTCGACGAGACCGAAACACGCATTCTCTTTAAGCGCGACACGATGAAATCAGGAAAATCCGAAATGGACGCCGCTGAGAAAAATCCCAAGAAACGTGGCCTGATATTCCTAGACGATGGCAGTATTGTGGACGACCCCTTGGTGCAAAGTTCATCTGTTTTAAAATATGACGGCCTAGCCGAATTCGGTGGCCAACAGTTTAAGGATGACTTAAATGGTCTCATGAACGTAGAGGATGAGATTACGGAACATGACCGTGAACCAGCCGAGGAGGAGGTCAAAGCCGTCATGTCCTTGTGCGGAGCCTGTGACCCAGAGCCGTTCCAGGGTGCCATAGTATTTGCCTGGAAGGATGCCCATGAGCGTCTCGACAATGCCCTCAAGGGCTATAGTGTGGGCAGGTGTGGTAACTTCTAGGCAATTTATTTTAGTTTAAGCATAACTCATAGTTAATCGGAGGAGCGCGAAAGTACAGGACCACAGATCTGTAGATGTTTTAGCCACTAGTCAGGTTACAAGATTTCGATAAGAAAACTCGAAGAGAATTTTCCAAATTGTTAAAGCACAAAAAAAACATGACTCGGGGTTTACAAATTACAACTAAATGCAATGTAATATATAAACTTGTTATACAAAAACATATGTATACTTTTACATACAAATATTTAATAATAAAACGTAACATATTTAAGACAACAAACAATAAGGAACTCACCTTGGATTTGTGTATGTGTTGGTTTTTATAATCCGAATCGAATTCCGGTTCACTGAAGTAACTCTACAAATGAAACAAAGTAAAGAAGCACATGAGACATTTACTTTGACATGTACATTGAAATTATTTGATTTGTTTTGCTGCCTTACCTGATCTTGATCCCAATGCGTAGGATTTGACTGAGGCAATGGCTGAGGTATACCCGGCCCTCCCGGCAGTATTTGTGGCGGCGCTGCCACTTCGGTCGATTCGAACAAACGCAGCACCGAACGATCTCGTATCTCCCTCAAGTGCGAGCGAACATCTTCCAACTCATAGAACATATCCTTGCTGGCATCGTGTATATAAATCTTAACATTTGGCCCCTCCAAATAGGCCATAGTCAGTTGGCGTGGAAAAGAGCGCACAAACAAAGCGCGCACCGTATCAATCGATGTGATCTCATTGGGCAGCAATGCCCGCTTTGTCTCGGAACGATACTGCAAGAACACCAAACCTAAAAGAGACACGAAAAAAAAGGGTACAACGCTAAAGTCAGCCAATAGTGTGGGAGAGAATTTAGTTAGGTTATGTGTGACACCATACCTAGAGGTCTTTCTAAGGTTTTCGAAGGTGTACGCACAACGGGTAACGAAGAACGTTGCTTACCGCCACGTCTAAACCCAGTACTGGCTGTCTCAACTTCGGACATAATGCCGGGATCATCATCGAATAGGGGGCCTTGATTGATGGGGGTGTAGCCTCGTGAGGGTTGCATCTGTAAGAAGATTATGTTATAGAGGGGGCTGAAAGATGAACCCAAGTATGGGAATACTTACCTTTTTGCTCTTCTGCATACGAGTGCCCATCTGAAAAAAATTAGAGAGAAATTTGTATTAGAGAACAAACTGTCATTGAATTTAAGGTAGTATTGAATAGAGCTTAAGATGTCTGGCCTTAATATTAGGTACTAAGTAGTGTTCTATATATAACTGATAGAAAATGTAGAAAATGAATCGTATAGCCAGTAAAAGATGGTACGATAAAACCTCTGCCAAATCTCTGTGAGTTCTAAATGAACAAAAATTATCTCGACAAGTTAACGAAATTGTTCTTGCTCGCTGCAATTTGATGTCCTTAAAAAAGTAATGCGATGGCTCTTCTTAAACTTCTTAGCCTAACACAAGTTAGTTCAACATTGAATATATACCAATTATCGCGCTCAACTACAATAATAAATAAATAGATTTTTAAGATCTAAGTAAGAGAATTAGTTATCTTAAAATCTGCAAGTAAGTAAAACCAAATAAAAATACCGGCATCTGATTTTCGGTGACGAATTGAAACTTTACACTGATGTTTTACTATAGTCAATGCAGACTTAGGATGTCATGACTTGTAGCCGCAGAGATAGTTGGATAAATTAACAATAAACTGGATCGAGTCATTGAAAAATATTACCGAAGTTTTCGAAAATTTAAAATTGTGGTTACGACAAGACTTAATAACAATTAAAGAGAAGAGACATTACTTCACTCATTTATTACCTTGTTAAAACTTGTGCTACCGGTCCCGCAGTATACTCGAACCCGTTCTCAAGCATTCTAATTGGCATTGGAAAATTGGCATTAATTGGCATTGGAAAATCGGTACTTTGGCTCTCTTTTGGCTATTAAAAAACTAGCACGATTAAGGTCAACCTTAAGAGGACCAATTACCAATTATGAGATATGAGACAGCCTCTCTCATTTGAGTGAGTTAACATGCTTCTGCTTATGATACACACAATGGGAAGTACAGTTTTCTCGACGATTCCGAACATCAATATGTCTTTAACTTAGATAAGGGACATTATCTATGATAATTTTCCTCTACACCCCATGAATGAGGTATGGGATGCTTCTCGATTTGTGAATTAACACGTCCAAAAAATTGGGCGCCACCTATAGTACATTTATTGTACTTCTCCTATTTCATAACAAACAACCTCGCATTATATTCTAACAAAGAAATCTCGTGACTCAGTTTGTGCTGAAGTGCTTAAATAACCATCAGGTCATAAGTAAAAAGGGCTGATAAAAGTGAGGCAAAAGTAGGCTGGTCCTCTAATTAAAACTAAAAACTGAATTTTCCTTTACACCCCCTTGAATGAGGTATGGAATAGCTTCTCGAGTTGATGTGAATTAACACGCTTTCTATTTTAGATTTACAAAAAACGTCACCTACTTGTTTATCGACGAATGCGAACGTCACTGTTTAAGAAGCTTTTACTATCGACAACATCGAGGGGGCCTTTAATAAAAGAAGGATGAAGATGACTGGAGCCGGGAATCGAAACACGGATCATCCGCAAGGTAATCGCGTGTTTTAACCACTATGACACGGCCGGTCTCAGATAAGGGACATTATTCTATTTAAATGTAAGGTTACAGAGTTCGAAAACTTTTTGAAAATTTGGCTTATATTCTTTAATAACTCAGCTCGGCATGAAAATCAGTCCCGTCAGTATTCCTGCTGATTCTTATGTAAAATGACCTCCTGAGTTCTAATAACACCCCCATTTTTTCTATCACCCACTGTTTTCTCGTGAATACTTACTCATTGGAAGGGCTCATTCAAATATCAAAGTCGACTATAAAATATTGGTTGACAAAGTCTAAACGAGGTCGTACAAGCTGCCAATATGAACACCGTAGAGGTCAAGCAATTAAGGTGTTCATGCCATAAACGATGAAGAAAAGACGAACGCCAGAAACGGTTAAGAAAAAAATCTTAGTCCCCAATGGCCCACAAACTGATAGTGAATGTTTGTCGGCTGAAGCTAGCTAGCTTAAATAATCGGCATATCAAAAATACCCTTACATCGTATATGGGACAAAAATATAACGATGGGTGCCGCGTTTACTTACAATATAACAAAAACAGCGGTGTCAAGATGTTTTAGTATAGTGTTCGGCGTGTTTTACGACCGGGTGCCGCGTTTGCTTACAATATTACAATAACAGCGTGGTCAAGATGTTTCTGTATAGTGTTAGGCGATGTTTTACCGCCTTTAATAAATTTTTTGGAACAATTCCTACATAAGTATAACATATAGTTCCATCACTTTACACCTTATACAAGGAACTTCAAAGTGGTGGACTGAAATAGGTGAATCGTGTCGAAGGCAGAAGGCGAAGAAACTTGCATCTGCAGGCAAAGTCATGGCTTCTCGAAAGGGAAAACAATCGACACCGAGTGTAATGCAAAATTATTGCTGCGTTTAAGTGATGAAATTGAGGAAAAAATGCCGCTTTTGTGAAAAATTAGTTTTGTTTCGCCAAACAATACACCAGTTCACACATCCAGTAATGCGACGGGAGTGCTTCGGAAAGTATTGCCCTGCGTAACCAAAAGAAACGCCGATAGAAAACTTTCCGAAACTGTAATGGTTAGTCTAAAGACAGTGCTACGGGCGGCCAGGGTAACCAGTATAGATTCCTACCTTGCTGATTAAATGGGTAAGGATCCACTTCTGTGGAACCACGAGGGCGTATTTCTTTGCAACCTCCGACCAGGAAGTCTCAAAATAGTACTAGGCCGACCAGGGTACCTAGGGACGTGTGTGTACCCGAACCACCGATAGAAAATTTCCAACCATCCAATGGTTAAAAGCGGTAGTAAGAGTGTATTCCTTTACGATCTCCGACCAAGAAGTCTAAAAATGGTCCAAGGAACGGCCAGGGTACCCAGGGTAGTTTCCTACCTACCCTTCCTGATTAAATGGGTAAGGATTCATTTCTGTGGAACCATGAAGGCGTATTCTTTACAGCCTCCGACCAAGAAGTCTAAAAATGGTACTAGAGACGGCCAGGGTAACAGTGTAGTTTCCTATCTACCCTTCCTGATTAAATGCGTAAGAATCCACTTCTGTGGAAACACGTAATTGATTAGACTAAAACTAAAAGATATATTGGTGAATTGAAAGTTTGATGCTAGAGAAAAGTGGAGCTGGGTGCCTTTTTACACCATAAGAAACTCGGATTTCCCTCTAGTGCATTAATGTATCCTTTTGGATGATGTGGAGTTGCATTCTCAATGCATACTAGGATATTAGATAGATCCGAACCTAAAACAAGGGTATAACTATGGTTGCAGGAACATAGTTACGTTGTCACGGGTTTTTTCCCCTTTATAATACGCTTCATAACAAGTCGACTGTATCCCACTCAGTTTATTTTTAACTAGCTTAATCAAAATAACCATTCGTATTTTGATCAAGCTAGCCGGATGGGGTGCTACGGCACCTAGCAGAAGGAAGCGGATGAGGCCAGCCGAATGGAGAGCTATGCTCCTAACAGATGGTGGTGAAGAGTGCTGGCTGGGATGAGTGGCCGGCCGAATGAGGAACTTCGATTGCGATTTATCGCTTAAAATATTAAAAATGTAGCGAATAAAAACATCGAGGGAAAAATCGGATGGAGTTCCAGTCTCGAGCTTGTACTTGTCAGTCAATATGGGTAGAGATATGCACAATCTGAATATCTCATTGCATAATTAAATTTCTAATCAGGTCGACCAGACGATACTAGATGTAACACACAGTGACATCCACTATTGCGTTGGCCAAAATTAATAAATAAAAGTTCGAATTGCTTCACTTAGTATCTTATCGGCCGGTTTTAACTGCCACAGATTATTTTATATTTTTATTTATTTTCTTTTTACTAAAAAAGGTAATAAGAAGAAATTTGCCAAAAACATAGAGGTGGATTCTGCGGTTTTTAAGCAGCTGGACTGTTTCTACGGGCCTTTTTGGAATTGCAACACTGCACTGCATATGTTGCGCAACTCTGATTAGTTGACGCTGTGTTGCAGGTTAGCTGTTGCAGATTCTTGTTTGTTGCTTATTTTGTTTGCAATTTAGAAAGAGAAATACTTTATAAGGGATTCGAATATCACTGGGAAAAGTGTATCGATTTGAAAAAAGATGATGAGAAATAAAGAAATTTTTTTCCTTATACACGCACTCAAAACTAGAACAACTACTTTCAATTAACGTGCTTACACAACTTTAATTCTTTCCCAAACGGGCAGGCAGTTAGTAAGCCTTAAGCTTACATTTAACATCCTATGTTTCCTTCTTTCGATTTCTTCTCCAGAGCTTGAGAGATTTCCCCTTATTATGTATGTCGTAGTCACGTCGAATCCTTGTCGTTTTTCAAATATGGCATCGCTAATGTAATTTGTGAGACTGAAATACGATTTGTCCTTGCTTTTATCGTGCACTTCTGCATCAAATGATGAAAAATTTTCATCTGTAAACATTTCTGTTAATTATCACTAACTTTATTCAAATAAATACAAACAATCGAATATTGTTGAAAGGTGACTACAACATACCTAATTAGGGGGAATATGTCGCTGTGTTTGTGCGAAATCAAGTAATAGGTCTATCTGGATCACAACCCGAATATATGTTTACAGAGTACAAAGCATGAAAACTTTTTTATCTGAGAAGAAGTATTCTTTATTTATAATTATCCTAGGCTAGAATATCTGTAGGGAAAGTTCCTGATTCTGAATGCAGGATCTATGTTTGATTTGCTAAACTTCTTGAAAACTTCTTCTTGTTTTTACACATATTTTTTTCAAACTACTTAAGTAACTAACAATTTACAATTTTCTATATGAGATATGCACCTAGTAAACGTGCCTTAGATGTTGTTTCATCTTTTTTTTGTACCGACTTCGTTTTTTATTAAAAAAATTACGCATTCCATAAATTTAAAATGACTCCACGAAAATAAAGTAATAATAAACTAAGCCTCATAGGAATGCTCATAGCTGGGCAATTTCCTTTCCCGAAATTTATGGAATTATGACTTTATTAAATTTTTAATTTATGCCAAATAATTTGCATATCGTGAGAATTAACTTCTACTCTTGAAATAATCTTGTCATCTAGTCTTCCAAGAGTTTTCTTTTTTTAACTAAGTTAAATAAATATTTACATAAAATACCTCACAGTTAATCTCTTTATTGTCACAATCATCCTGATTTAATTTTGAAAATATTCTCCTACCATTTTTTTTGTAACACTTATACAAAACATTACAACACTTACCTCCAAGTCCAGAGATTTCTGCGGCTGCAGTTGATTCTGTTGATTGACGTAGGATAACATGTCACCGCCCAATGTGTGACGTCTAGGATCTTCTCTTCTCATATTTCGCCTCCTATCTTTACAGATTCAATGGCCACAATGAAAAGCAACATATACACAGAAGCACACCCGGACATTTGACAAATTGAAACGACAACAACAAGAACGGTGAAAATTACTTTCCAAACTTCCGAAATGTTAAATGGATTCCATCACCTCCTCGTTTGTTGGGGCAGTGGACAAATATTTACCTTGTTCCGTGTTTTGCATATGACCGGATTTCATATCATTTTGCCAGTTCTCATCTATAAGTGCACACACACACACATAGAGTACACCCCCCATACGATGCATTCAATGGTAATGGGCGGGCGGACGGATGTTGGGCAACGAGGACCACAGAGGAGCAACATTAATGTACCAGGAGCAAAAGCCGAAGCATTACATCGTAACATCGCAGGAGCCCACAAAGTAAACAAACATTAGGAGAGAAAACGCTTAATGAAAAATTCAATTGCGCTTTCGTGTGTCAGCCGTGTGTACTTACCGCCCTCACGTCCTTTGCGTTTCTTTTTGGAACTACTGCTGCCACTAGACCCACTGCCGCCACCGCCACTGCCACCGCTACCACTGGCATTTGTGGGGTTCGGTGAACTTTTATCTTTGCTTTTCCAGCGTATTAACATTTCAGCGGGGACAGGACTCTACAACAACACAGAGCCTAGCCAGTGGGGAAAACCGGGAAGACGACGGTAGGACGACGGAGCGCACGAAAAGGATAACGAATGGATGAAAAGGGAATAAAAAATGATATATGAGTTGCTGTGAATTAAATGGGCGAATGAATTTTTTGTGTGCTCCTTCGCCAAAGAAAGGACATAAAAAAAGGATTGTGTTTTATGTTTTCTTAGTAAAATAAATATTTGATGTGCAGCAGCACCAGCACCAGAGTCAGTACCAGCAGTCAAGCCAACACACGTTTGCACGAGGCTACACACATATATCCATGTGTACTCACAAAGGACCTCCAAGGAAAGCAAATGTACACACGTGTGCATGTGTGTACATGTGAGCACTACAATAATGATGATGTTGGGATAAAATATCATGAATATTTGATAAATTTGTCTTAAGTAAAGTTTTCGTTAAAAAGAATTTGATAGCTACAAAAAAAAAACACCAGAGGCAGAAGAGTGAGAGGACGGGTAAGGCAGAATAGACCGTAAGACCTGACTGCTGCGCAGGTCCTTGTCACACATCTGTGTGATAGATTTCATACAGTTCATTTGAGGGGGTCACTTGTGTTTGTTTATGTTTGGGAAAAAATGCTAACAACATTTTGCCGGTAGGAAAATAAATATCACGTGCGAAATCTCAAAACAAAACAACCAGAGAGAGAGAGAGAGCGAATCACTTATAAAGAAGAGCGAGAGCGGCACTGGGGCGAACAAATTCAAGACAGCTCCAAACGAAAATACTTCAAACTCTCTTTAGCTTAGTGTCTCTCCCTGCTGTGAAAGTGTCTCTCTACCAGGAGGTGAGTTTTTGCAAAAGTTGGGAAAGGTTATTAACAAACAATGCTCGATAAACTTTTGTGGACCCAGCACCAAGGCCCGTAAAACTTTTCTCCATGTAAACCCAACAGTCGAACTAGTAGACCTTAGGCGTTTTAAGGTTTCAAAGTAACTGCAGTCATTACTTTTGAATGTTAAAGTTGAAGTGGTTGGGCTACATATGAAGGGAAAAAATTCAGCTGCACCACTTGTGGTTGTATTTATAAGCAAAGAAAATTCCTTAGCACAAGAGCAAAAAAACGAAACACCAAATTTTCAATTAACTTTTAAACACTGGAATTTTCTAGAAATTCCTTAAGGTACACTGGCACACGACACACTATATATTCGTTTTATTAATTTCCTGTCTGGTAATTTTTCCGTTTACAGGGCATCTTTTTTTTTCCCCAGATACCATCTTTCATTTACACGTATATACATATATATATTTTTTCACAAAATTTCACTGGCACACAAACACACCTATCAATCCTCTAGGTGACTTTTTAGTTATTTCTATTAATTGTGGTATAAAACTTTATGCTTTCACTTTGTGGTATAAAAATTCTCTACAGCTTAGGTATTTTGCAAAATTTTTTTCTTTTAAAAAAGTTAAATATTTATATTAATTTTCTGCTATGTTTGACAGCGAACGTCTGTGACCACCGCTTGCTAAAACCGTTCGATACTTTTTAAATGCCTGTGAATTTCGTGTATATCATAGAAGAGTTTCCGCCCTAAATGGTTGGTGTTGAGGTTGCAGTGCGCAGGCGTTTCCTCTCCAAAGGAAACAAAATGTTTTACACCATGGTGTAGTTTGAAAGGTATTGGTCATATTATGGAGAGAGCAAGCGACATCTATATGTGAGTGCAGATGCAATGTTGAATTTAGTAAATACTTCAACCGGTTGGTGTTAAGTATAATCATTAATCTAAAATAGAGGTGAATAAAGCTATTTTAAGATTGGTCAGGGTTGCCAGGTTATTGGAGGCACTTATTTTACAGTTGCACTTGGCTGAATATGAATTTGATTAATATCAGTAGCATTGGGGTATACGAAAGCTCATAGACGAATAATAACCGATAATATATGATATTTCAACTGAAATTGAATATTTATATTCCAGCGGAAGAACGGACGATTTTAAGGTATAAAATTGCTATATTTTTAACTTTTTGTTTTTATAATAATATAATGAATTTGTTGAACTGTAACAAAACAAATTGTATATATCGTTGTAAAGTCTCTTCTTTCCAAATCTTATAAGAAACTTTAAATCGGTTCATATTTACCCGCGTTATTAGCTTTTAAGTGCGTAAAGGTACGAAAACCCGGTTTTTTACATATAACTCACGATTTTTGGGGGTTTTGTGAAATTTGAAACACAGATTATTGTTGTGCTCAGCAGCATCTACCAGAAAAATAGTATAATTTCTCTGGAATTCTTTTCTGTGTTATCCATAGAACAATGCGTGTGTCCGCAACGCACATTTAGATTGAAGTAGCATAAAAGGTAAAAGTATTTTAAATGTGAAGTAAGTTGTTAAAGACCCCAACATTTCTTCTATATTTTACAAAAAAAAATACTGATCACATAAAAAATAAAAATTTCGATAGACTCTTCACGTGGCTATAGAAAATTGTGTGTGTCCGCAACGCACTTTGTGTTAGTTATAATTTTGAATACAACATTTTAAGTAAAGTTTCATTAAAAGAACATTATAGTACTGGCTAAAATCTAAATTTTTTCAATATGAACAGAATCTTTAAAAAATTCATTTTTTCGAGAAAACTCCAAAAAAACGTGCGTCCGCAAGGCTAGGAAATCCCCATATAAAACCCTAAACTGTAGATCTAAAGTATTGTTCAAAACATTTTCAACAAAAAATATTTAAAAGTATTTTTTAATTCATAAAATCTTATGGAATTTGTCACACCTTAATGTTTTTAGAATTACGAAATTTTAGATCACTTATTCGAAGTTTTTTTCCCCAGAATTTTAGGTACTTTATACATCTGACATCTTGTGTAGATTGGACATTATTAAATTTATTTAAATTTTAAATTTTGTATTTATTTACATTATGAAAATATTTTTTAATTTCATATAATTTTATGTTTGATTTTTTTTATAATTTATTTAAAATTAACTTTACTTTCTCTAGCAATCAGTTTTATTTTCTTTATACATGTTTGTCCTACTTCACTACATTTTTTTAACAATTATTTTTAATCATTTTATTTATAATTTTTACTATCTTTCTTTTAAAAGATTTTATTGCTTGGAAGCTTTCGGGTCGACTATTTTTTATTGGATTTAGCACTTTTTAATTTAAGAATCTCATGGCATCTCTTACATTGCAGAAATTCACCACCATCCGTGGTGAATTATTCTATTTTTACCACTTAATAATCACAAGGGCCAGAAAGGGAGTAAAGCGGACAGTGGGATTAGCTGCGTAGTCTAGCCACGGGTGTACTGAATTTACTAAGCAACTTCTTCGTAGGTTCAAATCTCGATCGGGTCAAATTCGACTTCCTTGTCACGGTTGATTTTCAAATACCACAGTCCTATTCCCCCACACTCCATCCCTCTTCCATACACGCCACACGTCACTTGCTTACTCTTTGCATTTAGAACGTGCCAAGGAACAGAAGGGAGATTAATTAGAGTCTCTGAAGGAAGCTAAGTAAGTCGTTGCATTAATTGCTAGACGCTTAGTGCCAATCGAGATGAGACACAAACTTTTTTGTAAAATTCTTCACACAAAGTTTGTTTGTTATAGTTGTTTACAATTATTTAAATCATTAATTTTTTTCAAAAAAATAGAGAATAAATGATTAGAAAAGCAAACACAAAAAAAATAAGCACAAATAAATACAAAAAAGAAAAACATATACATAAATCAATATAAAAAAAAATACAAATAAAAGTTTAAAAGAGGTTAAAAAAATATAAACATAAGATATTTAAAAAAAAACCTAAACAAATATAGCAAAAATATAAAATATTAAAATATATGAACATTTAAAATTTCCTATTTGTCATTATAAATATTATTTTTTAAATTACAATCAAAGAAAATAAATGTTAATAATAATTATAAAACAATGTACATATAAAAGTATAAATTAAAAGATATAATGCAAGATGTAAAATAAAACTAAATAGCAAAAAATTATATAAAAATACCAACATACAAAAACATATTTTGGAAAATGTAAAAAATATATCCAAAATATGTAAAAAATAATATAAAAATATATAAGAGAAATATTGGAAGTTGTAACATAAAACATAAAAAATAACGAAAAATATACAAAATATGTAAAAAAATATATATATTAAAAAAAATTGTACAAATCAAAAAAATCAACAAAAAATATAGTAAAGAACATATTATTATAAAATATATATAATGAATTTATGAAATAAAAAAAAAATATCAAAAATTAATACAAAAAATTAAAACTAAACGAAAACAAATACGAAATATGTAAAAAATATATAAAAAAAAATTTTAAACTATATAAAATATATAAAAAACTTACATAAGAATAAACAATAATCAAATATATATAAATAATAAAAATGTGTAAGAAAAATATTAGTAAATAAGGAAATAAATTTAAATGAAGATATCAAAATAAATAAAAAAAATTTTTAATTTTTTAGAGAATTAATTTTAATAATAATTATAAAAATATGCAAAAAAAATAATTCTCCCATAAAAAACATAAAAAAAAAAATATATAAAAGTACATAAAAAATAAAATTAAAAAAAGAACAAGAATTAAAATAAGAAGGAAAACACAAATATGTAGACATAAAAAATATAACCAATTTCCAAAAAATAGAAAAAAAAACATTTAAAAGCTAAGTAGAAATAAATAGAAAAAATCCCATTGTTTAACATAATCTTTCATAAAAAAAAAAATAAAAAAAATATAATAAACAAAAAATAAAAAATAATATTAAAAACCAACATACAAAAAAAATATTTTGGAACATATAAAAAAAACAATATATGAAAAAAATGTGTGAAAAATATAAAAAAAAAACTAAATCAAATATATAAAAAGAATTAATTTAAAAAATACTTAAAAAGATATTCAGCAAAAAATTAATAATAACAAAAAATACATAAAGATGAAAAATAAAACATAAAAAATATTTGAAAGCAATATATGCAAAAATATAGAAAAAAACGAAATCAAAAAAATTAAAAAGAATTAATCAAACAAAATACATCAGCAAAAAAATAAATATATTTAAAAATTAGTAAATACAATATATGAAAAAATATGAAAAAATTTATGAAAAATGCAATAAAACTAAATCAACTATATAAAAAAACTTAATCAAATATATAAAAAATTAGAAACAATACATCAAAATAAAAATTTATATAAAAAAGAGATATAAAAATAATAAATTAAAAAAAAATTTTAAAAATACTTAAAAAGCTATTCAGCAAAATAATATTAAAAATAACGAAAGATGTAAAATAAAACATAAACAAAATAAAATAAAATAATAACGTAAAAGCAATATATGAAAAAAAAATAAAAAAACCAAATCTATTAGAAAAAATTAATCAAACAAAATATATCGGCAAAAAAAATAATAAAAAATAAATTCGCACTATATCAACGTCCTGGCAAACTGGTGTGCCAGTAGAGGACTTAATGCGAACCCTGACAAAACAGAACTAGTACTTTTCAGTCGGAAATAGAAATCACCCGCTACATCCAATATCTATCTGGGCAACAAACAACTCAACTTTTCCGATACGGCGAACTACCTGGGCCTTATATTAGACAGGAAGCTAAATTGGAGACAGAACATTGAAAGCAGATCCAACAAGGCACTCATAGCTTTATATACATGCCGTAAAGCTATCGGGAAAACCTGGGAATTTAAACCCAAGGTAACACTTTGGATTTACAATGCTATAGTGAAGCCAATACTACAATATGGTTCTATAGTTTGCTGGTACGCGCTCGACAAGAAGAGCTAATTTAGACAATTTGATCGTGTTTAACGATCCTCTGAGCTGCAAATGCTCCGCTCTCAAATCGGCTATTAGACTAAACGAGATTGAACATTGGGATCCTTCCATAGGACATTCAAGGATCCTGAACCATATCAACATCTCACTTGAAACTGACTACGTGCCCAATACACCGAAATCAAACATCCTATACGAAATTAGAACGCCCACCAGAAAGCAGTGGGCAGAGAACGAGAACGCAATGTATGGACCAATAAACATCTTTATCGATGGGTCCAAACTGGCCTAAGTATAAGATCGAGAATTCCAGACTTCTGCAGCGTTTTCCAAGCCGTGGACGTGATCAACGTGAGGAAGACATCACAGGAGGATATTCACCTGTTCACGGATAGTCCAGCGGCGATAAACTCGTTGAAGTCCTGTGACATCAAATCGAAAGTGGTCAATGCCTGTCGGAAATCTCTTAACGAGATATCCAGTAATAACAGAGTTCTGGTTACGTGGATACCCGGACACAGCGGAATCGAGGGCAACTGCAGAGCAGACGAAGAGGTCATACAGGGCTCAGCCCTGCAGGAAAGCGACGTTGACCACGCAGCACTTCGCCCTATATCCACCTGTAAAAGTACCATTGGAAATCTAACGTTTGGAATAGCAAACGACAGATGGAAAAATGAAGAAACCTGTAAAAAGGCCAAAAAGACTTGGCCAGAATACAACGCGAAACGTATATCGTACCTGGTAAGTCGAGAGAAGGACCAGATAAGAAAAATTATAAATTAAAGAATTTGAAAGTAGAAATAAAAAAATAAAATGTAAATATATAACAAAAATTATGAAAAAAAACAATATACATAAAAATAGTTTGAAAAATGTAAAAAAATACGAAAATATATAACAAAATATTATATGTAAAAACAATATATGAAAAAATATAAAAACTATGAAAAAATGTGTGAAAAATACAAAAAAAAAATAAATAAATCAAATATTTAAAAAATGTGAAACAATGCATAGAATTAAAAATTAAGAAAAGAAAGATATAAATATAACTAATTCAAGAAAGATGTAAAATATAACAAAAAAAAAATAAAAAGGAAATGTGAAAGCAATATATGAAAAAATATAAAAACTATACAAAAAATTCAAATCAAATATACTAAAAAAAATAA
Source organism: Muscina levida (assembly GCA_964034835.1). Classification (NCBI taxonomy): domain Eukaryota; kingdom Metazoa; phylum Arthropoda; class Insecta; order Diptera; family Muscidae; genus Muscina; species Muscina levida. The sequence continues at coordinate 150,556,083 of OZ035882.1, forward strand.
ACAAACAAAATATATCAAGCATAAAAATATATAATTATCACATAAAAAAAAAACAAAAACAAAATATATAAAAGTGCATAAAATATAAATACTTAAGCAAAACTTAATTTCCCTTTACACTCCATGAATGAGGTATGGGATAGCTTCACGCGTTGTTGTGAATTAATACGCTTTCTATTTTTTGATTCAAAACTTACGGCACCTTTTTGTTTATTGACGTATGCGAACGTCACTGTTTGAGAAACTCTTACTAGACATGCCGATTGACCCGACACTGATACTGCGAAGTTGCTGTCGACAACATTCGAGGGGAGCCGACAGTGGAAGAAATTTTTTTTTTAAGATGACTGGAGCCATTAATTGAACCTGTGATCTCCCGCATGGTAGTCGCGTGTTCTAACCATCCTGCCACGGCCACATTACAAAAATATATCATGAATAAAAAAAAACAAGGAATAAACAAATATGTTCACACAAAAATAGAACCATATTACAAAAAAAATATAGAAAAAATATTAAAAAGATTTTGAAAGTACAAATAAATAAAAAAAATTCCAATGTTTAATATAATCTTTCTAACACTTTTTACAAGTTATAAAAAATTTGATAAACATTTAAAAAATAAATCAAAAAAAAATTAAAAAAAAGAACAGAAAAATTAACAATCTTTAGCCATATTATAAAAAATTAATAACAATTTTAGAAAAATAAAATAGAAATAAATAAAAAAATTCTGATGTTTAATATAATTTTATAAATCCTTTTACAATTTCATAAAATAAAAAATATGCAAAAATTTAAAAATTTATTTAAAGAAAATAAATTGGAATATTTAAGATAACACAAGCCAACAAAATCGAAAAAATTTTTATCGCTTCAAAAACCACTATACAGTTTTGATGTATTGAAGTTCCAGTAGCACAAATATGGTCCACACTTTAAATTCTAAGGTGAGGTATTTTTTTTTAAAAATTTTAAGAAAAATTGTAAATTTTTTTAGACGTGTTTCCACAAATTAACCATAGCCCAAAGAGGGTTAGTCCGATATTATTAATATGAACCCGTTCATATATTGCGTTGCAATTGGCTTAGGTTTCGGAGTTATAATCAAAAATTGAAGCAAAATAAACATTTATTACATGAAATTAGCCAATTTTTTTGTTAAAAAATAAACATGAAAAATCGAAAACGGCAAAAGTTATTCAGATTTATTACTTATCGCAAAACCACATGTATTAGACACAAAATGAAATATCGATTATAAAAACCGATTAATTCGAATTTATTCACAATAAAGTGAATTCGCTCATTTTCACAAAATTTGGTTGGGAAACTTTTAATTTTCCAAAAATAGGTTATTTTGTATAGGAGCTACCAAAAGTGGTCGGTCGATATAGTTCATATTCATTCCTGAGTCAAATTTTAATAAGCTCATATCTTGTATAGACTTCAGTGTACTTACAAAATATGTATGTAAAACTATGAGAGCTTAATATCATTTACGATTCAGCAGAAAAAAGTGTGGCTTTTTGTGTGTGGCTGATTTGATTAATTCAATGACATCGATTGAAGATCAAAAACAAGATTTGCTGCAGGTTGTGGATAACCACAGAAAAAATTTCAAAAACGTTTCAAAATTTTTGGGTTCTTGAAATATTTTTCATCTCTTTTGGGCTAGGACTTTCAGAAAATGGACGCGCACCGAAGAAAATAAGACACATAAATTTTCCCATACATTTTTGAACCGGTCTAACGTCTACTTTAATGCGTTATACTTTTTCTCGTGTTATGCATTAAACCATTTTCTACAGTGCTTAAAAATATTGGATACCTTCAATTAATTGTAAATGAAAACGTAATGCATACATCGATTTTCATGATCCATATCTTCTTTAATTCACATGATATATAGCTTCACTACAAATAAGTAGAATTTAATACTTTTTGCAGTTTTCTTATTTTTTCTGATTTTTTTTTTTCAGAAAAATATGTTAATTTTTTGCCAATTTTTAGATTCATAACCTGAAAACTAACGATCGCATTAAAAAAATTTTAAATATCATTTAAAGATATTGTAAGCCTAAATTTTTTTAAATTTAGTTTAACAAAATCGTACAAGTTGTTTTTGAGTTATGACAACATAAGTGGAGAAATGTCTCAAAATATTTGCAATTTTATTTAAAAATTATTTTAAAAAAAAATTATCCTAGAATTTAAAAATTTTACCATTTTTGTACTTAGGTAGCCTTGATACATAAAGTCAAGCGTATATTTGCTGACCTGTGTATTTAACAAAAACAATTAAAATTTTAAAAATTCTAAATTTTTTAATATAATAAATAAATTTTTTTTTTCTGCACATTTCAGTTATTTTTACAATTCACGCATAACCCAACGTCATTTGGTGACTATTATTATAATTATTACTATAAACTATTAATAACTCATCTGTTTATGGGTTATTCCCCAGCTCATTTTGCATTCTAAATTTGTAACTATTGTTGTACACATTTCTCTTGTGGTTGTTAATTTTTTTTTGTTGTTTCTATCTTTATATTCTTTGTAATTTTTGACATGTGCTTACTTAACATATGTAAATTTGTTGTGTTTTCAATCGTTATTTTATCAATTTGTTAACATCTTTGGCGATTGCGTTAACAATTAACAATTATTTACCACCTTGGCTATAAACAGTGTAAAGCAGCAGCTGATAGATTGATTTGCTGTAACTTTGGCCTATACATTGTTTAAACATTTTCGTTCAATTATTCAAATTTTAATCTCAAACTAAGACGATTTTTTGTTTGTTTTTAAACCACAAAACTTTGGCAGACAGTCAAAACTTGAAATTGAGATTTACCTCTCTTTAATGAATGAATTGTCGCTTGCCTAAAAATTTATGATAATTTTATATTGTGAAGTCTCCATTTTGAATTCGATTTTTTTTGTTTGTTTATTATGTCTTAATAATGATTTGATTAATCTATTAGCTACGCTTTAAATAAAAATATAAAATTAATCAAGCTTTACATTATAAATTTAGACACCAAATTGAAAATTCCATACAAATTTAATAGTTGGGGGGTAAGGAAACTGAAGACGAGCGGGTGAACGTAACGATAACGCATTGATAATTGGGGGTAAATGGTGGAGCGATAACAACTTTTGGAATTTGTTTGTAAAATTGTCAAACGCATATATAAGAGACGTGTAAAAGAGAAGAGACAACATATGATTTGCAGCGAAAGTGAAGTTTTTAAAATATTATATTTTTTTTCTTTTAAATACAAAACTTGTAACTTTAATTTTTTTTTATTAAAACCATCTTTAAAATATTTGTTATTTTAATTTTTATGTTAAAATTATATTTTATTTACAAAAATAATGTGTGTCTGTGTGTTCCTCATAGGCTTATGTAACGTTTATTCGATCTCAACAAAACTAAGGAAAATGTCAGCCTAAACATTGGCAATAGTTTTTAAATTAGTACAATTATTGTACGATAGGGGGAGCACGTGGTAATAACAATAGAAATTGTGCTTCTATTTTAAATTATTGCCAATATTTGTGCCACAATAAAGGGTCATTAAAGAACACAAAAAATTAGTATATTTCAATTTTTATTTAAATGTTGACAAATATTAAAACAATTTAAAATATATGATTCAAAGATATTTGATTATAAGAATCTTTAAAATTCTATTTATTTTAATTAAAATCATCATTAACATAATTTAATAAATAATTATCAAAATATTTTTCCACTCGTCCAAGACAAGTGAATAGTTTTTCTATATTTCCAAACTGACTCAAAAACAAACAGCCGTATCTCAAAATTTTCGAATAAGGGCTCGCGAGTCGAGTCAGTATAACGTCTTCGGGTCTATAGCGTTGAGTTGCAAGCCATAGTATTGCAAAAATTTCCACTTCGTCTTTGCCCTCTTCCTCATTACTGTCCGTCTCACTTAGACCACCCCTAACAAGTCTTTTCAGACTTTAGACAAATTTTGCCACTGGCGTGGATCCAACAAACACAATTGCGTTGTTTTAACCATAAAAACCAATGGCCTAAATGTTGCCAGATTTATGCAGCGCGACAACATAAATTCATCTACTGAACCAGTAATCTCGTTCTTCCAACTGCATTCGTTTGGACTTCAATCAATTTGCTATTTGTTACGCACATCCAGTTCAACTTGGACGGCGGACAAAAACAAAAGTGTGTGTGTGTGAGTTGGCAACGGGCCCACAAATATACTGGCCACCACCGCCAACACCGTCGCTGTCTCGGCCTATGACGTTCTAGACAAAATGTTGCTATAATAAGGCTAATACGCGAGTACATTTATACTAGTATTGACCAGAGCAGTGTTCATCTTCGCACTCACCCCCGCCTACTGCTAGAACACTAACACAAAAACAAGATATGATAAAGATTCTCTATAATTTGTAGGCAATTATGGCCGACTGAAAGTATGTGAAAAGCATGAGAAATGTCATCCACCCAAGAGAGACCCAACTAATCATCCATCATATTACAAGGTGGCCTCATAGATTAGCGATATTATGAAATGGCCGCAACAGCAACAATAATATATCAACAATAATAAACAATAAAAAAGTGTTATTTTTAAATTTTGAAGAACAAAAAATTAAAGCACCCAATACCTTACCCCCTTGGTTTTTTAGAGACAATATGTTGGGGTGTGAGCAGTGATATATTTTGATGTTTGCGCGTAGATTTTGTTGGCGGATACAAGCACCACTAGACACTTTTCATTGCTTGAGCGGTTTCCTTTTATCTTTACGCTGTCGGCGGCGGCTCTAAGTTAAGTTAATGGTCCAAAGCATCAAATGTTAAGATATTACGTAGACGATTTGACAATGTATTGAATGAAAAAATAATAGCAAAATTTAATAGCTTTTCTGATTTGTGTGCTAAAAGGGGTCAACTATAAGAATCCAAGGATTGACCTAGATCAGGGACCTTCAAGAGGAACGCTTACAGTGTGTAGAGAGAAAAAAAGTTAAAATATTGCATTAAATTAAATAAGCCAATGTACCCAGCATAGGAATTGTTAAGACCTTCCCCAAAGAAGGCCAGCAGATCAATTGTTAAAGCTTCCCCAAAGAATGCATTCTAGGAGACCTTCTACCAGAACCTCCAACACATTTCGCTTGCCTGACACAAGAAAGCCTTCTCCATGCCCTGACTCTGCCTGTCTTATCAGCATTGTACCAACTCTAATTCAAAGGAATTTTGTTGGACTACGTTAAAAAAGTTATGCTTCAAAAATCGCACCTTCCCAGAATCCTATATTCGCCTTAATGCAAAAGGGAAGAAAGAAGCCTTCCCCGCCAATGTCATCCCGTGTAAATTGGAACGGGAGTGGCCATGTATTGAGCATGCCTTTCAGCTTCTAAAGAAGGCCTGAGCGAAGGCCTTACAAGACATGATTTCCGCGCCTGGGTATATGCAATTGATAAAGGCATTCGATGCCCTAAAATATATGTAATTCTTGGAAAAGAACATATCCTCGAAGCTAAACTAAGCCCAGTGGTAATTATATGTTGAAAAATCACTTGGGAACAAAAAAATTGGAGTGATGTAGAATATACATATATGTGAGAACTTGACGAAATCTTAATTCAAATGGTTTAACTTAAGCAGGGACAAAACTTATATTTATGGTATCATTGGTCGCAGTTTTGTCTTACTGGAAGGCAACATAAATCCTATATTTACCTAAATTACCGGATATGTTTAAATTCCACATTATTTACAAACATTTAAGTATGTATGTATATGCCTAATAAGCTTAAGCAATTTTTAGTCCATCACAATAAAACTTAGGAAAATGCCAGCCATAACTTCGGCAATGGTTTCTATTCTAGTACAATTAATGTACGATAGGTGGAGCACGCGGAAAAAATAATAGAAAATGTGGCCTTTTTTTAGACTGAACGATTAAAAACAATTTCGACTAAGTTCAGAGCAATTTAATTTAAAAAATGTTTGTGTGTCTGTCTGTACGAAATACGTTAGGGGACCGTCCGACCGATGACAAAAAAAATATGGAAAATTTCAGCCTAAGTATCGGCAATAGTTTCTAAGGTATGAACCGACAAGTTTCCTCTGGTCGCACAGTGGTCCATTTCCCAGATATAGCGTAACGAAATTAAATTTTTCGACATTCGAAATCTACTAAAATTTTATTTCCCGACGATAACTAACTGTTCAGTTAGCAAATCGATAACTTCTAAATTTACAAATTTGCTATAATAGATTAACTGTCGGCTTTTAAACACAACAAATGTCAAAACATCTGCAATAAAAACTTTTAAGCGCGTTTTTACAATTGTGCAGATTGTGCTGAAAAATTGTGAAAATTGAAAATTGTGCTTTTGCTCACTATCTTTCAATTTTTAGGCATCATGTCGGTCTGCAATTGCAACCTTTTTTTAGTAAGGCAGTCCGAGTCAGAGTGGAGTGTTGACTCGAAATAATTTAATAATATAATTTAATACGTCTACAAATTAAAAAAAAAAAAAAAATTTTAAATAAAAAAAAATTTAAGAAAAAATTTGAAAACTAAAAAAAAATTGTGTTGAAAATTTTTTTTTTTCATTTGATTCCTTTTTGTTTTTTTATTCTCGAAAAATTTACCTTGTGGCGAAAATTTTATTATTTTTTATGTTATTAATTTCGTTACGCTAATTCAGGCAAATGGACCACTGGGGGTCGGTGGATTTAATATGGGGTTTATTTACAAATTCAAGGCAAGGGAGAACTTATACAGCTTATCCTACATGTTATCTCAAGGAAATATACGCTGTGCCCTACAGAGAAGGCGTTTTGTTAAAAGGCTTAGATAAGCACTTTGTGTAGGTCATTACGCGTATAAGACTGCTAAATGTTTCAGGAGTCGAAATAATCACGTAGATTGGTGGCAGCATTCAGAAGATTGGCAAGTATAGTCTGAAGAATCCTTCAGAAGGTTATTATGATTCGTGTGAAGAGTAACGACGATAATGAGAAGAGAAGAGACACGGTATGAAGACAGAAGAAAACACATGAGAATATCAAAAGAATGGAGACACGGTCTGAAGACTAGCGGAGACATTGTCTGTAGACTGGCGAAGAATATAGGACACTAGTCTGAAGACAAACAGAAACACTGTGGAAGACTTGTCTGAAGATTAGCGAAGGTTTGGCGGAAGACCGGCTAAATCACATTAGGAAAATGGAAAAGAAACTGCAGAACACTCAGTCTAAAGACCAGCAAAGACTCGGTGAAAGACTGGCTAAATTACATCAGGAGAAACTGCAGAGGACTCAGTCTAAAGACCAGCGAAGACTCAACGGAAAGCCAGCGAAAGCACATCAGAAGTATATAGGAGTAACATTGTGGAAGACTCGTCTGAATTTAGCGAAGGTTCGGCGGAAGACTGTCGAAGCACTGCAGAACATTGGAGAGGACAAGGCGCAAGACTCGTGGGAAGACTGGCGAAACTACTTCAGAAAAATATCGAAGTCGCTGATCTGAAAATTTGCGAAGGCACTGCAGAAGAATTTCGAAGACGAGGGTGTGAAGCATTTCAGATAGCCGCATAAAAAGTCCTTAATAAAATCGAAATTATTCCATGCTTATCGCCGTAATTTCCTCCTGGCTCGAGTTATGGCCCTTTCTCGATCGTTTTTGGCTAAAATGTGACCAAAAAAAGTTCCACATAGGAAGGACTGACAGCACAATCAAAGTATATCTGCGGCCCCCATATTATAAAAACCTAACTCTTAGTGTCTTTTAGTTTGTTAAAAGACTAAGCTGCTGAGGCACTGGTACTTCGAATTAAAACCTATTTGCAGTGTAGATCCTCTTAGCAATCCTTGACTCTAAGCACCTAAATATAGTGATTCTACTTCTTACTCTTCATCATTACCAATCACCATTTTCAGGTGCTTAGAGGCAAGAAAAGCTGAGAGAATCTTCACTGCAAATAGGTTTAAAATCGAAGTAACAGAGCCTCAGTAGCTCAGTCTTTTACCAGACAAAAGGACACTTAGGGTAAGGTTGAATTGGTAATCGCCTGAAGCAAAGCTCACTTTTATCCATATGCAGTGCCGTTCTACTACCATTTTCTTATTCTTATCAACTTAGCATTTCCCTCGTATTCTTGTCTACTTATTACACTGTGCCTCAACTATTTCTCTCAGTGTCTGAATACCACTCATGTTTGCGCAGTTCAAATGCCACAAGACATAATTCATCTTATCTCAACGTATTATGTGTGTTTTTTCATCTTTCCCTCCTGCCTAATAGAAAACTTACAATATACCGATTTAGCCGTCGAGTTAGCGATGTGAAAGATAGCTGGTCTGAACGGATCAAGACCATTCACGGCCTGACTCATTGTCTGGCAAGATCGGCGACACATAATCGCTCACACGGTGCACTCCCTAACACCGCAAATACTTTGGGATGGCCTAGAAAGCTATTTGAAATTATTTAACAGCAGCAGCAACAACAACAACAACTACAGCATTAGTAGAAAAATTACAAATATTTTCATTTTTATCACATCTGTTGTTAACATTTGCAAACAAATGCAAACACAGCCAAGAGTGAATGTGTGATAATGTCACATAACGCGCGGAATGTTGATGTTCTTGCCACAAGACATTCAGGCTACCACCACTCATCATAAATTCGTAGAATTTATATTCGATTTTTTTTAGCTTTTCTGAAGCAAAATTTTTGGTTTTTAAACATTTCCTTTGATCTTTTGAATTGCGGGCAAAAAGTACACTATTTTGTTTTTTTTCTAGTTATGAAGAGAGGGTAATTTTTCTTAATCGCTGCAAATTGGATTTTCTTCTGTTCTGATGTGTTGAGGGAAGAAAAGGGCGATGATCATCGCCATCGACAGCGATAATGTTGCATATGTTGGCTATAAACAGATGTCTGGCAAGACATTAATAATAAGGACGGCAAATAGTTAAAATGATAGAATGGATGGTTAAGACTTACGTGAGCCCTATCTGAAGAAGAGTAAGCTGGTGATGCAAAAACAGATTTGTAAGATTGAGATAGATTTTTCTAAAGGAACGACAGCCTCATCTAAACACTTCAAAACATTTTAAACAAGTCCATTACTTTTGGAATATTTTTACTTGTGTTTAATGTATTATTTTTTATCACTAAGACTAAGACGCCACCTATCGTTCCTTAATTGTACTATATATAAATATAGAAAATATAGGGATTTGTAGAAAACGTGGCGAAATTTCACAGCGTTCAGTGGTTGTGTTGTGGTGTCAAAGCGCTCTGATGTTATAGCTGCATAGAGGCCCTTAAGAGAATTATACTTAAATAGTTGTTAATTGTCTGTAGAAATAGTTTTAATGCTTAAATTGAAACTAGTTAATCTCGAGTTTTGTATTTTGATTTGTGAAATATTCAGAATTTTTTAGAAAAATTTATTTAGTTACAGGTTTTTATAATTTTATATCACTCCTTTTGAGATCATAGACACACCTTCAATTTGATCGTATGTACTCTACAAGGCAGCAGCAGAAAGCAGTCTATCGTCATTTCTATTTATACTATTTTTTCTAGACATGATATGAGCGTACTTTGTAGCATATCGTCAGACCAACTAAATAGACCACACCATTGTGAGTCTTTTACAATTCTATTGGCCATAAACCATCATCAGATGCATGAAAAAGCCATAAAAATTAATAAAAATAACTACAAAATGTGCAGCATTTTAAATGTTATAAATAAAAGCGATCGCGCGATAGAATGACAAACGAATTTCACAAAGACTGACAGAGACGTAGCTAAAAAAAAAGGGGCCTACACTAATAGTACTAATAGGGAAAGTAGAATAAGTTAATAAATTCAGATCACAATACAAAAGTAGGTTTACCTTTAAGAATAGAAATGTTGTAAAATTGAAATAAAATTTTTATTATTTTTCATTGAAGATACCAAACATTATTCACGGAATATTTTCCAGGTGTACTTTGTTGCTTTGAGATTGTCATTCCTACTTCATTAAATGCTGAATTAAATCTGTGGTTGGTCATGCTAATCGATCATCCAAACATAGATATAGAAACCTTTGCATATACGTAAGAAACAATCCGCACAAAATCTATGTTAAAAACATAAACTATATCGGAACCTATACGTAACATACAGACATATATTAATTTCAAAATATAGAAATATGTTTTTCATCTATAAAACATTTTGAAACTTCTCTTAAAGCTACGTATTTCTGCACATAAAACTCCTGCAGGAGGGAGTCTTATCCTCTCTTCTATAGCTCCTTGTGATTATTGGATGAGGATGGTATGAAAATTGTGGCATATGCGAACGACGAGGTCATTATGATAAGTGTGGTCTTGAATAGCTCAATGGAAGCGACGTAGATAAGCAATCCGAAGGCGCCGAGATCGATTCCCGGCCGGCGCACTAGCCAAATCAACATCGAAGAAAAAATTAAAAGGAAATGAAAAATGATTTATCAACATCTCAAAATAAATCAACAAAACCAGCTGGCGGCATCTTTGGAGGAATATGGCGGTTAAAACTCACAACAACATCTAACAATCCCTTGACACAAACCTTGCTATCTACAAAGGAACGAATCAGAGTTGCCAGCAATGATCGCATGATAACCGGATTACATGCCCGGTCGAGTGCCGATAAATTGAAAAAAATCAGTATAAAGAATTATGCAAACTGTCTTGGAAAGCTGCTACGATGGTCATGACCGGTGAATTAGGGATAAACCCACAGAAAACGGAATTGTTTAAATATCGTAAGCTGAGTTAAGCTAAAAGACTTCAGGCCACCGAATTTAAATGGTTCGAAATTGAAGCTCTCAACGAAAGCCAATTGCCTAGGTGTTGTCCTCGATCATAAGTTAAATTGCTCATGGAACATCGAGGAGAGGTTAAAGATGGGTCTCAATGCCCTTTCTGTGTGCCGGATGTGGGTATCCAACCAATAATTACATATGGACGTCTGATTTGCTGGGAGGGTCTAAATAAGAGTAACTTACAGAAAATGCTCGGCAAGCTCTAAGAGATGGCTGCAGTAGGGATTACTGGGGCTAGAAGTTGCACAACTTAAGCGGTTTTTGATGTGTTCCTGTGACTTCCGCCCCTGGAATTGTTCGTGCGAGGGCTTATCAGACTGGGGGGAAGGTAGTCCTTGGAAATATTCTAGAGCCTTGGGTAACGTCAAGTGCTTTTATCTGTCAACTCTTATTGTTTTTTTTATTGACAAAACGTGAGGATTTCGGCAAAGTGACCGATGAAATACCGGAAAGATCGAAATGGAATGCCGGCGGGATTCCTTATGGTGACTTCATTTCTGTCTTTACTAATGGATCGAAAATGGAATATGGCACAGGAGCTGGTGTATACAGTGAGAACCTGCAGCTAATTTTTCCTTTCAATCTACATAATGAATGCGTTGTTTTTCAACCTGAGGTCCTAGCTATTCAGAAAGCCGCTGAGGCTGCTATTATGGGCTTTGGAATCGATGATAGCAGACGGATAACCGTTTGTGTGGATAGCCAGGCTGCCATAAAAGTGATCAATTCAACATGGTGTAAATCAAAGTTGGTGAGGATAGGCTAAAGCCTCTGGATGTCAGCATCTGTTGGATTCTTGGACAATGTGATATATTGGAAACGAATCAGTAGACTAATTAGCTAGATTATTACAGCACAAAATATTTCATTGATATGGGACTCAATTCTGAGAACCGCACATGAAAGTTACCTCAAAAAGAAGAAGTTCTGCATCATTCGTTTTGTCAAGTTACATGCCATAATAATTTAATGTCTTTTTGAAGTTAGTAAGTATCGTGTAGTGGAATTTGTCACGTTTTAGGCTCTTTGGTTTGACAAATATTTTAAAATTAAATAAAGCCTAAAGGAGATGACAAAAACACTAAATTAGAAATTAAAGAATACCCTAAATAAAATAAACTCCAAAAAGGATATAGTAAAAGGGATATGAGGTTGAGATACTTAGGGCAAGGTTATATACAGGACCTATAGTCTCTCTACTCAGTCGGAATATGTAACTTAATATGTTTCATGCATTAGCTTCCAAGACCAACTGGGTCTAGATGACTGACTAAGGTTCTTGTTGTAATATGTCACCATGATCTTCTCTTCCTTCACTATACATACCTAGACTATTCTATCTCTATACTCTATACATTAGTTTCCTTTCCACTTATCCGTCTTTATCAAACAAAAACAATGAATTTAAAGATCACTAAGTGTAGTGTTAGGTGGAATGCTGCTTATTAAAGGGTGGTCCATTTAAAATATTAACTTTGACTGTGGTTTGAGACCTATGGGTTATTTTCTATGGAGAGCAATTAAGGATAAATGTTACGCAAAGCATGAAACATGAAATTGAAGTTGCCATTAAGGAGATTCGACCCGAAACAGTCGAATATATACTGAAAAACTTGGATGGTCGGATGAGGTACTGGCAAGTCAGTCGTGGTAGTCATATGCATGATATTGTGTTCCATTTAGCAATAACAAAGTTAAAACTATCAAACAAACCAAAAATTTTAAAAAATTATTACTACTTTTTATATAGCCGCATCAAATTTAACATTTTTAATGGCGTTACCATCAACCAATTATCCATTTAGTACTATTGAAACCTTCGCAGATACGAAAGTAACAGTCTGTACAATACTTAGGAAAATTGCACAAACGGTTTAGGAACGTGTAGCACACACACAGACACACATGTTAACTTCGAAATATAAAGATTTGGTAATGATTTAAAAGAAACTTTTGAAGATAAACATAAATTATTGGTCATTAAAGACGCCAAACATGTTTTATGGGATATTTATCAGTACTTTTTTATTATAGCTGATTAAAATTTAACATTTTTAATGGCCCACCTTCCTATGTGCGTTTACATCAATTATTACTATTGAAACCTTCGCAGATACGTAAGTAATAGTCTGTGTAACATTTAGGAAAGTTGAACAAATGGTTAAGGAGCGTATAGGATACACACAGACACACTTTAACTTTGAAATTTAAAGACTACCTAATGATTTAAAGGACACATTTGAAGATAAACATAAACTATTTGAAAAATATGATTCATGGAATATATTTCTGATATTTTTTTCTTGTATGACTTACTGCTTAGAACTTCTTTAATTCATGGAAATTTGCTTACAATTTGTGGAAAACCAGAAAAACTAGTCTCACAACTATTAATATAAAAACTTTTGCTCATATCTCAGGAACATTTTGTAACAAATTTATGATGAACGTACAAATAGTTTAGGTGTCTGTACACAACACACAGACACACATTAGAAATGAAATATATTAAGAATTTCCTCAATAAAACTTTAAAAAATTTATTTTTGAAAATTTTTCTAAACCAACTAATTTTTTATTTACATGTAAATTATATTTTTACAGCTTTTAGAGAAATATCGTGTTATTTCCCACGACATTTGTTCTCTAAGTGTAGCCAATTGTTAATGGGTTAGACTTTAGAAATATATTCGCTTAGTATAGCCACTTAATAGTTTACAATTTCCTGTCCGCTGTAATAACACTGCTTGTCAATTAAATCCCTTATTATGAGGTAATAAAATTTTAAAATACAATTTTTCGTAATAGCAAATACGACATTCCTATTTATAAAGCAATAAGTATATATAGTATTGTAATACATATATTTATTCCCTCTAGTACTTTACACAATGTAATTTTGTTTTGTTTTTAGTTCTTTGATGCGATTACTTCTTGTTTTTACACTTTTATAATAAGTGTGTCACATTTTAATGATTTGTTTTGAAATCCTTGTATTGTATTTGTATATTCGTTCTATTCTATTTATAATAAATTCCATTTAAATGCATTGAAAACTATTAAAATGCAAAGCGAACAGAACGAAAAAAAAAATCACATGCGCGCACAATTTCCAATTATTTTATTGTTGTTTTTTCGCCTGTTTGTGGTTATTTCATAAAATTTAATATAAATGCATAAATGTTTCATTGTAAGTCATTTTTCTTAGCGAAAAATTTACATTTACAGTTGTGGGCAGAAGTAAAACGCAAGTTACAAATTATCTATGTGAAAACACAGAAACATATTCAGGTCAGAATAGGATTAGCTTTAACTAAATATAATATAAGAAGAGACAATTTTTTGTATTGAAAATGAAATCTTTTTCTTCTCCGTATTATCTTTTTAAAATGACGCCTACTTTTCTGTTCTAGTGTGCCTATGGTAAAATGAGCAATCTGTCAATGTGCATCATAAATTACAAAACGCATAATGGGATCTTGAGGGGAAAGAACTGCAAATGTATAATAGACTCTGTCTAGAAACTAACATCTATAATAAATGGTGGGAATATGTTAATAATTCCGTTGTGGAATTTTAATAGTTTCACAAGTGCGACAAGTGGTTATCAATATCTTATAGTTGGCCTTAATCAGGCGCATGTCTATTTGCTCAGAGGATGTTAACGTAATGGGGATGGTTTATAGGGGTAAAACGACATAAGTACGAGGGTTGTAGCACAAGTTACAACAATGAACAATGTATTTTCTAATTTATATAGTAACGATAAATTTTGTATAACACAAACTAGTTTAGGATAATGTCCTCTATTGAAATTATTCAATATATTTGTTGAGCTTTTTTTTTTACACAGACTTACATATAAACCGTATCAAGCATCATTATAATAGTGTTGGGACTCATTTTTTAATATTTAGGTTATTTTTTATTTTCTGTTTTCTGCAAAGTCCAGTTTTTGTCTTGTTTAAATTTAACTCTCAACTTAAGCCGTGCGATTGTTTTCATTTCAATATCACCCTGTATTGCTAAAAAAAACCAAATCTGTTGTCAAGTGTTGCAAATACTACTAACACAGTGTGACGAGTTTTTGCTGTTAAGACTTTTGTTTTAAACCCATGTAGAAACAGTTTTTTTGGGACAAGAAAAAAAGTGACAAATAAACTCTCGAAAATTTGCATAAATATATTAAAAGTATACAATCAAATGTGGATATGGATTTACATAAATAACTATATGTACATATGTACGTTCAGAGACCATATATTTATGCTTATTGTTATTTACGATTTAGTCAACATACACACACATACACATCTATCTAACGATATTTATATAAAAATAATACTATTTGTCTATTTGTGAATTTCTAATGGCGTTATTTGCCAATGAGTCAAAGGCAAACAACACGACAGTCAAGCGACTTTTTTTCATACGGAAAAAACTACCAACTTAGGTTTAAAACATTTCTGGGTGCGAAGACTCCCAACGCCGAGTCCAAGACCGCGTCAACATAAGAAGCAGCAGCGGCAAGAAGTCGTGATTTGTTTTGTTGGTTTAGTGTATTATCGCTTGGTTAACCATGACATCAAGTCTTGCATTTTTATGCTGAGCTGAGTGTTGACTCTCAACTCAGACAAGCTGTCTAAATAGTTAATTTATTTTCTAAATACTCCTGGTAGAGTCGGTCATTGAGTGTTACTGTGGCCGCCAATGAATTGGTGCTAAAAGCGTTGTTGCTGCAGCTTAAGTGCCAGGGGGCAGGGTGCCCGCTGTTGGCGATGGTGTAGCGCATATTAGGCAAAATAACAGTTCACTATGGGTGGCAAAAGATTGCACATACAAAATCAATCAAATTTCACAAGCTGTAAAAAGAAAAACAAATTCCCTCAAACTGCAATATATGTTGATACAACTTCGGCGCCACCTATTGTTCAATAATTGCACTAATATAAAAACCATTTCAAATGAGAAAACTTCAAACTGCCTGAGTTATAACATCATCGGTTATTCTATATAGGGGTCTATGCTGAACATACAGATAAGCTGTTTTTAATATTTCATTTCATATACATATAAAATTACCACTGCAATATATATTGCTGCAACTCCGGCGCCACCTAACAATTAATAATTGCACTATTGTTAAAACCATTTCAAATAAGAAAACTACAAACAGCCATAGTTCTAACACAATTAACACATTGAATATAGAATGCTATACTAAACATACATACACACTTTTAATATTATTTCATTTCGTATGTAAACTAAACACTGCAACATATATTAGGACAACTCCAGTGCCATCTTTCTTTTAATAATTTCACTAATGTTAAAACCATTTCGAATGAAAAACTACAAACTGCCATAGTTTCAACTTAAACGCATATTCAATATGGAATTCTATACAAAACATACAGACACACTCTTTGTATTATTATGTAAAATAATACCTGCAACATTTATTGTTACAACTCCGCCGCCACCTATCATTTAATAAATGCACTAATATAAAAATCATTTCGCACAAGAAAACTTTAAACTGTCATATTTGCAACTTAATAGCCTATTTAATATTGAAGTCTTTACTAAACATACAGAAACACTTTTTTATTATAACATTTCATATATATAATAGTCAATTGCAATTAAAAACATTCACACATTTTTTTACAATTTCATATCGCATATAAAGTAATAATTACAACATACAGTGATACCACTCGGACGCCACCTATCATCTAGCAATTGAACTAGTGTTAAAACCATTTCACATAAGAAAACTACAAACTCCCATAGTTTTCACTTAAACGCATATTCAATATGTGTTTCTATAGTAAACATACAAACACACTTTTGGTATCATTTCATTTCATATGTAAACTAAACACTGCAACAAATGTAAATACAACTCCGCGGCCACCTATTTTTTAATAATTGCACTAATATAAAAACCATTTCCATTACGAAAACTATAATCTGCCCTGATTTCAACTAAATCGCCTATTTAATATACGTGTCTATACTAAACATACAGACACCCTTTTTTATTATAACATTTCATATATATAATAAACAATTGCAATTCGAAACAACACACATTTATTTATAATTTCATATCGCACATAAAATAATCACTGCAACACATATTGCTGAAACTCCACCGCCACCCACCAATGAATAATTGCACTAATACAATTTCATATCGCATATAAAGTAATAATTACAACACTAGTATTAAAACCATTTCACATAAGAAAACTACAAACTGCCATAGTTTCAACTTAAACACATATTCAATATGGATTTTTATAATAGACATACAAACACACTTTTGGTATTATTTTATTTCGTATGGAAACTAAACACTGCAACATATGTTGGTACAACTCCGCCGCCACCTATTTTTTTTAATAATTGCACTACTGTAAAAACCATTTGCATTACGAAAATTATTATTTGCCCTAGTTTCAACTAAATCGCTTACTTAATATTGGAGTCTATACTAAACATACAGACATACTTTTTTATAATATCATTTCAAATATAAATTAAACATTTGCTGCATTTTCTTTAGAAAAATAAATTTAATTATCTTTTTATCAAATAAACACTTACTGCATTTCTTTCTGTACCACCTTTTTATGGCCACCACTGTACCCTGCCCGGTAATTTGAACATATTTTCAGAAACTCCACCTTACAATTTAAGGTGGTTCTTTTTTTGTCTATATTGTTATGTTTCACTACTAAAACTATGTTAATTAATTGCAATAAATGTTATGCGAATAATAATCATTCACTTTTTGTTTGTCAGCAATTTGTGCGTCCGTCCGGCTGTCCCTCAATTCACAGTGTGTTTGTGTGTACTGTGTGACTATGTTATTGGCAAGTTTCAATAGCCCCCAGTTAGATCCTGATTAATATATTTGTTATTTGCAAAACGTTTAATCGTTTTTGTTGTTTGTATGAAATTGAAAATTTGCAATTCGGTTCGATCAGATATTTTAGCTTAATTCTTTTGTTGTTACCTGCAACACCTTAATGGAGTAACGTCCGTCTGCCATTTAGCCTTATGCTTGTGGCATAGTAGCTTATAATAGTAAACATTTTGTTTAACAAATCGCTGGAGAGTTCAAATCGATATGTCTTGGCTGCAATTATATGGATGCGAGACAACAGCACTCAATAACAGTATTAACATTAACACCAGACCAACGACTACCGCCACCATTAGCGCCGCCCCCCATTGCTTGCATCGTCCCTCGTTAGCAACAATTGAAATACTAGTAGAAAATGCGTTTTGCGTATGGTTCCATTTAAAATGTCAGGGGAAACTATTCAACTGAGCTTAGCTGAACTGTATGTATGGGATTAGACGGGGGACGCGGTTCCAAAGACCTGACAATGTCGTGCGAAATCGTGCATAGAAATCGTTCAGGTTGTTATTTTTTTTTCAAATGAAATTAAATATCATTGGGAACTGCGAAATGCCGGAGCAAATTGTTAATAATTTATTATAAATTGTTATGTTTTGAATTCAAATGACAGAAGAGGGAGACAGCAATTTGATATTTGTGATATTAAACGATTAAATATTCATACAAAAAGGAACTACCAAGGCAGTTGTTGTATAAGTGAAGAAATTGCCCAAAATTGCTACAACAAAAAAACAATACAAAATTAAAAAAAATATATATTTTTATTATACCTAAAACTGTGACAATGTCTAATAATAAAAGTATAACAATGTATTAAATAGTATAACAGTAACAACACAATGAAACTATAACAGTAGTATTATAATATAATAGTATACTAGTCTAGTAGTATAATAGTCTAATAGTCTAATAGTCTAATAGTATAATAGTATAATAGTATAATAGTATAATAGTATAATAGTATAATAGTATAATAGTATAATAGTATAATAGTATAATAGTATAATAGTATAATAGTATAATAGTATAATAGTATAATAGTATAATAGTATAATAGTATAATAGTATAATAGTATAATAGTATAATAGTATAATAGTATAATAGTATAATAGTATAATAGTATAATAGTATAATAGTATAATAGTATAATAGTATAATAGTATAATAGTATAATAGTATAATAGTATAATAGTATAATAGTATAATAGTATAATAGTATAATAGTATAATAGTATAATAGTATAATAGTATAATAGTATAATAGTATAATAGTATAATAGTATAATAGTATAATAGTATAATAGTATAATAGTATAATAGTATAATAGTATAATAGTATAATAGTATAATAGTATAATAGTATAATAGTGTAATAGTATAATAGTATAATAGTATAATAGTATAATAGTATAATAGTATAATAGTATAATAGTATAATAGTATAATAGTATAATAGTATAATAGTATAATAGTATAATAGTATAATAGTATAATAGTATAATAGTATAATAGTATAATAGTATAATAGTATAATAGTATAATAGTATAATAGTATAATAGTATAATAGTATAATAGTATAATAGTATAATAGTATAATAGTATAATAGTATAATAGTATAATAGTATAATAGTATAATAGTATAATAGTATAATAGTATAATAGTATAATAGTATAATAGTATAATAGTATAATAGTATAATAGTATAATAGTATTATTTTGATGACGAAATTTGCCTGCGAAATAATTACGTTGTCCGTATTTTCGAAAGTATAAATAACATTTTCTGTAAAATTTCAAAAAAAATTAAAAAATTTATTCCAATTCTCCGATGGATGGACCAGGTGAAAGAGCTATTAACTAACGAACTGTGACGAACTATCTATGGAGCGCAAAAGACCGAAGCGCTTGGAATACTTTTCTACGTGCGGCTACTGATGGATAAATTTCTGTTGTTGCTGCCATTAAAGAAGAAGAAGTTCTTGAGTTATGACTCCGAAACGTGGCTATAGGCGCTTTAAAGCTCCAACATCGATTTCTACGGTCAACCTACTGTATTTTGTATACACGCTCACACATGGACCAGAGGCTATATTTAGTTTTTTTTTCTTAATTTTCAATGCCCTAAAATAGGCGTGGTCGGTATCACAATAGATATATACATATAAATGTCTGTCCGTCCGTCTGTCTGTTCCCGCTATTACAGCCTTATTTTAAAGGCTTTTTATAGCTGATTTATAAATTCCATACAAATATTTATGTTTGACCAATTTTACTATAAAAATATTTGACACCTAAGAAATTTGCCCCAACCAAATATCAAGGCGAACATATGGCGACAGCGAAGATTTAAACAGAAAAAAAACTTCGACCGATCTGTGATCTGGTATAAAAAACCAGATCACACAACCCACCGAGATCTATTGGACAATAGTAACTTGGATTAAGAAAGGGGTGGAAAGGAGAATGGGAGGAAAAGAGAAAGAAGAGAAAATCGTGGAAAACCCCCAATCATCTTAGCCCACATGAAACCTATTAATTTTTCTACTCCAACTCAGAAGAGAGACTCAAGGTCCTCTATACTCTATATAACCTTTCCTTAAGTATCTTAGCCTCCTACGGCCTAGAGTGGCACAGCTACAAATAAGAGGCTCCTAATCGTCCTCACACAAACACGGCAGCAGCCCGGTATGGATTTATTGCAGCGACAGCAAAGGTTTAAACAGATCTGTTAATCACTTGTGAATGTGCGTTATGGATGAACAAAGGGGTGAGAAGACGAAAGGAGGAGAAAGGGGAAAGAAGAAACCCCGCAAACATCTTGGCCCAGTTAGCGATGAAAAGCACAACATGAATTCTGTTAATTTGCCTGTTAATTTAATCACTTGTGACTGTACGTTATGGATGAACAAAGGGGTGAGAAGACGAAAAGAGGAGAAAGAAGAAACCCCGCAAACATCTTGGCCCAGTTAGCCATGAAAGGCACAACATCAACCCTGTTAATTTGTCTGTCTTGTATATGTATAACCTTTCCTTAAGTATCTTAGGCTCCTACGAGATAGAGTGGGGCAGCCACAAATAAGAGGTTTCATCGTCTCGGACTCCTAGTCGTCATCACACACACACGGCAGTAGCCCGGTATGGATCTATCGCAATTGGACAGTTAGAATTCCACAGGCCAGTTTTAAATCACTCCTTCACAGGCTAACCATGTCAGCAATCGGAATATGCTACATTCGGGCCACAGATATCTAGCAGTCGTACAGTCGGTTCTGGAGATCCACCATCTGATGGCTGTTTTCCACATACAATCCTGCACTCCAGACTATAAAGTTACAAATGGGCTGCTAGTGATCATCTCTGACATCTAGAGGCTTCACTCCATCCCACTTCCTCATTAACTATGATTTACACAGAGTATAACACGGTACAACATTTTTCAGCTCATTGATTTGGGACTCAATTCTGAGAACTGCACATGAAAGTAGTCCCAAAAAGAAGAAGTTCTGCATCATTCGTTTTGTCAAGTTACATGCCACAATAATTAATTATCGATTTGAAGTTAGTAACTATCGTATAGAGAAATTTGTCACTGGCCAGACTAGCACGGTATGCAACTACATCTTCACCTTCGGGCAGAGTTCCCAGCTTTTATCTATTGAGTTCCGGTAATCATAAAGGCAAATTGCAAAAGGTCGTACATCGCCGGTAAGAAGAACGAAATTTTTGTCGATTGAGGAATTGTGTTTTATAAAATAAGGCCAAACAATTTTTTTTATAAAAATAACACAATGCAACAAATTATCGGTGAACAGATTTGAATTCAGCGTGAAATTTTACATTAAAATCAATTACTAAATGTCACGGATACAGACACTTTTGAAATTTTGTGACATAGTGTAATTTAACCTGAAAAATGTATTCTCTACAACCAAAACACCTAAAAATTCTCTCCTACCATAATTTATACATTCTTCAAAATGTAAATTCTAACAGATTTTCCTCTTAATCACCTTTTATTCTCCGTTTAATATGCAATCGTATCATTCTTATCGTATCGCATTTAACCTGTACGCGTCAGTTGATTTGTCAACCGGTGTTTTTTGCCAACACTGACAGTTCATACGTTTCGAATGTTTCTTGTAATTAATTTCATTTAAATCATGGCGCATTAATAAATCTCCATGTGGCCGATTAAGAACATTACAAATGAACCCCACATTTGTGAGATGTCTCAGACACAGGCAACAGGCGGACTGAGGACAGCCAGAGAGAGGGAGACGTGCAAGTGTAATACACTGTTGGCTGGCTAAGCACTATCAGTGTGATCGGTGTCGCTAACGGGTGCGTATGATCAACTCGATTAATAAGAATGACAAACAATTTTATGCTGAATTTATACAAATAAGAAGAATAAAAAAGCATTAAACATTTAAATCTTGTTGAACTTGAACGTTTGTAAACAACAGCAGAGCAATTGTAGGCTAATAAAGTGGAAAGGGGCATGCTAAGGAGACATACGTTTATAATAATGTTTCTTAATTATTGTCTTAATGTAGCCTTAAGCCATTTTCTTGTAAATATTTCAAAGTAACATTTACATATAAGTTAATATGTATGATAAACTTTATATCTAATTTCATCAAATATTATTTAGTACTCCTATCTAGCACACCCTTTCTTATCTCCGTGAAAACTAATTATGAATGCATGATTTTGTACATTTTTTTCCATATTATTTTCGTATTAATTTATGCTATTCTATTAAATAATTTTTCATTTTCTCTATAGACTTAAAAAAATAAAATAATATGAAAACAAAGTTAGACATATTTCAATTTAAATACAATATTCTAAAGCCTTAGTGTCGGCGTCTGCCCCTACGGCCACTTGGCGTTTTCGAGCAAGCATTTAAGGTGCAGCCCAACCAAACGCACACTGGGTGAAGGTGACATGACTGTCGGCGGAGGTCAGTCAGTTCGTTTTTAGTTATTTGATTTGTAAATGAAAAATTATTATTATTTTTGTTATTTGCTGCAGTAGATAGAAAATAACACTCAACTGGCAAATGCTGCAACAACAAATATGTAAAAAAGAAAAAAATACATCACACTGTCATGTTTGACAAACAACTCCTAAATGAACATAGATCACAAACATATTTCAAAGCCTTCACTAATAGCTTTTGTGAAACACTTGCAGGCGAAAGTGTTAAGCGAAGAGTAAAACATTGTAGTCGGCGACCATATGGTCCCACTATGATACTGTTTCCATTTCCGCACCGGTTTTTCCTATTCCATTGGATCAACGTCACACCCAAGGAATCATCCAAAATTACCTATTAGTAGACAGGTGTTATCTAAAACTAACTATCAGTAAGTAAATAAATAGTACCGCCCAATATCCTATGATACTAAATTTGTAATGCACCTGTTTTAATGGACTTGGCAATGGTGGCCTCATTGACTATCAGCTTTTTCGAATGTATGTTTAGGGAAGAATGGGGCCGTCCGTGGCATGATGGTTAGAACACGCGACTATCAGGAGAGAACTTAATGACAAATTTTTGGCATTGTAGGCGTTTATGTACTGAATCCACAGCTCGTGAACGCAGATTTGTAATTTGTATGTATTTTGCTTTTTATCTTTTACTGTACCAATAAGTACTTTTATTGTACCAATAAGTACTTTTATTGTAGCCCAAAGTACATTTATAGTACCAAAATAAAGTTTTTGTACATAAAAGTACATTTACTTTATTTAAAAGTACAATAATTGTGCTAAAAAGTACTTCAAGTGTTCCCAAAATCACTTTTATTGTACCAGAAAGTACTTTAACTGTACGAACAGTACATTTGGTCTAGCAAAATGTAAATTTATTGGTATAAGAAGTACGTTCATTGTGCCAAATAGAACTTCTGTTACACTAAAAAGTACTTTTGATATACCAAAAAGAAGCACTTTAATCGTGTTAAAAAGTACTTTTATTGTTCCTAAAAGTACCTTCATTCTGCCTAAAAGTACTCTTATTATACTAATAGTACATTTTTTGTACCAATAATTATTTATAGTGTACTCGAAAGTACTTTTGTTGTGCCAAACAGTTTTGTACGAAAAAGTACTTTCAATGTAGCGGAAAGTTCTTATTGTAACAAAAAGTACTATTAAAGTATCAGAAAAGAACACAAAATGTACTGTTATAATTTCAATGTACCAAAAAGTACTTTTATTGTACCAAATGGTACTTTTATTGAATCATTAGTACATTTATTGTAACAAAATAATAAAAAGTACTTTTGCTGTGTCAAATACTACTTTTGTGTATCAAAAAGTTCCTTCAATGTACTAGAAGTACTTTTATTGTATCAAGAAGTAATTTTATTGTATCAAAGAGTACTGGCATTGTTCGTAAAAGTACTTTTATTGTACCTTAAAGTACTTTTGTTGTGACAAATAGTTTTTTTATTGTACCAAAAAGTACTTTTAAAATGCTAGAAAGTACTTTTTGTATTTAAATTTACCAGAACGTAAATTTATTGCAGAAAAAAGTACTTCCATTTTGCCCAAAAGTACTTTTACTGCAATAAAAAGTACTTTTACTGTATCAGATTGAATTTTTATTGTTATATTATTGAAAAATAAAGTATTTTATTGTACCAGATAGTTTTTCTATTGTACCAAATAGTACTTTTGTTGTAACAAATAGTACTTTTATTGTACTAAGAATGACGTTTATTGTATCAAAAAGTACTTTTTACACCATAAAGTACATTTGTTGTTCCCATAAGTATTTTTATAGTACCAAAAAGTCAAAAAGTATTTTTAATGTACCGAAAAGTGCTATCAATCTACCGGATAGTACTTTTATTGTATCAAAAGGATACTTTTGTTGAATCATTAGTACATTTATTGTACCAAAAAAGGAATTTTATTACAATAAAAAGTACTTTTATTGTGCTAAATACTACTTTTATTGTACCAAAAAGTACCTTCAATGTACTAAAAGTAATTTTAATGTATCAAGAAATAATTTTAGTGTTTCAGAGAGTATTGTCATTGTTCCAAAAAGTACTTCTATTGTACCTTAAAATACTTTTGTTGTGACAAATAGTTTTTATTATACCAAAAAGTACTTTCAATGTGCCAGAAAGTACTTTTTTGTATCAAAAAGTACTTTTATTGTATCATTAGTACATTAAATGTACCAAAATGTTATTGCACCAAAAAGTACTTTCAATGTACCGGAAAGTACTTTTATTATAACAAAAAGTATTATTAGAGCAAAGTACTTTTATAATACAAAAAAGTATTTTTTTTTTACAGGATACAAAAAGTACTTTTATTGTACTAAAAAGTACTTTTATAGTACCAAAAAGTATCAAAAAAGTTTTTTATTGTGTCAAAAGTTGTGTTGTTGTATCAAAAAAGCTAAATCTACAGTGGTTTTTTTTAAATAGGCTACTTGAATTTTTAATGTATTCATTGGGCGTGGCCCTGCCCATTGGACCCAATTTTTGAAAACGCAATATCTGGAAGAAATTTCAACAATTAATAAATAATGTGGATACATTTGGCGCCAAAATTCGTGATCCAAATAAAAATGGGCGGTATCGAATCAGTGGGCGTGGCTTACATCTTGAAACTTTAAACGTCTGTATCTCATGAACTATCAGAGATACAAAGATGATATTTGGTATATATGTCGTTTGTACAGTATGAACTACAGTGACGGTGGAAATGGGCAGTGCCACGCCACCTATTCAAAAATCGCTCTGACGGCTTTTCTAATAGACTGATTGAAACGATAAGTTTACAAAGTGATAATGAAGACCATTTAATAGTCCTCGGTTATACATGGTTGTGATTAGAAAAAGGGGCGTGGTACCACCCATACAATTTAAATTTGAAAATGGACAAATTTCATGAACTATCAGAGGTATGAAGACAAAATTGGTTAGATATATTGTTGATACAGTATGAATTACAGCCAGGTTGGAAGTGGGCATTGCTACGCCCCTTTATAAAAATCGCTCTGATGGCTTGTCTAACAGACCGATTGAAACGGAAATTTTCTAAAATGGTACAATACAATTTAAAATTTGGAACAGAAATGGTTTCAAAACGAAGGCGTTACATGCGATATAGCGATTATATAGAATCATAACATTGTTAAGCTAAACGTTTGGTGACCGAATTATCTCAAGAAATGGCAATCTAATATATAAAAATCTCGTGTCATGGTGTTTGTCGCAGCAATCCTCTGAAACGGCTCGACCAATCTGATAATAGGTACCATAGTATTTTCATGCCACTAGGCGACGCTGGGGTGGATTTGAATCGAAAATTTTATTGGATGGACCAATTTAACTGAAATTTACTATATATATTTGATTACGAGAAAAAAATTTATATATAAATAGACCCGGCGTTGAGGTGGATTTATATTATAAGTAAATGAATTGACGAATTTACTTGAAATTTAAAAAGGATTATATGTTTGATCACGACGTACAATTTTATGTACAAATAGATAAATAATGTACAATAGGTGGCGCTGGGGTGGATTTATACCAAAGTTTGAACGAATGGACCAATTTAACTGAAATTCAGAATGCATGTTTGAGAACAAAATTTTTTGCATATATACCCCCGTTATGTGGCGCTGGAGTCGACTAATTTGCATATTTAATATTGATGGTCCGATTTTACTAAAATATGAATAAAATTTAGAATGTATACGTTCAGTGAACTTATCGTGTATACTTCATTTATCTACCTTATTTCTACCCCTACTTTTGTACACTACTGTAACTGCATTTACTTAAAATTTACACATTATGCAAATTGAAAAATAATTAAGATTCTGCAACGAATTTTGCGCTAAGAAACATCAAAATCTCATTTCGTTTCGAGTACAATGTTTCTTTCATATTAAATGAGCCATTCCGTGCGTTAAATGTACCATGGCAGTTGTGTACAATCATATTTTCGTGTGATTTTTATTGTGCCTACAACAAAAAGTCCCCATCGTGTGTCCCCTGGCGGTGCAAGTTTCTGACAGCGTTTATCACTTTTGTGAAAAGTTGAACATGCAAATGTGTAAACAAATTAATCACGACGTGATTAAAATTTTATGCCAACGAGAGAAAGAAACTGGCAGAGCCATTTAAGAAAGGATAGCAGATAATTATAACAGATTTAACAGGTAAGATGAAATAAATAGTGTTACTGTGGCAATGCAGAGAGAGAAAGAGGAGGGAGATTATTTTTTGAGACTTTATTTGATTAATTTAAATTCAGCCTTTGGTTTACTTTCTTATAATTTTTGTTATAGTCTTTACATATTGCTAAGTTGGCTTGTTTTTTTTTTGTATTACAAATTATGATTAATCTTCTGGGTATTTTCCCAACTTTTGCACTTGTTCAAATTAAACTAGACGAACTATTACAAATATTGTGAAATAATACACTTAAACCATATTGTATAAACAAATTATGATTTAATCCATAAGCTGCCTGCAGTGTTGACGATTGTTTAGCACCACCACCACCACCAGTTGAACTGGTGGCAGTCATTTCCATGTTCCATTGTTATGAAAGTGTGCCTCCTCCTTCTCCAGCTCTGCATGTGGGCGTTGCGTTTAACAATTGAAATTGAAATTGAATTTACAAATTTGAATTTATGTAAATTTATAACAGAGTTCTATTGGCACCCTCTCCCTGCAACAGTCACTGCTACTCTGCGCCCTCTCTCTCTCATAGTTGCCAAAGTTGGCTTTGGTGTTTTGTTCTTTATACTAAATTTTTACAATGTCACCATTAGAGCAACAGAGACTGTCACACTGTGCACATAACAAATAACTTTTGTTATTAAATGTTTTGTTTTCTGAATTTGTTATGTGACAAAAACTATAAAGGTTATTTTGATTTATGATCTGAAAATATTAACCTGATACATTATAATAACTATCTACATACATACTGGCTTCAATCCCTCGGCATCTCGCGCTCTCCCTCTGCTGAGGGTACAGTCATAGTGCAAAGTGTTGTGACAAACAGTTTTTTCTATGAAATATCATGGATTGCATCTGCGAGTTTCATTACTTCATTTAGGATTTTTTGCATTCATTAGTGATACATGGCCGCTGGCTGGCCTAAAGAACATTTGAGGCATTATAATTTACAATTTCAATTTGAATTTGATATTAATCATCATTTGTATTTATAAAACTTAACAAATAATACTGTTATTGAGGAAGACGAAATGAGCAATGAAAAAAATGTTAAGGAGACACAATCGCGCGATTACTAATTGATTGCATGTAATTTAACATAGAAGAGGTAAATTGGTATATTGCAGTAATATATCATTAGGTTCGCCAATATTCAATTAACTAGCAATGTTTGTGATTGAAAGTTTTAAGCTATGATGATGATGATGATGGGGATCATGATGGATGATAATGAGTAACTATTAGTGAGGTGATTAAACGCCCCCAAATGTAAAATTTAAAATATATTCTTAAATATGAATTGGAAACGATTGCAAATGTTGTATCAATGTTCAAAAATTGCATTAAATATAAGCAGTAAGTTATAATTTTTTCTATATAAAAGAAGAAGAAACGGCAACATACTTAATTCTAAGTAATTTAAAGTGAGATTTCTTACAGTAATATGAAATCGTTTGTGTGTCTGTGTATTGCTTAAAGGCTACCAAATCTTGAATCTGGTTGACAAAATTCCTTAACAAGTTAAAGGTTTTATATCAGTTATAGCTAATGTAGCTAAACTAGTACCATGAACGTACTATAGGTGGCGCTTGAGTAACACAGCGATTAACCTTATAGAAACAGCTACAAAATTTTCCAAAAATTGTGATTGAAAGTTTCAATGATGATGATGAGTATCATGATGGATGGTAATGAGAAGCTATTACTGAGGTGATTAAGTGCCAACAAATGCGTAATTTTTACATAATTTGTAAAATTTTAAATATATTCTTAAGTAGGAATTGGAAACGATTGCAAATGCTGTACCAATGTTTAAAAATTGCTTTAAATATAAGCGATTTGTTGTTATTTATGCTCTATAAGAGAAATATAAACTTCAACATGAATAATCCTAGCTTCAGCAATTTTGATGTTAGAGCTCTTATAGTAATATTAAATCGTTTGTGTGTCTGTGTGTTGGTTAAAGGCTACTAGATCTTGAATCCATTTACCAAAAACTCCATTTAACATAAACGTAGTATAGGTGGCGCTTGAGTAACATAGCGATTAACCTTATAGAAGCAGCTACAAAATTTGCCAAAAACTAAATAAATAACAGAAATATAAACTCCAACATGCATAATTCCAGCTTCAGCAAATTTGAAGTGAGAGTGCTTGCAGTAATATGAAATCTTTTATGTGTCTGTGTGTTGGGTAAAGGCTTCCAAATTTTGATTACATTTACCAAATATCGTTAACATGTTAACCCTTTCAGCCCCAACGTTGCTTGTGGGCAACTTCATAAGTTTGACGACTAACGGTCAGCTTAGTTTTTGTTTTTGTTCGTGTAACCATATCGATATCGAAAGCTACAAGTGTTCACTTTAAGTTAAGTAAAACAACATCTAATTTGATTGTCAATTAGCAAAGTTATTTTCATTAGTGCGCGCGTGTGTCAAGACAAATATAGTTGCGAATTTGGAAAGAGGTTTTTATACATGTGGCTTTCTTTCAAAATTATAACAAAAATTGAAAATATGTTTATTGAATCTTTTTTAGTAAATATCAAGTAAAAAATTTGTAGAAGTTAAATCTAAGAATTGCAAACAAACAACAGGCGAGTAATTTTCAAAGTTGTCAAGTTGCTTGTGAGCAACTTTGGGCAATTATGGTAATTAATTTACATACTTTTAGACATGAGACTGCAAGAGAAGGGCTTGACAAACATTGATATGGAAAGAATTTTGAACTTCGATTGGGTTGTTTCCAGTGACGAGGAAAGCGGCGATGAGGTATCTGCAGTGCTGGAAAGGAAATTGGAAGGGATCGTAGAAAGAGGAGAAATCATAGAGATCGGCCTTCTTGACAACATACTGGCGGATGAGTTTGAGGAAGAATCTTCTTGTGCTGTTAATATGTGCTTTGAAAAAATTTATCCGAAATCTCTCAAATGGAGATCAAGGTCATATGTAGCCCCAGAGACTTTTTTGAAGGACGATAATATCCTGGAAGTTCATGAAGTTTTGGCATCAGTTGAATATTTCGAAAAAAATTTTGATACTCGTTGTATTGATTTGATCACACAGCAAACTAATTTATATGGACTGCAGAAACTCGACATTAAGCTCAAGGAAATGGGTATATTTGCAACGGGTACTATACGTAAAAATAGGATAAGCAGTTGCCAGTTGCTTTCAGATGCTGAACTCAAAAAAGGGGAAGAATATCTTTGGACGTGAGATGTGAAGCTAATTATAATCTAATATTTCTAAAGTGGGTTGACAACATCTTCGTGTATAGACAACCAATATGTTGATGTTTGTAAGCGTTGGAGCCCGAAGAAAAAGGCCTACATTGATCTTCCAAGACCTGCTATTGTTGTTTCCTATAATTTGGGCATGGGCGTGGTTGACCTGGCTGATATGCTCATGGAGCTGTACATGGTACATAAGAATCTTCTATTGGTTCCTAGGAACATCCCTTACATATGTCTGGTTGCTTTATAGAAAACATCTTCGACTACTTCAACCCAACCAGAAACATATTCCATTAATACAATTTCAACTGGAAATTGCTAATGCACTTTTCCAATATAGTTCCGTTTCTGAAGAATCCATCCAAAGAAAAAGAGGTCGACCATCGAATTTGGAAAAAAATAGTCCAAAATTTTCCGATGGTATCTCTCCCTCGAGCAGTGTCTTCGCAAAGCACCAAAGAGGTATAGGATCCAACCGAACCCTCCAGATGACGAAAAAGGTCGCTGCAGATTGTGCAAAACAGGAACTCCAATGTCCAAATGTCTAAAATGTTAAGTCCATCTTTGCTGTAATAACAACAAAAATTGTTTTTTGTCCTTTCATACTTAACTTTTAAAATAATTCAGTAAAACTTAACACGACTATAATTACAAAACAACTTTTTTTATATACCACAATTGCCCAACGTTGCTCACAAGCAACTTTCTCTACTGCCCAAACGAATGGACCTGGCAACTTGAAATTTTGGCCAGACACTCCTTCAATGACTACAAAATGATTAAAAGTAAAACAAAATTTTTAGGGATACAGATAAAAAGTTGGGGTCGAAAGGGTTAAAGGATTTATATCAGCTAAATTAGTACCATAAACGTACTATAGGTGGCGCTTGAGTATCACAGCGATTTAACTTATATTAGTAGTTAAAAATTTTTTTCAAAAATTAATACTAAATAAAAGAAATATAAACGGCAACATGCTTAATCCTAGCTTAAGCAATTTAAAGTGAGAGTTCTTGCAGTAATATGAATTCTTTTGTGTGTCTGTGTGTTGGGTATAGGCTTCCAAATTTTGATTACATTTACCAAATATCGTTAACATGTTGAAGGATTTATATCAGTGATTGCTACTGTAGCTAAATTAGTACCATAAACGTACTATAGGTAGCGCTTGAGTATCACAGTGATAAACATTGTAGAAGCAGCTACAAAATGTATCAAAAAATGAGTACAATTATGTTGATTTTTTTTTAATGTTATACTTTAGTTTACATAGAGCAATATTCAGAACCAACAACATTGAGAAGAAAAAAATTATAAAAGGAAATTTACAAAGACAAGGAAAAATATAGTATTTAGTTTGTTTGATCTGTTGATATTTATTTTTAGTCAAACTCAAGTTCACTTGGTTTGAAAGAAGTTAATTAGCAGCATTAATTTTTAGTTTGGTTTCTTTCCATTCCTCAATTTTAAGAGAGAAGAAACCCATCATATACGGAAATATTACTATTATTAAATTACTTCCAATTAATTGCTCCCTTCTGCCATTGAAATGTAATTTCGCTTCACTATTCCAAGAATTGCCCGTTGCACTTGTGCAAACTTTGTGTAACTAGCAGCCAGTAAACCCATCATTGTTATGCTTTTGTTTATTTATAAACAATTTGTAAGCCGTCTATTTATTGCCAACAATTTTTAAAATACCATTTGATATATTTGCCACAACTACGCCAAATCATGTATTTGGACAAACAGAGGACGACAACAACAACAAAAAACGCACATACAATTGATAATGACACAAACACACAAGAACACTCTAATCGATGATAAATTATCGTCACGACCAATTTCAACACAGAACCTGGAATTTTAAGCAATCGCTGCGACGACAGTATTTACCACTTTTTTTGAATCGTAGTTTTTGTTTTTTTTTTTTTTGATTTTTTTAGTAATATAATATAAAAACATTCAATAAATAATAATTTAGCAGAGACGTGTTTTTTTCGTTGTTTTAATTCGTTTTCTGAATGAATTAATTTCGGACATAGAAGAAATTTGAGAAGGAGGATCACTCGGGCAATCTTGTGTTGATATTTTATTCTCTTTGGAACGCCCACGTTCGATATATACAGATATATATTAATGTTGTCGTTGCGGCTTTTTATTTTTATGAATCGCTACGAGTTAATAGCTGAAACTCAATTAAATAACAAAAGAAGAAATTTAATTAAAACAAAAGCGTGAAATGAAAGGGAATGACATGTACCAAATGACAGAGGAGCTCGACTCGACTTTGAAAGGCTTTACCATTAGGAAAAAAATTTAAAAAAAATGCAAACCTAAAAAATTTACTAAAATACATTTCGAGGCGTTAAAATTATAGGTAATTTTGAAGAAGTAACCAAACAAGAAAAAAATAATTTAAGCACTTTACCATGAGAAAAATATGCAATTTAAGGCATAGAAGAGAACGAGATGTACCAACTGACAGAGGAGATCCACACGACTTTGAAAAGCTTTACCATAAGGAAAAAATTAAAAAAAAAAACTAAAATAAATGCCAAGGCGATACCATATGGACAATTTTGTAGAAGTAAAAAAACTACAAAAAGTAATTTAAGCCCTTTACCATAAGAAAAATATGCAATTTAATGCAAAGATATATGTCAATCAGCAATGAATGATATGAAGCCATATTATTTACTGTAAAATTTTATTTTTTTTAGGATAGTTAAATAAATGTACGATAGGTGGCGGGGTTAGAACTTGACTAAATTAGCAAAGTCCGTTTGATATTTTCGAAGTTTGTTGAAATATTAAATTTTCTATAGTAATACAAATAATGTTCGATAGGTGGCAGTCGTTAAATTGGAATAACCAATTTGAATTTTTATAACTTTGAATAAGAATCACTTTCATATGAAAAATTATGAATTAGAATAACTTTACTATGGAAAATGCAATGGCATAGAATATAGTTGAGATGCACTATTAGTCAAATTTGGTGGCAGGAAACTTTTCAAATGAATAAAATTGGTTGCACCTAACTTTTTATATAGAATAGTGGGATACTGACAACTTTTTGTACATGCAAATTTGTATTATATAAAAGTTGCTAACGTGCTACTTTTTTTATAAAAAAAAAACTGGTTACAGACAAATTTTCGTATAAAATATTTGTTAGCAATTATTTTTTTTAAAGAAAGTTTGGTGACAGGCAACATTCATAAAAAACAGTTGATGACAGGTATTTGTTCTATGAAAGATAAAACATATTTCTATAAGGGAATTTTTTGTGCCAGCCAACTTCTCCTTATAACCAAACGGTGATTGGAAATTTTTGTTATAATTAAAATTTGAAGACTGGCAACTTTCATGTATTAAATTTAGTAAGAGGAATTTTTTTTTTTATAAAGTATTAAGTTACATACAACTTTTCTATAGAAACTTTGTTAAAATTCACTTTAAGTATAGGCAGTTTATTGGTAGGAAACTTTTTGTGTCGCAAATTACAATTGAGGGGGTTGCTGCAACAACGAGTTAACTCCAATTTTTATAATTGCTTGGAAAATAAAAAAAAAACTGTTTAAAAATAGAGAATGCATTTAAATCGCCTGTGACTTTGCCTTATTGTTTGTCACGTACCACCAAATGCTTTGGTCAAATTCCATTAAGATAAAAAAACAGTACTAACTAAAATCTATGCGTAAAAACAGAGCTCGCAAAATATGCCCAACCAAATTTTACTGCGCGGTCTGCTCACTTAAAAGACCGAAACAAATGAGACGGAATCGCTCAGTGTCTGAACAGCAACCATTTTTTCGTTTTGTTCGTGTTCTTGCTCTCAGGTTTCGGATTGAATGTAAGACATGAATCGGTCTCTTACTGACCGCTCGATACGAACAGAACCTTCCGTCGCTCAGCTACTGATAATCAAAGAAGAACGAAGTTTAATGTTTTTTTCGCGACAGTTTCGCATCGTGTCAGTGGATGAGTAGTTTTTTTCTGACAACAAGAACAAGAGAGACCAATTATTGCGAGCTCTGGTAAGAACACTATTTGTAGTACATAGCATTTACATGTAAAAATAGCGAAAGTCGCTTACTGCAATACGCATTAAATGGCAGTAAAAGCGTATATTCAACTAGCAGAGGGATCAGTCGTTCGGAGGCCGGCCAAGTAACATCGCCACTGTTATCTCCATTCTGTTTTACGACAATAATTTGGGGAAACAAAGAGTCAGCTCCTGGAGTTAACTCCATGCTGCCCCAAACGAATGAAGCAGTTAACTCTTTGTAGCGGATACCTTGAGAACTATCAATGGGAGATAAATCATTGTTGAACCAAACGAAAGAATGATTTTTCCCCCTAAGAAACGGTTGTTAACTCTGTTGCTGCAAGCACCTCAATTATGTAAACGAAATTTTTTCCGTAAGTGTTTGAAGTGCTTATTTTTTACAAAACAAATGGGAGAATTAACTTCACATGCATTGATGTGATCAAAATGCTGACAATGACATTTTTGGGGCTATTAGTTGTCTTACACAGTACAACACATGATTTTGGGACTCATTTCTGAGGACTGCACGTGAAAGTAGCCCTAAAAAGAAAAAGTTCTGCATCATTCGTTTTGTCAAGTTACATGCCATAATAATTATGTAGGGAAACGTTATATGAACAGATTAAAGGAATGTAATTCTTAATTTTTTTAAATTTGTTTCAGCTAAATCGGACTAGTGGTTCTCGAGTTTGTCAAATAAAAGAGCCTAAAACGTGACAAATTCCCAATACGATATTTACTAACTTCAAATCTATATTAAATTATTATGGCATGTAACTTGACAAAACGAATGATGCCGAACTTTTTCTTTTTGGGGCTACTTTCACGTGCAGTTTTCAGAATTGAGTCCCAAATCAATGAGCTGACAAATGTTGTACTGTGTTAGTAAAAAATTGCTATCAGTCGTATGCGTAACATTGTAGAGCTACATAAAACTCATACGTAATTTGCAATTACATACTTCCGTTTTGAAATTCTAGCAATAGGCAGCTTTACCTTTAGAAAAGTTAGTGTCAGCTAAATTTTCCTATAGAAATTTAACAAAAAACAGAAAAGTTGGTGACAGTGAAATTTTCCTATAGAAATTGACTAAAAAAGCAGGAAACGTTACTCAAGTTTTATGTAGGAGGTTAGTTGTAATAGTACATGAGTACTATGAGTCGTATGCGTAACTTTATAGAGCAACATGCAACTCATACTTAAATTTCAATTATGTATTTCCGTTTTGAAAATCTAGCAATATGCATCTTTTCCGTTAGAAAAGTTGGTGACAGCGAAATTTTCCTATAGAAATTTAATAAAAAAGAGACAACTTTTTGTAAAAGATATTACTCATACGT